>OX463829.1:21720714-22970714 GCA_949825045.1 Argyresthia goedartella | reverse complement strand
TGCTGTCTTACAGTCATAAAGGGTCTTATCATGAATTTTAATATATCTATTTGCCTGATTATACAGGATTGAAGCTCTTTTTGTGATTTGTCTTTCAGCAAACTTTGATTTTACAACGTGATGCGGGACAACCATAAACCATCTCCTCTTTTTAAGTATGTTAGGATCGACTTTGAGTGTCTTATGTGTTTTTAGTATTAGATTTAAAACATACAGTTTCCTTACGGAGAGTACTTCACTAAGTTTATAGAGTTCGTCAGTTGGGAATCTACGTGGTTTAAAGTGTATAACCTTTAGAAGCGTTCTCTGAGCTATTTCAATATCAATCATTTTTTATTTAATAGTCCCACCCCAAATTGGCAAACAGTATGCAATGATGGATTGTGCCAGTGATCTGTATATAGACATCAGCAAACTTCTTGTTGTTATGTGTCTCATAGTTTTAAAGAGCCAGATGAGTTTACGTATTCTGTTCAAAACTAAGTCAATCTGAAAGTGCCAGGATAGACGTTGATCCAGCATAACACCTAAGTATTTTGTATGTGTCACTTTTTCGATCAACGGACACGAACAATAAGAGGCAAGATTATGGTAACTGCATTCGTGTATTCTTACTTTAAAATTTGCTTCTGGTTGTGTGGATACGTATGGGGTAAAGCATATGTAGTTTGTTTTAGATGTATTCAACGTAAGAAGGTTATTCCGTAACCAGGTACTAACCTCAGCAAGACCTGCCTCCGTACTCTCGCGAACATCATTCCATGAGGTCCCAGTAAAGACTATCGCTGTATCATCAGCATAAGAAAAGACCTGCCCCTTTGCTATATTAATGTTGCACAAGTCATTTATATATATTAAAAACAACTTAGGGCCTAGGACGCTGCCCTGTGGTACCTCAAAAGTAATATCAGTGTCGCTGCTGATGTTTTGACCTATCTTAACTCTCTGTTTTCTATTCTTTAGATAGCTTGACTGTAAAGAAAGTGAATTTCCCCTAATACCTACATTTTCTAGCTTCCGGATGAGGATAGGCACTGACACGGTGTCAAACGCCTTTTTTAAATCAAGAAAGACTGTCATGCATTTAAGTTTTTTATCGACATTTTCCACTATAAGTGATGTGAGTGCTGTGACAGCGTCCTCTGTGGATAAGCCTTCCCTAAAACCAAATTGCGATTTTGAGAGTATGTCAAATTTCTGTAAGTAGTTTATCAATCTGCAGTTTATTAGTTTTTCGAGTATTTTCGATATAGACATAAGAACGGATATGGGGCGATAGTTTCCAGCTTCCCCCTTGTCCCCACTTTTGTAAACTGGTGTGATTATAGATTGTTTCATAGATACAGGGAATTCTCCATACTCAAAGCACACGTTTGCCAGGTGGGAGATGATAGGCACAACTATAAATCTAGCTTGTTTTAGGAATTTTGTCGTGATACCGTCCCACCCTGGCGCACTATCTGCTTTAAGACTCATAAGTATCGTGTCTAATTCTTGATAGTCCGTGTCGAGTAGAGTGAAAGATTGTAGTTGCGTATTAGGTAATTTCACTTCCTTATTTTGATTCATTGGATTATTTATGATCTCTTCAGCAAGCTTCTTCCCTATATGAGAAAAATAATCATTTACAGAATTTACTGATTCGTCTGTTGTTGATTTGTATCTTAGCAGATCCAAGTTTGTGATTTTACTTGGTTTGTAGTTGCTAATTTTGTTTATAGCTTTCCATAAAGACTTCTACCCTTTCATACTTCCTCCTCAGTTTCTTAATTAAATTATTACAAAAATTCCTATATCTTCTGAATGTGATTTTAAGTGTTTCATTATCTGGATTAGAACGAAGTTTTTTTTGGATATTTTTAATCCATCGTAGTATGCCTGGGGTTATCCAGGGTTTAATGATACGTTTACTCTTGGTAATTTGTATTATACTTGTGTTGTCCTCTAATGATATAGTTATGTTACTCACTAATTTATCAGTAATTTTATTAGGGTCCATTTCTAGTGTTAGGTCTGATAGGTTTATATGTTTTAAAGTCTCAAGTGCCCCATCATAATCAATAACAGCTTTAGTTTTTTGACTGCGACTTACCGTTTGAATTTTAGACAGTTTTAATAAGATCATTGCATGATCCGTTATCGTCGTGTCCAAAACAGCAATGAAAGCACTACTTTTTGTTTTATCAATATTCAGGTTAAAGTGGTCTAAACAGCTATTTTCCCTGGTCGGTAGTGAGTGCCCTGGTAGTAAACCGTGGGCAGCCAACATGTCCAGGTAATGTAGTCTATTTGTGCGTTCTTTTGCTGTTTCAGTTGATCTAGGTATTATATTTATGTTAATGTCTCCTGTGATTATAATATTTTTGATTGATTTTAGTGTCTCTAAATGTGTATTTAGAGATTCTAGGAAAGGATCTATATTATCGTTTGAGAGTAAGCGGTATATACCTAACACTACCATGTTATCAAGAGTAATCTCTAAACATGATGCATGGACCAGTACTATTTCCCGAACACTGGCTCTGCAGCCATCTTTAACGTATGCGACAACGCCATCGTTCTGATTCAAATGGTTTGTCGTAGAAAGTGATGAGTATGGTATAATATTAGGCAGATTTTTGTGTTTATCAATTCTACATTCTGTTAAGACCATAACATCAACTGCGAAGTTTAATTCGTGCAGGTTTATTTGTAGGTCACTAGTGTTTGCATATATGCTCCTCATATTTCGAGAAAGTATTGTGATGTCCGAAGTTTTAATATTGATCATTTTATTAAGGTCCTGAATGGTACATTTAATTGACTCTGCTATTTCTATTTGATCTATATCTTGAAGTCTAGTCGTTAAATTAGCCATTTGTAAGGTGTTGTAGGGTCCGGTGGTGTTCTAATGCAAATAATTTCAGGATATAAGTATAAACTGGTAGTTCTGGGGTATGTGTGTATGTATGTGTTAAGGGAGGTGTGTTTGTTATGTGGTTGTTGTAATGAGTATTTGTGTTTGTTTACAATGTGTACTTAACTAGTATTAAATATAAGATGAAATTAAGCTTCATTAAATACCATCTAACTGTAGCTAGTCATTTAGTGACGTTCATAAGACGTTGTACTTGCTCCTCACTGGTGATGTTAATGAACGGTGATTGCTCATCCTTCCTTACATTCACCTTTCCGTAAGCGGTCCAACAGAATTTATAAGCTTTCGATTTTGCTACGTCTCGAGCGAGAAAATAAAGTCGCGCTGCTCTCGGTGTTAGTTGCTCAGCGATGAAAATTGGCTCGTCTGATTTTTCTGTGATTCCGAGGTGTCTAGCACAGAGCTTGGCCGACTTGGCTACATGTCGAAGATGTTTAAAAATATATATTAGTTTTCTAATTTTAGTGCTGAGACTCTGAATATGGTTTTGAAATTTTAGGTTATTGTCCAGTACTCTACCTAAATATTTGATATTAGAAATCCTTTCTAGCACTTTACATGAGCAAACATTATATCCTAAAATATTGCATGTATGTGCATATAATTTGTGTTCAATGTTTGGTTGTGTTGAGGCAGTGATCGAGAAAGTTAAATATTTAGTTTTTTCAGTGTTAACCGTCAAAATATTTTCATGTAACCAAGAGGAGACAAGATTGAAACCTGTTTGAGCACTTTCAAAAACTTCATCCCAATTTTTTCCTGCAAAGAGTAACACCGTGTCATCGGCATAAGTTATAATTTTGGCTTTAGGTAATGTGAGTCGGCAAAGGTCATTAATATAAATGAGAAATAAGGTAGGTCTAAGAATGCTGCCTTGTGGGACTCTCCAATGGACTAACTGTGTACTGCTCGTGAACTCCCCTATTTTAACACATTGAGTTCGGTTTGTCAGATAACTTCTAAAGAGCTCTAATTGGGTCCCTTTTATTCCCATGATCTCTAGTTTTTTCAAGAGGAGTTTGACCGAGACGGTGTCGATGCTTTGGCTAAATCGAGGAATATTGCCAAACAGCGTTGTCCATTGTCAAGGTTTTCGGATATGTTGCTGGTTAGTTCGTGTACAGCGTCGGATGTGGATTTTCCTGCACGGAAAACGAATTGATTTTCCGCTAGTAGACAATGTTTTTCCACATATTTTATCAGCCTTGTGTTCATTATTTTTTCGAGCAATTTTAAAAGAGAAGGGAGGATAGATATGGGCCTGTAGCATTCAACACGATCGCGGTCACCGCCCTTATGAATTGGAAGGACAACTGATTTTATGAGAATATCGGGAAAGGTCCCTTTTTCCAAACATAAATTGAAGACGTGGGTTAGAATGGGGACAAAATAATCTTTATTTGATTTCTAAATCAAATTTGATATATTGTCCCAGCCAATAGAACATTCATTTTTAAGATTACTTATAAGTCTTTCAATTTCTTGATTGTCCGTTTCCAACAATAAAAAAGAATTAGGCTGGAAGTTTTGATCCATAGGCGTTTGTTTTATCGTTTTCTTTTGATAATTTATTGCCTCAGCGAGACTCCTTCCTACATTAACAAAATAGTCGTTAACACTCTCTATTGATGATTGCGGGGAATTTAAGGTTGTTAAAAGTTCTTTAGGTTTGTCTTTAATTTGAGTGGTCGAGGAAATCATTTTAATAGCCTTCCAAAGCTCTTTATTGTTGTTGCCCGCTTGACTAATCTGCGATTTCTCAAAGTCTGTCTTAAGTTTTTGTAACAAATTGTTGCAAAAGTTCCTATATCTTTTGTAAGTTAATTTAAGGTTTTTATTTTCAGGGTCTGACATTAATTTAATATGCAGGTTATCTCTATTTCGTATGCAACGCAGGAGTCCTGCAGTCATCCACGGTTTAAAAATATTTTTCCTACTTGAAACTTTGCGAGTTTTAGTATTAGAGTTAATGGCACTTTGCAAAATTTCTATAAAAGAATTCAAAGCATCATTTGGGTCCGGGACTTTATAAATGAAATCAAAAATTGTTTCTTTTCTGGATTTTGATAGCCCCTCTGTGTCCAAAACTGAATATGTCGTCGGTGGACACATCTTTTTCTTTTTTAAGTTAAGACATAACAGGACCGCTTTATGGTCTGTTAATGATGAGTGAATTACTATTGTGACGGCTTCATTTTTCGTTTTAAGCAACACGTGATCTAAGCATGTGTTACTTTGGTCTCTAGTCACAAAAGTGTGTCCAGGAAGGAGTCCATAAAAGGCAATTCTATTTAAATAAATATCGGCATCAGGATTATGGTTTTCTGGCTTAATATCTATGTTAAGGTCTCCTGTTAATAATATGTTTGGAAATGGTGATAGATCTTGTAAAACTCTACATAGAGATTCCATAAAATTATCAATTTTTTTATAACTAGGCGAGCGGTAGATAGCAATAACTGCCGTGTCTTTTTCGTGTTTCACTATAAGACAATTTCCTTCCTCAAAATTGGGCTCTTCAATTGTGATTTTCAGGTTATCCTTATATATATTTTTTTTATTTATTTATTCAGGTATAAGACATGTAGGTACATAGTTATATGGCTCCCTGTCTCCTAAACTAGGTTCATCACCTGTATTTCAGGGAGCAGGCCTCTTCCATTATTTGATCCTTTACCTTAATAAACTACTGTTTATCTTCTATGATAATAAGGTAATTAATAAATCTCAAAAATAATTTACAAAATGGGTAATAGAATATGTATGTAAAGTGTAAATGGGAGTGTGTGTGAGGAGAAGGATTGGGAAAGAATGAGGGATGTGGGTTATGTGAGTATGTTTCATTGAGGTTTCGTTACCAAGTTAATCTACAGGTATGAGACTATATGAAGTTTCTGTTAGGTACACAAAATGATTTAAAAAATAGTTGGGATTAGCGGTGAAATTTGTGATTTGGGATGTTTAAGAAACTATGTGTAGTAGAGCCTCAGTATCCTCATAGTATATTTTTTTTAGCCACGTGGAGATTGTTATCTTGCAGGCCACATATTTCAAAGAGTAAATTTTTAGTAGCTTATTAGCTTTATTATATAGAAAAAACCCGAGGAAAGGGAAAAATCTTTGGACAAAAGCTGTTTTAAACGGCGTCTCGTACGGGAAAACATAATCCCTTCTTTTTAAAAGACCTAATGAGGGATCGTAATTGAGTTGGCTATGTTTTTTAAGGATGCACTGTTGTATAAATAACTGTCGTACACTGAGAACCCCGCACAACTCGAATAGTTCCTTTGTAGGGAACATAAACGGTCGAAATTTAGATACTTTAAGGACAGACCTTTGCGCCCTCTCGAGACCTAACAATGTAGTCTTGTGCGTTCCACCCCAAACCGTGATGCAATAATGCAAGAGTGATTGACAGAGTGCATAGTAGACTGACTTTAGGAGGTTGGGATCTGCAACATGACGCAGCTTTCTGAAAACATAAATCAATTTTCGAACTCTACTAGTTATATTGGCCACATGAGAACCAAAATTAAGGTTTTGGTCAATAATTATACCCAGGTATCTAATAGATTCTGTTTTCGCTAGTATTGTGCAGAGACAGTTTGCACTGAGGTTATTCAAGCATGAATGAGCTTTAAGGAGGAAGTTCGAATCCGGCTGAGTTTTGTTTCTCATTGTAAACGTCATATATTTAGTCTTATCCGCATTCAATGTTAGGATGTTTAGATTCAGCCACTGCGATACAACGTCGAACCCCCCCTGTGCAAGGACAAATACCTCATCCCAGGTGTTGGAGGAAAAGCACAGTGCTGTGTCATCGGCAAACGAGACAATTCTGCCCCCCGCTAGCTCAAGCTTTGTCAGCTCATTGATGTATACAAGAAAGAGCGTGGGTCCCAGTATACTACCCTGTGGAATGCCGTAAGTTATAGGTAAGTCTTCACTTGTATAGTTATTAATTTTGACAAATTGAGTACGGTCAGATAGGTAGTCCTTAATAAGGTCCAGCTGGAGACCCCTGACTCCCAGTTTTTCCAGTTTCTTAAGTAGGAGCGGGATGGAGACCGTGTCAAAGGCCTTGGCGAGGTCTAGAAATATACAAAGACACTTTTTACCTACATCCAGATTTTGCGTTATGTGGTCGGTAAGGTCGTGCACAGCATCTGCTGTCGATTTATTAAAACGAAAACCATATTGGGGTTCGGATATAAGTTTATTTTTCTCCAAATAATTAACTAGCCTTTTGTTTATGAGTCGCTCTAGTATTTTGGATAATATAGGCAAAATTGATATTGGTCGATAGTTATTAACACAGCCTACATCACCACTCTTATGAATTGGGCGTATTAAGGATCTTTTGAAGACTACAGGAAAGACCTTTAGATAGGCAAAGTCTACAAATGTGAGTTATAGAGGGAACCAAAATGTGTCTATATTTCTTCAGGAAGGATGAAGAGATAGAGTCCCATCCAACTGAGCACTCACTTCTGAGACCCAAGACCAATCTGTTTATCTCGCTCTCATCGGTATCTAATAGAACAAACGAATCAGCCTGCGAGGTGGATGGGATATTCTTTGAGAAATCATTTGAAGTAGGCTGATTGATTTTATCTGCCAGATTTTTCCCTTTGTTAGCAAAGAATTCATTGGTATCTTTGATTGAGAGTTCAGGGGTATTGTTTGATTTAAGGAGATCGCTGGCCATTGATTCCGGTTTACGCAAATTAGCTATATTTTTGATTGCTGACCATATGTTTTTGCTATTTTGTCCTACTTGGTTTAAGAGTTCTCTTTCGTAGTTTATTTTTATTTTTTTCAAAAGTTTGTTGCAAAAATTACGGTATCGCAAATATGTAGTTGTAATGAATGATAGTCATCAGGGGATTGTTTCGCCTTTTTATGAAGCTTATCTCTATTACGCATACAACGGAGTAAGCCAGGGGTTATCCAGTCTTTAATTATTCTCTTCCTTTTTGCGATAGTACATGTTTGGCTATTAGAGCTTATAGCATGCTGAAGTATAGAGACTAAAGTGGCTGCGGCTTCATTTGGATCATCCAAGGACTTAATTTCAGATAAATCAATTAATTTCATGGTATTCTTGAGTTCCTGGTGATTAATTTTAGTAAAAGTATTTGGAGCGAAAGATCTCTCTTTCCTTAGATCCAGAGAGAGTAAAACCGTATTATGGTCTGTGATGGAGGTATCCATGACTAGAGTAATGGCAGGCAATTCACTATTTAGCTTAACACCTTCACATTTTAGAATGACGTGGTCCAAACAATTTCTAAGCCTAGTCGGTATGCGGTGAGCTGGAAGCAGGCCATGAAACGCAGTAACGTCTAGGTATTGGGAAGAGTGTGAGTCTGTGTTGGTCTCTTTAATGTCTATATTGATGTCACCCAAAATTATAATATTTTTGAATGTTGATAGGTTTTGGAGGACTGAATCTAAAGAATCTATAAACTGCTTTGTGTTTTTGTACGACGGAGAGCGATATATCGCCACCACTGCCGTATCTATACCCAGCTTTATAACAAGACAATTTGCATCAAGGAATGGTGGTTCCTCCACTGTACAGCTAATTACCCTCTTCGTGTATACCACAATACCTTCATTTTGGTTGTTATTGCATTTAGTAGAAAATTGATTATAGTTATTGATACATGGTATTTGGGGACAGGACGCCAGCCAGCATTCTGTTAAAACAATTAGATCACAATCAATATTTAGTCTAGCTGTAAGTGTCAAAAAGCTGGGAAGGTTACAATGAATGCTTCTAATATTCTGTGTAAGGATGTTAAGACGTAAATTAGAACATGGGATAATCACCGCACACTCCTCAGGAGTGCAAACTCTGGAAGTTGATAGCGAAACATTGTCCATTTCGCGGGCAATTAATTCAAAATCGAATTTGAGCTATTTTTTTTCACTTGATTTTCCTTAATTAGGTCAGCGCATGTTTTTTTTTGCATGATAATGTTTGGACACCTGGTAAGTTATCATCTTATATAGATTAAGCCGAGGTAATTTATGAGTGAAAGAGTGAGGATGAGTGCGGGAGAGTGTGATGTTTCGTGTAAGTGTAGTGTGGGTTTTACATAATCTGAAGCATAAGTACATCAGGGAGAGTTTATAGTATGGTTTAAACACATGGAGAAAAGTAATTAAAGTTATAAAACTTAGTCATTTTCTTTCTCTTAAGATCTTAGTCAGGTCCTCTTCGCATTCAATACGGATATGTGGGCTTTTTCGTTTTTCCTTATAAAGACTGAACCGTGAGTAATCCAACAGAAGGTGAATTTATTTTTGCTTGAAAAGTCTCTAGCTACGAAGAAGAGTTTCTTTGTTTTCAGTGGAACATTTTCCTCAAGGTATACAGCCTGAACTGGGCCATCAATACTTAGATGAGAAGTATTGAGCTTATTAGCCTTATCCTTATTTTTGTTAAAAGCCTTTACACTTTTAAGTACCTTATCGCGGATCAGGACGCTGTTTAACTCCACCACTATGGGCTTATTCTTATCGGACTTGGCGTTAGCCCTGAAAACGTCTCGTATGTCCGATTCCTGTATCGGCATATTTAGGGCATTTCCAGCCTTCAATACTATCTTGGCAAGGTTTTCCTTGGTTTCGGAAGGGATCTGTGGTATATTTCTCATTTCAAAACTCGAGGAACGATGATTGCGTTCAAGGTGGTAAATTTTTTTTCAAGCTGTTTTATGTAGTTAGAATCGGAGCGGCGTTCCTCCTCGATAGTGGTCAGTCTTTTGATTACATTGTCATATTGATTGGACAAGAAAGAAATCGCATTTTCTATTCCCGAGTGTTGCTCTCTAATCACCGACACAGATTCCAAAATATCCGAGAACTTTTTTTCGGTGTTGCTTACAGATAACTGGATTTTGGGAAGCTTGTTGTTCTGTTCCGATTCGAAGCTTAAGAAAAGTCCGCGGATTTCATTTTCAAGGTCAGTCTTCCAGACGTTACGTAATGACTCAAACTTCTCATCCAGGAAGGAGGTAAGCGCCGCGGAGTCCACGTTGATCATGGAAGATTGGGTCGGGATGTCCATATCGGATGCAGAGGGAGAGGCCAGCCGGGAAGGCATCGTTGCGGTGTTGTCGTTTTTCTTTAGGGCTTTGCATTCACCGCATTTCCATTTACACTTATTCATGGGCAAGATTTTCTTAAAATCTGCTTCTGTGAGACCCGCGCACTTGAAATGAAATAAGCCTTGACAAGAAGGTGCCGTACATTTTATCAGCTCCTTTGCGACAACGTCAAGATTGCATTTTTTGCATGCCATATTGGAATATCCAAGAGCAGTACAGGGGTCGAAGCGAGTTAGTTGTAGGCCTAAATGTGCGCAGCGAGCCCAAGGCAAAAAAAAATTCCTTCCAGGTACGCGGGGTTAGGTGGGCATGTGACCTTACGTGCTGCCAGCGGCCGATGTTTGAACGATGGGACAAGAAAAAAAAAATGAAATGAAAAAAAAAATAAACTACGCCAATGGTGACTGGGATTCGAACTCGGTATCTTTGTGGCCGAAAGCAAACCGTTGACGGCTGCGGTACGTGTTCAACGGCAGTAGCGACGAAAATTGCGTATGCGTAGTAGCAGCGGTGATTCACACGGCGGATGACTGGCGGGTGACCGTCGAGCTCGTCGGGCGCAGCGCCCGTTGGTGACTCACCGGACTAGTGAACACTGGGTAGCAACTGTTCACTGAGCATTTTAACGACTAGTTAACTTAAGAATTTGGAGGACAGAGCACTTTTGTTATAACAGTCTTTCAAGCTGATAGTGATGATTTGTGAATCATCCGAATCCTCAGCTATTGATATTTGTTTCACTGCGATGGGCTAATGATTACCACTCTTTTTAAATAAAAAATATACAGAGTTGACTAGGTACGTATTGGCGCTGGAGCTGCGCGCGGGGAATAATATATCACCACTCCATCATTTTGATTTCGATGATTCCGATTTGCGCAATGCTTATTGCCAAGGGAAGAATAGGGGCACAGGATAGCCAACATTCTGTCAAAATAAGAATGTCACAATCAACCTTTAGTTCATGTAATAAAACCAAAAATTCATCCATATTTCGGTCTATACTTCTTATATTTTGAGTGATGATTTTTAGATAGGTATGTGATGTATGAACGTAATTAACACATTTACTGGTTTCAGTGAGAAATGATTTAGAGACCGATATGTTATCAAGGTCTTTTATGAATTGGACATTATCGAATGTAAATAATTAGTGTATTTAGTCTGGTAAGCTTTAAAAAAATTTAAAATGATTTACAAGATTTACGTACATATCATTTTTGTTTTAAGTCTGAATTTTCTTCATAATGGGAAAATATTATGGCTATTTCACTTTTAGCCTCGGTGGAGAGACCTTAATATTTTTGTTGGTTTTAATGACTTTAGATGTGATTGTTGTGTGTATTTATGTGAAATTATTGTGTGTAAAGTTGTTTGATATGTGTGTGATCGATCAGGGTGTTTGTTTGTTCATTGTTTTGAATGTATTAAAATTTGTATTAAATGTGAATTTCTTACTTAAGTACAGGAATATAAGGTTTGTAAAAACAAAAAGTATTAGTCACGCCTTATTTTTCAAGTTGCTTAGATCATTCTCACTGATAATACTGTTGAAAGGCTTCTTTTCACTTTTTCGGAGGTACACTATGCCACGTGAGGTCCAGCAGAAGTCATAATTGTTTTCCTTTGCAAATTCGCGTGCTAAGTAGAACAAGCGTTGAGTCTTCGGTGTAAGTGTTTCCGAGACGAAAATACCTTTTTTTGGTACTGCTATTCCCAAATGTGTGGTATTTAATTTATCAGCATTTGTTTTATTCTTAATAAAAGTTTTAATCGCTGATATCAGGGCTTCTTTTTTTAGTACTGAGCTGAACTCGACAATGATCGGTCTTGCAGAGTCTTTTGTGTTACTTGTTCTATATATATCCTTTATCTCACTATCACCGATTGGTAGTCTTACTAAATCTGCCAAGTTTTTTAGTACTTTACACAGATGATTCGGCGACCGAATGGCCTGTCCACCTCTGAATATATTTAAAAGTCGCGTGAAGAAGCATTACCTCTCTATTTAGAATTATAGGTACTAAGGATGTAAGGATTTATTAGTACGCATATATATGTATACATATTTATATATATATATATAACAATAGTAGTATATTTTAAGTATTTAACATATTATCATAGTAATAATAATTTATGTAATTTATTGTAAGTACTTATTTAGTTCCTTATATTGTTGTACACATAGATCTACCCCTGCTCAGCAATCAAGCTTTACCATCTCAAACTGATTTGCTGGAAGAGATCTCTTATTAGAGATGAGCTCGTCTTTGTAAGTTTACACTATTTTCATGTAACTATTGTTTTTTATAAGTTTTGTGTGCAATAAAGAAAATATTAAATATGAAATTTAAGAAAACTATGCAGAAATTGGTCCTCTGACCAATCAGGACATTCTGTTTTTTAAGGAAATTTCAGTAATCCCGCAATATTTTTTTAAGGAAATAATGCCATTTATTTAATGGAAATAATAAATTGACTGAATAAAAATGTTTGCAGGGAACAAACCAACAATGTATTAAAGGTATGACGAAATGCATGATGAAATATGTCGGCATTAAGCAATCAATTGATAGCATTGCATTCAGATTCCATTGATTTGTATAAGAATTACAGTTTAAACATTTTTAATCCAAATTCTACGGTAATATTTCCATCAGAGGTAAGTATTCAATTGATTGAAAACAAGGAAAAAATGGGAAGAGTATAAATTTCTTAGAGTCAAAAACACATCTACTGTCCAGGTCAAGATATAATGGCACTATTTTAGTGATCTAGTCTATGTTGACAATAACCAAAAAGGTGCATGACAAAATGAAGGTAGAATATCACCACCTTTTTATTTAAACAAATATTTTATTTATTACTATCAAAATCTAACGCCTTCCGCGACATCCCCTTTTTCCTATGGCCACCCAAAGAAGAAGAAGACGCGAACTATAGTTACGACCAAATTTGTGAGAGCTTAGAGCCACAAATATCATAATTAAGTTGGTGCCATACACAAAACCAAGAAGTTTTGCACCGTGCCACCACGAAAATACAAACATTGATGTCCAATATTTGAAATACACTCTTTGTCAAAATAAATGTCTTAGCATTCCCTAAGAGAAAACCACGACCACTGTCAAGAGTGATACGACAAAGAAAATAAAACTACATTAGAACATGTCAATGGCACCTAATCTAAAAAGCTCAAAAGCGTGACATGCAGATGTCGCTGGAGTAAAAGTTGTCAAATCCTTTTTACTTCTTAAAATGGATGTGCTAACGTCATTTAAGGTTAATTTTGCCAGTATAGGGCATTTGAAAGATCACGTGACGTGTTTATGAACCTAACCTCAGATGAATGAAACTCTTTGCCTCCCAATACGCCAGCGCCACCAAGCGGGAGCAAAGACGCCATTAGCGACGAAATTATTAAAACTTTTATCTACACACGTATCATAAACCCTCTTTACTGCCTCCATAAACCGCACGTTACGACCAGCATAATACTATACTAATATCATACTACTTGGTAAAAACTCATATCTTATCTGAATATTGATATATTATGACCATGATCTATATAATATAATTTTCGACAAATTATGACATTCAAATTTCGAACGCCGACCCCCGCCTGTTAGCCGCAAGTTTGTCTTTGAAGTTCGTCGTACTGAACAAGCTAAACAAGTGCAGAGCAATTATCAATGCCACAATGCCGGCCGAACATGCGGTTCCTGAACACATACATCAAAGAGAGTGTGAATGTATGTGTAGATAAACTAGTGTTTGTAACTGTACATTATTAGGCATTTAAACTCTCGAGTGATATTGTTATGATTATTATTATAAACCCACTCTCAAGTTTTAACACCCTCCATTATATATCAGTCACATAAACTACTACAAAAATAGCCTCGCAAAACGCGTAACTGAATGGACATTAAAGATCGTTTCTGTAACTGGCTGTTAACTGCTGTCCAGAAATGTATTTTATTTTATTTGGCGCATACCTATCTCATTTTATAATATTATAAAAAAGAAAAGGTAGATAGGCACTTACAGTGGAATGTTTAGGTTTCTGGGTCTTCACATTGAGGTGTGTGTATTTTAGTGTTGATTCCTTCAGTAGGTTTGCTACAAGCGGAGTTTTTGAGTCTGCGTCTTCAATTACAACCCAATGGAAATTCTTGACAAGCGTAAGGGTTTGTGATAACCTGAAAGAAAGGACAGTAGGTAGAAATTAGAAAAAAAATAGCCACATATTTTTGCGCCATCGCCATTACCAATATTCAAGTATTATTTATCTGAATGGTTTTGCTGTACTGATGGTTGGTTGATGTTGAAAAATTCTGTGTATTTCATGATTTGAAGTTTGCAGTTCACTGGTAACATAAAATCATCACATTTTTTACCATAAAACATAACATCAAATTATCACCTTATAGGATTTATGTAGGACTAGCTGTTGCCATGACTTTGCTTGTGCATTTTCAGCTATTTTCATACAATATTTAACATTGATTTTTCACACCTATTATCTACGCTGCACCTAAAACCCAACTGCAAAATTTCAGCTTCATTAAGAAGGCAATCTTAATAATGGTTAATTTTCAGTCATGTAGTGGCTCATAAGTTTAATTTGGTCTGATCAAGCTTTGGCTACTAATATCATACATACATCTAGCTGAAATAGTAAGAATACTTTATTGAAGCTGAAGGTACTAGATTAACTCCCTCTGTTGCTGAAATTTGCACAATCAATATGCTGTTAAAAAACCAAGTTTTAATTTCAACTTCAATCAATTATAGAGTGCAACCCTATGAAAAATCCATTGTACTGAGGGTTACTTTGTGCGAGCGAGAGCTTTTTCTTTGACTTTGTCTCTCATCCACTCAAGTGTGATACACCATAGAGAAGGTAGATTATTGCTTTATTTCGGGTCGAACAATGAAAATTTGTATGGGTTATGCACAGAATCAATATTTCCAGAAGGCGGCCTCCGGCATGAACGGTTGTATGGTAGGTGTGCTTGTGCGAGACAGCTGAATTTTATATAATCCTATGGAATCGCAACACAGCAATTAAATGAAAAGACTTTCAGGCAGACGGATTCTAAAAAAATGGAGATCTGATCCCTGATATGTGAGTGGGAAGGTAAACCTACCCAAAATAACTAATTTTACTTATATCGTTTATATTAAGGCTAAATAATACTATTTATTTTATAATCAAACTCATATAAACTTACAATATGGTAAGCTTTTAGCAGCCTTGTTCACTTTCCCTGCTATAAACTTTGGAGGATGCAATAAATAATAAAATGTATGATAAGCCAAAATATAAAGCAAATTTTAACATTATGTCGGCAGTGCCACAGAGAGATAAAATAGTTTTCTGTATTTACAGAGAATCTGCAACCGGAAACATTGATTTGACAAAATCTGATAAGGTATGCTAGCAGACAATTTTATCTCAGTAAAAACATATTGACTCAGCCAAATGACGGAATTAAATTTAATTAATAGCTAGAGTGCCAGATATCATTGCCAAATATTCCGTTAGACTAACAGAACTAGTAGTTATCAAGGGCAGAAGAATCACGATTGCACTAACACTTACAATAGTTAGTTTTACCTTGTGAGATCAGCTTTTTGGGCGAGCCTTGCGTAAGTTGGTGTGATGCCGTAAATTATTGGAAGGTTGCTGGCCTCATCTGTAGTGAACTGGCACTGGAAAGCGGGCTTGCTGTTGAATAAAAATAATACGAGAAACACCAGCATCCCGAAAGCTAGATATTGCTTCTTTATATTAACAAATGGCATTTTATATCACTGCACACACGATGGAATGTAATAGCGACTTCGCAGGAACTCGTCCGACATTGATTTAAATTAATTTATTGCATTATTTCTAAACAAAATCCGAGATAAATATTGCAGCAATCGACGATGCGGCTCTCGCTTTGACTGACAGACGGCACAGACAGACCACAGACTATACAGGGATTCGCGTTCCGAGTCACGTCAACAAAGCCATCATTGCTCACGTGACGTCACGACCATCACGCCCGTTCCGAATGGGAAATGACGACCATCATAGATATCCAGTCGGAGCGCTTTGAACGCGACTGTAGACGTTGACAATGACAAATGATATATAACCGAACCTTAATAGTTATCGACATTTCGAGTTGTAGACTATCGTAGTACATAGTTATATTAGTTTTGTTTTGGGTGACAAAATGGTTAATATGACGTCATGAATGACATCATTAACACCGCCATGTTGTGCTATCATCGCCCATGCTCTGCGCGTAAGCATTGTGACCGAGCCATCAAAAGTAACAGCGGTCACGCTGACAGCTGACAATCAAACTTAGAACGGCAACCTGTAGCGACTCCTGGAGCTCCATGATTGTTTATTTCCTCACTTATTTCTTATTCGCATATATTGAGCCCTATGATATAATTAAAGCATTTAAGTTGTTAAATTTGAAAAAATCTGAGGATCTCTGGGACATGTCAGTAAAAAACATTAGCTCGGTGATAGACGAACTTGCCCCTCATTTAGGTAAAATCTTCAATAAATGTGTAGATGAGAGTATTTCCCTGATCTCATGAAACACAGCAGGCTAGTACCTTTATTTAAAAGCGGCGATAGGGGTGACCCGACTAATTGTAGACCAGTCTCGGTTCTACCCGTATTGAGCAAAATATTTGAGAAGATTATACTGGGTCAGTTGCTGGCGCACTTCAATGCGCATCAAATTCTCCATAGCCAGCAGTTTGGATTTACAAAAGGGCGGTCGACAACAGGTGCTGGAGTAATGTTAGTTAAACATATTTTTAATGCGTGGGAAGATCGTAGGGACAATCGTTTTTTGTGACCTTTCCAAGGCATTTGACTGTGTAGACCACAAAACATTGCTCTTAACGCTAAAACATTACGGCATAAAAGGCAATAGCTCTAAGCTTATGAGATCGTATTTAGAAGGGAGGGTTCAAAAAGCTGACATTAACAAAATCGTCGGGTTCTCAGGTGAAGATGGGAGTCCCACAGGGATCTATTCTGGGGCAGTTCCTTTTCCTCGTGTATGCAAATGATTTGCCATTCATGGTACAAAACATGTCAGAGATAGTATAATTTGCAGATTACACGTCACTAATTTTTAAAGTTAGGAGGCAAGAAAATGTCTTACAGGAAACAAATAATGCTCTCTCGTAACTACTAGACTGGTTTACTGCCAATAACTTGCTTCTGAATTCAAAAAATACAAAGTGCATAAAATTCACTTTACCTAATGTAAGGCAAGTTGAGAGTAATATTGTATTGGGGAAAGACAAACTAAAATTAGTAGATGAAACTGTATTTCTCGGCATCACTATTGATGCCAAACTATAGAGTCATTCCATGTGTGGATGTTTCTTTTCTCAAAACCCATGATTTCAGCTAATTCAACAAACAATCTAGTTAGAAGCACTGCCCCACAAACTCTAACCTTGGTTATTTAGGGATTTGCTTGATGGGTGCAACTTTCGTCTTCGACGTGATCAACGTTACGTATATCTTCCCCCGACTATCTACGACGAGTAGATACACAACCGCAGCAAAAGCTTTATTTGACGCATCGATTCAAAAGATGTATGAAGCACACTTTGTGCACTAAGGCCTACTACAAAATTAATGACTTTTTACAAGACACCGACATCTGGCATTTAAACCAGTTCATTGCACCATATATACACAGTCAGGTCATAAGTTCTGTCACACAATAAAACTTTTGAATTTAGAACACTGGCCACAAAAAAGTTTATTGAATTCGAATTTCGAATTTTTCATGAAAATAAAAATGTGTACTTTTTTGAATTTTCCTCATTTTCAAATATGGAGTGGACACTTAAAGAAGACCGTGTCGCAGTTATTGCGTTGCATCGTTGCGGTTACGCGCCAATTCAGATTTTCGACTTACTGAAAATTTGAATATAACCAAAAGATTCGTTTATCGTACCATAAAACGATACAATGAAGACTCTAGTGTAGATGACAGGTCAAAAAGTGGTCGCCCTCGCTCTGTTAGGACTCCAGCAGTGATAAAAGCTGTGAAGGCGCGAATTCAAAGAAATCCCATACGTAAGCAGAAACTGTTGGCCCTTCAGATGGGGTTAAGCAGGACCACGGTGAAAAGGGTGTTAAATGAAGACTTAGGGCTTAGGGCATATCGAAGATAAACAGGACATCGTTTGGACGCTCGTTTAATGGACCTGATACTGAAGAGATGCCGCGCTTTGTTGAAGCGGTACGCGGGAAAAAAGCATCGGGAAATTCTTTTTTCGGATGAAAACATTTTCACCGTGGAAGAGAGCTACAACAAAGAAAATGATAAGGTGTACGCACACAGCAGTGAAGAAGCGAGCAACCGTATTCCGCGTGTCCAACGAGGTCATTTTCCATCCTCGCACATGGTTTGGTTGGGAGTCTCTTATTGGGGCTTAACTGAGGTACATTTATGTGAGAAAGGCGTAAAGACGAATGCAGTTGTGTATCAAAATACAGTCCTTAAGAACCTTGTGGAACCTGTTTCTCATACCATGTTTAATAACAGGCACTGGTTAATTCCAACAAGATTCTGCGCCAGCTCATAGAGCGAAAAGCACACAAGACTGGCTGGCGGCGCGTGAAATCGACTTCATCCGGCACGAAGACTGGCCCTCCTCCAGTCCAGATTTGAGTCCGTTAGATTACAATATATGGCAACACTTGGAGGAAAAGGCCTGCTCAAAGCCTCATCCTGATTTGGAGTCACTCAAGGCATCCTTGATTAAGGCAGCCGCCGATATTGACATGGACCTCGTTCGTGCTGCGATAGACGACTGGCCGCGCAGAATAAAGGCCTGTATTCAAAATCGCGGGGATCATTTTGAATAAACTTTATTACCATAAGAATCTATGTTTTATTAAGTTCATTTTGCTATATAAATGTTTACATAAATAATAAACATGTCTAAATTATTTCATATTGCACATGTGACAGAACTTATGACCTGACTATGTATTATGTAATAATTAGGCACTTTCTTAATGTTATACAATGCTTGATTGATTATGTTATGACATTCATTAAGTCTCAAATTTTGTGCTATCAGGAAAAAAAAACTTTGAACTTGAACTTGAACTTGAACTTGAACTTATTCACCCAAAACAAAGCATATATAACTACTACGACGGTCTACGACTCGGAATGACAATAATTAACAAAAGTTGGGTTATAATAGTGTCATCTGACAGTCAACGTCTACCGTCGCGTTCAAAGCTTCCCGAATGGATATCTATGATGGTCGTCATATCATTCCCATTCGGAACGTGCATGTAGGTCGTGACGTCACATGAGCGATGATGGCTTTGTTGACGTGACTCGGAACGCGACATAAGTTTGATTGTCAGCTGTCAGCGTGACAGCTGTCACTTTTGATGGCTTGCTCACAGTGCTGATGCTCAGATGATAGCACAAGATGGAGGATGTCATTCATGACGTAATATCAAACATTTTGAGCTATCTTTGTCACGCTAAAACTCGAACGACCTCGTAGACGCTATAATTGATTATGGTGCGATTCGGAACACGCTGCCAATGGGGTTAAAAACTGAAAGCTCGTCCTAGATGGCAGCACTGTTGAGTGTTCCTAAGAACCGCCATATTGTCTATTTGTTGTTGTTTGCTAAAGTATTCAATATTAGATATCACCATAAAAATGTATTCGACCTGTAGTGTCCATAATAATCTTCAGGTAGAAAATGGGCAGCACATAACCTTCACGAAGCACTAGCATTCCATGTTTTTATACGTAGAGCATTCCACAGTTTTCTTCTTTTAGCTTCTTTGGGGAATAAATGAATCCCCATATTTTTGCAATCAACAGCTGCACAAAGAGTCATTATAAGAAATTATTCATAAACCTATTGGTTTGTTTACATAATTAGTAAGGAGAACTGTCAAATTCATGGAACACTCAACACTGGTGACATCTGAAGTGAGCAAAAGGAAGTTTTTAACCCCATTGCTTGGAAAATAAGATACGATCAATCCGATTTTCGGATTGAAGCATACGATCCACTAGCGGATCGATCGGTATCGTATCTTTTTTATTGAATGATTTGTATTATTAAAAATTACCCCAACTATCCAACAAAATGTAACGAAACCCTAGTAAATGGCCCTCTTCGTCTAGCCAATGGTCTTATAAGTGCAAGTCTTTATAAAGTGCTTATATCAAATAGGACCAAAGAGGACCAATTATATCGACAAAAATGTATAAAAATCCACCCAATCATAATTTTATAGGTGGTTTTTTTCGTGCACCATATTCCAACTGCAAAAAATATATAACTTCATAAGGGAAGGGTTTCTTTAATCAAATTTACTGGATAATGATCATTAAGGACAGGCGATACTGCCAGTATGAAAAAATCTCTGAAAAACTGTTAACTGTAAACTTAAATTACACTTTGTTTAAGAAAATAAGCGATTAATCGGAGTACTTTTTTGATAATTGCACTTTACTACAAAATTGGTTCCCAACAATAATTATTTTATTACAGAATATTATTCTTCATCTCATTAGCTTTCAAACTACTTAAAAATTATTTTTCTAACTAAATACATATTTAATATGAATGTGATACCCTTTTTAATTTCTTGGTACTTAGTTTAATCATAAGCCCTATAGTAATACACAGTGGAGTAATTAGTTGATAAATTAATAAATGTAGCCCATTAATGTCCCTATTGTACATTGTGGGGCACAGGCCTTACCCAGATACGACTAAGATTGAGCCATACTCCATCAGGCTGGCTCAGTGCGGGTTGATGGACGGGTTTTAAGATAAATACTGCCAAGCAGCGATAGTAGCCGGGACCTACAGCTATAATTCACCGAGCGAGCGAAGCGAGCGAAGGGCTCCATTTCGACAAGATAGGAGGACGATTTTGCTTTCGTCTGTCTCTATGTCTATGTGTCTGTCAGTTCCCGTCTAGGGGCCACAGTTTTAAAACGATCCTCACAAAACTTGGCACACGTGTCCCAAGGATTAAAATATTTTTTGTCGAGAGCCTTTCTTGATTTTCCCCTTTGGGTTATGACGTCATTAATTTTTTGTATGTTTTTTTTTGGGGTATTAGGAGAACAAACAACTTTAACTATGACAGCGTTTCTCAAACTTTGGATCCTTAAGTAAGGAACTAAAAAACATAAAATCATTAATAATAAAACTACACTATCTTGGAGAGATCTTTCTCGCACATTATAAAAAATACTGGCGATGTTTCATTCTTCCTGGCCTGGAGAGAAAAAGATAATACTCCTTTAGACGATTTTTATAAATAAAAAAGCTGTCCTTTATGGCGCAGGGAAGCGCGCTCCACAGATTGAATGCCCTCATTCGGTTCGTAAGCGACGGAATTGTGAGGCGGAGGCCATGTGGGATATACGAGGTCTCGTCGACGGAAGGAAGTTGAAGAGTTCACGCAGAAAGCTGGGATATCGGGGGCTAGTTAAGATGCTATACAGGAAAGTGAGGATTTGATTATCCCGACGAAGACGAATAGGCAGCCATTTTAACTCCCTGCAATACTGTGGCACATGGTCGAACTTTCGTAGTCCGAAGATGAAACAAATCCCGAGATTTTTAAATCTCGGGAGTGGGAGGAGACATTTAAGGACTTCAGCATCTCAACAAGAATATCAAAATTGACACAGTTGAAGGCGCTACTGAAGTCAAACAGTGCAAGCACAGAAAGCTGTTTAATATCCATGGAAACCTGTATGTCCTCCGTGACTTTAAGTAAGTTGGTTACGGTGCTATGACCAGACCGGAACCCGGATTGAAACTGGTTGATCAAAAGTTTTCTGGAGGAGTACAAGGAGAGCTGAGAACTATGGAGAGGATGAGGAGAACAGAAACAGGACGAAACTCTTTAAAGGAGGAGGGATTGGATGTTTTAGGCAGAGGGATGACATGTGCTTTCTTCCACACAGTAGGAAAGGAACTTTCTGAGAGGGAAACATTTATCACATGTGCGATCACAGGAAGCAGTTCATCAAGTACGCTGCTGATCAGATCTAGAGCAAAGGTTACGCAGGGTGGCTTCTTTAACAGAAGGGTACATAACAACGGGTGGGATAGAGAAGTGGCTATTGAGACTATTGATATCGACATTACCAACTGGCAGATCCCGAGACTTACCGACGCCAAGAGCCCTGAGGAACTTTCATAACTGAGTAATTCTCAATGCGCGTTTGTGTCGATTACAGCGATTCCGTAAGCATTTTTGTAACGACTTTTAGCTCGTCGCTTGAAGTCCAACAAATCTCATCTCTCTCTGGCGACTTCGGGAGGGGAAACCTTGTTTTATGATGCCTTGACGATACCGCGTGGCAATACTTATATGTCTGACAAGTATTGAAGCGAGCGACACAACCTCTCCCTCGAAGTGCCTAAGCTACACTGCAGTTGTAGTAAATTATATACTCTTTGCTACACTGCCTCAGGGGGAAGGAGGACACTTGCCTTCTAATTGAAATTTAGATAGACGGTGGCTTCCTCTACAAAACTGTTTCGAAGCTATCTTGCTCTCAGTTTTATCTTATCGTCAACAGATGGCACTAGAATTATTGATATTTGGAAAAGATGTTTTATAGTTATCGGATCACAATTTGATTTGATTTGATTTTATCTATAAAGTGGACATTTTAGAGAATACAAATAGTTACATTTCTAAAAGAATAATTTTTGTCTTAATTTTTTGGCGCAAAGAACACTGAATCTTGGCTTCCGTTAAAGTGGCAACATCGGCGCGTCGACCGACGTGTGTCATTCACAAAATGGCGACTTGCTTGTTATTTACATTTTGTTTCACTTTTTGTAGAAAATAATACTTTATATAAGCTACATACACTTCAACTAAACTTAATTTGCCAATCTAATATATTTTTTGTAAACAAAGAATGACATCACTTTGTTTACAAAGAAAGATAAGATTAGTAATTCAAGTTTGTGACATTCATGAACCTGAAAGCCAAATCCTAAACATGTGTAATATATACGTACTTGTACCTTTATGTAGATTCACAGAGATTAGTACCGGAACTGAAATGCAGATGTCGCTAGCATTCAAAATTTGTTGCACTTTTTTCACGCAAGAGGGCCCTCTTTTTCTGTATGTACTACCTTACTCTTTGCACTGCCCACAGAACAAATATATCCTAGGACACTGCCGCATTCTGATTGCACACACCCTCATGTAATTTTTTGGAGGCAAGTTGAGCGAAAATAAAGTTTTTAACAAAACCAATTTTTTCATTTCAAACACATGCGATTAAGATATTTTTAATACCTAAACGCAGGAATCATGTCAATATTCTCTTAAAATTCCAAGAAATACATAGATTTTAGGTGAAAAACATTTGCTTATTTTTTTCCGTATGGTTCCCGTGGACATAATAATGTTTTCAAACACGCAGATTGATGTCTTCATAACCCCACACTAGGATACCCTGTGTCGTGGGAACCAGAAACAGCGACGTCACACACATAACATCTGGGGTTTTACTTTTTATCTGTACTCCCAGCCGGGGATCGAACCCGGGACCTCTCGAATGGTAGGCAGACCCACAACCACTGCGCCATTGAGGTCGTCATTCAATCAAGTATTCATAAGATAAGTATTACACATGTAGATCTTGAGAGCTAAAGTTGAGGAAATATCACATGACGTTATGACGTTAATATTTGCAGTATTTGTAAAAAAAACTAAATCTCGTCGAAGCTCAGGTCTCAGAAGCTTCAAATAACTTAAATAATTATTAGAGGTGGGCCGAATGTGGTTTCGGCCGAACATTCGGTTAAAATAAAAAATTCGATTCCAAACTTCGGTTTAATTTCGCCGTGATTTCTGGAGAGTGACACATCATGACTTGTTTACGCACTTACATGAATTTTTTAAATGAAAAAATGCACCCCGCCGAACTAGAAGCGATTTTTTTGTTTGTTTATAATTATGCATTCAAATGAGGCAGTAGTTAGGCATTTAAAAATACGAAGTTTATTTTGTTTAGTTTTGGAAAAAAATTGTAATTAATTTAATTTCAAAATAAATGACAATGAATAATGGCCTAATTTTATTTTACGATTTTTATGATTTCTATTCTATTGATTTCAGTCAAAATGCAAGTGAGTATTTTAACTTTTTTTGCACCGAATGTTCGGCATTTAAACCGAATTTCGGCCGAATACCGAAGTTCTGTTCAAGCTTCCGAAATTCGGTCAAACCGAATGTATAACGAATTTCGGCCCATCCCTTATAATTATGATTTACCTACTAACATCGATATAGTTAATAGTTTCAGAAGTAGCTTTAGTACCTTTCAACAGTTCCATTAGTCATCTACTAATAACAGCGATATTTCGATAATAAACTATGCTTAACGCGTTGGGGCTGTCGCTCCAGCCCGCTATTACGTATATCAATAATATAAATGCCAGACCGGTTACATTTCAGGCCTTTCTACAAGAAAAATAGGAATGATATTGGTAATGTTGAAGACATGGATATTAACGTGGAATTTTTAGATGATGATGTTGTAATAATATTTTTATTTTCATAAAAAATAGCCCTCCCTCTATTCACGTATACCTCGCGCCACGAATTAAGAGGCGCTGGGCGACGCTGGCGGGAAGTACTGCGCATATGTACAGGTATTGAAAAGTGACTACTGCGCATTCAAGGCCACCGCTCATAACTCGTGGCGCGACGTATGTATACTCACTCTGTGATACAAACCACAGATACTGCCTACGCTACAGTGTATGCGGTTTGTATCACAGAGTGTATATGTTGCAGGCAATTTGTATGATTCAGCATTTTACAAACGGCGTAGTCCGTTTACAAACGCGCGCTGCTATGTAATATGCCGAAGGCAAATTGACACTCCTTTATGTTTTTAGTATGTTTTGTTGTTCTTACATGTTCAACCTAACACGAAGGATAAACGGGGCTTCGCTTCGCTCACCCCCTTTACCCTTCACCTAATCTACCGCAGCGTTTTGCCCTGAGAATTTGCTATTTTAATTTCAATTTGCAATTTGCCTTCGGCATAGCAGCGCGCGTTTGTAAACGGACGACGCCATTTATAAAATGTGGAATCTTACAATTTGCCTGCCACATATATACTCCATACAGAGAAAATAATGTGTTGTTTGTTTTACATTCTAGGCTGAGTGTCCCATCGACTAATACGGGGAAGTGAAAAGTTAAGTAACACTCATCGGTTTCGAGTGAAAGTGGCTTAGAATTCTTTGGATTTCTTGGATTCAACTTTCTATTGCACCTTAGATGTAGATGATTAGATGACCTCTGTGGTGTTGCGGTCTAACCTCTTGCTTCCCAAGTGAGAGGTCTTGGGTTCGAATGCCGGCTGGGGAGGAAAAAAAACCTAAATGTTTGTGACGTCGCTGTTTCTGTTTCCCACGAGACAGGGTTACCTGGGGCCTAATTCCGGTACACAATAACAGCTCAATGACAATATTCCAAATATTCCAAATTCCAAATGTCTTTATTACTGTAGATATTTACATATACATAGTCAGGTCATAAGTTCTGTCACATGTGCGATATGAAATAATTTAGACATGTTTATTATTTATGTAAACATTTATATAGCAAAATGAACTTAATAAAACATAGATTCTTATGGTAATAAAGTTTATTCAAAATGACCCCCGCGATTTTGAATACAGGCCTTTATTCTGCGCGGCCATTCGTCTATCGCAGCACGAACGAGGTCCATGTCAATATAGGCGGCTGCCTTAATCAAGGATGCCTTGAGTGACTCCAAATCAGGATGAAGCTTTGAGCAGGCCTTTTCCTCCAAGTGTTGCCATATCTTGTAATCTAACGGACTCAAATCTGGACTGGAGGAGGTCCAGTCTTCGTGCCGGATGAAGTCGATTTCACGCGCCGTTAGCCAGTCTTGTGTGCTTTTCGCTCTATGAGCTGGCGCAGAATCTTGTTGGAATACCCAGTGCCTGTTATTAAACATGGTATGAGAAACAGGTTCCACAAGGTTCTTGACTGTATTTTGATACACAACTGCATTCGTTTTTACGCCTTTCTCACAAAAATGTACCTCAATTAAGCCCCAATAAGAGACTCCCAACCAAACCATGAGCGAGGATGGAAAATGACCTCGTTGGACACGCGGAATACGGTTGCTCGCTTCTTCACTGCTGTGTACGTACACATTATCATTTTTTTTGTTGTAGCTCTCTTCCACGGTGAAAATTTTTTCATCCGAAAAAAGAATTTCCCGATGCTTTTTTCCCGCGTACCGCTTCAACAAAGCGCGGCATCTCTTCAGCCTCAGGTCCATTAAACGAGCGTCCAAACGATGTCCTGTTTTTCTTCGATATGCCCTAAGCCCTAAGTCTTCATTTAACACCCTTTTCACCGTGGTCCTGCTTAACCCCATCTGAAGAGCCAACAGTTTCTGCTTACGTATGGGATTTCTTTGAATTCGCGCCTTCACAGCTTGTATCACTGCTGGAGTCCTAACAGAGCGAGGGCGAACACTTCTTGACCTGTCATCTACACTAGAGTCTTCATTGTATCGTTTTATGGTACGATAAACGAATCTTTTGGTTATATTCAAATTTTTCAGTAAGTCGAAAATCTGAATTGGCGCGTAACCGCAACGATGCAACGCAATAACTGCGACACGGTCTTCTTTAAGTGTCCACTCCATATTTAAAAATGAGGAAAATTCTAAAAAGTACACATTTTTATTTTCATGTAAAATTCGAAATTCGAATTCAATAAACTTTTTTGTGGCCAGCGTTCTAAATTCAAAAGTTTTTATTGTGTGACAGAACTTATGACCTAACTGTGTACTTAGCAATCGACATTTTTTGCCTCTTCTCTACATTGGAACACTGTGGGAGATGAAGGGCGTAGTTTTTAGATCTCTTTTAAAAATTGCTTGTGCTTAACTATTACAAATTTTATAATATAATTATATCATAATTAATAAGCAGGAATAAATAATTACAAAATTATTAACAGCAAGGTCTGTGTTCAGTTCCGTCATTTAAGTAATCTTTAACATTGTAATATCCCTTTTTCGACAACTTCAACGTCGCTTTAACATGGCTTTTAAATTGCTAAAAACAGCAATTTCAAGATGTCCAAAGGTATCTTGTTGTAGTAGAGAATGCATTGACCCTTGAAAGAATTGCTAACCTTCGCGAGTCTAAGCCGGGGCGCACATAGTCTGTGATTATTTCTTAGGTTAATATTACAGCTATCGCTAAGTTTGGAAAATGTTATAAGGTTCTTGCGTACTAACATTGTTTTCGAAAATAAATTGATGATTACGGTCAAATTTAGATATTCAATATTTGGCGTTAGGAATATATTTTTAGGCAATTATGGTAAATATCATGTTAATTGTAAAGCATAATAATTTAGTTAATACACAAATGGAATGGGATTACAAAATCGTCAGATATTGGATATCTAAAGTTGACCGTAATCGCCATGTAATTGTCATTGAGCTATCATTGTGTACCGTGATTGGGCCCCTGGGGAAGGACCCAAAACGCCGCATTTGACAGTCAGTCTCCAAACAAAATGGGTGCCGCCAGCAAGCCAAACACGGCATTCCGCGCTCCTCGGAGCGGTCGCGATGCGATCGTGATGCAATCCCCAGTACAGAATTGGGCCCCCTGGTGCGGGGCCAGAAACAATGTATGTGCCTGAATTTAATAATAATAATAAAAATACATTCGACAATATGTAAACACATTGATCTAGCCCCAAACTAGGATTCCCTGTATCTTGGGTACTTGACAACGATGCACATACTTATATAGATAAATATTATACTGAGATATATAAACAACCATGACTAGGGTACACACATCCGTTCTCATCAAATAAATATTTGCCCCACCGGGACTCGAGCCCGGGACCCTTGGCTTCGTAGGCAGGGTCACTGCCGACTCGGCAATTAGGGTTTCGTACGTCAAAGGGAGGATCCCTTATAGGGTTTATCCTGAATAATGTTATGTTATTGAGCGTGTGAAGCGTCTCCGTTTCAGCTCGGGCAAAAATGCTTTCGCACATCTGTCCGGATTTCCGTCTGTTCTCCTCTTGAGGTCGCATTTCTCAGCCGATTCTAGTGAAATTTTGGGAGCAGGTTGTATAATTATGTTTTTTTGCAGATCATATATATTTTTGGAAATATTTCAAAATGGCGGAACGGATTTCATACTCCATGTACGTAACAAGGTTAATTCATATGTGAGTATAGATAGCAAAATGCAGTCGAGTTATCTGTTTTTTTAATAATTCCACTTATTCATCCGATAAACTTCAAGAGGCCGGGGTGTGAAGGTTTGTAAATAAAAAAAAAAAACTTGTCCGTGTCTTGCTCGCGAGGTCATTTACTACTTTATTACTACAATGATTGCAAAATTAACTTATAAATTTAATTTGCGATGACTTTTGCACTGTAATAAACAGATATACAGAAACCTAACTGATAGTTATCTCACCGACTAACTGACGACTTCTGTGGCGCTGCGGTTGTGGCTCTGCCTACCATGCGAGAGGTCCCGGATTTGATCCCCGGCTGGGGGAAAAAATCCCCAGGTCTTGGATGTTTATATGTATGTGACGTCGCTGTTTCTGGTTCCCACGACATAGAGTATCCTAGTGTTGGGCCAGAAGCAATGTATGTGCCTTTATGTAATGTTTATGTTTATGATTCCATATAAAATGCACAAAATTGAGCTTAGTGATAAGCTCGATTTTATACATTTTATCAACAGATTCGTTACAGAAAAGATTCCTTACTTACTTGTTCGTAGCTACGTATGAGAAGCGTAGCACATCGTAGCAGCTACGGAGTGCTACGCGCTACGAATGCGTAGCTCTGCTTCATAAACTAGATACAGTTAGCAACCAAGCCACCATTTAAACGTTTATTCCATTCGTAAGAGTCCAAAGTCAAATTCAAAGTTAGAGGAATTTATCTACACACTTATCATAAACCCTCTTCACTGCGTCCAAAAACCGCACGTTACGACCAGCTTAATACTACTTGGTAAAAACTCATTTCTTATCTGAATATTCATATATTATGACCATAATGGATAAATTTTCGACAAATTATGACAATTAAATTTCGAACGCCGACGCCCGTCTGCGTGCCACCTATAGTTGTCTGTGAAATTGGTACTACTGAAACAAGAGCAGATCAAATCAAATCAAATCAAATCATTTATTTGTGGAACATAGGTAGACATTTAGTTGTTATTATAATGTTATGTCTCTCTATGTTTAGCCATGAGGCATACAAATATTTTACACATTTATGGATAGGTACATAATTTTGTCACAAACATTTATGTCAAAGTCTTCGAAGTCAGATTATAAACGTCATTGATCAAATTGCGTGCCCAGAATCAACTCAAGCACCTTATGTCACAGGTTTTTATCTAATAAGTATTCAGATATGGAGTAGTATATTTTATCAATCAATAGCATTCGGTTTTATTTTAAATTGAAATATATTATCTATGTTACGAATCCTCTCTGGCAAGTTATTAAAGATTTTGGGTGCCATCCCAAAAATACTATTTTGAAATAAAGCTGTTAGGTGTTGAGGCATACAAATTTTGTTGGGATGTCATCTGCTTTGATAATTAGTGAACAGATGTGTGTTTGACTTTACAAACATTGCTACCTCAAGTATATATAAGCAGAGCAATTATCAATGTCACAATGCCGGTCGAACATGAGGTTCCTGAAAACTAGTGTATGTAACTGTACATAATTAGGCATTATGTAACAGTCACATAAAATGCTATTATCTGTCCTGTGCGTTCTATAGTAAAAATGGACACATTCCCATAAAAAAGCACTCACCTTACTTTCTTACTTTATACTTACTTGCACAAAAGCAATATTTGTAGAAACATAAAAATGGAAAACACATCTACAAAGGCGATCGTGTCTCTAACAAGAGATTGTTTACCAAATACGGAATCATCACGTGCAAGGGTAAGCTTATCTCAGACAAGAAATATCTTCTCGAAATATCGTAAGCCGTCGTATTATATAATTATTTTGGAATGTAGTGAGAACTTGAGCTTAAATTAACAAAGCATGCCAGAATGCCATCCATACCCGCTCGCACCCCCTTCAGTTCCACTGAACATTTCATTAGGAAACGCTCGAAACCGCCAATAAAGCGCCGCGGTAATTAACCTCCGAATATGTTGTAACAAGCAAATTAATAGAGGATTATTCGCCATGCGAACTATGCCTGATATTCAGTACCCCTGAACAAATACGTACCCGGGCTCTAAGGCACGCGAAAGTTCTGCTTGGTTCACAATTCGTAAGGAATGCGAAACCTTTTCTGTCGAATAAATACGAGCGAAATTCTGCACCGTAGAACAAAGGACGGACCATAGTATACACACATAGGACACCCCTTTGTGGAGTGCGTCGGCTAATATAGAACGCAGAGCGACGAAGCCTGAGCCAATTCATTGTAAAAGGGGGCATCCATAAACAACGCATGCTTTTTGTGCCATCTGTCTCTCCTGCTGCCCATATTTAACGCGAAAATAAACTTTACGATACCCTTCATTAGTGTCACATGATTTATCGACGCAACCTAAACAGTTATAGACGAGCGAGGATGGCTGGGGCCGGCCGGGCTAGTGATACCAGTGGTGAATCAGGAATTCCCGAAAAAAAGTCGGGCCTCACTCGATGCTCCACACGATGGGACTTATGTACTGCATAATCCTTATTGTTCACAGATAAACAATACATGTTACGGCACAAGACAACATTTTAGGCGGGTAATTGAAAGAGTGAGTGGTTGGTTGGTTAAGTTATAGTTTCAAATGCGTTATTGCTTAACTGAGTGTTTATGATGATAACTGTTGTGATCCTTGGTTTGATGTCTCATGGAGGAATCCCAGGAGCTGTCATGTCATTCTAAAAGTTCAATGCGAAGCTAACATAGACCCAACAAGTAAAACTTTGACAAAATTCTGTTATGAGATGAAATATATGTGTAAAATGCAAAAAACCGCATCGGAAATAGTTAAATCGTTTCTGAGATACCCCCAAGCGACAACCATTCTGGCTTCTGCATTGCCTCCTGGTGGTCTATAACCATAAAACATATCTAAGTACCTGCTCTAAAATTATAGCCTCCTATGCATAAAACCGCATCGATATCGGATGAGTAGTTTTCCAGGAAAATGGTTACACACACACACACATACACAAACAACCTCTAACCCCAAACGCATATACATCCGTCATTCCATTCCTCTTGAGATATTTATGCCAGATTCAATCCAAATTTTAATTTTACATAGACCTTGTCAGGTCTTTAAAAATCCAGGGAATCCTGACAAACCAAGGAATCCCGACGTCTGGCAACCCGGGCCGGGCTCACCTGTACCCTGTACCCCCAGACTTGCAGTCGCCGTGTACACACTGACAGAGTACGAAACACACCGACACTATAACACAAGGCAGTCACGCACACCAACGCACCCCGTACTCTCAACGCTATCAATATGTCGTCAGTTTTGAGGTCGGCAATCATAAGCGTACGCAACACAACCTGTTACAGCCTTTACGGCTTCGGTTTAAGAACTTGCGAGCAGTATACACAAGTTTGGTGGTACGGAGAACGTTTTTGTGTATGCAACAAGGTACAGCCAGACTAAAATTTGTGTAAGCTTGTTAGATAGCGGGTTCCGCTCCCCGAACACAAAGAAATCTTGAACAAAGATGCGAGCCTAAAAATATACTTTTCGCAAAGTTGGGTGAAAGAGCACAGTATTATGAGAGGTCCTCAGACTGGGTATTTCAGTCATTATCACCCAATGTTTGCTACCTGTACAGTAAGTAGTTGTATTTGTTTGTGTACAGTTATAAACAGACAAAAATAGACATTACATATGATTTCTGGTACTACCGATGTTCTCCCGAAGATCTCACTTTGTCTTTTAGTATTCGGCGGCCCAAACTTTCAAAAACACTGAAGAAATTATGAATCACAAAATAAAAAAAATATATGTTTTGTGTTGTTACCCACAACATAAGATAGCGTCCCGCCTTTTCCCAAACGGCTACGTTTAGTCTGCAATTCCTTAATCCACTACCACTTGTTTTCTCGTGTTGTACAACAAAGAATCAAACGCACACATATCGAACAAGCACCTGCACAAGTCGCCAAGTGTACCGCCGAGCTGGAGCGCAGGCCCTCGGAGCGCACACAGAGGTCAGGGCGGCTCGGGTCTCGGCTGGGCGGCTCATTGGCGGGCCAGCCCTCGCCAGCTCCTGGCGTCTCCATCGCCGCGCCCGACCACACGACAAACCACTTGTTGATCCGAACCGCACGGGCAATTTTTAAGACCTCTTTCTGTGTGTAAAATAAGTCCTCTTCGCGTCTAAGCTCTTGATACGCTTCGTTGTCTTCCTTCAGTGTTGTTGTTGTCACCATGAGACGTCATGTCGCGTTGATAAATAAATATTGAATAAAAAGTATTAAGAGAAATTAATAAATTAAAATAAGTCGTTTTGTGGATAATGTAACTTTTGAAATGTTTAAAGTGTTGTTAAATACTCGTTTCTATGTTACCTGTTGACTATTGTAAATGTTTACGTATCCGTTTCTATATTAATAGTAAATTATTGAGCGTCGCAGTAAACTTGAAAAGACTTTCTATAGAGTGTTCCTGATTATTCCTGATCTCAGGTGAGTGACCGTTCTTTGCCAATTTATTTTCATTGCCTACCGTTATGATTTCCTTTGTTTTAAACGTAACTTTTTCAATCTTGCATGAATTTAACATTAAAAAATGATATCTGTGTGACTTAAATTTAAGCATATTAATTTTACTATTTTTAATCTTCTTCCTTATTTCTAAGCTAAATAATATTACACTAAAACAGGGCTAATATTAGTACAGGTTCCTACTGATTCTCATGTAAGGTTTTAGGGTTCTCACGAACATCACGCACTCAGTCGTTTCCTGCGTCGCGTCAGCTTATTTTAAACAAGATCAAGTATTGAATTTTATTATATTCTAAAGTATCCAAACTAAATCAGCAGAACCTTGTTTTTAGAATATTCCAAATTAAGTAGTGATTGTAGTTTTAAAATGAAAAATTTTCAAAGCAAACACGCAGGGAAGGTTTTCATCTTGAATTATTACAATTTGGTGGGTTACCGTCGGGACAATATGACGCATGCGTGACCCGTCGTTACATCGGCTCGTTACATCGGCTCGTTACATCGGCTCGTTACATCGGCTCGTTACATCGGCTCGTTACATCGGTGTAATATTGGGGCATACCTTTTAAATATCCGTGATTACACTGAAATGAATATATCACGCTCAGGCCATACCTAGAGTAATGGTCGGTGATATCACGTCTTTTCCCAAATGGGGTGGCAGAGGCATAAATAAATAAATATTGGAGGACAATCTTACACAAATCGAACTAGGCTCATAATAAGCTTAACAAGGCTTGTATTATGGGTACTAGACAACGATATATTTCATAGGGATAAATACTTAAGTAAACATCCAAGACTAAGAAAAGAACATTCATCTTATCACACATATATTGCCCTTACCGGGACTCGCACCCAGGACCGTCAGCTTCATAGGCCAGGGGCACTACCCGCTAGGCTAAACCGACATCTGTATAACTCTCATTGATTAAAACTTTTCATTTTTAGGGTTCCGTACCCGAAGGGTTCCAAACGGGACCCCATTACTAAGACTCCGCTGTCCGTCCGTCCGTCCGTCCGTCCGTCCGTCTGTCACCAGGCTGTATCTCAAGAACCTAGCTAGCTAGAGAGTTAAAATTTTCACAGATTATGTATTTATGTTGCCGCTATAACAACAAATACTAAAAAACAGGATAAAAGAAATATTTAAGGGGGCTCCCATACAACAATTCTTTCAATACCACATACAAACTTATGGATGCACCTGGTTACGTACATGGAGTGTGAAAGTAACCGCACCAATAACTTTGTAAACAATATTTTGCTGTGTAAAATCCAAACTATTCACTCCACACCATCGCTTCCATTGAACGGTGGTACGGAACCCTTCGTGCGCGATTTAGACTCGCACTTGACCGTTTTTTTAATAGGTGTCATTATTTTCACAAGTATAACTATTTTGACAGGTGCTACTATTTTCGTCATAACTATTTTGATATCTATAACTACTTTTGACAGCTATCACGATTTTGACGGGTGTCATATTTTTAAAAGGATAATATTACCATACATATTACCTTTTTTGCTATAACCTTTTCTCATTTCAGTATACTACGGCTGTGTCCTGTTGTTACACCAGTGTAATGAGCTGGTGTAACGACAGTCGTAAGTCTAAAAATGTCGTAACCAGGCCTTCTACATCCATGACAGTAGTCTGTTAATTCTGATAAATAAACACTGAATACGAATCTGGTTTCTCTCTGCTGCTTTTCATTTTAGTTCTCTGCTATTGAAAACCATTTTTTGAGGGTGCAACGCAAATATCTATACAGGCGCTGTCTGACAAAGAAACTGAATGTCAAAAACAAAACTACGTAGCGTAACGTATGTAACTAAATTCATGTAACTTTGTATAGGTATAGGTAGGTTTTTGAAATTGTTTAAAGTAATTGGTACCTTATACAAATATCTATGCATAGGTATCCGGGTAAAAGCCTGTACACCTCAGTGGGGAAATTAACGGACTAGATTTTATTTATTATTATTTTATTATTTGGTACCTAAGCAGAATATGACATTTTGTGTACTGATACGGAGTGGAACAAAACTGCAAATACTTAAATATCCTTTTAAACAGATAACTTATCTCTGTCAAATCCTGTTGCTTTATTATGTATTTCTGATAGCAATCGCGATATTGAAATTGAGAAATCGACTAATTACATCGTTGGAAAAGACAGCTCGTGTCAAATAATCGTGCTCTGATTGGTAATTTTTTAGGGTTCCGTACCCGAAGGGTGCCAAACGGGACCCTATTACTGGGCCTCCGCTGCCCGTCCGTCCGTCTGTCCAGGCTGTATCTCATGAACCGTGATAGTTAGACAGATGAAATTTTCACAGATGATGTATTTCTGTTGCCGCTATAACAACAAATACTAAAAAAATAAATAAGGGGGCTCCAATTTTTTTCAATACCACATACAAACTTATGAATGCACCTGGTTACGCACATGGAGTGTAAAGGTAGCCACACTAGAAACTTGTAAACAACATTTTGCAATGTGAAATCCAAACTATTCACTCCTCATCATCCCTACCATTGTACGGTGATACTGAACCCTTCATGCGCGAGTTAGACTCGCACTTGACCGTTTTTTATTTTTATTTAACAGCTTTTTTGGTTGATATCACTTAACCCTTACCACATACTATCCCATATACGGGTTTCATATGATTAGAACTGTATTACCAGCAATAAGGTTGATATCGCGACCCATTTCGGGTAACGCCATGCGTTAGGGGTTAATAAGGCTGCTGTGTGCAACTTTTGTGAAATTGTTGAAAAAAGTCGAACATCGCGGTGGTTTTGAATACTACAAGTTTACTTACATATCTACTTTGAATCATTTAATTCGGAAAATATAAATCAGTACTTGCGCAGCAAATATCAGCGTAAAATGCTGCGGTAGCTTTGGTGAAGGGTAATGGGGTGCGCGAAGCGAAGCCCCCTTTCTCCTTCGTGTTAGGTTGCACATGCAAGAACAACAAAAAATACTTAAAACATAAACTTGAGTACGTATAAAATATTTAAAACATATAAAGTGTTTGCTGCTGCTTTTTGCTGATCCTTTTTTGCTGTGCAAATCATTATTTTTGAAGTGCGATTAAATACTAGCCATTCCATTTCTTAGTTTTTATTGCAATATGTATACCTCGCGCTACGAATTAAGACGAGCAAATGGCGACAGAATTCGGCGCGAGTAGGTATTTACCAAAATACAAGCTATCTCAGAGCTATAAGAGCGCAATTGCCTAAATTTTCGGCCGAATTATGCTTTTGGGCGGTTACGTTTTTCTACCCCTAAACCTTTATAGAATAAGACAAATTTGGTCTCATTCGTTTCCACACATCATAAACGATGCTTGTAGTTTTTCTTTTTTTTGAAAATCTGGCTTGATTGGTTAAAAATAAATAAAATGCTCGAGGGTTTTTTTTGGTCAAAAAAGTGAATGTTTAGGTCCTTATATTTACTAAAATACAAAATATTTAAAAAAAAAAACAAAACGCACGAGCATAGTTTTTCATAGTATCTCAAACATGTGAAAAAATTGTGAAAATCGGACAAGGTTTAAGGGGTGAAAAAGGTTACCGCTTATTGTATGGAGGCTCGCGCCCACACGATTCTCTTAAGAGCTCTGGGCGACGAAGTTGGCGGGAATTACTGCGCATATGTACAGGTATTGAAAAGTGACTACTGCGCATTCAAGGCCACCGCGCTCATAACTCGTATACGCGCGTATCGCGCGAGGTATACATGATTACTTCATGAGTTTTCATGTACACGCTGAATGTATTAAATTTCCAATCACTTTGTATGTTTTAGTTGTAACTGTACCATCTAACTTTTAGTGCAATAAATAAGTGATTGAAATTTTTCTTTTGAGGGGTAAAAGAAAAAAGCATTTTCAACAGAGCATTTAATTTTGCATATTTCCCATCAGAAAAATTTATGATTTCCGAGGAGGAAATTATGATTCTTAATTTACAAGGTAAGTTAATAAAAAATCACTCTTACCTTGTTAGTCATGTTTTTTTGGTGTTTTAGAGACATCATTCCGCATCATCTATCATCAACTTTCATCTTGAACGCTATACCTAAGGTTCTAATCAAAACGTGTAAAAAAAACAGTCAAGTGCGAGTCGGACTCACACACGAAGGGTTTCGTAGCATCGTACAAGAAAACTTAACCACTAAAAACAACAAAACATATACTATGTCCGAACGTGCATTCGAACCCATAACAACCAATAACTGATATCAAACTAATCACGCAACCACAACGAATCGATAAATCGTGAAATCTACTATCATGTTTGAATATAGTTTGTTATATCGAGTGTGGTGTTAAAACACCACAACGACCTCTGTTGTGCAGCGGTTGTGGTTCTGCCTAACTTACGAGAGGTCTCGGGTTCGATCCCCGGCTGGGGGTAAAAAAAAATAGGTCTTGGATGTTTATATGTTTGTGACGTCGCTGTTTCTGGTTCCCACGATACAGGATATCCTAGTGTGGGGCCAGAAGCAATGTATGTGCCTGTATGTAAATGTTTAAAATGTTTATGTTTAACACGTTGCTTGTAAGGAAACCCTCTTTGATTTATAAAATCTCGTGTAGTTAATTTGTTGCTGCAGCGGAAATAAACATTCTGTGAAATTTTCAACTCTACCTATTACGGTTTATGAGATACAGGCTGCTGGTGGACGGACGGACGGACGGACGGACGGATCCCTTAGTCCATTAATGCATGGCCTGACCCGAAATGGATCGCGATTTTCAACCTTATTATCTCAGAGCTATAAGAGCGCAATTGCCTAAATTTTCGGCCGAATTATGCTTTTGGGCGGTTACGTTTTCTACCCGTAAACCTTTATAGAATAAGACAAATTTGGTCTCATTCGTTGCCACACATCATAAACGATGCTTGTAGTTTTTCCTTTTTTTGAAAATCTGGCTTGATTGGTTAAAAATAAATAAAATGATCGAGGGTTTTTTTTGGTCAAAAAAGTGAATGTTTAGGTCCTTATATTTACTAAAATACAAAATATTTCAAAAAAAAACAAAACGCACGAGCATAGTTTTTCATAGTATCTCAAACATGTGAAAAAATTGTGAAAATCGGACAAGGTTTAAGGGGTGAAAAAGGTTACCGCTTATTGTATGGAGGCTCGCGCCCACACGATTCTCTTAAGAGCTCTGGGCGACGAAGTTGGCGGGAATTACTGCGCATATGTACAGGTATTGAAAAGTGACTACTGCGCATTCAAGGCCACCGCGCTCATAACTCGTATACGCGCGTATCGCGCGAGGTATACATGATTACTTCATGAGTTTTCATGTACACGCTGAATGTATTAAATTTCCAATCACTTTGTATGTTTTAGTTGTAACTGTACCATCTAACTTTTAGTGCAATAAATAAGTGATTGAAATTTTTCTTTTGAGGGGTAAAAGAAAAAAGCATTTTCAACAGAGCATTTAATTTTGCATATTTCCCATCAGAAAAATTTATGATTTCCGAGGAGGAAATTTTGATTCTTAATTTACAAGGTAAGTTAATAAAAAATCACTCTTACCTTGTTAGTCATGTTTTTTTGGTGTTTTAGAGACATCATTCCGCATCATCTATCATCAACTTTCATCTTGAACGCTATACCTAAGGTTCTAATCAAAACGTGTAAAAAAAAAAGTCAAGTGCGAGTCGGACTCACACACGAAGGGTTTCGTAGCATCGTACAAGAAAACTTAACCACTAAAAACAATAAAACATATACTATGTCCGAACGTGCATTCGAACCCATAACAACCAATAACTGATATCAAACTAATCACGCAACCACAACGAATCGATAAATCGTGAAATCTACTATCATGTTTGAATATAGTTTGTTATATCGAGTGTGGTGTTAAAACACCACAACGACCTCTGTTGTGCAGCGGTTGTGGTTCTGCCTAACTTACGAGAGGTCTCGGGTTCGATCCCCGGCTGGGGGTAAAAAAAAATAGGTCTTGGATGTTTATATGTTTGTGACGTCGCTGTTTCTGGTTCCCACGATACAGGACATCCTAGTGTGGGGCCAGAAGCAATGTATGTGCCTGTATGTAAATGTTTAAAATGTTTATGTTTAACACGTCGCTTGTAAGGAAACCCTCTTTGATTTATAAAATCTCGTGTAGTTAATTTGTTGCTGCAGCGGAAATAAACATTCTGTGAAATTTTCAACTCTACCTATTACGGTTTATGAGATACAGGCTGCTGGTGGACGGATGGACGGACGGACGGATCCCTTAGTCCATTAATGCATGGCCTGACCCGAAATGGATCGCGATTTTCAACCTTATTGCTTGGTGATAAAGTTCAAAACCTATGAAACCATATATGGGTTAGTATGCAGTAAAGGGTTAAAAGGGTCCCGTTTGGCACCCTTTTGGTACGGGACCCTAAAAAACGCATAAAAACAATCAAGTTTTTATGCGTTACATAAATATGTTTCTACACAATTAAAATATTTCATTTGTGTTTCAATGACATGCTTACCTTAATAATAATATAGCTTAATAATATAGGAGATAAAAAAAAGTGCGATTCGGGCTCGCGGACGAATGGTTCCTTAGCATAAATAAAAAACTGGGTTTCCTTAATTGTGCCCCCCTTATTTAAACCATACATTTCGTAGAGACCTACATTACGTATTTATTCAAAATGTTGGTATCAGTAGGTAGTTTCTGAGATAATGGAAAATGGTCCTTTTTTGATTTTGCTTAAACAACGTTTTAATATCAGTTTGAAATCTTCTAGTTTGCCCCCCAATTGTGCCCCCACATTTAAGTAAGAAAAGATCAGTTAGGATCAATAGTTCCGGAGATAAAGGGGGAGATTGGTATTTAATTATAATAATAATAATTAATTAATTCAATAACATTTTAACTAAGAATGTAAAAAACATGGTAAACATATATTTTAAAATCCTTACAACAAGCCGTTTTATTTGACATGTCACACGATAAAGTTCACGATCACGGTCATATTTGAGCCACATATATACATAAGTATACCAAATTTCATCTTAATTAGTCCAGAAATCAGTCAACTCATATACTTTTCACACCATCTAGATGCATCTGTTCGAAAATGACACCTTTTAAATCATGCAAAACTTACCTTCAGTAAGTCATTACAGCTCTAGGCTTTAGCGGTCACATAAACTTGTACAGAATTTCATTATATCACAACCTATTCGCTCGCGAGGGTGTCATGAGTTATTTCCTGAGCAAAGCGAGGGAATTAAGACTGGGTCCTGATTACAGTGAGGCATTCAAGTTTGCCCAAGACAAAACAGCTTTATCTCCGAGGAGTATACTCTACTTTTCCCACCTCCTGCGAGAAAATATAAAAAACAAGGCTACTAAACCAGCATTTTATTTAAGTAAATTAATGTGAAAGTTATTTTTGATACATAAGTCCAGTCTTGCAACAATCGCGAGTTTAGTTTTATTTAAAATGTGTTCCATTCAGGCAGCCATGCAGCCAGCTCAATTTTCGAATAACTTCGACCCCGGGGAGCTGGGCTGTGAGCGCCGTGCGTATTTCAAGAAATTAGATTTTAAGGCCATAACTATAAGAACTATGAGAATTAAAAATTATATTAAACCCTGGAGTGATCTAGTTTGTGATATAATTAAATTCAGTACAACTTTATGTAACCGCTAAAGCTTAGAGCTATAATGACTTGCTTTAGGTAAGGTTTCAATGATATGTAAATTGTCAGGAGGTGCAAAAAGTAGGCTAAAGGCGGGGATAAAGTTGTTTAGTCTTGGGCTCGCTTGAATCCCTCACTGCACTCAGGACTCAGTCTTAATACTCCCGAGCAAACATTGTTACGTTCAGGGTTCAGGGTTCAATATCGCCCCCGTGACATATAACAGTGCTTTAACCCCTTTGTGCATAATCTACTATTTACACACGTAAGTGATCCTGTAAAGGTTCGGGTTTTCCGGTTTAGGGTACTGAACCCTAGAAATAAGAGTAGTTTATGTGACTGCTACATAATGCCTAATTATGTACAGTTACATACACTAGTTTATCTACAAACATATCATAAGCTCTCTTTGATGTGTTCAGGAACCGCATGTTTGACCGGCATTGTGGCTCTGCAATTGTTTAGCTTGTTCTGTAGCACCAACTTCGGGCGTTCTAAATTTGAACGTCAGTACCAAATTCACAGACAAACTAGGGGCGGTATGCAGGCGGGCGTCGGCGTTCGAAATTTGAATGTCATGTGTAAAAAAAATACACATTATGGTCATAATGTGTAATTTTTTAGATAAGAAATGAGTTTTTACCACGTAGTCTAACATTATGCTGATCGTAACGTGCGGTTTTTGTAAGCAGTGAAGAGGGTTTATGATACGTGTGTAGATAAAAAATATAAATGTATAATCCCCTAATCTCACTGTAGGTGTACAGGCCGAAATAATAAAAAGCTTTACGAAAACGCACTGTCAGCCTACGACCGATCGTTGTAACAAAACCTAACTCGAGGTTATGTTATATAAAAAATAATATCATCAAGAACAAAACAAATATAACTTGGGAATAAGACGTTTGCTTTACCCTTGGGAGCATCGCTAACTCTATTAGGAACAGAAGGCAAGCGACTGGAAAACAGAAAAAAATAACATTTCACATTACCTATATATTTTATTCAAAAGGAAACGGTGAACATTGAGAAAGTTGGGTATTCGGTTACAGCTATTCGCGAAATTGGTTGCCTATATATTCCTCGGCGACCTCTGTGTCGTAGCCTACGAGGTTCTCAACAAGCCAGATGTCCCGGGTACGAATCCTGGCAGGGGAGGAAGAAATCCTGGGTCGTGGCTGTCGGTGAAGTAGCTGTGTCTGGTTTCCCAGACTAGGATAGAGTTGAGACCAGGACAATGTCCTCGTATACGCCTGTATATAAATTATTATTCTGTTTAATTGCCTCGTGTACAGGGTTTAACAGAAAGATGTAGTCATATTATGAGGGTTTGTTAGTGGCATCATTCATCCTGTATAAACTTCCTAAATAATCTGTCTTACAGGATAAGTAATAGATAAGTAAATATATATCGAAGGAAATTTCTGAGTGATGCTAAATCTTTGTAATTATCGATATTAGTCTGTCCGTCCGTGTTGCCGTCCTGTCGTTAATTAGCCATTATCGTCGTATTTCGTGACTTATCTAGTAACTCTAAGATTGGTTATACCAAGATAGTACCCAGTAACCAGAAAACATTTAAGCAAAATTAACAAAACAGAAGAAATGCGTCACGTTAAAAAAACGTTCTACTTTTTATTTATATTTGTGAAAAAGGCTATTTTAGTGAACTGATTTGAATATTGCGGGTAATGGATGTCTTTTTTTTTAATAACACCCCTCATGACGTCACGTGCTCACAGTATTGGAGCGGTTGTACTTGTAGGCTGGTTGTTTCCAATTATAAAACTAAAAGGGCCTTACCAAAAAAAAATAAACTACTATTCAACACTTGTTTGAAAACAAAAATGTATGGGATTTGACGTTTGTTTTGAGGTTAAACGCTGTTTAATATTTTTCGAGGTAACAAGGAGAAACTTTAATAGCAATATTTGTTTAGGTTCCGAGTTACATCTGCGTTATCGACTGACAGGACACCTGACAGTTTTACAGTACAGCCAACTTAACAGCGAAGGGAGTTTGAACAAACTACGCCGTAGAGGACAAATGAAGTACTTTATGTTTTACGGATATTTCAGTAATCCTGTTAATTTTTTTGTCAGAATTTAGTTAGGAACACAATTTCTTCGAAAGGATTTTCTCAGTTTGGTACCTTTGTTTTTTACATGGCCCATTAATTAATATACATAGTCAGGTCTTAAGTTCTGTCACATGTGCAATATGAAATAATTTAGACATGTTTATTATTTATGTAAACATTTATATAGCAAAATCAACTTAATAAAACATAGATTCTTATGGTGATAAAGTTTATTCAAAATGACTCCCGCGATTTTGAATACAGGCCTTTATTCTGCGCGGCCAGTCATCTATCGCAGCACGAAAGAGATCCATGTCAATATCGGCGGCTGCCTTAATCAAGGATGCCTTGAGTGACTCCAAATCAGGATGAGGCTTAGAGCAGGCCTTTTCCTCCAAGTGTTGCCATATCTTGTAATCTAACGGACTCAAATCTGGACTGGAGGAGGGCCAGTCTTCGTGCCGGATGAAGTCGATTTCACGCGCCGCCAGCCAGTCTTGTGTGCTTTTCGCTCTATGAGCTGGCGCAGAATCTTGTTGGAATACCCAGTGCCTGTTATTAAACATGGTATGAGAAACAGGTTCCATAAGGTTCTTGAGGACTGTATTTTGATACACAACTGCATTCGTTTTACGCCTTTCTCACAAAAATGTACCTCAGTTAAGCCCCAATAAGAGACTCCCAACCAAACCATGAGCGAGGATGGAAAATGACCTCGTTAGACACGCGGAATACGGTTGCTCGCTTCTTCACTGCTGTGTGCGTACACCTTATCATTTTGTTTGTTGTAGCTCTCTTCCACGGTGAAAATTTTTTCATCCGAAAAAAGAATTTCCCGATGCTTTTTTCCCGCGTACCGCTTCAACAAAGCGCGGCATCTCTTCAGTCTCAGGTCCATTAAACGAGCGTCCAAACGATGTCCTGTTTTTCTTCGATATGCCCTAAGCCCTAAGTCTTCATTTAACACCCTTTTCACCGTGGTCCTGCTTAACCCCATCTGAAGGGCCAACAGTTTCTCCTTACGTATGGGATTTCTTTGAATTCGCGCCTTCACAGCTTTTATCACTGCTGGAGTCCTAACAGAGCGAGGGCGAACACTTCTTGACCTGTCATCTACACTAGAGTCTTCATTGTATCGTTTTATGGTACGATAAACGAATCTTTTGGTTATATTCAAATTTTTCAGTAAGTCGAAAATCTGAATTGGCGCGTAACCGCAACGATGCAACGCAATAACTGCGACACGGTCTTCTTTAAGTGTCCACTCCATATTTAAAAATGAGGAAAATTCTAAAAAGTACACATTTTTATTTTCATGAAAAATTCGAAATTCGAATTCAATAAACTTTTTTGTGGCCAGCGTTCTAAATTCAAAAGTTTTTATTGTGTGACAGAACTTATGACCTGACTGTGTAGTTAAGTAGGTACTCTTATTAATCTGTGGTGAAGTAGAGTTATGTATATCTCGCCGTTATTTCATTGACTGCGGTGACTGGATTGTTAGATAAACTTATATCATAATCCCATAGCCCAGACTCAAAATAGTATTGTTAATTAGATGCTATGACTGAGAGAGCAGCACTTCAAAGTTCAGACTATTCTAAGAGATAGAATTACGTCATCGTATATGTGATAGTTTGGGGCAACCATCCAAACTTTTAGCTTACTTCAAACACGCGGAACGGTTTTGAAGTTTCTGTATCTGCAAGTTGAGCTTGTTATAACCAATTATAGAAATAGCGTATTTAGAAGTTATTACTAATGATGTTTATAAATAAGACATCAAAGCTTACTACAAATTTCAACGTACTTGAGTTCAGAAGTTAGTTAGTGTGCCGGCCCCCACGTACATTTTTATTTTCAGTTAACGACAGTCTTTTGAATTGGAAACTTAGCTTATATAGTAACTTGTAACATGACAATGTCGGACATGATATTGTAAAACCACACTTCCCGTGATGCCGACGTATTGGGAAATAGCCACGTATATTTATAGTATCTGCTAACGGCTTTTGGTATTCGATTACTCAAGTTAAGCAATAACTATATCTCGCCCATCGAAGGAACTATGATGGGCGATCATTTATCTGGTGTTTCCGTGTCTTTTAGGCCCAGTAAAGATATATTTGTGAGTAGATTTACAAATACATGTGTACTTCTTTCGAATTGAGGTCAAATTCAACATTACTGTAATGGTCCATTCGTATTAAAATACATATCGCTTAGTACTCACTTTAAAGTTCGGATGCCGAAAGCATAACAAATGAACAAGACTTTCTACGACACGGAAAAGCCATATCCCCGGGGCGTAGGGCAAGCCCTCCAAGAAGAGAGCTCATTAAATCACTGCCAAAGTAGACCTAAAAGTTACATCCTCATCTTCAAGACATGCCTATACCAAGAAATCATGAATGATGGGGCATCAAATTGATATTCACATTACACGTTTCAGCTCCAAATACTTGCGAGTTTTAAATGTATATGAAAATGTTATAGAAGTGTTTATATAAATATATTTTGCATATCGGAGCAAAGAGTACCTATCAGTTATCAATCAGGTTCAAATTATCGCCTGTCTAGGGCGCGAGGGTAAGAAAAATGCGGTCGGTGTGGCCATCACACAGTGTTCGGTGAATTTGTTTATCTAAAATCTTGAGCTGCTAGTAGGCTTGAAATTTTAATGCAAAGTATGATATACATTCTCACATACTTCCGCAAATATCTCAAATTCTTATTAATTATCTTGAAACTTTAGATGCCTCCGGAATTCTCAGCTTACTTACATCTCAAAGAAATACAACCCACTCTACACTTTATCTAAGCACGTAAACACTTTAATTCTGGCGTCTTATTACGTGGCCCACGTTAGGAGCCACAATTGAGTGGCTCAACTCAACAAACCCTACACCTTGTTTAGGCGCTAAACCCTACCCGTTGCAGTGCCCAGCCCTGTAATGCGATGCTAGAATATTCTACGTTGTTCCTTCGCCTGTTGTTGAGTTGATCGCGGTGAGCATGAACCGAGTGAGACTGTGTCGTCATTAGCCTTATATTCAGTGGCTTTTGCCTCAAATATTTCATATTTATATACGAAGATTTTATGGGTCAAATGATTATAAGGGCAATTTCCATGATACCCCAAATAAGAGGCCAATATAAATACACTTCGCTCTGCATCGAAACAATACCTTAGAGAGGCTAACTGGAGGCTGAACAGTATAATCAGAACAAAGCCTATCGATGGTTCACTAGAATACATATAACACAGAAATGTAAAGGCAGTTCGATATTATCGATCGCCTTTGGTTGACAAAGGCGATGATGATATGTTAATTACAATACAATAAATAAATTATGAATTATGAAATAAAATTCCTGAAAGACTAATTCTAAAGCTGTTTTCACAAACGTGGGTGTGTACGAAGGAGGTCAAAGTATAGTCAGTAACGCGAGCCGTCACAGGCCATTTGTAACCCGCCCGCGTGTCACCACGGCACTCCCCAAAAAACCCATTATATCAAAATATATTTGACATTAGGAATTCATGGGTTAAATTAAATTCGCTTTATTATCTGTACAGTTGCAATTACTATACAATAGTGTGTCTTAATTTGTCTTACCCTGTGACGTCTGTATTTTCCGTTTGCGTCAGAAACTTCAATGAAAATGCCCCATAGAAGCGAGAACCCCGCTATTATGATTAGATATGAAATGAGAGTTAGTTATAAAGTGAGTACATAGTTAGCATCAGGTTGTAATGGATGGCTATTTTTAGTATGTAGTCTAATACTAGAAAATGGCCATCCATCACAAACTGATGCGTGATTAAATCGGTTTCCTAGTTAAAGTTGTTCAGAATGACGTGCCTAACAATCCTTTGAAATATGACTTCATCTTTCTAGAAACTTTATTTTTTAACATGCATGTAGGATCTCTTATTATTTTTTTCTTATATTTTCTTTTAGTACAATTTCAACTTGTAAGCCTTTTCCCCAAGCCTTAATTAGTTTATTGTAAAGAATTTATAGAAAAGTAACATCGCATATCAATTATTGCTGGCCACAACCGTTCAACCATTTTATACGATTGATGACGAAACTTGAGCTTTGACGTAGTGACTTAATTTCAGGTTTAGTGTGTGACACATATGCCAGGGGGGTCTCACTCAACAGTTTAGGTACGTTCGACCGGCCAACCCGACGTTCGGGATTTCAGTTAGGTTGCCGCTCGCTTGGCTCGCAGACGCGTCGCGCGCTAGCCGCTCCTGAAGAGCAACTTTTTTGTGATGTTTGCAACAACAATGACATAAGTACCTAACATTTTAGGGTGTCTAAAGGAATTGTTCACAAATAAAATGCGATTCCTTTTTAATTGAATACCTTTTTGTTTACCTAAAAGTAATCACTTTAAACCCAGTTTAAAACAAATTACAATTAGATAAGTAAAGAGATAGGTACCTAGCCTTAGTATTTACCAATAGCCTGAGTAAGTACTAATAACACCCCTACACAGAGTGGACTAACATCAGAAACATAAATCGCACGCAGGTAACCCTACCGTGATCAAGCGAGACAGGAGTTTACAGGACGACCTTGTGATGTAAAAGTCAGAGTAAAAAAAGCTCTCAGTCGTAGTGATGCGGCGCAATCTAGCCTGCACGGGCGGGGCAAACGATTCAGCAGGTGTTTAGCGATTATTGTACGTAGTGCAGGTGCGAGCTAGATTGCGCTTTATAGCCGCGTAGCGAGAGTGGCTATTTATTTAAGTGTATTTTCGGAGTGATCTTCTGTACGTAGTAGTCTGTAGCCTGTGCTTAAGTAGTCTGTGCTTAAGCTTTGTCCACTCTATTAATTGTCTTTTGACATTTTCTTATTGCGTCAAAAATGTTTAGGTTTTGAGATGTGAAAAAATAACATTAATATAGTGGACAAAGTATAAGTAATTGAAACTGATTTTCTAACGAAACTAAAAAAATAAAGATGGCTTTATTTGCATGATTTATTTCGCCATCTGTCGAAACTGAAGATGGTGTGAATATTTATTTGTAAACGCTGGAATAATATGCTTATATTTAGTAAATCGTTAGTAATCAACTATATGTGTATTTTAATGCGTACCTAGAAAGAGTGGGTTAATCGCATAAATCATTAATACACATTTTTTACCTAGTAAGCAAAAAAACAACGAGAGCTCTTACAAAGCTGGGCTTTTGCTAGTTGTACTACATACGACTTTATCCATATACGGTATCGAAATGGAAAGACTTCGTTCACACAAATCCTATGAGAGTGAGTAAAAAATATGCCGAGAGGGATGCGCTTAACATCCTCTCTCACTCGCTCTCGCCTTTTTTCTTTTTTTTTGTTAGAGGAGAAACAAATGGAATTACCCATGCCCAGTAGTCAGACCTCCCTGCTATGTCCTGGTCCCAACACATTGAGCGGGCATGGGTTCGTGTAGTATACAGACTAAAAATAATCCCTTGATTGATATATACAGTGATCGTTTAGATTTTACTGTGAGCCATGGGCTCCTCTCGCCCTCGACGCGTCAGTAGGACAGTGACGGATGCAGAGGTCATTAGATCTGTCGACCTCTATGGCGCAGCGGTTTTGGCTCTGCCTACCATGCGAGAGGTCCCGGGTTCGATCCCCGGCTTGGGTAAACAACAAAAAAACAGGTCTTGGATGTTTATATGTGTGTGACGTCGCTGTTTCTTGTACCCATATATATATTTATTTTATCGAGGCGCCATGTTAACATTGGCGGATAGTACTCTGATTTACTATCAGCACAATCATCGGCGCTCCTTCGTCATGTTTTCGTGGTCTTATGTTTTGACCGTAGACTTATTGTGTATTCCTGTTATCAGTGACAATGCCATCGAAATCGACCAATGATATTGCAAGAAAGTCGGCCCCTTTAAAATAATCGTGTTCTGATTGGCGAATTTTGAAGTTGCTGTAGCGAATGATCTCAGATATACACCGGATACAGAATAGGCAATTCTTCTTCTTCTTCTTTTAATTTGGCGTGTAAACCTCTTTTCAGTTTAATTTTGCCAGTGTGAAGCGTATTTGAAAGATCACAATATGGCCAGGTTCTCTGTCGAAAAGCTGGATATTAACGTCTTGAGAGGAATTTGTTGCTCCTTAGCACCACCCGGGAGGACGTGAAGGGTTGTGTCAGGGCTTCGTCACTCGCTCAAGGTCGCGAGTTATTTGCCTACTCGCTCGCGCGTATTTCCGTTGTATACAATATCCATTACGCTCCCATAGCGTACTGCTCGTGTATATTCTGAAATGCTGATACTCACATCTGCAACTACAAAATATACAAGAATTTTGCAAACTACTCGTGTATAGTTTGTGTCAAAATGACATCATAGCATCAATGTACAGCGCCATCTAGTCTTCCATAGTACGAACCACCTCACCCACAACTATACCCTAAATCAATACCTTTAGAGGTGGTTCGACTAATAAAGGCTAGATGGCGCTAATTAACCATATCTTATAAATTCCGTTCAACTCGATTTAACCACCATTCTCGCATTAGAGCCCGAGCTGCGAATACCTTGTACAAACCGAATTAAATATCTTCAGATAAAACCTAATCACCTATTATTTGGGGCACCCATTTTCATGGTGACCCCGACGTTCGAAATAACGCAGTGAAGAAATTGGACGGAAGAAACCTGCAAATACGCCGCCGCGCCGCCCGCGACAAGGACAAAGGCGCGAGCACATGGTCGCAGCCATCTTGCGTATTGCCGCGTTATTGCCGCGTATTCGTTTCAACAGCCGTCTGAAATTCGTTCCTGCATTAGAACAAGTAAAAGCGACCACGAGGCGTCGAAGAAAGTGATCCTGCAAGGCGAAACCCCAGGAAAACACACTAAGACATCACCACGTGCGTCCCGCGTGTGCCCCCCAACATCTGAAGACCATCAGCCGAGAATCAAATCACCGAGCAGCCGAAACCCAACGGACGTACAAGGAGCAGCATATCCGAAGCCCGGTGGAGCGTCCAGCCGAGACTGGACTCGAGACCCGTCGGAAGCCGAGGAGCCGCCCCTGCTGTTGGACGAAAGGCGCGCCAGAGACGAGAGACATAAAAACATAAGTATCTACCGATCACGTGAGTTGGCACAAAATTTCCCCCCCATTTATTTTATCTATACACCGTTATTAGTAGGTAAATTATTGGTAAATTTCGACATTTCCATATGATGATATCAAGGAACGCGATAGTGTCTGTATGACGCACAAACGAGACTCTGAGGAAATTCGTCGTTAATCTACCTATCAAACAATATCTATCTATATCTATCTATCTAAATATTCCCATTAGCTAAAATGCCCAATAACGACGTGGCAACCGTAGAGAAATCTAAACCTGAGAGCATATCAGAACTAATAAGAAAGCGAGGGATTATAAAGGGGAAAATGACCCTATTTGTCAAATTTATAGCATCCATAAAACCCGAAACGATGACTGCCGAACAAATAATCGAGCTTGGGCTGCGCACAGACAAAATGCAACTCGAGTTTTTACAGTTTGATAAAATACAAAGTAATATCGAAACCCTCTGCTCAGATATTGACAAGCAGTTACTCGAAAGAGACTCCTTCGAATCTCAGTATTATCAATACATAGCTAAAGCCAAAGGCACTTTAAATCAAAAAGCGACAGACCAGACCGACTTACAAGAACCTACACATCATTGCAAACATAGCTCAGATGCTAGCGATTCCATTAGGTACCCAGATATTAGCCTACCCTCATTTAATGGAGACATTACACAGTGGATCGAATTCCGAGATACTTTCGACGCACTTATAAATCAGGGTAACCTGAAGCCCATACAAAAATATAAATATTTGAGAAGTTGTCTAAAGGGCAGTGCTTTGGAAGTTATAGGAGCGCTGGAATATTCGGAGGAAGGGTACAGCATAGCATGGCAATTACTTTGCGAACGCTATAATAACCCAAAAGTATTGGTCTACAATCATTTGCGAGCGCTTTTCGGCATCGATAGCGTACAATCGAATCCAATGGCACTAAGGGGCATGGGTGATAACATATCGAAACACCTTAGAACCCTAAGAAGCTTAAATATAGCAACCGAAAACTGGGATATATTGATAATTTTCTTTTTATCTAGCAAGCTAGAAAAGTCACTACAACTAAAATGGGAAGAAAAATCCAACTCACGTGAACTTCCTACATTACAGGATTTCAAGACTTTTTTGAGGTCCCGAGCTGACCTTTTGGAGTCGATGAACAGCAACCAAGCTGTTGAAAATACAAACCGGAATTCGAGTAATACAACTGAAAAGGCGATGATAACCACGTCCCGCAACAATCCGGAAGCTAACAAGGTAACAAAACCACCTACTACCCAGCATAATCACTGCCCTTTTTGCAAGGGCACCCACTACCTAAATCAGTGTACACAGTTCCTAGCCCTTAGCCCTATAGCTCGCAGCCGAGCTGCGAAGAGGTTACGACTCTGCACTAACTGCCTGAGATCGAATCACGCGGTGCCGAACTGCCGAGCCAGCAAGTGTACCAAGTGTTCAGGTAAACATCATACTTTGTTACACATACCTACTATACCTACTCCAGCGAACGAGCAATCTATTTATAATCCCGAGCGATTACCTACACAACCGAACACATCTCGTCCTACCTATAATCCCGAGCGATTACCTACACAACCGAGCGTATCTCGTCCTATGACGCTATACACCCCACAACAACAATCTACATCCGAAAATCAATCTATAAACTTGCATATTAAGCAAATCAACACGTCAAATGACAATGCTTGTTCACAGCCGATGCAAAACAAGCATGTTTTCTTATCTACAGCTGTAGTAAACATAACCGATCACGAAAACAAACAACAAAGCATGAGAATCCTATTGGATTCCGGCTCGCAATCGTGCTACATAACAGAAAGGGCACACAAAAAACTAAACCTACCTGTACACAACACAGATACCGATGTCATGGGTATCAGCAACACAATAATAAACGTTAAACACTATTGTAACGTTATTATTCACTCTAGAACCGAACCATTTTCTGTGGATCTATCTTGCTATATTGTACCTACAATCTGCAACCTACCTAACTATGATATAGGAAATCTTATCATACCTAAACGATTCCGACTGGCTGATGATGGATTCAATTCAGCCGGCGAAATCGACATGATACTGGGCGCCGAAAAATTCTATGACCTATTGTGCGTAAACCGACACGAATTAGGAACTAACTTACCGACTTTGCAAAAAACCAAATTGGGCTGGATCGTGACTGGCTCGACGACGGGGCCAGTACGCCAGCAAACTAGATGTCATTTCATTCAACAACAAATGAGAAGCATTTTCGAAACTGAGGAAAATTCCACACTTTCCAATGATGATATCACGGAGTGCGAAAGTGTCTTTATGACGCATAATCGAGATTCTGAGGGAAAGTTTGTCGTAAAAATACCTCTAAAAGAACCTGCTTCAAGTTTAGGTAGATCAAGACACATTGCCTATAAGAGATTTCTGTCATTAGAAAACAAATTTAGTAAAAATTCAGAATATAAAAAACAATACGTCCAATTCATGAGAGATTTCCAACAAGCGGGCCGCATGAAAGAGATGGAATACTCCAATGTCTACTTACCGCATCACGCGGTAATTAATATCGAAAAATTATCAACCCCAGTGAGGGTTGTCTTTGACGCATCATGTCCAACAGACACTGGAAAATCGCTTAACGATATTCAATATAAGGGTACGATATTTCAAGATAGCCTAATCAATATACTAGTAAGATTTAGAACTTACAAATTTGTAGTAAATGCAGATATACAGAAAATGTTTTGCCAGGTCAATATTGATCAATCACAACAAAACCTACAAAATATACTATGGAGGGAAAACTCAACCGATCCTCTACGTACCTACACATTAACTACTCTCAGTTTTGGCTTGAAGGCGGCCCCCTACATAGCCACGAGATGCCTACTGCAGCTAGCAACCGAATTCGAAGGTAAATACCCTACAGCAGCCGAAGCAATAAAAGGTTCATTCTACTACGATGACTGGATCTATGGAGGCGACGACGAAGCAGCGCTAATCGAGACAGCAACGCAAGTAGCGGCCATCCTGCGTACAGCCTGCTTCAATCTACGAAAATGGAAGTCGAACTCAAAAACCATATTAAAAAAGGTATGTAACACCGACTCAACAAATCCGACCGAGAGCGGAAATAACACACACAAACTATTAGGTATCACATGGTGCAGCCACACAGATTGTTTACAATTCTCATTCAAAGAACAACCAATGCCAGATCGACTTACGAAAAGAAAGGTCCTGTCTATAATTTCAGCTATCTATGATCCTACGGGCTTAATTAGTCCCGTTTTAGTGACAGCTAAATGTTTTATTAAAAAACTATGGCAGGATAAAACTTCATGGGACGAAACCCTATCGCCCGCTTTAACAAGAGAATGGATATCTTACTATAGGAGTCTATTTTCTTTAAACAATCTATCCATACCGAGACGCACAATCATAAACAATTACGTAACACTAGAACTGCATGGGTTTGCAGATAGTTCAAAAACATGTTACGGAATTGCAATTTATTTACGTTCCATTGATAATTTAGGTAATATACAGGTGCATTTGTTATGCACAAAGTCTAGAATTGCTAGAGAGGAAACAATACCCCGCTTAGAATTACGCGCAGCGGTATTGTTATCACAAGTAATGGAATCACAAGGCAATAACCTTGCCAAACGAGTCAGTAAAATATACCTATGGTCTGACTCACAGGTGGTATTGGCGTGGATAAAAACACCGCCACCTAAACTAGGTACTTTCATCAGTAACAGAGTAGCGGAAATTCAGAGATTAACCAAGATCGAAGACTGGCATTGGGTGTGTTCGGCTAAAAATCCAGCTGACATTATATCGAGAGGAATTCAACCTCATATATTAAGAAAAAGCAATCTGTGGTGGTTGGGTCCCGCCTGGCTATCTGGTCAAACGGCGCAGTGGCCTCTGCACAATCAAACTAACACACAAATACAAACAAAGGACACAGAACAAACTATATCCTTAGTTAACCCAACAAACATCGAGAATAATTTCATAGATAAATTGTTTCATAAATATTCAAACGACAAAAAATTATCGCGAGTGTTTGCCTATACTCTGCGATTCATCAATAACCTACAAAATCCTTGTAATAAAATAAGCGGACCGCTGTCCGTTCAAGAATTAAATGATTCGATGCATAAACTAATTATGCGCGCACAAATAACATCACTACCTATTGAATACAAACTTTTAAGTCAGAATAAATCAATACCAACGTCATCAAATATTAAATGCCTTAACCCGTTTTTTGAAGATGGCCTGTTGAAAGTTGGAGGAAGGTTAAACCTATCAAACATTCCCGAAACTAAAAAACATCCTATAATTTTGCATCCAAAACACATACTCACTGAAACTATAATGAGAAACATGCATATCAAACTCTTCCATTGTGGTCCACAGCTACTGCTAGCATGCATGAGAGAGCAGTACTGGCCATTAAATGGAAAAGGTCTGGCTAACAAAATTGTACACAAATGCGTTACATGTTTCAAAGCAAAACCACTCATACACGTACCCATTATGGGTCAACTACCTACAATAAGAACTACTCCTTCACCGCCATTCCACACAACATTTTGTGATTATGCTGGGCCCTATTCAATTCGAGATAGAAGGGGGCGTGGTTTCAAGTCTTACAAATGTTGGATAGCTATGTTTGTTTGCTCATCGACAAGGGCAGTTCACATTGAGTTGGTTTCAGGTTTAGAATCACAAGCCTTTATTGCCGCCTTCCGGCGATTCATATGCAGAAGAGGTAAACCAAGTCAAATGGTAAGTGACAACTCGACCACATTCCGTGGAGCAAATAATGATTTAGTAGAACTATACAGATACCTAAACGAAAATTTTAGCGAACTTACCAACTTCCTTGCAAACGAAGGTATTTCCTGGAAATTCTTACCCCCCTACAGCCCGCATCTGGGCGGCCTACATGAAGCTGCAATTGGCAGCTGTAAGCTTCATCTTAAGAGGGTATTAAGTCAAGCCTTATTAACATTTGAAGAATTCTCTACGGTTCTTACTCAAATTGAGGCAATATTAAACTCGCGCCCATTGTGTCCCATACCTAATGCTAATAATGATGATTTTCCCATTCTTACGCCAGCTCACTTTCTGATCGGTAGATCGTACACGTCTCTGGCGGACTACGAATACCAAGATGTATCAAGGAATAAGTTAAATCACTTCCAACAACTCCAACAGATACAACAGGACTTCTGGAAGCGGTGGTCTCGAGAGTACCTGGGTCTCCTACAGCAGAGGTGCAAGTGGAGGAGCACAAAGGGACCTAACCTCACCGTCGGCTCAATCGTGCTGGTGAAGGACGATCGCTTACCACCCTGCCAGTGGAAGTTGGGACGCATCGCGAAGACACAAGACGGTCAAGATGGCGAAACGAGGGTCGCCGTCATCCAAACAACAAAAGGCCTTATCAAACGAGCCTTCAATAATATTTGCCCCTTACCTATTTCTCTGTCAGATACCGACTATTAGTTCTAAGTAATCAGTGTAGGTAGACAGGGACTATATAATTAATTAATCACTTTATTACACAAACAAGTGAAATGTAACCTAATTAACTACTGCCTACTTAATAAAAAAATACTTCTCTTGTGTTTTCTTCATAAGATCTAGAATCTTTCTAGGTAGGTAACTAAAACAGAACGCTAGGAGTATACATAAATCTATTAATAAATTAGCTAGTCACATTCATAAATTACAGTTATATTTGTATACCTAGTAGAGTTTAGGCGCTCTGGAGTATGTCAAAATGACATCATAGCATCAATGTACAGCGCCATCTAGTCTTCCATAGTACGAACCACCTCACCCACAACTATACCCTAAATCAATACCTTTAGAGGTGGTTCGACTAATAAAGGCTAGATGGCGCTAATTAACCATATCTTATAAATTCCGTTCAACTCGATTTAACCACCATTCTCGCATTAGAGCCCGAGCTGCGAATACCTTGTACAAACCGAATTAAATATCTTCAGATAAAACTAAACACCTATTATTTGGGGCACCCATTTTCAGTTTGTAATGAATGAGTACGAAAGTTTAGTTCCAAACTATACAGTGTCACTTACGCACGCTATCAAAGGTATTATTTAATAGCACATCAAAAATACTGATTTGCACAGCAAAAAAGGTTCAATAAAAACACTTAAAATATTTTATTTGTCCTTAACTTTGTATTACGTATTTTTGTTCTGCTTACATGTTCAACCTAACACGAAAGATAAAGGGGCTTTGCTTCGCTCGTCCCCTTTACCCTTCACCTAAGCTGCCGCAGTGTTTTCCCTGATATTTGCTGTGAAAATTAGTAATTTTGATGTGCGGTTTAATATTTCCCTTAAACTCTGATATTAATCACTGATATATAAACTTAATTACACATAAATTATTTATTTAATAACACGAGTATTTAGATTGGGCAATAGCGCAGTATATAACGGAACCATAAAATTGGCGTAGACCATTCCGAAGTATACACGATTGTGGCGTAATGCTGATGTATAGTTCGGAAGACGTAACTGAAAACATTGCAAAGTATACGCGATAATTTACAGACTCCTGCGTAATGACCTTGTATATTACGGAAACACGCCTCGCTCGCGTCCCACCGGAGGAACAAATATCATTTGGCTGCCGGCCGCTTGCCTGAGCACATGACGTACGGAAGAGGGTACAATTAGTTAGATTCTATTGATTTTCCTCCTCTTTGCGCTTGCTAAAATTGCTTTACTAAAATTATTTACAAGATTCAGGGCTTTCAACCCTTAAATTTAGTAACAGATAGTTTCGGTCAGGACAAAAAGCTATTGAACATTTTATTTAATGAACCCATATTTGATCAGCAATAATAATAATTTAATTACTTTACATCTCACACAAGCGGCGGTGTGAGTTCGGTGCGGATGCCGCATGTTTGTCATTCAACATTTTAGCCGAATTCCCAGCCACATCTCTTTTTATGCCACGCGTGCGCAAACTGCTGTAGCCGTCGGAAGTTAGGAGTAGTGCGATACATTTGCGGGTGTTTCACTTTACCATCTGTGCAACCTCACAGATTAATCGCACGCTCATTGATGTAAGCAGACGAAGGTTCGTGAGCGGTTGGTACAGCGTTGTCACCTCTAGGTGTGAGTGCAATAGACGTATTTAATTTTTGCTTGCAGTTTACTCCAAGTATTATTATAATAGTAGTTTATGTGACTGCTACATAATGGTGGGCATTAATACTCGAGAGTGGGATTATGAAACGAGCCGAAGGCGAGTTTAGTAATAATATCACTCGAGAGTTTTAATGCCTGATTATGTACAGTTACATACACTAGTTTATCTACAAACATATCATAAGCTCTCTTTGATGTGTTCAGGAACCGCATGTTAGACCGGCATTGTGGCATTGATCATTGCTCTGCAGTTGATTAGTTACCAACTACTGTTTAGTAGTACCAACTTCACAGAAAAACTAAGGGCGTCACGCAAGCGGGCGTCGGCGTTCGAAATTTGAATGTCATAATTTGACAAATTTTTGTACATTATGGTCATAATGATCAATATTCAGATAAGAAATGAGTTTTTACCAAGAAGTTTATCATTATGCTGGTCGTAACGTGTGGTTTTTAGACGCAGTAAAGAGGGTTTATGATACGTGTGTAGATAAAAAATATTTAGGCTATTATAGCGTAGGTATTTTCGCTTTTGTAGGACTGTGATGTATCTTTTACGAAGTAACTATCATCTAATCTGTGGCTGTAGGAACCAAGTATTTCCTTCGGAGACGTGAGCAACTGCCTCCCAAATAGGTACTTACTGGTTTCACTTGTCACGGTTTTTTACATTTAACATGATTTATTAAAACATTTTGGAGAGTGTTCTAAAATGTTTATAACAATGGTAATCCAAGTCCTACGGTATATTACAGCGTTCAAGGTATCTAAAAGTGTAGGCCCATTTTGAATAATATCATATTTTTAATTAAATTCCCGGGCGAATAAATGCGTCTGCATAAATCTTCTGATGGTTATTTTTATTTTCATAAACAAAGTTGAAAATATTTGACGAAGGAAATAAACGACTTGTGTGATATTGCCGACTCGTCTGGCTGGATATAAAGTTGCATTATCACTTTATTATAGAGACAAACGATCTCGACAAACATAAATTGACTTTTATGAGTCGTTCTTTCTTTATTTTACTACCCGACTACAGCGAAGCCAAAACGAGGGTTTATGTGTTTGACCGGTATGTGTGTATGTTTGTTCATTTGTGTCACCCGAACATCTAAACTACTCAGCGGAATTTGACAATCGAGGTGTTGCTAGAAACGTCTTGATCGTCCACTACTTATATGATAAGATTGGCGTCACACTAACTTCAATATGGGGCCCTCTAGAGGGCAACAGTCATGGATTTAAAAAAAGTTTTTGCACAGGGCTGTTGTGTGTGAAATTAGCTCTTGTTCGCTACTTTGCTTGCATTTCTAAAACGGTAGTAATCGGTTTCTATACTTTTAAAAGTGGATGTTTCAGTAGTCGGGTTTGAGGTTTTATAGTAGTTTAGCATTATGTTAAACTACTTGGTAAAAACTCGTTTCGTATCTGGAAAACTACACATTATGGTCATTATGTGTAGTTTTTCTACATATAATGACATTCAAATTTCGAGCGCCGACGCCCGCCTGCGTGCCGTCCCTAGTTTGTCTGTGAAGTTGGTACTGACATTCAAATTTCGAACGCCGACGCCCGCCTGCGTGAAGTTGGTACTACAGAACAAGCTTAACAATTGCAGAGCCACAATGCCGGTCAAACATGCGGTTCCTGAACACATCAAAGAGAGCTAATGATATGTGTGTAGATAAACTAGTGTATGTAACTGTACATAATTAGGCATTAAAACTCTCGAGTGATATTATTATGAAACTCGCCTTCGGCTCGTTTCATAAACCCACTCTCGAGTTTTAATGCCCTCCATTATGCAGCAGTCACATAAACTACTATTATGTGACTGGTACATAATGGAGAGCATTAATACTCGAGAGTGGGTTTACGAAACGAGCCGAAGGCGAGTTTCATAATAATATCAGTCGAAAATACACCCGGCCGGCACGCAGGCGGGCGTCGGCGTTCGAAATTTGAATATCATAATATGTAGAAAAATTACACATTATGGTCATAATGTGTAATTTTTCAGAAAAGAAATGAGTTTTTACCAAGTAGTTTAACATTATGCCGATCGTAACGTGCGGTTTTTGTACGCAGTAAAGAGGGTTTATGATACGTGTGTAGATAAACATCTTTATTGATAAAGGCCAAAGAATGGTTTGCACGTAATGAACTCCATTTATGGTAGCTGGAATCGCATGAATACGGTATTTGATAAGGTAGTCCAATAAATCTAGAAACGTGTCTCAAGCTGAACGTATTTCAACAAAAACGTTTGACAATATCAGAATTGTATATTTCCAGCAGTTGTATTTTATGAATTCAATTTTGTGAAAAAAGACAACATTTGACTATGACGTCACGTGCTAGTATTTCATGGAACTCGCGAACAAAATTACCGATTTGACAGTTCCTAAAAAGAATCTCTTTTGACTTATGTACAGCAGTTGACAAGAACATGCTGAAGAAACATTTTCATAGACATCAAAGTTAATATAACATATCGTCACACCTTTTCCCATACGGGGTGGCAGTGGCACAATTGTGCCCACATTTGGCCAGTTATCCAATCTTCCATTTTGCGTGACAGAGGGCTAGCCCAACGCTGCAGCAATGGAGTAATGAAGGTTTCCTCACGATATTTTCCGTCATCGTTATAACGACCGTACAATGTACCGCATTGGTACATGATCACCACCGGGGTTCGAGTCTGCATCTCCTGCGTGAGAAGCAAGCGATACCCCCACTAGACCACGGAATGACAATAAAGTTGCGTTACCGAATGGACATTTTGTTCATAGCGTTTGACATATACAAATTTAAAATAATTGTACATTGTACAAAACAACTCTTCAATAAATAACAACAAGTTAAGGGGGTAGCGCCATATACTTATACAGGGCGACATTTAACGACCCGAATAGCCGAGTCGGCAGTGACCCTGCTTACGAAGCCCAGAGTCCCGGGTTCGAGTCCCGGTGGGGGCAAATACTTGTTTGATGAGAACGGATCTTTGTACCCTAGTCATGGTTGTTTATCTATCTAAGTATAATATTTATCTCTATAAGTATGTGTATCGTTGTCTAGTACCCAAGATACAGGGAATCCAATTTGGGGCTAGATCAATGTGTGTAAATAGTGTCCAAGGTATTTAATCAGCTGACCATATTTTAGGGTATGGTAGTTTCCATCATTATGAAGAACTTTTCCCAAGAAATATATGGTGCAAACGAAAAAGTTTTTTGGGTTCCCCATAGTAACCTTATAATCAGCTGATCGGGTCAATGTACTGAGGGACAATTTTTTTTTCCATTTGCGACCATATCTTTCTTGGGGAAAGTTGTTCAGAATGATGAGTACTATCATTCACACAAATATGGTCAGCTAATTAAATGTCACCCTGTATAGTTAGGTAATAATCATAATATTAATAATATTAATCATTTATTCAGTAAAAAGAGCAAGGGATGTTCACTACTCCCTAATAAAGGGCGGACCATGTGGTATAGGATGAGTAGCTGTACTTCATACCAGTAAATGACACATTATTCAGAGTTTTCGAAAATAAGTCTACATTGTCTAAACTCAAGCAGAAACTCGAGTCATTGATTTAAAAAGAATGCAGGTTATGAAGAAACAACAGAGAAATATAAAAAAATAAAATAAGTTATGTATGTGATGTATGTGTTTTTGTGTGTAATAGAGAAGATGACAAGTGTAATGTTTGTATGTTTGAGTGTGGTGAGTAGTGAATGAATTTGTATGGATATATATTTGTTAAGATTGTAAATATAACAGGTTTTTTATATATATATATATTATGTAATGAATAGTTGATTTAGTAATTGTTAAAACACATTGTTGTATACAGGCATATCTAGTACCTTATCACATAACAGTCTGTATGTATTGAAGACCAGACTGGTGAATTCGGTTCCTGAGCCTAGTGAGAGAATAAATAAGCCCGTCTCGATGTGGTTGCACAATAAAGTTGACGATCGCATTCTCTCTGCACGTCTCGATTGAATGTCGGTATTGCTTCCGTCGCCGCTGGATGCAAAGATGATACGGTTTCGTTCACTCACGAACAAATGCCCGTTGTTCTTGTCGATCTGAAACAAATGATTTTGCCTGTCCCCCTAGCTGCAGCGATGGGCTAGCCCCTCTCATGCAAAATGGATTAATGCTTAACGACATCGTTTATAGGGAAAATTGTGAAGCTGTTGTTGTTGGGTTGTATCCGGATTTGTTCCTAACTAGCTGACCCGGTGAACTTCGTACCAACTTAAATTTTATTATAAAATAAGTAATATGGTACGCAACCATGGTGTCGTTCGATCGCAGTAGACGTTAAATAAAAGCCGTTAGTAATTTACATGAGTGAAAAAGATCCGCTATTAATGCCATATATAATTTTCAAAGTAACTAATATATGGCGTTAGTAGAACATAAAGTCCAACAAAGAGGTTCAATCAATAAAATCAATGGCAAAGTAGTTTGAATCTACGAAAGCTACCTACGCCATCTAGCGACAGGAAGCTGAAACTTCTCCACTTCCCATACAAATCATTATTTGATTTTTTGGCGGTTAGTATAGAAGTATAGTGGAAGCACAAAGAGCCGATGGGAGTTAAACTTATAAGTTAAGTTCGGATATTTCGGGTGTTTTCAACCGAAAAATGTACCAATCAGAACACGTTTATTTTACATGAGCTGTATTTTCTTGCGATTTGATTAATCGATATTGAACTTTAAGGGCATTACGGCTGATATCAGAAATACATTAGGCTACTTGAAAACACCTCATGAATGACAATAACTACAGAGAAGTCTTCCTTCCACAGCATGAGCGGTTTTATCGGTTTTATTCAAGCCACGTATAAAATGTTGTCGGTCGCTTTTTCTTTCAGCGATTTTATTTTCAGATGAAATAATAAATAAATAAACTCACATCAACATATCACAATGAACACCTGATTTCTGCTTTCATATTGAACGATGGGCGTCTGGTAAGTCTTTAAGAAGATACATAGATGTAGGTGCGTCGATCAAGTTTTTCTTGTAGCAAGGGTGTCCCCGTGATTATTAAAATTAAAAGATGTTAAAATTAAGTACGAAATACTATTTACAGTCTTATGAGTAAGATATACAGCCATTACTTATAAAATTCAAAATTATTTTTAATATAAAATTTTCTTTCTTCCTTTCTTTCTTTAAAAAAAATAATGATTACTTAGGGGACGATACCTTGCTTCCCATACAAATCTGGGTTTTAGTCATTGTCTATGAGAGCCTCCAAGTAAATATGTGCTATAGGTCTAGAAAATCACAGAGTAACTAATATTGTAAACATAGACCGTATTACCACAAAAAATATTAAACAGCGTTTAACCTCAAAACAAACGCCAAATCCCATACACTTTTGATTTTAAACAGGTGTTGATCAGTAGTTTATTTTTTGTGGTAAGGCCCATATATTTTAAATGATTGACGGCCTCTGTGGAGCAGCGGTTGTGGCTCTGCCTACCATGCGAGAGGTCCCGGGTTCGATCCCCGGCTGGGGGAAATGAAAAAAAAAAATAAAAAAAAAAAAAAATAAAAAAAAAAAAAAACAATCCCCAGGTCTTGGATGTTTATATGTGTGTGACGTCGCTGTTTCTGGTTACCACGACACAGGGTATCCTTGTGTGGGGCCAGAAGCAATGTATGTGCCTGTATATAAATGTTTATGTTTATGTTTATGATTAAACAATATTCTCAAATTTCAAAAATGTCTTCACGCGGCATATGTCCCTGATGATTCTAATTATTAGTGTTCCCCAAACAAACCACGTACTATTACGCGAGTGTAAATGGTACAACGATATTAGTAGGCAGGCAAGTAGTATTGAACAATCAGGAAAGAGTCTAAGTATCATACGATCGCGTTCAAAGTCGCTGCTCCCTTGGCCATATCGCGCGAGGCTGGATTGGAGTCAACGTGTGTTTATGTGTGTCCGCTGGGAGACCAGCCAAAAGGTCATAAGTAATTTCAAGTTTATATTAATTTGTACTTCAGTGTAATGTAAGTAGCGAATTTTCAATCTTTCGTCTTTTTTTAAATTCCAACCGTGTTACCACAAAAAACATTAACCGTGTAACCTCAAAATAAACGTCAAATCCCATACGTTTTCGTTCTTAAACAAGTGTTAAACACTCGTTATTTTTTTTGTGGTAAGGCCCCAAATGTCTCTTTGGTAACTAGTCCCTTTAGTAACTTAAGCGATGACCTAAGAGACATTTCAGTTACCAAAGATACTTATTAATTTAGTTTTTTGGATGTGCAGATGCTTTATAATTGCTAAAAGTGTAAAGTGTAACCATACTAAATTGAAAAGAACGACGTTTTATATATCTAATACGCGTTTTCTCATATAGGGTGGCAAAGACACAGCACAGCCTTGGTAGTCACAGTAACATTGTTTCCTCGGATGATGTGACAGAGGCCAACTTCACATTATTATTTTTATTATATTAACAACTTAATATTTTCTTTGACAGGTGCCACCATTATTAACAGTCGTCGCTATTTGAAATTTTGTCAGGTGCCACTATTTTGACTGTCAAAAAAGTTACATCGGTCAAAAATAATAAAGTTATATAATGTGTTTATATGTAAAGTTGTGCCTACGCCACGCCATCTGTTAAAAGACATGTTACTGCGACTGCAAACCGACTTAGAGAGTAATCCATATTGTGCCGGTCGACTATGTTAGTCATATTTCCACGTAATGTTAAGATAAGTTGACGACCGTCACAGATAAGGTATATTTATATTCATCACGTAGTTTTATATAAGCTTAGTATTAACTATAATAAATTAGTCTAGTATTTGTGCGCATCTCAAGCCTTTTACTTTACTCCCGAAGATGTCGCTCTCCTTATAATTGCCTCTGGCAAATATATTTATAATACAGTTACTAATAAGTCTATAAATAAGTTACTAATAATAAAGGTTGAAATACCTCTATACCTAAGTTGTTTTCTAAGTTATCTTTTTTATGCCGTAACATGATTAACTCGGAGGTAATGACTTACTTTTCCTAATTCACCCTAATTAATACATAAAGACGGCTGTTTAATACACCATCTTTTGTTTTGCTAATAAAAATAAAACAAAACCATTATTAGGAGACGGCGTAATTCCTCGGCATGTCATAACAAACAATATTTGGCAGTTTGAATTTGGAAGACTTGAAACAATCTTACAATAGCAGTACTTTATTAAACGTGGCATTAATTAATTTTAAAATTTAAGTCAGAGCAAACGTCAACTTAATTAGACGTTGTTAGCAAATACCCAGACCGGGTGAAAAACCAGCTTGGATAGAGTATAATTTACGAACATAGATTATTTAATGTTTTCATAGTATAATTGAATAAAAGGGAAAATGACATTGGATTATTACATATTTTCAAAAAAAGATTTTATATTCATCTAAGGTTGGGTTAAAAAAAACTGATCTTTCTAATACACTGCTTCTTGTAGTGCATCTCCTTAACTGGAGATTGGCGCTCAACTCTCCATACTCTTATCTGTTCTTTGCAAAGCGCAAAATCTGTTCTACGCCGGCCATTCCCTAATGCTGCGGAGCCACGACTTCCTCCTTCTGCCAGCGCGTCTTTTCCCCTCTGCCTTGCCTATTACGATGACCTGAATGAGTCGGTATCGTTCGTGTCTGAGCACATGTCCCAAGTAACTTATTGTCTTCTTCTTTATGATCAAGGTGAGTTCTAGGGGCATTTGGCGCGTGGCAGAACTTCTTCTTTCGTGACTCTATGGACCCAACTTATCCTCAGCATCCTTCGGAAACACCACGATTCAATTGCGTCCAGTTATTTGAAGGTTGTCTCCTTTGAGATCCAGGCTTCGCAACCATACATAACTACTGTAGAGATGTCGCATTGAAGCATCCTTATTCGGAGTTGTATATAGAGGTTTCCCTTACAAATCACCTTTCTCATTTTGTTAAAAGCAGCATGAGCAATTTCAATCCGGGTCTTTATCTCAATTTCAAACTCCCATGCTTAAGTCACTTCCTCACTCCACGACATATCGCAATTAGTTCGGTTTCGTCACCGTCTACTCTCACCGTGCTGGTTTGGTTCCAGTAGAGGTTTTGTATGATCCTCATGTCCCTGCCATCAGTTCCGATTTCTTGCATACTACGCATCAGTACCTCGTACTTAACACAGTCGAAGGCCTTTTCGTAATCAATAAAACATGTAATCACGTCAGTCTGCAAGACTCTACATTTTTGAACGAGAACATTCAACGAGAACAGAGCCTCTCTGGTTCCTAATCCACATCTAAATCCAAACTGGCTCTCAGAAATTTGTGCATCGCACTTGTCTCTAATACGCTCATGTAAAATCGAGAGAAAGAGTTTCAGTATTTGACTCATAATACATATTGTGCGGTCTTCTGTGCATTTCTTAGCTGTGGGTTTGTTCGGGAATCTCACAAACGTTGATATAATCCAATCCTCTGGCATGATCCCACTATTATAAATACAGTTGAAGAAGTTGGTTACTACATCGACAAGGTGCTCCTCTACAAGTTGTAGAATCTCCACATGAATTTGATCTGGCCCTGGACATTTATGGGTTCAAAAACTTACTCTTGATTAAAGGTTATCATTATCATTATTATTTATCATTTGAGGTAAACTTGGCAAAGTTAACCTCAAATGAGGTTAGCACGCCGTATATTATGAGAATAAGCAATTATAATTTGACAGATAGACAACTAATAAATAAATATAAAACCGACTACACCAGCGCCATCTGAGATTAGGTACCATAGGTGGCCAATTTGTAATTGTTTGGTGATACGCGTTAGGTGACACTTCTATTATTTGAGGAACCAAAATTATTTATAAAAAGGCATTTATTAGATGTTAAATAAAGCCATACCCGTAAGTAAACTAAAAAGTCTACGGCTTGTTAGATGATCCTATCGAACGTCATTCCCCCGCGAAGGGAATATGAATAAGTAATTTAGGATGATTGATTAGGGAAAAGCATTAAATCAATTAATTGGTAATGTTTTTGAATTCATTGGAGATGTGTGGCGGCGAAGTTTTGTTGTTATTTTACGACACTTCCGGAATATTTGCCGCCTTGCATTACTTTTGTATTTTTCATTATAACAACGAGCTGACGTTGACACACCCTGTGTCTCTTATATGTGCGTACAATAATGAATGTCACCACATTTCACGGAGTGACAACACACAATATCCTAAAAAAAACACAATTTAAAAACATTCTGCTTCACCAACACATGGCTAACCCCTTAGCTGGCATAGGCTTGCAGAAATTTCATTGACTTTGGACTTATTCAAAGCTATAAGGTTGAAAATACGGTGGTTTATATCATGGCCACTGTCAGCTAAGGGTTAAGGTTGTTATTTATATGAAAATATAAATAATCCAATTCTTTTTTAAAATTCCACAGTTAAATTCCATAAATGAAACCATTATCTCATCTTTTGTTCGTGAATTGTACTCCCCCGCTGAATTTCAGCCAGTCTGGTCGATTTTAAAGCTCCGAAAATGTGATTAGGTGTCACAATATATATCAGCTATTTAGACTATTGGCGACATTTTTTTTGCGGACATCATTCTGAACAACTTTTACGATTTGATGAGAGCAACTTTATTGTCTATACCTATTATAGGTTCATTGGGCCGAGCGATCATCAGGCGATTTGTGTGGAGAAGTGAAAAAATAGTTGCTCTGATCAAATAGGTTTCATAGTGAAGGTTCTTGAGAATGATGACTGATGTAGAGGGGACGTACTCCCCAAAAAAATCGCACCATACTCCAAACAGTCTGTATAATAAATAATACCTTAAAACAACGAGAAAATACGGCTCGAGTTACCGAGATATTGGAAAATTCTGTACGTTTCTGAGATAGAATTACGGAGTTTCGCGAGCAGGAAATTCAATCACCGTAGACTTATTGTTATTGGGCATATCGCGTTGATTCCTTGTTGTCGGTCTAACAGCCGGGGAGGCCATTAGACAATTTCTAGAGTATCTCGACCGCGTCAGATCAAACGGGAAATACCTTACACCCTGCTTAGTAACTCCACCAAATCTGAGCATTCCGCGCCGCTAGGACAAGCTCAGATTGGGTGTAAGGTATCTCCTATATCTTAATCTGATGCCCTAGCTAGATATAACATAACATAGCGTCACGCCTTTTCCCATACGGGGTGGCAGAGGCACAATTGCCCACTTTGAGCCAGTTATTCAATACTCCATTTTGCATAACAGGGGGCTAGCCCATCGCCGCAGCTTTGGTGTAATGAAGGTTTCCTCACGATGTTTTCCATCACCGATAGAACGTCCGTATAATGTACTTAAGATAAATTTATTGTCTCATTGGTACATGGTCAGGAATCGAACCTGCATCTCCTGTGTGAGAAGCAAGCGTGAAACACATTAGACCACGGAGCTCTTTTGTAGTTATCATATTCTCGTACATGCTATACGTTGGATTATTTACATGTATGTATATATGTAAGTATACATATCTTTTCTTGTAGGGGTTGGCAGAGGCGCGGTTTCGCTCACGTTAAGCCAGTTAAATAAGCCGGGCTTTATTAATTGATTCGTTTTATTATTAATATACTTTATTGCACGGTAAATAATGAGTACAAACAAATGAACACTTATGAGCAAAGGCGAGCTTATCTCTAAAAAGAGTTGTATTCCAGCAGACTAGGCAGGACAGGAAAATCTGATGCTAGTAAGAGCAGTCTAGTGCACAATAAATTAAATAACTACTTACTAACGAATAATATATAATATAAGTATAATAAAAGTCATGTAATACATTATAGTACATACATATATCAAGGTATAATATATATATAAACATAATACTTACATACTTAAACTTAATATGCAAGAGACAGGAGAAGCAGTTTCAATCTTTTCTTGAAAATGAAAATGGATGGACTATCCCTAATTGCGCAGCCCTTCTTGAACGAGTGTTCGTAAGCAACAGTGTTGTGCTGAGGAGTTGAGAGAAGAGACACCGTGTGAGATTGAGATCTGCGATTCCTGTCCTTGGAGAAACTCAAAACGTCCACGAAGATAGGTGGGGCAGCGTGGATTTCTCAAGATATTAAAAAGGTACGAGAGAATGTGCATATCACGGCGATATCGTTATAGTATCGTTTTGTTTACATCATCAAGTACGGGATGCCATAAACTAAACACTGTGCTTTCAGATAAAATATTGGACCTTGATTTGTCTGCGTGAATCCCGTATATATACTTGACTACATGCAGAGATCCTTTGATCCCAATAAACACAAGCACAAAGGCTGTATGTAATCCTTGTTATGTAATCTTTGAGATCTAAGAATCTCAATCGCAATCGACAAGTCGGCGGATCAGACACGATCAATTTAAGCGTATGACTATATTTCCCAGATGTTAGAACTACCTACATAATCAGGCAGTTGGTTATATCAGCATTCTGATCGATAGTCTAATCGGATATCCAATTTTTGATGGCACGTTTTTTTAAGGCGCGCTTATCTGTAAAATTTGCAACTAGTTTCGTGGTGGTTGAAATTTGGGACAGAACCATATTTAAATAAAGTTCATAACAGCTCACACTGCAATATGGCTGTAACGTCAGTCACTGCGGCAGAACAGTTCGTTAATTGTATTTTTTATTCATTTTCAAAAATCAGTGTTTTATTAATCAAACATACTCCGTGTTACCACAAAAAATATTAAACAGCGTTTAACCTCAAAACAAACGTCAAATCCCATACGTTTTTGTTTTTAAACAGGTGTTGAACACTCGTTTATTTTTTTGTGGTAAGGCCCACTGTGTTCACATATTTTGAATACGTATATTACGTTAAGTATTGACGACCCGAATGGCCGAGTCGGCAGTGACGCTGCCTACGAAGCCAAGGGTCCCGGGTTCGAGTCCCGGTGGGGGCAAATATTTGTTTGATGAGAACGGATGTTTGTACCCTAGTCATGGTTGTTTATCTATGTAAGTATAATATTATTATTTATTTATATAAGTATGTGTATCGTTGTCTAGTATCCAAGATACAGGGAATCCTAGTTTGGGGCTACATCAATGTGCAAGTTCTTATTATTAGTATTTGTGACGCAAGTTGTAGGTGAAAAAAAATCTATCGAGTCTTATGTTTTCATTTACCTAGTTCCCATTGACATCAGACACGCTAACGGGCAAAGGATGCCTTATATTTATTGGGATTATTATTATTTTTATGATTATTATTATTATTATGATTATTATTATTATGATTATTATTATTATTTTTTGAATACATTAATAATTAAATTTGCGCATTTGACAGAACCCAGCGTCTGTTTGCTGTGTTTTTCTGTAAGTACCTATAATTTTGCAATTATTCGTAATATCTTTAATATTCTTTGAAATAATAGTGTTTATTTGAATACAGAGTCCTCTCAGAATTATAAACTACCTTTGTATTTACAATACAATTGGTTTGCCTCTCGAATTTCGAATTTCAGTTGAGTAGCTGTATAGGTAAAACCTAGATATACTAATCCTCCATTTCCTCTCCAACTATGCGGATTTTTTGCAAAAAAAAATGGAAAATGGAATTGAAACCCACTCCCGCAATGGAAATTTCATGTTTTACAAACTGTGATGCACACACAGATATATCTTCCATGAGAATCCTAGCCGCTACCTCGCACTCGATCCAATATCACGTATATTTATGTGAGAGTTAGTCGTGAGAATACTTTACAAAACAAACAGAATCACATATTTTCTCATACATGGCGCTAGAAGCACTGTTGTATCCTAGTTTAGCATTGGATTTACAAAGATTATACGAATATAATTCAAAAGGCAGAAATCTGATGGATCCGTCGTAAAAAACGGCGTTCCCAAGGTTCCATATAAAGTAATTTCTTATTCCTGGAGTATATTAACAATCTTCATTTTATGGTGCAGTAATTGACTGACATAGTATTAAACAATACTTGAACAATAAGTGAAGTATCATCAGCGTTTGCACTTCACTGGTCTTTAACGTTGAAAGACAATAATATTTTAGTAGGGTAACATTGGGGGTTCTGCATCACAAATTCGCGCCGCTCGCTTCGCTCGCTTCGCTCGCTCCTCTCGGTTTGTGCTGCAAAACCCCGCAATGTTATCCTACCCTGCAGGTTTTAAACGGCAACCTGTTTATTCTGAAGTGTGTCTGATTCGTACTGCAGCTCTTTTCAATTGCTTATGTTGACTGATGACGATCTGAGCTACAGAATCTTACTGTTTTTTTTTATCTGATAGGACGGGTACGCCGCCTACGCTATGCGTATATATTTCTTATAAATTACAAAAGGAAATAAGGTATTTGAAAAATAAAAAAAAGATATTTCAACGATGGTTTATATTATTTTTAAAAAAGTACACCATTTTTTTAAACATGTAACATTTTTTAGTGCACAAAATGAAGGATGATACATACAATTTAAAATATCATTACAAAATCTATATTCTTTATGCAAACTTAACAAACTAGGACATTTAACGTATTCTAAATTTATAACATCATCATGATTAAATATATTCTTAATCCAAGTCGCTTTTTCTACCCCTTTACAATAAATTGTTTTGTCAACCAAGAATGGCTGCGTGTTCATTAAAAATTGTCATAGGTAATGAAGCCATCATTCCAGAAAATTTTTCTATTTCGTTCTATCCATCTGATTTGCATCTTTTCTGTGTATGTAAGGCGGTGAAATGAAAAAGGTGGAAGAATTAATAAAACTTGAACTTGATCACCACAAATGATAGCAATTTCTTTAATAATAAATTCATTATTTTCTCTTCTGAATCCTTGTACATCTACAATAGCTGATGATTTCATGATATTTTTCGTACTATATTACTTAAAGGTCTGTACTCTACCAGATGATCGTTTATTATTAAGCAATATGCGCTTGTGTTATCCGGAATATCCTTTTCACATTCAATTTCTAAACGTACATCAACAGGTCCTGTTTTTAAATTTTCGTTTTGCCGTGAACAATCAATTACATACAACGGAGCTTTAGTTTTAAATGTTAGGTGATCAATCAACGGGTCTACAGGAAGATTATAGAACGACTGACGAAATCTAGCATACATATCGTATAATATATTGTACTTGTTTTCATCAAATTTCAAATTAAGAGCATCGTATGGATAATAGTAAGAATTTAAGAATAAAGTAACATTTTTCAAATTACAATGATCGAAAATGGCACTGTCTTTAACATTATTATTTTTTCTATTTGTTTGTAATCCAAATATAACATAACGTGGTTTCTCTAATTGTGAAGTTGTTTTAACAGACCATGTATGCTTGGTAGATTTAGGTAATAATGGATATTCATATAGATCCCAATTTCTGTATGCGATTTGTATAGGTTTGTCTTTCTCTAAGTGTTTTATTAAAGTAAGCTTTTGCTGGTCAGATACCTTGATATGAGGCATACGCCATTGCACTTTTTGTAAACTTACTGTAACAGAGTCATCTTTGTCAGTAACTACACTATTTAAACTTGTACTAGTTCTATTGAGAATTAGTTCATGTTTACAATTTATTATTATTTTTCTATAATCTTCTGCAAAGCCTAATAATTTATTTAATGGTAGTAAGACGTAAAAACTACCATCTTGATCATGAAATCCGTCTATGTTCCAACCCCATATAGCTGCTACTTTATTTTCTCCACTACTCATAGATACTAAAGATTTCATAGTTGTTGTTATTCCAACATTTCGTACACGATCTATTTCTACACCATTCATTTCATATCTAATGTCTTGAAATAGAAAGGAAATTGCATTATTAGTTAGATTAACTTTTTTTTTTTTGATAACTCCAGCCAGATCTCGAGCCTGCACACAAAATTTTCCCTCGATGTATATCGCACTTGATGATGGTAGTAAGTAGATATCTTGCTGATGAATTGGTATTCTTATTTCATCATTTTCATTAAAGCTATTATTGTAGGGATTGTAGGTATGCGTTTCATAACTTTCGATAGAATTATCGAACTGCGGATAATCTGATATTTTTAGAATACTCATATTTTAAACCCCAAAGTTTGAAGAAATTCCTTATTACTTTTTGTAATTATTTTTAACTTTTTACGTGTGGTTTGTTTCACGTTGCTCTTGATAATGGCTTTAGATTTATTATTTTTGTTTATTTTATAGACATCATGATTATCATTGAAGACTATCATTTCTTTTCCTTAGATGAAGACGCAGTTGAATTTTTTCGTTGTTAAAATTAATTAGGTTTCCCTCTAAATCCAAAATTTTTAATGTTACTGATGAAATGTATTTATTTTTTATTGGGAAATAAATAACGTTTTTTGGTACTTCAATAACTTGATATCCCGATGGAATATTAAGCACAAATTCATGTATTATATGTGTAGGTGAACCATTTGTAAAAGAGCCCTGTATTAGATCACATTCGACTCGTATCACAGACGCTGGTATAATGTTCACTGGATGAGTTGAATCATGCCATTTATTCGCTTCCAAAATCGTACTCGAGAATCCAAGCATTGCACCGATACTATTTTTCACGCGAAAATCAATTGGTTTAGTGCAAAATAAAGAACATTTTAAAGTATTGTTATTTGGATGAATCATAATGTTACAATTCTCCATTTTCGATTTTATATATTCATTTAAAGCAGATAAATCATAAATGCCATTTGGAATTTTTATCACATCATTATTCCCATATGCAAATACGTTATTGCTTTCATGTATGTTAGGAATTGAATTGAATGTGGAAAAAAATAATAAACCACACTCATAATTACCATCTAAACTCAAAGGAGATGTAAATTCAGATTGGAGAATAGATTTATTACCAACGATTGTTAGAGTCACAGACATTGCAACAACTGAACTCAAACGTAAAGTACTCAGTATTTATTTAGATCCCAAAAGGCATTTAAAAACTTTAAACATAAATGACCACATTTGTATGTGTTACGTTTCTGATCGTTATCATAATTATAAAATATATTTGGTCCTATGTATTTGATTAATTCTTCTGGTGGCTTTAAATTACCATAACTATCATAATACTCTACATAATTATCTAATTTTGCATAGGCTACCCAATGAGTTCCAGCATTCTCAGAATTGTCAAGATTCATAATAGCACATTCCTTTTTTAATGGATGCTGAGGTAAATCATCCCTCATAAACACTCCTCTGAAAAATGGAATGTTTTGACCATATTTAAGTAAATCTATATTAGTAAGCGCTCTCTTGGGTAGCCTATGATTTAGTTTTTTTTATTATTTACATAAATTCCCAAACCATCACCACGCTCTTTGAGACATAATCCTTTTCCTATACACAGTGTTTCCATTTTCTTGTTATGTCGTTTTAATTCTTTCAAGCGTTCCTTAGCGCATTTAATAGCATTAACTGCTTTAGCAATGCCAGCTGCCCCTCCAGCCAAACCACCAGCAGCAGACAGTCCAGCAAATATCGGTATCAATGGCAAGAATCCTCCAACTTTTGGGATAGGTATCACACGCGGGGTAATCACAGACTCATCTGAATCTGAACCCAATTCTTTAACAACAGCCATGGCGAGTTCGATAGCTGCCTTTTTGCATTGAGGTTTAAATTTTTTTATATGCTTTTTTGTAATTGAAACTATATTTTTAAAAGTTTTTTTCATTCCAGTGCCTTTTTTGATATTATTTTTGTCATTTTTATTAATACATTTTTTTTGATTTGTTTTTGATTTTTGCATCACCATTGTAATCTAAACGAATTGTAAAATACTATTTATAAAAATTGTATGAAAAGATGTTTCTTTTCGAAGAGGTATTATCAGAATGAGAATGTAACTTGTATATTTTGCTTATAAAACTTTTGATTTATCTATCCAACAGTTTTCATTAGAAGGCAAACCTAACCATTTTACGAATAGCTTATTTCCATTCTTTTTTATGACTTTTTCAACAAGATAAATATCAGGATGTCTAGTTTTTTGTAATTCTTGAATATAGAACGATCCTAATATAGGATTTTTTTTAGCATCTTCTAGGAGATAAGTGACAGGGTCTGTGTTCTGGATTTTTATAATTTTAAATATTTCTGTCGACCAATTTGGTGTATACCCTTTTTCAAAAGTTCCTTTATACTTACTTATACGCACATAATCTCCAAACTTAAGTATAGTTTTATTTTGTATGAACCTTTTATCTAAACGTATATTATTTTTATATTTTTGCAATATCTGTTCTTTATGACTTGCATTTACTTGATTGGGTTTCAAACCTATTGTTCTATGCATTCTGCCATTATACATTTCTATTAATTTTGAAAGAATATCATGACTAAACCAAACATAGTTTCCTTTTAAACTAAAATATCTATACATAATACCTTTAAAGGTTCTAATAAATCTTTCTACTACAGAAGCTTTCTTAGTAGAATATGTTGAGTAATGATTTATATTATAATGATTGAACAATGTTTTAAGTTTCTTGTTGTAAAATTCAGTTCCTAAATCAGTTTGCAAATTTTTAGGAATACGATTTTTACTAAATAAATGTTGGAATGCTTTAAATGTTTGCTCCATATTCTTTTGTTTTAAAGGATATACCCAAGCATACTTTGAAAAGACATCAATAACAGCCAATATGTATTTGAAATTAGAATTTTCTCTAGAAATAGATTGCATGTCGATTAGATCAGCTTGCCATAAATCATCAATGTCTTTCATCACAACATGTCTTCTTGGAAAATTTTTTCTTGCTTGCTTATGTATTTCTTTCACTACAATTTCTTTACTCATTTTTTTTTAATTTTCTGTTTCACTGACTCTATACTTTGTTTGATACTGTTGATTTCTGATCCAATTTGTGCCAGATTTTGGTTTATTGATTTGAGTTTAATTTCTAAGCTCTCTATATTCTTATCAACATATTGTTTGTTCACACAATCTCCAGCATCTACTGGATTTACAATATTTTTAAGGAGCTTATTTAAAGATCCATCAGTCATACTACAAATCAGATAATCTGAGTGACTATCCATTTTCTGTCGTTTAAATACATGATGTCCAAACTTATCGATGTTCATCGCTAGCCCGTCAGTAATAAACTAGTTTAATGAAAAAGTTTACGCTCTATTTATTCTCTAATAATACCTGCTTCTTTTAATTCCTCTATTATAGAAATTATTTCATTATCATGATTGGTATTTCCTGCACTCTTTGAGGCAACTAAAAGTTTTAACCTATCAATAAGTTCATTAGGATTGTCCCAGTATACTAAATCAGTATTTGATTTATATTTTTTTAATATTGGTAAACTACCACCTTGTTGTACTTTTTTTGTTTCAGTTTCAAGAAATAAAGGCTTAATTATTTTTGAATATTTTATTCCTGAATTACCTTGTATTTGTCCTGATGGAATAAATCCTCTTCTATGTGCATTAGTAGCAATTAAAATATCTTTATATAGTAACCTATCTTGTTCTGTGATCAAATCTATCTTAGGTTTATTTTCAAACAACAACTCTGATAGACCTGGAGTAATGACATAGCTTTTATCTTTAATACTAAACACTGAACTATCTTCAGTTTTCTTTATTACGATGGGAACGTTTCCTATTAGTACTTTGCCTCCTTCGTTTCTTATACCATAAGTAATGTTTTTATTCCTTTCATCATGGAAAATACTATCATCTAATTCATCTTCAGTATGCATACTAGTGTCACTTGTACATGAGCTAAAGTAATCATCATTATTCTCATTGGAAGCTTCCATTTGATTGTTTTTATTCTCTTCGTTTTTATGTATCGAGACTATCGACTCTAACGGATCAGTAATGGGTTTTAATATCTTACGTTGTTTACGTTCTGAAATATCTTCTTCCTCTTTCAGTATTTTTAATTTATTTTTAATATTCCTTACTGATTTTATTATTTGTTTTTTTATATCTACATCCATTTTAAAGTACTAATAATTGTACACTTCTGTTCGTTCTTATAGCTTGCACTATAGTGGTATTTTTTTTCTAATGACAGTAATATATAATCCTTTTATTCTAATTTAATAAATATATCAAAATATTTCCTGTACCTTCCTTATCTAGCTCACAATCTTTGTTAATTATTAAACATGCGTATTTTTCTTTCCATATATCAGTAGCCATTGATTTAAATCTATGCCAACTCATATCAGAATTGACATGCTCATCATAAATATGTTTTAAATTTACATCATCTTGTTTGAAGATAACTAATAAATTAGCATTATCTCGAATCAACTGCTTAGGTATTTTTGAGTAAGTTTGCGATAAATAAAAACAATCAATTTTTTTATGTCGACCCATGGAAAAATAATTACGTATATCACTCTGATTTTCACAGACTACATCATCAAAAATAAATATTGATTTTGTCAAAGCATCGTGGGGTGGAATAACATTTTTTTCATCTTGGAACAGGAACAATTTAATTTCTGGAATGTATCTTATCACTTCCTCTAAAAATAGATATTTTGGCTGGAAAGCTGTTTTCGAATAAAGATAAATGTTATGAAATTTTAACCCATTTTCATTTAATAACAAACTTATCATTACATTTGTTTTTCCACAATTCGATGGCCCGCATATTATGCAGCGAATGGAATTTGGTAAAAGAATGCTATGTCTAAAAGTGTTAGTATTTTTATCAACTTTTATTTCACAAATATTTAAAGAAACGGGTTGTTTGATTAACTTCATTTTAGTTTCTGATGACATAATGAGCTATTAATACATTAAATAGCATGTGTATTTATTGTTTGCATAAGAATAGATTTCATATAGTATACCAGGATCATAGCAAATGAAGATCTTTAGTCTATGCCTACCCCTCTTAGGTGAAAAGGTTCAAGCATATGTATGTATGTATGTATGTATGTATATTATTATGTTATTGAATACTTATAAAAGTTTGATTAGTTTCTGAAATTCCTAGAAAATGTATCCGTTTTAAGTTTCATCTTTACTTACGTCAGCAGATCTCCTTTTATATTAACAAAACCTAAACAACCCTCCCTTCCCCTCGCTCAGTCTATACTCATCACAAGCAGTTTATTTTATATCAGTGTATATTTAACCTAATCAGTGTGCACATCTAAGTGTCTTAGAGCTCTGAGGGATTACTTCCAGTCTCAAGGATCTAATAAACTATTCAAGCAACTTTATTATTTACAAGTGAGTACCTATTTTACATGTCTGTTTAAAAATAATATTATACTTCAAATCATTGCTGCAGTAAGTTTTAAAAAACATGTGAATGTTGTTTCAGAAATGTCGGAGAACTCTGTCTTCAACTACTACAATGTTAGCCCCCCAGCTGTGGACCCTAGTTTGATTGATGAGTTCGGTGTTGGGGGTGAAGGTCAAGATGTAAACGCTTGGCTAGATAAAGCTGAAAATAGGAGGATAGCATGGTTGGAATCCAAGAAGAAGGAAAAAACCATTGCCCCTAAAAAAAGGAAACTGAATGATGCTTCCTTTATTAAAAAAGAAAATGCTTCGGGATCATGTGTTATAAAAATTGAAATCGAGGCACTAGACGAACGAAATAAGAATAGAAATGTTGTTGTGCAATATGTGGTAAAAAATTTATATGAGGATGTACTCGAAGAGACTGAGAATTTAATTAGAAAAATTTCAAAAAAAATATGTGATAATAGTGATAATTAATATCAATAAGTAGTTTTTGTTATTCATGTTAGCTATCTCACCTTATTCTAGTATACGATGACTTCATACTATTTTATCTAATAAATATATCCCATGTAAATGTAAATGTGAATAAATTGATATTTAAAAGTTTGTGTTTAATTTATTTAATGAGATTTTAACTAGGATAGATAAAAACTTCAGTAGATAAAAATTTACAAAGTAGAGCTTGTCTCAGCTCAAATGACATGCCTCTCCACTTTAAACTCCATCTGCTTGTATGAGAAATGAGGTGGTGCGTCATTTGAGATAAGACAAGCTCTAAATTGTTAAGGAACTGGAGGGTTTCAATAAATGATACAAACAATAAGGTTAAACAATATTATTTTATTGGAATAAGCGAGTAAATATCAACAGTACATGGAGCAAATTATATTAACTACAAATACATAAAACCTCATTTGGTTATTTTTACAAAGTTAAACCGCAAAATTTAACAACATTATATCTAAAGTGATGATTCCACTTTAGATATAACATGGTTAAATTTTGTTTATTTTTTTTAATTAATTTACAACAGCAGGTTATTTCTTAAAATATAGTGGAATAATGTCCCCAGGGCAATGTTTTAAAACTTCCATTTAATATCTGTCTTTTATCATCATTTGCATTTAAAACAACCTTATTTACTTTTTGTGTATAGACACAGTGATTTTTAGATCGTATAAAATACATTGAATCTTTAAATTCTATGTTTTTAAATAAAGCATCCTTATATTTATTAATATCCAATTTTTTTACAACACATTTTTTCACACCCTTGGCTTTCTTAACTGAACAGTTTTTATTTGTCTCTATACAATACAACTTGGCTCTTAAGCCCACAAATTCTGAAATAACATCCCCACTCATCTCATCTTTAAAATATCCTGGAATTTGTTTATTTAAACATGGCATATTGTACACATTGTCACACTTAAAATTACTAGTATCAAAATATTTAATATGTTTTTTCATGTCTTCATAAATATCCTCTGTATTTATAAGATACAGAAGGCTATCTGTATCTGTGTAACATAGTTGGATGTTCTTGTCATAAATTTTTTTCATTACTGAGTAATGAAAATTATATAAATGTGTTTTTGCTAGATCTAATATACTAAAACCTACATAAATTGGTTTATCCAGAATGACTTTTGAGGGCTCCATCTGTATGACTACCAAATCTTTTGAAATAATGGCCAAATTTTTAAAATTAGGAGCGCTTATATATTTTTCAGCACCAATATATTTGTTTGTTTTATTTGATGAATCAGACCAAATGTTTATCAGTTTCACATCTACCTGCTTTCTCTTATTCTCTATAGTCTTACCAAAAATTGAGTTATTTTGTTTCTTGAAAAAATTTTTTTCGAATTCAGACTTTGCGTTTTGTCTTAGAGTTGTATTGAGAGTTATATAAGGTTCTAAAAATGCTCTTTGATCAAATGAAAGAACTCTATGAATTTTAAGTAATTGTAAGCCATGTTCTAAGCATTTTTGTAAATGTACATAATGAATCACATACTTATATTTATCAAATAAATTGGATACTAATTTTATATTTTTACCAAGGGGAAATGGAACCTTTAATTGTTCTGCAGCAAACGGTAGATCTGCATGATTGTCATGAATTTCAGAAGGATAATGTAAATCTACTTCAAGAATGAAACCTGTATCACTATGAGAACTTATCGTCATGACATTAAAATTGATCAATTCATTTTCTTTTAAAAATCTAAAATTTCCGGTGGGTAATTTTGACATCATCACATATCCATATAAATTAACACAGTCAAAATACATTAAATAATTTGAAGATATGTTAGGTTTATAATCGGATAAATATTTATTATTCGCTTTTGCATACCGTCGTGAGCATTGAGCTAAACCCCCTCTGATACCTTTTTCAAACATTTGATAGATTTCAACATCTGATATTAAGTCTAACTCAACACCTGTATAAAGCTGCATAGCATCCCAACTTAAAGATGGTGAAGAAACATAGTGACAAGGGTCTAGATTGTAATGATTAAGACTCATAAATCTAAATTTTTCAAATACGTCAGAAAGTAATAAAACATCACATTTCAAGTAAAAATCTGTATAGTCTCCAAGAGTTTTCATTCCAAATGTTTCCCAAACATTCATAGCATGATTATAATCATCATTGGTAATAATCTCAGAAGTGAGTTTGTTATAAAATTTGTTTCTGTCTGGTAATGTGGTCTCATTATATCTATCCCACGAATCTACATAGTCATAGCAAAAGACACCTTTTCTCCGAGCTAAATTAAACATCTTTTCATCTTCATAAAATGACTTTAAGTTAATGAAGTCTTCGGTTTCAAGTGTTTTAATGAGATTATCTAAACTTGAATCCAAAAAATTTAAAGAATCAACAAATTTCAGCTGAGCAGTATGTTGTCTGTCAAGTGGGATAAACTTTGTAAAGGAAATATATTTTTCTTTGTTTTTTGGTAATAGTTTAATGCGACCACATATTTTAGATAGCTCTACAATAAATAGATGACAATCGTAACCAGAAAGGTTATGGAAAATTATTGGAATGAATGGACAAGTCTTACAATTTAAATTGCATGAATTGTGTGCAGGTCCTCTAAATTTCCCAGTAAAGTGATCATGATCTAGAACTTTTGTATCTTCGAGAGAAAATGATTTTTTACATATATGACAGTTAGTTGTATTTTCCACTCTTAATTTTTCTTCTTCTGTTAAGGGAGTCATTTCTCTTTGCACAGATAATATTTTATGTAAACGAAGCAAATCCTTGCAAATTGACTCACAAAACTTTTGAGAACAGTTGGAACCCCTGTAGGAAACATAATCATTTAACTCTGGATTAGACTTACAACAAATGAAATAACCGAAACAAGTTGCTTCGTGTACCTGCACATTCTCTACATGAGTGGATTTATGTTTATCTGAATACTCGCGGAGTAAACTCTCGAAGTCACCATATATCACTATTGGAATCCTTTGTGTTCTTTCATAATTTGAAAAACCTGTTTTGCTGCCTTCCTCAGGAAGAACAGTCTGTATCCCTGCACAATTATGACTTGCTAACTTCTCTTCTGTACTAAAGTACATGAAGCATTCATCACAAAGATGAATTCGTGATTTGTGTTTCGTGAGTTGGTTGTGTAAGAGCTTTCCCATATCTTTAATTAAACAGAAATGATTTTTCGATTTACAACTGATAAATAACAAATTCACATGCTCAACACGTCTTCGCAAAGTTTTGTATAGAGGACCTGTTATACTACCATGTTCATCTAATCCATAAATATTGACACTCACTCCCGTATTATGTCTTTCAAACCATTTAATACATTTAAAGCTGGGGGGAAATGACATTCCTGAAGTGTTAAAAAAGTTAGAGAAATGAGGGTAAGATGAAAGTCTATTGGGATTATTTTTTGCAGGATATAAATGTGCTACAATGCTCCACAAAAAACAGTACTCATCATTATTTTTTATATTTAGACAAGACTTTGTGTTTTGAATACTTTTCGGAAGTGGTATGTACGATCCTGCTTTCAACGGACTAAATTTCGCAATGTTTATCTCCAAATGACTTACTGACTCTATAGTCCACCCCGACTCTGCGTGTTCAAACTCTAAGCACTTCATTAGCAAAAGGTTTGATAAATCATGGTATAAAACGGAAATATCAGTACTTTGCAATACCATGGTATATTTTGTGTTAAATGATTTTAAAGATTGAGTGTTATCTTTAGGTAGATTATATGTAATAAAAAGTTCTATGTTTACTTTTAACGATCGATGTTTTCTTAGAAGGGTGCTTATAAGATTACTAACGGTAGAATAGTTATCTGACAAAAAAAAATCAGGTACAAGATATTCTTTTTCAGGATTGACTCTATAACTGATTATTCTATTTCTAAACGCTGTTGCTATTATTTTAACATTGCTTAACTCAGTTCGTATCAAACAGTTAGATTTGTGAATGCTACTTTTCTTGTGAGAAGATAATCGTGAGACATATGCTTGACATTCTTGACAATAAACCATTTTTATCTGTAGGTAAGAGAATTATCTATTTAATCAAATACTGCTGTTGTAAAAGATTAGTAAAATATCAAATTATGTGAACGATGAAAAAATTATAACAATGACTTGTATTGATTACATGAATTTTTATGTTAATAAGTTGCTAAAAATATTAAGATTTAAAAAAACAAAGGATAAATGACAGACGGAGGCTGATTCTTACGCTTGCGATATTCGGATATCGACAGCTTTGCATTACATAATATTCAAAGGATAAATGACTGGTCTTACTCCCTTGAATTGCTCCTTACTATCAGTAACTACTTTTGAAATCGAATGCCATAGGGGAGCATCTCCATTTACATTCGTTTTCATATGTATCAAAGCCAATTTACATCTGTCCCGATCTCCTAACTTGCTTCCCTCTAACTCACGGCTGTTGTACACCCGTAGCTCCACATAATATTCGCCTCGACGTGAAGGATCGGACTGGAATGAACACCCCGAGCCGGTGCGACGTGAAAGAAAGTTCTTGAGCGCTGATGCACGAATCGGCTCTAGCTCATCCTGTAAAGATGTGAAATAGGCATTCGCTATTATTTAAAAAAAATATATTTTACATTGTCAATGTAATTTCACTAGTAAAATATGCATGTCAATCAATTATTATTAGCAATTATTTTAAAACTGTGAGTTAAGTTGGATTAAGATAAGAGGAAATTGTTTTTACGAAACATTTTTGGTATATCTTTAATCAAAAGTTAATCAAAGTAATTACAAATAAAATTAGGGGCGGGGCTTGCGGTGCAGAAGTTGTGCGTCTGCCTACCATGCGAGGGATCGCGGATTCGAATCCCGGCTGGATAACTAAATAAAAAACAAACATCAGATCTTGAATGTTTACATGTTTGTGCTACAGATAAAAGTAAATAATGATTAAAAAATTAAAATAGACGAGCATAAAATATTATTCAAACAAGATGCTACATTTAGTTTAAAACATGAGAAATGGTTGTTTAAATAAAATAATATTAAAGCTTACCTCGGAATCTGGGAAGGTAGCAATTCTCTTCCGTTTCTTGGGCTGAGCACAAGGAATGGGCTCCTCATCCGACTCAGAACCGGCATCAGTTAGTGCTGGTGTTGGGATTGCCGCCGCTTTTTTCGCTTTAGGGGTTGAAGTTTTTTTCGCCTTCGCAGCAGGTTTTTTCTTCTGAACTTCGCTCCTGATCTCCTCGTCTACGTCAGAATCAAATGGGCTGGACCACCTAAAATATTAATAGAATGAAAAAAAAAAAAAAAAAAAAAAAAAAAAAAAAAACGGTCTCGGTGGCGCAGCGGTTGTACGTCTGCCTACCATGCTAGAGGTTTCGGATTCTAATTCCGTTGGGACAAAAAAACCTTCCTAGGTCTTAGAGATTAACATGTTTGTATTATCGCTGTTTCTGGTTCCCATGACACAAGGTATCCAAGTGCGGGATCCATAAGTGATAAAAAATCAAACTTACATACTTATGTCTTCAGTTCTTCAGCAGCACTAATTCACAAAACACGAGCTCACTCGAAGATATCGACGCAAGTATTAGAAAAGCGGCTTTCATCTAGTTGCATCAATATTTATAAGCTTTGATTTATAAAGGTGCATCAACATCGAACTTTCAATGGAAAAAATACTGTTAACCGGTGTAATAAAAAAAATTAAAAAAATCTAATGGCATAGGATTTTGAACCTTATACTTAGTATATTTCAAGTACTTATTATCAATTTTGTTTCCAACTATTAACAATCATTGTATGAACGCTGCCTTAGCTGACTGAATTTGGTCAATGGTTGTACTGGATAAGGACAAGTGTGTAATTAGAAACATAATTTTTAAATGGTTATGAGATGTACCTTTAAATACATTGATGGGTTTATTGGCATCATTAAAAATATCGTCCACTCTAAACAAGCAGTGAAAATTTCAATGTAAGCAGGGTTTTTAAGAGCATGGTTTTTGAGACAATTGTTTAGGATAACTGAATTATGTTGAGCTCTCAATGCAATGGATTCATACAGGGTGTTGATTTGTAAAGTTACACCCGACTCAGAGCCGATAGTTTACCATCTGAAAATTTTCCTGAAATTACCTAAAAGTGTGGATACACCCCCCCAGTCACCGCGCCCGAGTGCTAATAGACTCTTCCCCGCGCCCTGAACCTCAATCCACCCAGTGCAACACTTTTTGGACGACATTTCTATGTTTTTTTAATATTTGTAAAATCAAAAAAATATTAATTTAATTTTTACTGAAAAAAAAAATTTATTTTTGCTTTAGTATCATGTATTTAACCACCTCTGAGCTCGGCGTAACTTTACAAATCAACACCCTGTATAAAGCGCATAGCGCCTTCCTTATTCGTGATAGCTCCTTATATGCATAAGTTTGTTATGATTATGACATGGAACACTTATAAGGAATATCTCTGTCGTAGGCATATCATCGAATTGGCCATATCACGATATGGCCAAACGTGAAATATCATAAATCGATTAAATCTTTTAGGGCACACACTGCGGTAGCTTAGGTGAAGACTAGAGGGAGTGAGCGCAGCGAAGCCCTCGAATAGTCTTCGTGTTAGTTTGACATGTATAACACAAAAAAAACATCATGCAGTGCTGAATAACAATGCTTTTAAAAAGACATGTTTTCATTAAAACAGGTCATATCATGATATGGCAACCCATTTCATGATATGGTCAAGCCATTTCTGACCATATTGTGATATGGCCAAATCGACTATATGGCTACGACATCTCTAAGTAAACAAATGCAGTGTGAATGAAATACGTCACAACCTTGTCATCAGAGTTCCAAGGGTCATCATAATATGGATTCAGGTTTAAAACTTTAATTCTCCAGTATAAAATGAATCAAGTCCTACATCGCGCTATCAAAGTTTTTCATTCTTTTAGTATATAAGAAGTGTAAGATAAACTACAGTTAGACTGGTTCTGTGTGAGATGCTTTAGTTAAATTGGCCCGATTTACTACTGCTCTTATACATGTCCCATTGTCAACCATGCAAATTTGTCTCTTGAGGTGATTAGGGTTTGGGCAACCCGAAAGCAGCTTTAGACATAACCGCAAGGGAACAAGTACCACATACCAAGTGCCAAGTACCATATGCCACATACCAGACCAACCTAAGTGTTGAGAGAGATGTCGCAACAAGTGCCACGTACCACGTACCAGGTATCAAGTAAAGACATCTCTCGAAACGCGAAGGTTTTGCTGCTATTTTTTATATCTTGAAATGAAAATTATTGATCACTTAGTGGACACAATTTTCATTATTTTATGTCTGTCAAGCAGACTAATTGTTAACTGCATAGCGTACAATAAGATTTTGTAGCTCAGGTCGTCATCAGTCAATAGAAAAGAGGTGCAGTATGAATTAGACACACTTCAGAATAAACAGGTTGCCGTTTAAAACCTGCAGGGTAGGATAACATTGTGGGGTTTTGCAGCACAAACCGAGCGGAGCGAGCGAAGCGAGCGGCGCGAATTTGTGATGCAGAACCCCCAATGTTACCCTACTTATTTTAATTAAATTTTAATTAATTCATGTCTTTAACCTTGAATTGGTTTGCAGTTAATCATTTATTGTTAAACCAACTGTATCAAATTCTTTCTTCCAAATGTCTGGCTAGTTGAGATCAGTTTAGTGTTACACACGTTAACAGCAACACATTTACGAAGTTTCTTGGAATAATCATTGATAGCAAATTGCAGTGGGGACACTACATAGAGATGAATTAGCTGGTATATTAATTTCTGCTGATTACGCTGTTAGGCGAGTCTATTTTAGGTACTTTCATAGTGCCATGTATTTTTTTTTGTGGGGGAAAGCTGATGATATTCAAACTATTCTTATATTACATAAAAGAGCTATTTTGGCAATTTATAATAGAAAGCTTTTTAAATAGAAATTGATATACTTAATAACTGTAGCTGGAGTCTGGAAAACAAAAGGGTGACCTGGAGTCTTCTTAAAAGTTTGAATATGGCAACATTATTAAGCTGTCAAAGGTACATCAAAGTCTGTGATTGCAGTTACAAATTTTTTGTGAAGACATTCAATTCACAAAAATAATTGCTATAAAATGGTTAAAACCATAAAAAGTAACGTGCGAGAGCTGCTACATACTATGATAAGTAAGTTCAAATAAAAACAAGAGGAGAAAGAAGTCGATTTCCAAGAAAAACAAGAATGCTTAGATGCGATGTCGGATTTTTTAGGTAAGTATGACTTTGTAATCTAAGGATCATCTAGGAGAGATCTGTAAGGATCACCTTGGCTGTTATTTGATAAATTTACGCTATGATGATACCTTTTTATGTTGATAAATAATCTAGAAGATATTCAAGGACTCTGCTGAAATAAGAAAACCTTATAGAAATATTAAGGAATTTGGAACTATTTGAACTCAAAATTAGTCTTAGAAGAAGTATCTTCACTGGTATTACCTGCATCGGTTTAGAGAGTTTTAATGTGTTTGTTCCATTTAGAAAGTTGTGTTAATTTGTCATCAACCTTACTTTATTTATATGCATATTATACTTTGTATTGTAGAGGTTCGTATCACGACACCAAAGAAAATTAAAAAGGAATGATCTTTGAATGGAGGAATGTAGAGCTCTCTAGGAAAAAAACGCCCCCACAGAAACTCTGTGTCCGATTTAGATAGTTTTGATATTGATGCAATAAGAAATAAAATCAATGAATTTTATGTTGGGAGAAAGGAGGTCTCGATATAGCGAACATCGTTAGAATAACAACGTTCTAGCATTGACTTAAGTGGATGTAGGAACTCTGCGTAAAATATTAATTGCCAAAAGATATGAGTTCAAGAAAAATTAAAATGAACAAACGGTTCTTGTCAAACGTTTTGATATTGCTGCTTGGAGATATTAGTTATCTAAGAGAAATTGCTGCTAAACAAGCGTAAGGAACACCAATCATTTATTAAGATGAAACATATGTATACAAATATTATAAGCCTAAAATATCATGGCAAGGTCTAACAACAAGTGTTGCACAAGCCCACTGGAACATATATCTTCAGGTAAAATATATATTATACTGAAATAGGGTTTGTACCAAATGCAATGTTAGTTTTTAGTACAAAATCAAGGTTGGCGGATTATCACAAGATCTGAATGCCAAAAACTTTAACAAATGGTTAAAAGAAAAAATAATACTTAATTTGAACGAACGAAATTTGATGGGTAATGCAAGCTACCATATCGTACAACCGAATATAGTTGCTACGACACAAACAAGAAAAGCGGAAATACAAGCTGAATGGCTCGAATCCAACGGATTAAATTACGAAGATTGCCTATCAAAAGCCGAATTTTTATGTTTAGTTAACAAACATAAATCGGAACCCCTACGTACGTAACTGACGAGTTTTTAAATAATACGGACATAAGGTACTGAGACTGCCACCATACCACTGCGATCTACACCCGATTGAGCTGATATGCAGCTCAGATAAGCGTATGGTGGCAAAAAAACCACTAATCTGCCATAAAAAGTTACAGAAGCACTAATAAAAAACCTCGGTTGGTCGAATAACTGCAGAAGATTAGAAAAAAATGACGGACCGTTTAAGAAAAAATCATAATTAGTGTAGATGATGATGACTCCACTGATACAGAAGAATCCTTAGAGGTTGAATATTTGAATGATGTTTAAACAAGTAAACGTCATTAAAATCAGCCTGTACTCAGTTAAATATGTTGTTGAATAAATTTAGTACACTAAATGTTAAGAAGGTTTTAACATCTTGAGAAATCCCAGATATCCTTCTTACCTTCGTGAACGTTTTGAGTTCCTTTTCTCCAGAGGCAAGGAACGGAGATCTCACACGGTGTCTCTTCTATGTATTCCGCAGCATAACACCGTCGCCTCCGAGCACTCGTTCAGGCTGAGGGCCATTCGGCTGTGGAACGCACTTCCCTGCACTATTAGGGATAGTCCCACTCTCTTCTCCTTTAAGAATCGCTTGAAAGAGCACTTACTTTCTCTTTCATCATAGGTATTGTATATATAAGTATGTAATTGTATTTATCTGTTTATTATTATTATTTGTTTATTTTTATTTTATCTACTATTTCTTTTATTATATGTATTTTATAGTAAGTATTATATTTTATTGGTATATAGTAATTTTATAATTGCACTAGACTACCCTTTTCAGTTTATATGTATCCTATCCTGATAGGTTTGCTGTAAGAAATCTCTGTTGAGAGATAAGCTCGCCTTTGCCTTTTAATTTCTTGTAAAATGTTTTGTTTTAATGTTCTGTGCAATAAATAATTGTGAAGGTAAATATTATGTTTATACTAATAAATAAATCTACGTACTAGTTTTTTTCTTCGAGACTCTGTTATACCAAACGGAGGCTTTAAAAACATAAATAAAATAAAGCAAAAAATATATAGTACATAAAATATATAGTTAGGCATAACCAAGTTAGTCATAACATTGAGATATTTGGAATCATCCGCGTTTTCTCAGGTCACGCTTTCGCTTTAGAGACTTGAATCAATTTATTGTCGTAAATATATTTTATATCTACGCGAAAACCATTCAACATTTTCCAAAATGAACGTTAGCCGTTATGTTAACCTATTAATGGCAGAATAGTTGCGCTCCGGTTTAGACTCTCGAAAGTTAGCAATTATTTAAAGGCTCAATAATTCTCTACCGCAACAAGATAGATACCGCTGGAGATTTTAAATTGCCATTTGAGCGATTTAAAAACCATCATCCATAAATGGCAAGAGCGCATGGAGTTAATCCAAATCAACAAAGAACTTGTTGTTATAATAATATTTATCCTGCATATTGATAACAATTAATAAATAAATTTTGTAATAGTTTAACAAAATCTAATTTTAAAGCGATCTAAAAAGCAATTTATTGGAGATTCTTTGCCCTGCTTCTTCCACAGTGGTCCAATGAAGAGATGTGGCAAAAAATGACTTGTACCAAGCACATTTATAAACATCTACAGTAATAATGAATTTTTGATTTTGATTGAGTCGGTTATTCCATATTCCATTTTGCGTGACAGAAGACTAGCCCATTGTCGCAGCTGATTATGGAGGTTCACGTTGTTTTTGAGGAGTTTATCAAATACAACAATAAAAAGGCAATTCTTAGCGTTGTCTTCACATCAATCATCCAACTAAGGTCAACTGACGATCACCGACATAAACTTATTTTTAAGGTTCCTTACCAAAACAAATCTCTGTTATAAGCCCCGCAGAAAGGTAATGTGCTTGACAAATCTCTTCGAAGTTTTTGTTTTACGTTTATAGGAATGCCAATCCTCATTTTTCCTTTATTCTTGCCCTAAGTTGAGTCGTGCCAAGCTATACCTTGGCAAGAAAATCTATAACATTAAAGATGCCAACATTTGCAGAACACTGCTTGTTCTGCAATAAGTAAAGTATGTTGCCATATTTTTTTCTAGGATTTTTGCCAAGGTTATATAGGATAGTGATGCCTATCCTCATTTCTCCTTTATTCTTGCCGTAAGTAAAGTCGAGCCAAGCCATACCTTGGCAACAAAACCAATAAAATTAAAGATGCCAACATTTGCAGACTATTGCTTGTTCTGCAATAAGTAAAGAATGTTGCCATATTTTTTTCGAGGATTTGTTGCCAAGGTTTAACTCTGTGGATAAAGTGGCAAACCCAAAGAAAGTCACAAATAGTAAAAGATTTGTAAAAATCCCACGTAACATGGTTACATTTAATACCTTCACAGGTGATAATGAAATAGGAACCTAATGAAATCATAAAAGATTCTCTCTCTTTCACTCGCGATCACTGTTAATCCAAATTAATTAATTAATGACTAGGCGTGTAATTGCAAGAAGATCAAACTCTTTTGGTTTCATAGATACCACGATAATTTGTTATGTCACTAGACATTGGACAATTTACTTTATCTTATGAATTATAAATTATTGTCACGTTCACGTGCCAATTACTTGAGAAGTTAAGTAGAAAAATACTCAAGAGCCGTGCTATCGAAATAGATGTGAATGTAGATGAGTAATTTGAAAAGGAGAGAGAAGACTCGAAGAGTTTGCTTAGCACCTGTAATTCACTTAATAATGTATCGGACTCTGAACAAAACTCAAACGGATATGCCGAGATACCTGAAATAAAAAATAAAAGTTATAGGACCTGTAATCGCTGTCACAGGAGCGGCTTTTATTGAGGCTACTGGTTGTAAAATAAAAACATCGATAAAGAAACAGCGAGGAGAAAACATATTACTGCATGACTTTAATATAACAGCTATTACAAATATAATTAATTCAATATATAAAGGCAGAAAGAAATTTCTACTATGAAAAAAAAATGGCTGATGCGAGATTCAAATTATGAAGGAATTGAGACCAAATTAAAATAAATTATAAAGAACAAATTGGGGTATTGTATCAAAAAGGATGAAGAATCCTTGTTAAAAAGAAACAGGGCAGCCATGTGTTGCGTCTCGAAAAACAACACTGGTATGTATAGAGATAGATTGATCGATGGGGAGATTATCAATACGGGGTCTGACAGTGAGTCTGAGAATACAGAAAGCAGCACTAACTCCGAATCCGAAGTACATGAGTGGAGATGATGTTTGAATAATAAAATGAAACATGTATTATGATAGCGTAAACAAGGATCCACATACGAACCATATGGTTTCCGTGGACCTAATTAAAATGCTCATGTTATGTTTTTCTAGTTATAAAAAATAAGTAAATCATATTCTGATTTAAGCATAAGTGGTTGCTTCTACCACAAGCAGAAATACTGATTACAATTGAATATTTGATCTACTTGGAGATACTTTGTATGTGTCTGCTAACTATACTGACAGGAACCGACGTCACTACGACAAACCATGCCTTGATGTTACGCGCATTACCATTCTGCGGGGTTTATAAAACTGAAAGGGAACTGGAAAAGCTGTCCATCCGTTTGCTTAGCTTATTTTGTCTTCTAAATCCCTAGCTTCATACGAAACTCTTTGTGCGTTTTCATTTATTATTATACCTATGGATCTTGAGTTATCTGAAATAAATGTACCTACCTATAGGTTTGATTTGATTACATCGTATTTCTTCCACGTGAAAAGTTGATTTATCCAATTGCCTATCAATTAACATCAGTGCGTGCCTTTGGTACGTCATGCATAATAATGCCGGTTCGCTTTGCGAGTCGCACGAGGAAAGTAAATACCAACGGCGTGGACTCAATCACATAACTGGCACGATCCATTAGGGTAATGGTCCGAGCTGACAGACAACAAATTTGTGACCAAAATAACCGCAAAATAACAATACCGGTACACACGGAAATGCTTTTGGTTAGGTTATAGAAAGAGGTCTATATGCCTTTCCGCAGGAGCGGTGTTCAGTACAAAAGTGATTGCGTGACATCGAGTGAAAAGTAATAAAACAAGCACACATTAAACATTTAAATACAGGCACGTACGTTGCTTCTGGCCTCACACTAGGATAACCTGTATCGTGGGAACCAGAAACAGCGACATCACACTTAAATAACGTCGAAGGCCTGGGTTTTTATAATTCCTAGCTGGGGTTCGAACCCGGGGCCTCTCGCATGGTAGGCAGAGCTACAATCGCTGCGCCACAGAGGTCGTCAAATAATAATAATAAACATTTATTCAAGAAAATGGTCACGATTTGCGAACAGTTGGAGGTGTCCGCTTCCATAGCTAGACTAGAAATTAGCCGTGTGTGATTTTGAATTTCAAAATCAAGATCGCTATGGCTCGCGCGCTGGTGCGGTAATGGACAGCCGTGCCTCTTCCGAGGTGAAGAAGGAAAGGAGTGGTGGCACAGAAATGGAGATTTTAAAGACTCATCATCATCAGATGACATTGATTGGAATTATTTAAGCGACTTTTTTTTAAACTTGTTAAAAGAAATATTTTTTAACATAAAGTATAAAACGATGTTTGATGAATTCGTAAGTTTCTGGCTTTTTCAAATCACGTCAAGTGTTCACAAAAATCATAAAGTTAATTTTATTTCAGTAAAATTTTTATCTCTCAAATAAGTTGACTTGATGTCTGTCTGAAGGACCGAGAGAAATTCATAATTAGTATTCTGAGTTAGGCATCTCGGAATATTCATTATGATATTTATGATTGCTTCTCACTTTTTTATTTTTATAATATGTTTAGATCCTAGTTTATATAAAGTTCATACTCCTGAACACAATCAATACTTCACGTGAAGTAAGTGCAGTATCTAATACAATACAAAATACAATACAATTTTTTCCTTATTATACCAGTTTTACTTTGCGTGTCGACCAAAACACAACATTTATGTTCAGTCACATACATTGCTTCCGGCCCCACACTAGGATACCCTGTGCCTGGAGACGCCGAAACAGCGAGACATCACACGCATATAAAGATCTAAAACCGGGGATTATTTTCTTCCTCCCCAACCGGCATTCGAACGCGGGACTTCTCGCTTGGGAGGCAAAGCCTCGAACCGCAAGGCCACAGAGGCCGTCTGTCAGGTCCATAATTGGAGTAAGAAAGTAATTGGGACTACGCTACTGCAACTCGAGTTTGACACGGTTACCCTACGCGGCGCTCTTAAAGTGACGCAGTTGTACAAAACAGGCTTTTGTAAAGGCCAAGTTAAGCAAAACATGATTTTGACAATCCGTCTTGATTGTGTTTGACCCATTGTGCTCTTAGTGCCAGGTTTGTGCGCCGCACCGCATCGTGTGTGCGGAGACTACGCCCACACAATCCCCACGTGGCGCAGCGTCATCGCACCGCATCGTGAATCTTCAATTTAAATATATATGGCATAATTGGTCCAAAGTAGAATATAGTTAACACATGCACTGCAATAGGGGGTCAGACAACCCCTTCGCGTCCTTTCGGGAAGAGAATGACCGAACTTTCAAAATTTGCAGAGACTTTTTATGGCATTTTTTGTGTAAGAAAGATTAATAGTGTTTTTGATTAATCTTGAAATTACCTACCGTAAAAGGAGGAGGATTGGAATTGAGAGGCTAATTGGAACTAATAGAAAATGCAGCCAAATCTCTGCTTTTTGTATCAGTTCCAATCAGCCCCTCAATTCCAATTAGTCCCCTTTTACCGGTACTTTATGGTGTGAACATTTCGTATATATTTATTGCACATAAAACAACATAAGATATAATAAACAGAAAGGACATCTACAAAGGCATGCTTATCTCTAAATAGAGATCTCTTCCAGCAAACCCAAGGTTGATAAGAATAATTTAATATACAGGATAGACCTATGTGCTCTGATAAGATACATACATATATTACTGAACTATTGAACTAACTAGATACACTACATACACATTTAAACACGGGATATATCGTTCCTTTACCGCACTGCACTAACAATAATTATTCAGTGCGGCAAGTGGTCGCAAGCCTCAAACCCCGCACTGCGACCCCGTCCGCACAGAATTACAGGCATGGAAAGAACGGGCTTCTATCTGCCGCAGCGAAGGTGTTAATTAATGTTAAATTAACTAAGTTGATATATTTCATAGTTTTTGAGATACGAACAAAAACCCCGCTTCCCCACCGCCAACTCACTCCTTACGCTCGGGGATTTTTAGTATGTTTATCAGGATATCCCTAGCAATAGCTGTACCAAATTCAAAACTATCGGAATCATTTCCTCTGATCGACGATTTTGAGGCAAATTCGTTGGGCAGCAGAGATTCGTGAATGTATCAACATAATTTTATTATTTTTGCTCGATATAAATTATCACCAGATCTGTTTTCACTATATATATATTTATATTATTTTTACAATTTCGCTCCGTGTTGGAAACTCGTTATTTATTTCATCGCTATAAAAATCTTACGTTGTGTTGCTAGTCATTTGTAGATCGGTGAAGAGCCTTTTTAGGGTTCCGTACCCGTACCCAAACGTGACCCCATTACTAAGCCTCCGCTTCCGTCCGTCTGTCCGTCCGTCTGTCACCAGGCTGTATCTCATGAACCGTGTTAGACAGTTGTTAGTTAGACAGTTGAAATTTTCACAGATGATGAATTTCTGCTGCCGCTGTTACAACAAATACTAAAAAAACAGAATAAAATAAATATTTAAGGGGGCTCCCATACAACAATTCTTTCAATACCACATACAAACTTATGAATGTTCGTGGAGTGTGAAAGTAGCCGCACCAATAACTTTGTAAACAATATGTTGCTTTGTAAAATCCAAACTATTCACTCCACACCATACCATTGTTCGGTGGTACGGAACCCTTCGTGCGCGAGTTCGACTCCCACTTGATCGGTTTTTTGACATTTGAATCCTATTCAGGTGGAATTCTTAGTTCCACTGTCAGGGTGCCCAACATTAATGTGGTACAAAAAAAACAAAAGGAATACGAATGTATACATACGAAAGTGACAGCGTTAATTACTTGCACATAAGAAAGAAAATAGAGCGCAAACAATGCGCTCGACTGAAACTAAAATAATTTAGCGCCAAACCACATAAAAGTTGTTTAAAAATAAACTAAAATATTTTTCAAAAATATTTTCAAGGCCAGCTTACAAATACATAATATCCACATTTTGAATGCCATTCCGTAATTAATTTAGTTAAGATTTCAGAATTACAGTAAAAAATAAGACAATTTAGAGAATTTTCTTCAGTGAGAATCTTAATCATATACTCAATAAACGTTAACCCAAAAATCAAATCTGTGGATGTCTTTATAGTGGAGTAAATAGATTCGATTAAAACCCCATTTTTTTGGTATCGCCTCAAGTCGCCACCCCATACAAATTCGCTGTTATTTCCCCACGATGCGACGGAACATTTGACATCAGGCGCATGCGCATCAAACTCGAATCGCAGTAGCGTCGTCGTGGCGTAGTCCCATGTGCGGAAGGCCAGTGTAAATGTGGAAAAATGCGTTTGTTGTGGACATGTTGTGAAATGTTAGTGCACAGCGATATGTGTGAGAGAGAGCTCCGCGCTTCAAGTCGCGGAGCCTTTGCTCACGCGCAACATCTGCACGGTCACTCAGATAAACGTATTTTTTCGCTTAAACGTAAACTTTTGTATTTTGATTGGAAATATCGGCAATAAAAAGGTTACGCCCCTCAGGCCGATCGATTTTTTACTGCAGTTTTTCAGTGTGCACTGGTTGGAGCTTCAAGTCTGAAAACACTATACAATAACGGAGACATCATTACTGTTTTGTGCTCAGTGGAAAGCTTCATTATTGTTTTTTTTTAATAAAAATAATAATAATAATACCTTGGACACAATTTACACACATTGATCTAGCCCCAAACTAGGATTCACTGTATCTTGGGTACTAGACAACGAAACACATACTTATATAGATAAATATTATACTTAGATATATAAACAACCACGACTAGGGTACAAACATCCGTTCTCATCAAACAAATATTTGCCCCCACCGGGACTCGAACCCGGGACGGCAGTGACGGCCATTCGGGTCGCCAAAAAATAGAAATAGTTTTGAAATGAAATTTTTAGCATACATGATTCACGATTTCTACTCATAAAACTAAAGAGATAGAGTTAGAAGCATATCTGTTAGCGTAGAACAGAGGGGAATAGTGACAACCAAACTAGTGAAAGAGGTATCTCAGTTGAAGGCCATTCGAAACTCACAGATTTACACTCACGTGTAGCTAGTTTTGTGTAACAAGGTGCCAACCCAACGCCTCTCCTCTCCTGTTTAATTATCCACTCAACCGTCAACTCGCTAATTTTGGGGTCCAGTCGCCATTTCTGTCCAAAAACTGGTCGCCCACACACGCTCACAATATTATTTATTTATGGAGAGTTTCAGTAGGTTTTTGGTTTTGTAACTTGACAAAATTATGCCCCCGACAATATGTTTTAATGACATTCAATATCCATATAATAAGAGTTTTCCTTCATCGGAGCAAAATTACTATCTATAAAATATGTATTTTTTTACAAAGCATTAAAAATTACTTGCTATGCTCATACACAAACAGAATGGCAGAAATACGGACAGAACTTAAGTTCTAAAAAACCCCAAAGGAGCACTTAAGTGCTCCTTTTTAAGGGGTTTTTTTTTCCTTTCAGGGTTCAAAGTCAAAGTCAAAGTACTTTATTACTGTAGATATTTACATACACTTAGCAAACACCATATTTTGCCTCTTCTTAACATTGGACTACTGTGGGAGAAGAAGGGCGTAGAAACTCCCACAGATAGATTTTTAGATCTCTTTTATTGTAAATTGGTTTTGCTTAACTAATACAAATAATAAAAAATAAAAGTTTACAAGCAGGAATAAATAGTTATAAAATTATTAACAGCAAGGTTTGTGTTGAGCTGTATTAACCCCATACAGTCAGGTCATTTAAGTAATCTTGAACATTGTCATATCCCTTTTTCGACAAAGTCGCTTTAACATGCTTTTTAAATTGCTCAAATGGCAATTTCAAAATCTCCAGAGGTATCTTATTGTAGTAGAGAATGCACTGACCCTTGAAAGAATTGCTAACCTTCTCGAGTCTAAGTTGCTGCCACAGATAATATATGATGTGTAACACCGGTTACATGGAATGCTCAGGCAGTTACTACTGTAGTCCCCACGATATTTGATGGGATTGTTCAGCTGGAATGTCGTATCCATTTAACGGGACGCAATAGGGAGTCCTCGTAATAATTAATGCTGTCACGTTTGTCGCGGTTCTGACACAGCAATTATACAGGGTGTAACAAAAAGTATACAGTGCTTACTAACCTTGAGTGACCGCTGGTGAAGACGTCACTAGCGACGGACAGTGAACTGTCACTGCACTGTCATCCCATACTGGCAAAATTTGTTTCTGTCTTGGTCACCGGTTGACTGTCCGTGCATTATATGTATACAAGTAATTGAATGAATGAATGAAAATTGAATGAATGAATGAATGAACGAATGAATGAATGAATGAATGAATGAATATATATATATATATATATGTATACATATATATATATTTAGTTGTGTACGTCATTTCAATTCATTATGACATTATTGATTCATTCAATGTGACATTATTATTCAATACAAGTAAATCCAAATATTTATTTATTCAGTAATCCGTAATACAATTCATATTTCCATTTTTTTCCGAATTGACATTTTATTTTTATTTGTTTTATTTGCTTACACATTTAGCTTAGTGTTTACGTTGGTTATCCTCCTACACTTGCCACCTGGTGACATTTTTTTTTATTCAACTGTACCTTTGGGTCCTAGACTGAAAACCAGCGTCACAGGATTTCCTGTGACATATGCTGAGTCTGAGCCCTTTTGCTGTCGCAGCATGTGCAAATGGCAGTGTAACCACTCAAAACTATATCTTTAAACTTTTATTTTCTTATTTTTATCAGTTTTTATGTGTTTATGCTGATATAGTAAATAAATGGCATTATATTCTATTCTATTCTATTCTATTCTATCCTATTCTATTCTATTCTATTCTATTCTATTCTATTCTATTCTATTCTATTCTATTCTATTCTATTCTATTCTATTCTATTCTATTCTATTCTATTCTATTCTATTCTATTCTATTCTATTCTATTCTATTCTATTCTATTCTATTCTATTCTATTCTATTCTATTCTATTCTATTCTATTCTATTCTATTCTATTCTATTCTATTCTATTCTATTCTATTCTATTCTATTCTATTCTATTCTAATCTATACTATTCTATTCTATTCTATTCTATTCTATTCTGTATTGTATGATGATAAAATTATCATTATCATGCTTAGCCCACATCGACCCACTGAATAGGCGTTATCTATATTATCTGCAATCCTTACAGTTCTGTGCCAACTGCAGCCAGCGAGATCGAGAAACCTTTTTGTTACAACCTGTTTAGCTAATTTGTGACGTGATGGGCAAATATTTGTGACAGCACCGTCGTCGGGCGTCACACTCGACACATATTGAATTCCTCAAATTATGTGACTAATTCTCGTGTGTACTGTATGCTGTTACAGTAGTTCCAAATAGAGGGCGCTAAGTGTATGTAACAAACACAGAGTAAGTAAGCAAAAAATTTCGTTCGTCTGAGAAATCATCTGTGGGGCCAAAAATTGGCCCGCGATTTTGAAGCTTGCAGCTTGGTGATACAGCTCAATACCCAAAAAACGAAATTCTAGGACCTTACGAGATAATAAAAACCGGCCAAGTGCTTGTCGGACTGCGCATATTGAGGGATCCCTACCAAATGTAGAACATAAACCTAAATAAAAGGGAAATTTAAGGAAACAATCTGATTTATCAGGAGGTATATTGTACTTGTTTACAATATATACGTTATTATCATTATTAACAAATTTTATCGGAGATTCCACGGAGATCTCACACTAGCACTTCTCCGCAACGTAACACGAATGGTACTATCGAACCATCTGAATCATGACCCACCATAAGCTTATTTTGCTAAACCCTTTAAATGCAAGTAAGTAGGTCGAAATTCGCTTGAAGGTTTATTTCCTTGGTAACGAACTTGTTATCATTTGATTAGACACTGACATTACGATAGATCTTACAAGTTTGAAAGTTTCAAACGAATTATCAGGCAAGTGGGTCATGATTCAGTTGGTTCGATTGTACATAAATATGAAAATGGTTTCAGACAACGAGCTATCAGTCTTTGGAACAAGCGCCATCAGAGGCAGTCCATATATATTTTTTAAAGTCGTTTGAAAGAATGCTATCTTTCTCTTCCATGATCAGTAGTAGTATGAATTTGTATCTATTTATGTACCAGCTGATACCCGCAACTTTATCTGCGTGTTCCTAGGAATTAACAGTTACCTCGGTAAATGTTAATTCCTCGATAACGTTACCATCCTTCTGGTGCAGTCGGATAAAAAGTATCATATTTGTTAATCTAGGTCATAAACTATCTCTGTGCTAATTTTCATTCAAATCCGTTCAGCTTTTTTAGCGAGATTGAGAGAGAGAGGCACAAACATACAAACATCAAAACATCCAAACATCTAAACATCTCAGCAACATCACTACTTTCACATTTATAATATTAGTTGGATTTAATGTTGTGGACATAGGTCTACCTGTAGTTTCTTTTTTTCCTCTCCATTTTAGGTTTGCTGGAATAAATCTCTTGTTAGTGATAAGCTCGCCTTTGTACAAGTTTTTTCCTTTATATTTTTTGTGTATCTACTGGCTTTTTGCAATAAAGTATATTGAAACTAAAATAACATATTAAAGACCTAATGTAAACCATGACATGCAAATAAAGTTTCTTATTTCTATTACACCGTTATCAAGTCATTACAGGTTAGCCCAATTTATAGACAACCTAATAAAAAAATGTTAATACATAGTGTGTGTGTACCAACATCATTGATAACCTTCCCGTGAACTTGAACATTGTGTGCGATCAAAATCATTTTAATAGTGTTTTGGTGCCAGTTTACTGATATAACCGTGCATCCATTATGTGGGTGTTTTAATCATACGTAGAACGACCAAGGAATAGCTAACTCACGTTGCTCACCAAAGGGCTTCGCTCCTTCCCATTAATAAATCAAAATATATTTTAGCAACGATATTACTCGATAACCATTCGATACATTTCGGACGAAGAATCACATGAAGAAATCAACTGAAAGTTGGTATCGGTTTACCGTTCATTCATTCTGTATATTGTCTCATTCATATTATTCTGTATATTGTCTCATTCATGTTATGTAATTTTGGTTAAGTCATACTCATTAGTTTATTTGTATCTTCACACCCATTTATGCAACGTACCTACGTTAAAGCGGACTACGTTATAACCTACATACATTTTCAGATAGGCATATATATTGCTTCAGGCCCCACACTAGGATACCCTGTGTCATAGGAACCAGAAACAGCGACGTCACATACATATAAGCATTCAAGAATTGGGTTTTGTTTCTTTTTCTTTACCCCCAGCCGGGCATCGAACCCGGGACCTCTTGCATCGTCATGACTTCAGAATACAGAGTTTACGCAATAATTATATCAACGATTACTGACTGAGCGAGCGAAGCGACGAAGCGTCTCCGTTTCAGGATTGGGAAAAAATGCTTTCGTATGTCTGTCTGTCCGGTTGTTCTCCTCTACAGGTCGCATTTTTCAACCGATTCTCGTGAAATTTTATGAGCAGGTTGGATAATTAAATATATTTTTTTTTTGATTTAGTTTATTGTTTTTTTTTTCAAAATGGCGGAGATATGGGGTTTGCAAATGTAAACAAACCGCTACAGCCCAAAGGGCTTGACGGATTTTTACAAATGACATGTCGTTGGATTCGTGGTGACCGTGAGAGTGACACAGACTATATTATTTTAATAAAAATTTGCAAAATGTAGCTAACAAAGTTATTGGTTTGGCTACTTCAATACTCCATGTTACGTATTGATTTTATTTGTAATTAATGTGTTTTGTAATTGTAATGTGCTACTCTGTTGATGTCCCAAATAAACTATTATATATTCATAATTCTGTATGTGTTATTGAAAGAAAATGCAGTCGGGTTATTTGTTGTCACCCCTAGATGGCGTTAGTTGTAGACTGCCTCGCGCTATCGTTTAGTTTTCCATCTCATATATATATATATATATATATATTTGCAACATGTAAATTGTATCAATAATATTGATTAGAAGTTTAACAATTGGAACAGATTGTAATATTGGTATTATTTGGATTTGTTTTGAAAGTTTTTAATGCGGCTTCATTAATACTCCAAGTATGTACATTCATAACTTTGTATGTCAGATGTTCAGCTTTCCACCAACAGGCTCGCGAGGTCTACAGCTCACAGAGCCACTAATTATTATTATAAACTTGAAAAAAAACTATATTTGCAAACTAAGATTTACGATCACCTAAGTCAAATTAAAAACTAACTATCGAATAACCCGCCCCGCGCCACTCCAGGTGCAAATGTGCCCATAACACTAGCCGCATTGCATATATATAATTATATGAATGTTTCTATTATTTATTGATATTCATTGACAAGGAACATTTTACGGTTACGTCAGGTCTGGTGTGAAGTTTCAAAACTTTATTAATTAGTTTGTCTGAAAACATAGAATAACTCGACCATTACATAATTGTCATATAAGACCTTCTTGCGATAAACACCCAACCTATAGCTAGTTCGATAACTCGGTGGATCTGGGTTACGGGTTTAGCGAAAGAGGGGATCGTAACCTGCACTCATTTTGGGAAACTGCCATCTTGAAATACAATTATGATCAAAAACATTTAAAATAAGAACAATCCATTTCGATCGCCTCGAATAATACCCACCATGGACCTAATTCCCTGTATTGAATTTAGTACGACGTTCAATCCTTACGTGACTCAGGTGAAAATTACTCTGCTGCCAATTTGCGTGATGTGGGTCTATTGTGACTTTGTGGATTTCAATGGGCCTACCCTCTATTAGTGTTATGTGCTCGTATACGGGACACGTTAAACCCTACGTGTAAAGGGCCTTTCAGGACCCATCCTCATGTTGTAACGCTTGTTTTCAAGCGATACGTATGTTGGAATGATGCTACTTTAATTTCGTGCCGTAAGCGTCGAGGAATATCACGCCCGGGGAATCCCATTCTTTCCCAGAGATGTGGTAAAACCTCTGCAATATCCCAGTGACGTGCATGGCTTTTAGGAGTTGGGTCTTGAATGAACATACGAATGGATTAGGTGGTAAGAATGAAGGCTAACCAAAAAAATTTACAAACAAACTTACAAAAACTAGTGTAATTTTGTATTCAACTTAGTTGCAGGTATACCTAGTATGTGTGGATCAGATGGGATGAATGTGACACACAAAGGCTTTGCTAGGATTCGTCTCAAAAAACCCTCGGAACTCAGAAAAGCCGGGATGGACAACACCCTAGCTCAACACTTCGGTATCGACGAAAGAGCCATATGTATATTAAACTCAGAATTGAATGAGTTGAAATAATAGGATGAAAAATTATGTGCCCTGTTAAGACATGTTACAATACATAATATCTAATGCTGTCTGTCGATCTTAATAAGTGGCGTATTTCTCATCATAATTATCTTATGGGACGACCTCTGTGGCGCTGAGGTTGTGGCTCTGCCTACAATGCGACAGGTCCCAGGTTCGATCCCCGGCTGGGGATAAAGAAAAAAAATGCCCGTGTCTTGGATGTTTATATGTGTGTGACGTCGCTGTTACTGGTTCCCATGGCACTGGCAATCCTAGTAATGGGCCAGAATCAATGTATGTGCTTGTATATAATTGTTTAAGTTCATGTTTAATAACCTGCATTATTCCGCTGCTAGACATAGGACTCAATTTACCAATTCACGCAAGTCGTTTTATGATACATCCTTTATAGTTGTCAATTTGACAGCAAGGCTGAATTCGACATTCTTCTTTTTTTTATCTACACACGTATCATAAACCCTCTTTACTGCGTACAAAAACCGCACGTTACGATCAGCATAATGTTAAACTACTTGGTAAAACTCATTTCTTATCTGAAAAATTATACATTATGACCATAATGTGTAAATTTTCTACATATTATGACATTCAAATTTCGAACGCCGACGCCCGCCTGCGTGCCGCCCTTACTTTGTTTGTGAAGTTGGTACTACTGAACAAGCTAAACAAGTGCAAAGGAATTATCAATGCCACCATGCCGGTCGAACATGCGGTTCCTGAACACATTAAAGAGAGCTTATGATATGTGTGTAGATAAACTAGTGTATGTAACTGTACATAATTAGGCATTAAAACTCTCGCGTGATATTATTACGATTACATAAACCCACTCTCGAGTGTTAATGCGCCCCATTATGTAGCAGTCACATAAACTACTATTATAGTCCAGCTTCGTACTGATTGCCCCCGCTTGTCTGTGCCCCTAGTGCATTCTCTACTACAACAAGATACCTCTGGAGATTTCAAAATTGCCATTTGAGCAATTTAAGGTGAAATGAAAAAAAAAATGTTTTTTTAGAATCCATTAACTCCACTATAAAGTCGTCTATAGGTTTTATTTTTTGATTAAGGTTTATTGTGTATTTGATAAAGATTCTCATTGAAGGAAAACGCAATTGAATCTGGGGGTACGGCAGTGCAACAAAAAAAATCTAAAACTTGGAATGTTTACCCCTCAACCCCTTAAATTAGGGGATGGAAGTTTGTATGGGACTTCCGCTTTTGATGCTAGAGGTCTGAAAATAAATATAGAGACTCCTTGTTATAAATAACGAAATACTTTTTTCAGGATTTTAAGTGAATCACGCTCCCATCCTTTAAATTAGGGGATGATAGTTTGTTTACGTTTTCCTACACGAATCTGAAAATTATACAAGTACACAGACTTCTTATTATAGTATATTACAAATAAGAAAATACGTGTTTGTGTGTAAAGTAGGGGATAGGGCTCTCGTCAGGTTTCAGAATATTAGTACATAATTAAACGAATAATATGGGAAATATTAAACTGCACATCAAAAATACTGATTTGCACTGATTTAATACTAGCCGAATAATATTACTCCTATTATGTGCTTCGATAAAGTACACAAACAACAAAAAAAAACTAAAACTTGTTACTTATATCCCTGGTTTAAGGGGTAGGGAAGTTTGTATGGGACTTCCGTAAATTTTGATGCTAGAGGCCTGAAAATCTATATAGGGACTCCTTGTTATAAATAATAAATCAAGTATTTCAGGATTTTTAGTAAATCACCCCCCACCCTTAAAATAAGGGGATGAAAGATTGTATGACACTTCTGTAAATTTTGATGCTAGGTCTGAAAATTTATAAAGGGATTCCTTGCTCTAAATAATAAAAGACACAGGATTTTTAGTAAATCGCCACCCAGGTTTTAAATAAGGGCATAGAATTAAGCGCGCGCAAACCGCCTCATGTATATTCCCGAACTTTGGGCTTAGAATGTTTTCAAATCACGAGTGTGGTGCAGTAGAGCCCAGTGATATATTGTTGGGTATCACGTTGTGTGCCGCTGCTCCCTAGATGACAATTAGGTGGCTAGATGTCAACTTGACCCGCAAACGAAGAGTAAAGTCTAAAACAGAAATAACAATACTAAATCCCGAATCGGGAATCCCAAGAAAAGAAAGACAAAATGAACAAAATAAAATATATGGTCATAAGGAACTTACAAAAAGAAGTGAAATCCCACCAAAAACATTTTCATGTAAAATGTTGCCAAGACAAGACCATACGCGGAGAGTCACGATTATGCTTCGGGTGCAGGTACCCACAGCCTTGTATATAATATATAAAAGGAATATGAATCTAAACGAAAGTGACAGCGTAAATTAATTCCACATAAAAAAGGAAAGAGAGCGCAAACAATTCGCTCGACTCAAACTAAAATAACGTAGCGCCAAACCACATAAAAAATGTTTAAAAATAACCTACGCTATTTTGTCAAAATGATTTCCAAGGAGAGTCTACGAAAACATGATTTCTACATTGTGAATACAATTCCGCAATGAAAGTAGTTAGGATTTCAGAATAACAGGAAAAAATAAAATAATTTAGAGGTCTTTTTGTAATTAAATTCTATCGAGAAAATATAATCCCACCAAAAACATTTTCATGTAAAATATTGCCAAGACGAGACCATATGGTACTCGCACTGTCAAAAAGTTATCAGATCGCATGTAGAGCCAAGCTTCTATCTCTACACGCCCTAACTCCACAAGCCCTAACTTCACAAACTCTACACCTTAGTCCAAAATATGTGGCCTGGCCGTTTCCCTACCGTCACATGGGTGTAAGGTGACAATTTTAATTTGTAATATTAGATCCCGGTGACTGACGATCCGAAGAATGGACGGGTTTGGCACCCTTCGGGTCCGGAACCCTAAAAACCATGTAAAAGCGACATTACCAAAAAAGGAATACTACAATGTTCAAGATAACTTAAATAGTGGGACTGGGGTTAGTCTGAATCAACACAGAAGTCGCTGTTATTGTAATTATTTATAACAATTCATATCGTAATAATTGTATCAGTTCAACACAACCAATTTTTAAAACAGAAATGCAAATCAATCTGTCGGAGTTTCTTCGCCCTTCTTCTCCCACACTGGTCCGCCCGCCACCAGCGATTGCCCGCCGTTTTAGCGCCACTCAGCTAAGGCCTTGGTAGACCCTCTTCACCTTCTAACCAAGTCTAGTGCAACTGAAGGACCCTTTACCCAAAATCTAAAATTATCATAATTTTTAACAAATATTTTTTCACACCTTCGGAAAAGCAAGTTTTGCTCCACGAGGAGAGGGAGTAAAATGCTACTTTTCTGTTTGAGCTACTTTTTAATTTGTTCACTGGCATGTATTATTGACGCAATGTGCCAATTGAACACAGATCTTAATAAAATAATAATCGATTATAATTTCATCGTAATCGATTTACACTGACGAGCAATGAAAAAGTTCCACCCACAGGTTTTATTTGCCAAATGGCCCCAATTTTTCAAAACATTTAATTTAAAATTTGAACATAATATTTACGTTTTTAATTGGTAATATTCTGATGCACTGTTAAATGTACTTCAATATTGCGGATGGCGTCATTAAGCCAGCCTTTCCCGTTTAGGAGTAATTTGGTAATATGTCACTGGAACTTTCTCATTGCTCGTCAGTGTAAAACGAAAAATTCAAAATCTGCCATTATAAAAAAATAATGTTTTCGTTGTTCGATTACTGTAAAAGTATAATTCAAAGTATAGTTATTTCATTATTTTAAGAGCATTTTATTTCAAAGGCGGTGTGAAAAGTTGTATGTGTCACTCAGGAGCAAAATTAATTTCTTCGTTACGCCCAGGATTCTAACTTAGAATCTCGCGCTACGCTCAGGATTATATCGTAGAATCCTTTGCTTCACTCTGGATTCAATGTACCGCCCTCGCCGTAAATACATAAGTTTGCTCCCTTGAGACACAAATAACTATTGTTAGTATCTCATTTGTGAGGTCGCTCAAACAGACGCTTACTTTAGGAAGCGATGATTGTACCGATAACATTCATGTAGGAAGATGGCTCTACATCTTGCCCTCCTCCCCTCTTTTACCCCAGAACCTCGCTACAAATTTGCATTTAAATGGCGGGCTTCGTTGTTGTGGTGTAAGCACTTGACGCTGGATCGCCTACCCAATTATAAATTAATTATAATTTGGATATTAACAGCTTTTGTAATACAGTTAAGCAGTCATGTTGTTCTACAGGGTGTAACAGAAATGTGTAGTCATGTTTCAGGGTGTTTGTTAGGGACATCATTCTGATGAACTTTCACTATGAAACCGATTTGATCAGAGCAATTTTTTTTTCACTTCTCCATACAAGTCAGCTGTCCTTTCCAAATCGTTTACGACTACAACTTTCTGTTACAACCTGTATACAATAATTGACTATTACCTGGAGTGTATGGATGATTTTTCCGAAATAACACTTTCCTTGTCAATCTGTCCAGAAGGTTATTCCGGTTACTAATAACTCTTTTGTCACAGATATTTTACAAATTTGCATTATCATCTGGACATTTCTAAAATGATCACTACATATTATAATTAACGCTATGTTATGTACGAGTATAGGTACACCATTGTTAGTAAGAAAGCTTTCAAGTTGCTAACTATGACACGCCGGGAGACTTAGTTGACAGTTGTGCCAGAACTTTCAGTTGTTTACCGTATACGCGGGTTAATGCTGCCGTACTAAGACTAGTTTTGGTCTGCGACGTCGCCTGCTTGCGTAACCTTTACAATACGCCCTTGTACACCATGTTTATCCGTTACAAGCTGACGTTGTAACAGATTAGATACTATGCAGGGTGTAACAAAAGGTGTCGTCATAGTTTAGGGGGTTGTTAGGCACATCATTTTGAGCAACTTCCACTATGAAACTGATTTAATGAGAGCAACTTTATTTTTTACGTCTTCAAACGTTTTGGGCCGAGCGGTCAGCTGCTTTGTATGGAGATGTGAAAAATAAAACTTCATCATGCTCAGCCCACATCAACCCACCGCTGGGCACAGGCCTCTTCTCTATAGCGCCAACCCCTAAAGTCCTTTTGTTCCATTTTTTTTTTAAAGTTATATTACAATGTTCAAGATTATTTAAATCGGGTTAATCTGGCTTCACCTTGCTGTTAATACTGTTGTAATTATTTATTCTTGCGTATTAATCATAATAATTAATATTTGTATTAGTTAAGCACAACCAATTTTTGAAAGAGATCTAAAAATCTATCTGTGGGAGTTTCTACGCCCTTCTCTCTCCCACAGTGGTCCAATGTAGAGAAGCGGCAAAAAATAACGTTTGCTAAGTATATGTAAATATCTACAGTAATAAAGAACTTTGACTTTGACTTGTGCCAACGGCATCCATTGAGATCCTGTCGACTTTAGTATATCGTCGCACCATCGGGCAGGTCGGTGGTCTGCTCACTGGCTCCCCTTGGCCACTCTGTGACTGCTTGGGTCCACTGTCCATCATTCCGTCTAGCCAATTCTCCCGCCCGTCTCCACCTGAGTCCCGTTATCCGTAAAATTTCGAAGTTTTACACGCGGTCGACGAGAGAGATTCCTTACATGAAAGACTCAATTGCTCGTTGGGTCACCTTGCATAATTAGCTAAGTGAGCGTCCATGTTTCGGCTCCATAGGTGATGATAGGCAAGACACATTGGTCATACACCTTAGTAATTAAACTTGCTCTGATAAAAAGGATTCATAGTGAAATTTATTCAGGATGATGTCCCTAACAACCCTCTAATATATGACTATACTTTTCTGTTATACCATGTAAAAGATAAGAGATTTTTTCGACTAATTCGAATAGATTAACTTTATTTTTCCGTACTACCTATAGATAACTTCTGGAGATTCTATTCACTTCTATCCCTAGAGCACAAGTATAAAAGTTGTTCTTCAAAATATTATCATTTATTGTCCCCTAAGCGACATTCAATAGAACAATGTTTTCTTCGAATACCAGACAAGCCCTAACCTCAAGAAAGCAATATTAAATAACGTAATATGATTCGATTTTCCGTCCATAACTTCCAGACGGTTTTGGGTCACTATCTATTTACAATATTGATATATTTGCATTCATACAAGAACTTGTATGATCAAGGACTCGGGCCGGCCCGACCCAAAACTTTATAGTTAATAGTACTGATACTAATAGTAAATAATAATAGTAATGATTCCGTATAATATTTTATGGCTGTTGCTTGAGTTTAGATCGTCATCATCATCAGTCAGCCCACATTCACCTGAATATAAGCCTCTTATTTATCACGCCATCCACTTCGGTCCTGAGCCTCCCGCATCCACAGCCTATACCCGCTATGGCGACGATGTCATCCGTCCATCTGTCCTTGCCAAGTGTCCTGCCCACCCCCACATCAGTCTCGTGATTCGCTTGCCGACATCGACGATCTTAGTACGACATCTTATTTCTGTATTGCGAATATGATCCCGAAGTCTAAGCCTGGCATGGAACGCTACATGGACCTTTCTGCGACTTTAATTTGGTGCATATTCGCCTGTGTTAGCGTCCATGTTTCGGCACCGTATGTAAGTGTGGGCATGACACATTGGTTGTAAACCCTGGTCTTCAGGTTCTGCGGGATCTTGGACTTGAAGACACTTTTAAGCTTTCCAAATGCGGCCCAACCTGACTGAATCCGTCTGGTAAATTTGCTTGAGAGTCTCGGTCAAAATACAAGCAATGCCCAAGATAAACATAACTGTCCACCGCCTCTATTGTACTGTTACCGACAATTATGTTCGGTACCATGAGTGACTCATCATTATTTTTGTCTTGGACATGTTCATCTTCATTCGTCCAGCATGTTTTGTAGATTACCGACGTCTTCAGTTATGATTACTAGATTGTCTGCGAAGGTGCGCAAGCTTGACGCCTTTTTCATCCCACAATAGAGTCTTCATTACATCTTTAAGGACATTCGTGAAGAGCTTAGGAGAAATAGTGTCGCCTTGGCGCACACCCCGGCCTAAAGCTACGGGGTTGGTTGGCTCAAACATACGCACCTGCATCGTTGCGCAACAGTAGAGCTATCGGAGGATACTTACATACCTATCGTCGACTCCGCACCGATGGAGGGAGTGGAACACCGCTGAGTGCTCAACTGTGTCAAAGGCTTTTTCGTAGTCTATAAAAGCCAGACACAGGGGCTGGTTGCACTCCCTAGATCTCTCCATCAGTTGCATGATAGTGGGTATATGATCGACGGTAGAATATCCACTCCGGAAGCCCGCCTGCTCCACTAGCTGGTATTCGTCTAGTTCTCGGGTTAGCCTATTGCACAAGACCTTAGCAAACAGCTTGTACATCTGGGATAGAAGGCTTATAGGCCGGTAGTTTTGTAGAAAGCTCTTATCTCCCTTCTTGTGTAGAATTGTTACTACCGTATTTTTCCCGGCGTGTGGTGTCGAGCTGTTTAGTACTACAGTATTGAAGAGCTCTACCAGGACTTTAAAAATGGGTTCTCCTCCCGCGTGTAGCATTTTCACAGTAACACCATCCTTACCAGAAGCCTTTTCCCTTTTCATTCATAAGTTTAGATTAGACCCTATTATTATGTACTTGAGAAAAAGAACAATAACCGAATTGCTTCCAAATACATAACTGCATAACAAAGGGCTTTGAGTAAAATTATGTATACACTAGAGTGTATATGTCACCGGAAAATAATACGATCCGCAAGTTTATAAATTTCCTAATTTTTTTTCCGCAAGTTTATAAACATACTAACCTAACCAAACCTAACATAACCTAACCTAACCTAACCTAACCTAGCCTAATATAATCTAGAAGGAAGTTTATAAATTTCCTAGGAAATTTATAAACTTGCGGATCGTATTATTTTCCGGTGACATATACATAATTTTAACGGGTTACGGGAAAAACTTTCCACATGTAAGCATTCTGCATTTTTGAAAAATGACGCTTAATTTCTTATCAATTTTAACTCAATCAATCAATTTCTTATAAGGTGGCTTCCATCGGTTCAATTTTAACTCATGTCGACGCGCCATATGGCTGCCATGTTTCGCTGAAATCATAGAGTAACAAAGAGGTCTACGCAGAAATGACAACTGTCTGTGCATTGTATGTAAATTATGTAATGCATTTTTGGAAGCAAAGAGTATTTATTATTCATCAGAGATATTTGGGGTTTGTAACCTATAAGTGCCACTAGCACGAAGGCGTGTGACCACTATTCTCTGAATAAGTTTCACATACAAGCTTAAAATCCGTAGATCCAATTGATCGTGGTCAGATCCCACCAAAATCTGATCATAAAATTATGATCGGTGATTAGTGCCACTGGCACGAAAGCGGGCTATCAGTTACCACTATTCTCTGATGGTCAATTGTATCTGCGGTCAGACATACATACATACATACATAAATACAGGTCAAACACATTACCATTATCTTTTTAGCTTTGCTGTAGTCGGGTAAAAATTGCTCCTGCCGTTCCGACCACGATGAATTTTAGGTAGGTATCTACAATGCAAAAGCAGTGTCACTTCTGCGGTGTATAATCTCGTAGCGCCCCCCGCTCCTCCGTGTCATCAAGTTGCGACACGGTTTTTGTTTGAGAAAGCGTCTCTATACGCTAGTAATAGCAACTCAATGCTGCAGGGTAAAATATATATTGGCATAGCATAAAATAACAATGATTCATAATAATGCTGACACGTAGACTTTTCTGGAGTTCTTTCCGGGTTTGTTTATATTTAATCATAGCGAGACCCTAAAGAAACCGCGTGTAAAAAATACCGAGTTAACCTAAAATCCTTTTTTCCGTGTACATTCGGGTTTCAGGAGTTCGAGCAACATAGAACCGGGTCCACGCCGAAGCGATGCAACGAAAGCGCAAAATATTAAATATAATTGGTTTTTTTTTGTGATTGTTAACAATAAATGTGATATTCGCGGTTCAAAAATGTAGTAAACCTTATCAACTCTACAAAATAACCTCAGTGCCGGAACAAAGTGTTGCTGTGAATTTCCGAAAGCAAATATCATAAAGCGATTTCGTGAAATTTTATCATTTTCATCCATTAGTCTGTGTTAATTGTCTGTTTTTGGCTATACAAGTGTACGCCTTTTGAAATCAGTGGCTTTGTGCGCTTATTCCGACGTCATGATCCGGCCGGGTTGCGTATTGCCAGACAGTATATTACCACAGACATCTATAGTCTGTGCTGGACCGCTTTGTGCTCGTAACACTTAAGAGCAAAATGTATTTCAACACAGACATTCTCTGTTTTTTTTAAACATTATGCTCGTCATTTCCAAAGCAAACAACGCACGAGTGCCGACCAAATGATTTTGCAGGGTAGTGAAACACATTTAATACGTCAAATATAAAACACCATTTTTTATTTAAATGTATACCAGTATATGTAAACCAGTATATCAACTTCGACACAAGATCCTTTATGACCTACATCGACTCTAAGTTTGCTGCCCTACAAAAATCATGGCAGCACGATATCGACTCGGCCCTTACAAAGATTCAGTCGCAACTGGACATCTTCTCTGCCAAATACGCCGGATGGGAAGCCCGTATATCAGCGATGGAGGAGAGGGTATCCTCGACTGCCACAGGTGAGGACGTCGAGCGACTACTCACCGACAACAAGGCGATGAAGGCCACAATCGCAAGCCTCGAGATAAGCGCGGTTAGCCTGGAGAAGAGGGTGGAGGACATGGACCAGTCTGCAAGATCATGCAACCTGGAAATTCGAAACATACCGGAGCACAAGAACGAAAATCTTATCCAGGTGGTCTTCGAGATCGGCAAATTGATAGGCGTTGAGATGGATGCGGGCAAGGTGCGGACGGTACATCGCGTCGCTCGCGGGCCTGGCGCTGCCCCCGGCCCCGCCGCAGCCGCGGCCACAGACGCGCCCCCCCCGCGCCCCAAGAACATCGTCGTGCAACTGACCTCCCGCCGCCTACGCGATGACGTACTGTCGGCCGCGCGCGTGCGCCGCGAGCTGTATACTGACCAGCTGCAGATGGGTGGGGAGTCACGCCGGTTCTTTGTTGCCGAACATCTTACCCTACGTAAAAAGAAACTTTTTGCAATGGCCAGGAAGGTGGGCAAAGATGCCGGCTTTAAACATGTATGGGTTAGAAACTTCGCGATTCAAATGCGTAAAACCGATTTCAGTAAAATATTTTATATTCGAAGTGAACCCGACCTTGCACGCTTTGTATCTGTATGACTGCCTATTATACCTATACATATTTCCATAATGTTATTCATGTATCATGCCTGCTGTAGTTGCCGCCGAGTTTTATCTGCATTACACAAATATGTACCAAGCACCTACCTATACATCTGTCACACTCTCATACTGAGCCGTCTAAAACGTTCACATCTGTCACTTAAACCATCACTTGTTTTGCCAAATTCTACCCATACCTACAATGCATTGCTTTTCATCTCGCCTTTCATTCAACACGCACATAAATCTTCTCAACATGTATACTGCAAAATTCTAAATAAATTAAAAGAATTTCTTCGTATTTAACCATTTAACTGTTTATTATCAAAACGTTGGCGGAATGAAGGGCAAATTACACGATCTACGATTGAGTTTGATGAACAACAGCTGCGATGTGGTGGTTATTACAGAAACCTGGCTGAATGAACGAGTCTACGATGGCGAACTTTTAACCAGCGGTTATCAACTATTTAGACGTGATAGAGACTTCACCAAGACTACTAAGTTGGATGGCGGAGGAGTCATGGTGGCAGTGAGGAACTCGGTGCTGGTTTACCGCAGACAGGACTGGGAATCCCCAAGCGTGGATGAGATCTACCTGGTATTCCCCGATAACCAACACTCTGGCCTAATTATGTGTGCTGCTTATATCCCCGATTCTTCTCCCTATAAAGTTTATGAATCACACTTAGTAAAGGCTCAGGACGTCTTCATTGAAATGCCTGGCTATAATTTTTGTTTATTGGGCGACTACAACATCCCAGGTATCGATTGGCAATTCCAGGTCGGTATAAAAGGCTGTAACTTACCGGACCAGTACTTAATAACCGAGGTTAACAAACTTTTATCCAACACCATGTCACTTCTAAATATGCTACAATTCAATAGCATCAGAAACATAAACAACCGGACTCTTGATTTAATCCTAAGCAATATAATTGACATTGATGTCGTTACCTCCACGCAACCTGTATTGAACGTTGATAGACATCATCCACCATTGGAAATATCATTATCTACCAATATGTCCGAAAAAATATCACCGAACGCAAACATCACTAAGCTTAACTTTTATAAAACAGACTACGTCACTGCTATCGAGAAACTGCAGAGCATTGATTGGGTTACAGAATTGACATACTTGAACGCAGAAGAATCTTTAGATTGATTCTATAAACATATATATTATATTATTGATATAACTGTCCCCCGTGTTAAAACTAAATCACGTAAATATCCCATTTGGTTCTCTAAGCATCTGATAAAATTATTTAATCTGAAAGACAAAGCGTGGCAGAAGTGGAAAGTTTATGGAGCGTTGGCGGACTACAATCGGTTTTCTAAGTTACGCGCCAAATGTAAACATGAGATGGACATTTGCAACAAAAAATATGTAAGTAATGTCGAGGAGTCTGTTAAGGTGGACATTAAAAACTTCTGGAAGTACACTGCCGCTCTTAAAAAAACCAATACCGGCTACCCTTCAGTGATGAAGTCGGGAGACACTACTTCACACAAAATTGATGAAATAGTCGAACTTTTCTCTGAATATTTCCATTCCGTGTTTGAGCCAAACTCAGGGGTGTCACCTAACTTGGTCGAACTTAATCTTATTGACAATCCCAATAGTCCCCTTCACCTGTCCAGCTTGACCCTATCTGAACCTGAAGTAACTTCAGTTCTTCGACAGTTGGACATCACCAAGGGTGTGGGTCCAGATAAAATTCCACCTATATTCCTGAAAAATTTGCGTGAATATATCTCTCCAGCACTTACTATTATATTTAACAAATCATTACAAGAGGGCGTTGTACCATCAGTCTGGAAGCTTGCCTATGTCACGCCTATCCATAAGTCAGGACCAAAAAATGAGGTTTCCAACTATCGTCCCATTTCCCTTTTATCCACCTTAGCTAAAACATTCGAAAAATTGGTACATAACAGAGTATATCCCCTTTTGGAACCATTCCTTGATCCAAAACAGCATGGCTTTGTCAAACTCCGCTCCACTCTCACGAATCTACTTATTAACTCCAACGATCTCTTTGAAGCCATGGATCAGAATATCGCAATGGACTCCGTATACACCGACTTCAAGAAAGCATTTGACAAAGTCGATCACTTGCTGCTTCTTAAAAAACTGGCATTCAATGGAATCAAGGGAGACTTACTGAGATGGTTTGCATCTTACTTAGAAGACAGGCACCAATCTATCGCCTTTAATGGCAAACTGTCAAATGCAGTTTTGATAACCTGAGGCGTTCCTCAAGGATCTATCATAGGCCCATTTCTTTTTGTCATTTTTATCAATGATATAGCACAGTGTTTCCAACACTGTAACTACCTACTGTACGCGGATGACCTAAAGGTCTATAGGGAAATCCATTCCGACATGGACACCGTGTTGCTCCAACAGGACCTGGACAGACTTGACGCTTACTGTACCGTTAATAGTATATCCCTAGCATACAATAAGTGTCAATATATAAGATTCACAAAACAGGTGATAGAGCGTAATACGCGTGAATATCATATAGGCGGACATGCATTGCAAAGGGTCACATGTATTCGGGACCTTGGCGTCTAATTTGATGCAAAGTTGACCTTCGATGCACACATCGCACACATAACTAAGAAAGCTTATCAGATGCTTGGATTCCTCATGCGTACAACTAAAAGCTTTAAGAAACCCAAGTCCTTCCTCACGATTTACGGCTCTCTCGTTCGTTCCCATCTTGAATACGCATCCCCTATCTGGAATCCTTTCTATGCAACGTATGATGCACAAATTGAAATGGTACAGAAGAAGTTCCTCCGTAGTCTCAATCACCGTGTCAGGGCTCCAAAGAGGTCATATGATATCCTGCTTACAAACTACAGACAGACGTCCCTCCACGATCGTCGCACCCTCGCGGACGCCGTTGTTCTCAAGCGGATCTGCACCAGTTACTACAACTGCCCAGAGCTTGTCTCCCTTATAAGGTACCATGTCCCGCTCAGAGCTCCGCGGCACAAGCTGCTCTTCCACGTGAAAGCCGCTCGCACCAATGCTGGTAAAAGGGCGCCAATAGGTCGACTCTGTGCATACCACGACAAAAACTTTGCAGAGGTCGACTTGTTTGATTCATCTGTCAATCGGTTTAAGCACTCCATACGCAAGCTGTTGTTAAAAAAACTCGAGGATAATAATCCTTGACTGTGGTGTGGTAATTTCATGCACGTTTGTGCAATAGATGTACCCTTATTGTAAACAATGCACATTTTTGTCTCATATTTTGGTTTTTAATTTTAGTAAGAATGTATATTCTTAGCACCTAAGTACTTTAGTTGTTGCTCATTCGGAGCTAATTCTTCCCAAATCATTTAAGCCATAAGTGGGATACCCTAAGGGATAAGTAAGATTTTAATTAACTGTATATTTATCCTCTGTTTGTTTTTGTAATGTAACTTGTCCTGTTTGTAACCCCTGAATAAATAAATAAATAAGTATATGTCTAATAGTTTTCGCATAAATTTGGTTGATTTTTTCTTATATTTCCGGATACATCATGTTTTCTTGCCTCTTGTCTCTATTCTTTCTTCTCGCCTCAGCGACGCCTGAGGCTGAACACCAATTTTCTTTGAACTTGAACATTAAATATTTGAATGGCGTAGTTTTTGGGTTACTCTGGTTTGTCAATATTGCTCTAAACCTCGTTGAGTTTTCTGACGATCATTAAATTATCCAGCAGAGAGTCAGTCATTAGGATGAAAAAGTTTAAATTATTCTTCCATAATATTTATGAAATTTTTCCTCTTTTTGCAACGCTTTTCAACCGATTAGAATTTCCGATGAAACTGTTGGCATATTTCAGCTAGTTTCAGCTTCTTCAAAATAAATTTCAACGCTATTTAAATTAACGCTGGAATAGAAGCCTATATATATATATTTTTACAATATACATAATTTCCCAATGCTAATTAAGGAAAATTCCTCCTGTCATACGATGTAATATTCTGATAAGTGCCTCATTATAATTATTCGTGTTAATACCTCTGGTCATTAAATGATTTCTGTAACAGAGGCATCATTTTGTCACACGAGGTTCACTTCGTACAAAAGAGCAAGCGCAGCCGCACACACACAGCGGCATTCCGTTCCGCGTAAGCACATACAGCCACACGCACGAGTTTCAGGGGGATGGTCGCGGACAGGGCAGGGTCATCACATCACATTAGGCTTCGTTGCGCATTTTGACGTTAATGGTAAGTTATAATTTAGAAATGTAGTAAGCTGAGTTGTTGACTCGAAAACATAACCGAGTTGGGTGTTGATATGGGGAATATTTTGTGGTACCAAACTTGATGTAGGCTTTCTTGAATCTGTAACCGATCTTAACTCTATGGAACACTGGCTCAAGTTATATTATCAAAATATGCGTCTTCGTTTGACTGTGACGAGTTGCACCACGAGTGGTTATGATGACGCACCATTATTTATTTTTCAAGATGGCAAAAAAATATTAAATAATAAAAAATATTATAAAAGATAATCGGTCGCCTCAATAATAATAATACAAATAAGGATATAATATTTTTCAGTGTACCCCGGGAAAATGAAAAGTAAGTTCCAATAGAAAAAAAACAAATAAATGATACAAATTCACTAACACTATTCCGCAATAACTTATTGGCATACGAGTATGGGTATTAACATAATGTAGGTATGTATTTTTATTATAGCAGTTTAAAAGTTTTTACACAATCTTTGCCGTTTGAACAAAAGTAGGAAGTTATCATTCGAAGACAGCCTTGTGAACTTACTATTCTTATTGTGCTATGATTCTTTTCTTCTTTACTAAATGTTCTTTATATTCATAGCCTTGTCCTCTACTATGTTAATTTTGCATAATTGTTGAGCTATTTATTCATTTTCATCATAAAGCACATCTTGGAAGACTTTAATAACAAATTTTCTATAATTTTTGTCAACTTTACGTCCGGAAAGCCAAACCCATTGCCAAAGTTTGGAACACATGAAAGTGGGAAAGTAATAAAGATGCCCGTGGAAAGACACATTTCAGGGCATTTCCCTCAGCTTCGCTGTCGTTATTCATTATTAAAGTAAGTTGAAATTTCTTCATGTTATCATTTTGTATATCTTCTTTAACTACCGTAAACGCAAACGTTAACTTCGGTCTCAGCCGAATGAAAATCACAAGCTATGGAGACTGCCTCAATTTTTTAAGACGCAAAAATAAATGTCACTCTTGTTGAAGTTGAATCATTAGAACCACTCGAATCAATGTACACCATTTCAACTCCGTTTAAAATAATATTTTCATAATTGGAGTTACTACCACTATCAGCAGCGAATCTTCTTTTATATGTAGGATACCTACTCCCTTATCAGAAAATGCAGCCATTTATCCTTTTAGGACGATTATAATGTCACGATCAGAAAGTCCTCCTAAATGCGTCTTACGCCACTAGTCTTATAGGCTTCTTACGTGAAGATATGTTGGATTATAATGAGTATTAGCGAGACCTTAACTGCCTTCAAAATCTATTGTCATGAAATTGTCATGCCCTGATTGGAGTATTCTTAAAATATTTTTTGCACCTCTTGATCGCATCGCAAATACTTGCAAGCAGATGCAACTTGTATTTCATGCGAATGGATGAAATAAATTTCATAATAACGTTTAGTCCTCGCTTTAAAGGGACATCATTTTTACTGGTATTTCTGTTGTTTTTCTTGTATTTAATGTTTACAGTGGTCTTGCGTTGCATGTTTCTATTTTGCAGTCCATCTTTTTTATTCAATAATGAGTATTTGCACCCAAACTGTTTTCGAAATTCCAGTCGTTTAACAGAAGTACCTACTTTGCTTTACGATCCAGTTCTTTTTGGTAAGTTTAGAGAAGTATCGTATGAAACGCTTACTCTGTTCACGCGGCGAATTATCTAATCCTGGCAGTTTGAACTAAATCGACGCACTAAATATCTCATTGTCCACAAAATTCCTTGATAGGATACTAGATTCAGTAGAATTCTATACAAAATATCGCTGAAAAAGTCTTTAGTTTATCTATAAACATAATGCAACACAAAAGTAGCTAAATTATACAAACTTAGTAATTTGAACTGTGTAATTATTTATTAATTAGTCGCATGTATTATGCCCAGAACTATAGATGCCAAACTATGTACCGCAGCAGACAAAAAGTCATTGTGTCTGTCTGTATCCGTATATATTTTGCACCAATATTCTAAAGCAAAATGTAGTTCAACACAGATATTGTCTGTGCTGGAATGTTCTTTGCCCTTCATTCATTAAAGCAAACTACCTACGAGCACAGAGCAACCCGTGTCTGTGGTAATACACAGTCTGGCATTACGCGGCCGGGTTACTTCAATGCTGTACCACCTACCTATGCCCAACCCACCTTTGTTTACCCCCGGTATAGAGATACAGATTCATATAGAGTGTATAGATGAATTTTCTGAAATAATATTTACCGTGCATTATTTTTTCTATTCGTGGTTTTTCCCACGATTAATTTTTATAGTTGTATAATTTTTTGAATAGTGTTAGTAGTTTATGTGACTGATACATAATGCTTAATTATGTATCAGTCACATACATTAGTACATACATACATACACTAGTTTATCTACAAACATATCATAAAATCTATTTGATGTGTTCAGGAACCGCATCTTTGACCGGCATTGTGGCATTGAGTTGTTTAGCTTGTTCTGTAGTACCAGTACCAACTTCACAGACAAAGTAGGTGCGGCACGCAGGTGGGCGTCGGCGTTCGAAATTTGAATGTCATAATATGTAGAAAATTTAGACATTATGGTCATAATGTTCCATATTCAGATAAGAAATGAGTTTTTACAAAGTTGTTTAACATTACATATGCTGATCGTAACGTGCGGTTTTTGGACGCAGTAAAGAGGGTTTATGATATGTGTGTAGATAAAATTGATTAAGTAGTGTACATTTCTACAGGCTTTCATTTCTACGGTTTCTTTTTGACAAAAATATATTTTTCTAAGCATTAATTTCTCAATCCGTATTTTTCATAACATATGTTTTGCCGATATAATAATTTTCCAGGTGTTTATTTTTCATACAATTGATGCTTGATTTAAATTACATACATACACGTCACGTCTTTTCCCATACCCGGTGGCAGAGGCACAGATGCGCCCCCGTTTAGCCAGTTTTCACTTCACCATTTTGCGCGAAAAAATTATTCTACTAGTAACAAAAAAAACGTGAAAAACTAAATCACGGGAAAAACCGCGAATGGAAAAAACACAAGGAAAATATTGTTTCGGGAAATTCACCAATACACTCATTTCTAGATCTAAGTTTTAAAACTAATCTGACTGAGATCTCTATCTTAGAACCCTTTTGTCGTAGCGCCCAGTCTATAACTTCGTCCAGTCATTAATAAAGCGCTTATCCATTATTTCAAGTCCTGATTCACAAATACTATAAGACGATACGTGAAAAATGTACTGAGTAAACATATAAATGTTTTCATGTACCGTCAAACGTTTTCACTACGCTCCCAGGATCCTTAAAACATAATGTCTACTTTATATGCTAATAGAATTGTGTAACGTAGAATTTATTTCATCGTCGCACTGACATCATTAGGCTGTAGTATACAGAAAGAAAGCTGGTAGCCAGCGCCGCCGAAATTATATACATTGTGCCAAAGCAGTACCGCTAAGCTCCGACCAGCACCGACATGTTTTGACCCGCGCTGGCCAGCTCTGGTCAGCGCTGGGGCCGTCCTTTGTTGAATAGGATACTTTCCGAGTAGGATTGGTTGTTGATGCCAATTAGGTACACCAATTTTCGTCAAACGTGTTTTGAGTTTGTACAAAATATAAGTAAACATAAACACAAACATTTACATACGGGCACATACATTGCTTCTGGCCCCACATTACGATACCCTGTGTCGTGAGAAGCAAAAACCTGGGTTTTTTTATTGTATCCCCAGCCGGGTTTCGAACCCGGGACATCTAATAAATGTTTCTATCTAAAGATTTTATATCTAAATATATTTGATCATCAAACAATTATTTTACAAATAAATAATGGTATTCTCAGATAAGTTTTCTTTCTCTATTTTTAGGATGTATTATACGTATACCTTGTTTTCGCATTAACAAATACACATTTAAAAAAGAACTTCCTCCGATGAGCTCGATATTTCCTTTGACCAGAATTCGGTGCTGGTAACCCTGGTAACCAGCTTTCTCTCTGTATACGCACTTAGGTCTGACGTGTCGCTATAAAATAAGTTCCCGACAAATCTGTCAATGTGCAAAAACATTTTCGCTTAGATCGAGGTAAAAATAAAAGTAGATAGCCTACCTATTAACGCGTAACTAATATACGGACAGATGTATTACTGGACACTATAATGCCAAATAAAAATAACAACTTACAGTGATTTTAAATTTTAGAGTTATCTTGGGCGTATTCTATAGTTTTTGCTCGGGTCACAATGCCCTCACTTAAGTAGGTCCATCCAGACGAGCGAGCGTAAGACAACATTTGACATATCAAAAAATCTATCTAGTGAGTTAAGTTGAACTGACAGATACTTTTCCAGCTCGTTGCATTGATGTTAGCGTCTATTGTTTATCATATGTACTGTAGATTTAGTAAAGGGGCAAATACGAAGTACCCGTAACCGGCGAGCTTGCATGAAGAGACTTATGAATGTTGAGGAAGCGAGAGATGAATGCCAGGATCGTAGCAGGTGGAGGTCTTTGGTCTCTGCCTGCCCCTCTTCCGGGAAATAGGCGTGAGGATATGTATGTATGTACTGTAGATACATTTTACTTTTGACAAAGTTCTATTCATGTAGGTAGGTATTCTCATTCCATGAGAAACTGTCACTGAGGCTAATACTTAGTCAGGAACAAAATATACTATGGACATTAAAATGGTCTTCTTAAGCCCGCTAATAGAAAAGCATGGCGCAAAAGGATCTAATTAAAAGTTTAATTTATGAATATGCCTTTATACTTGTACCTAATAGTAAAGTCCAAGGACTGCGGTCAGTCCCTAACTAAGGCTGCCCTTTTCTAGAGAAATGAATAGATATATACAAGCTTTACCTTTTTGAGAAAATATCTCTTTCTGAGGCTCGCTTTCAACCTCACATTACATAATTTAAATATAATTTGAAGGGTCACTGGTAATGTTTTGCCAGAAAGGCGCTACAGTGTAAACTTTTGTTACGTACTAGCTTTAGGGGTCGACTTATTCCATGCAGTGCGGTTATAAACGTTTTGCCTTTGAATGAAGAAAAAACTATTGAATTAACAAAAATCATTACCGCGTAGATTAATATGATCATTGCAAAAGTTCTCATAAAAATCGAATTGTAAGGTTAGTTCAATAAGTGTGATTTTGTTTGTGTGAGAACAAAATTGTGATGTCAAAGGCCGTGGGCATCTCAATGATGTTAAAAGAAAAATGAAATCATTTGAAGTATAATTTATTTCAAACTATGGGCAGCTTAGTCAAAATCGAGCGCCAGCGCAGTGTTTTTGACTTTTTTGTTCCTATCTGAAGAGTATGGGGAAATGAAAATAGTATCTAATGAAGTTGCTATTTTGAGGTCAGAATGCGGAAAATGGACTTGGTCTGATCAAATCGATTTTTAGTGCATCTTGTTCAGAGTTGTCTCTCTCACCCCTAAATATATGACTGCACCTTTCTGTTATTATTATAATTAACTTATACATTTACAAATGAAAGTAGCATCCAGAGAATGTTTTTAATAATGGTATAGAGAATGTAACAGAAATACGTAGCAATATTTAAAGCGGTTGTCATGGAAATAATTCTGAACAGCTTTCAATTTTAAACCGATTTGTACAGACCAATTTTAATTTTCACTTCTCCGTACAAATAAGTCGTAAGCAAGTTTGAGTTCGCGCTCGATTTGAACTTAGCTGCCATAGAATAAAATTAATTAAATCCCAAAAGTAATGACTGAAAGTAATCAAATGGGTTTCATAACGGTTGCATTTGGAACAAAATGACGCGTGGTCGTTGGCGCCCAAAGTTCATTAGATTTTCATTAGACTAATTGAATAATTCTGACTCTTGTCTAAGCCCTGGGTTCACTGCTTAGCTCACGTAATATTTAAAAAAAACATTGAAGAGTATTTTGATGGTAGCACAGAATATTGTTGCTTTCAATTAACCTCAAACTAGCCCATCCCTACAGAAGATCATCTAAAACCTGCCTTTAGGGAAATTCAAGTAGGCATCCGCTCAATTTGCCCCCGGGACGCTCTTACATGCCGCCTGCCTGTGATTGTTTAGTTAGCCTAATTTAACAAAACACTCAGCGTTTACCTTAACTATGAGAAACCTTTTGTGACTGTGGACAGTATTGCATTTACCTTCTGTGTTGGCGATTTGTGGAAAAAAGTAAAAAGGCTATGCAAAAGCCAACCATTGACATTCGAACATGGGATTACGGCAACCTTTATAGCGATTCATGTAAGGTTCAAGACAAGAACATCACCATGCAACCATTTCCTTTCCAGTACGCCATAATGGGCTTTATTTATCTAGAACCAAGATTTGTTCCAGGACGTTCATGGTATTATTGCGGATCAGTTGAGGTTCCTAAACTAAATCGGCATAAGACGTTCTGGTAACCAACGTTGACAACGTTTGTGAAATAAATAGTAATGCAAGGAATATAGCAAAAACCGAAACGAACGCCTTTAGAGGTATTACTAACGGACTGCTCTTCCTAAAGCATTATATCAATAAATCTTTATTATTCTAAATCAAAGGTCGTCTGATTATTGGAGGCTTTGTAGATATATAGGGTATCTTTATCAATAATACAAAATATTGTTAATTATTCAACTCCGAAGATTAGTAACTTGATTGAATCGTTTCCAAAACTCAGAGCTGATAAATATTGACGGAGGCACTACAAAAATTAAGAATTACATAAAATTTGATGAGATAAATTAAACGAACGATGTTATGGCTCAATGAGTTTCTGAGGGGCGTAATGGAATGTTTAAGACGAAAATTTAAGCAAATTTCATTTCCTTATGACCTCATTTTGATTTCGAACGCCTGTGAGATCGTTCTCTTTGCAGAGATCGTGCCTCTTTGCATTTCAGCTACGCATTACACATTTTTTAGGGTTCCGTACCCGAAGGGTTCCAAACGGGACCCTATTACTCCGCTGTCCGTCCGTCCGTCCGTCCGTCCGTCTGTCACCAGGCTGTATCTCAAGAACCTAGCTAGCTAGAGAGTTGAAATTTTCACAGATTATGTATTTATGTTGCCGCTATAACAACAAATACTAAAAAACAGGATAAAAGAAATATTTAAGGGGGCTCCCATACAACAATTCTTTCAATACCACATACAAACTTATGGATGCACCTGGTTACGTACATGGAGTGTGAAAGTAACCGCACCAATAACTTTATAAACAATATTTTGCTGTGTAAAATCCAAACTATTCACTCCACACCATCGCTTCCATTGAACGGTGGTACGGAACCCTTCGTGCGCGATTTAGACTCGCACTTGACCGGTTTTTAGCCTTGTTTCTACGGAGTCCGATTCAACTTCAACTTCAACGATTATAATCCAACATTTGTCTATGACGACATAATATTTATAATAATTGGCTATCGCTCCTTAAATTTAAAAGTACCTAAAACGCCAAGCCTTTATGAGGTTCAAAAAAAAACATTCTCCCGCTCCCCTATACCGCTAATGGCGCTGTACAAGTTGCCATACAAATGGTAAACTATAGTCGCTATCGTGTGTAGTTTTAAAACTCATGTACAGTGCATGACGGAATGCTAACAGTATTTCCTTCGTTCACTGGTGCGCGAACTTTCTTTGGGATCAGATACAATGAAATTCAAATGAAACGCCTTGGGACCGATACATAAACTTAATGACTGGAATCCTAACTAAGTATGTGACAGTGATGTGAAAGGGTACAAACGTTAACGTATTGGATAAGTCCCCAATGACAAGGCCGAGTAACAAAAGCGTTTTCCACGAAACTGTCATATATTTTCCGCTTTGGCTTGTGCATATATTTTGTCTCACGATTCCTTTCAACACCTGTTAAACATTATTCTGAAAGCATAATGTACCTTCGACTGTACCATCAAAATTGTTGAGCAACAGTTTCCATACCTAGCGCGGCTCAAATGAACCACCAACAATCAGGTAATTGATGTTGTTTTACAACTTCTACATTAACAATTCTAATTATCGCAATGCAATGTATTTAACTTACTTAACAAGTGTACTCCTAATATAATGTTACCTCCATTTATAAGTTTTGTAAAAGTTGGAGACCCGAGCACAGAAATTACTTTATTATTATTAGAATTTTTGCAAAAAATTGGCAATGCAGTTCTTTAATTTATCAGTATACAATAATAATAATAATAATCGTTTATCGTCAGGTGTACACCCATAGAAAAAACACACGTTACAATACAAAATATAATAAAATAAATAAAGCAATTTTGTCAAAATAATAATGGAATAATAATACCTACCTATAAATAATAAAACTATGTTACTTTCTATTCCCGGAGCGGTGCTCCAATATTGGAAAAAAGGCCCGCTGGCTCTCCCTAATACAGGCTAGGATACTATTTTGCGAGTCCCACAGCCGGTACCAGAATGACGCGATACGCGATCTGATAATGGCGTAGAAGTCTAGAACCCTGGCGTCCGAAAACATTGCCGAGGCACTACAAAATCTCGGATGTCGCATTAGAATGCGAAATGCGTCGTTGTACTGAATCCGTAAGGTATTATAGGCAAGTTTGGTGAAATCTAGCCAGAGCTATATGGAGGCTAAAGAATAAAAGTAATATTTAAAGCCAATTTACGATATACTCCATTGGCAAATTTACAGGCCAGAGTTGCGTGAGCCCTTCCGAAAGTCTGTCAAGACCCATTTTCTAAGGATCGCGTGAAGATTATAATTGATACCAATTACTCATAATCTTCCCTTAGTAAATTAGTCCCTTTAATTTCTGGAAAAAAACTACTAGAAAAAAACGCAATCTTAAGATGGCCCTTTAAGTCGCTAAATTGCTGACTTAGATAGATAGTCGCAATGTAATCAAAACCTATAGGGAGCTTCCCGTTGACCTAGAATAATAAAATTTGGCAAGAATAAAGCACTTATCGCACAAGTAAAAGCTATTGGCCATGAAAGAGCTCATGAAGGGACAACTTCCGTTGTCTCTAAAACGAAAGCTCATGGACATGTGCATTCTTCCCATCCTCACCTACGGAGCTCAGACTTGGTCTTTGACTGACCTCTTAAAGTCTAGGCTCGAGGTTTGCCAGCGAAATATGCAGCGCAGTATCCTGGGGATCCGATTGGTGGATCGGGTCAGGAATACTGAGATACGCTCCAGAACTAAAATAAAGGATGTAGCGGAAAAGGCAGCTGAATTGAAGTGGGATTGGGCAGGTCACGTCGCCCGTATGCAACCGGACCGATGGGTCAAACTAACAACTCTCTGGATCCCAAACGCGAAAAGGGGACGTGGTCGACCCTGGAAGCGCTGGAGTGACGAATTGAGGTACCACAAAAACAACTGGTGGGAGGTAGCCCAGGGGCGTGAAGAGTGGAGGAGGGGAAGAGAGGCCTTTGCCCAGCAGTGGGATGATGTAGGCTAATAATAAGCTAACGCCACTTTTCCGTTATAGGTTTCAAATTTTATTAGCATGGCATAAGGATCAAAATCGCGACCCGCCCAAATACCCTCGGTTTTTGAGAGGTTAATGAATTCTGATAAAATTTATATGGGACCATCTCTTAAGTATCAAAACAAGAATCATCAAAATCGATTCTTACTTAACGGAATAATCTCGTAACAAACGTACAAAAAAAACAGTCGAATTGAGAACCTCCTCCTTTTCAAGTCGGTTAAAACAACAACATAGCATCACGCATTCTCTCATATGGGGTGACAGAGGCAACAATTGTTTAGAAAATGGACACCAAAAAACCAGGACATGTCTTGAGCGTAGATAATATCAATTAGGTTTTTAATGGAATTTGGTTTTACTGGTACATAGGATAAAGATAATAAATTCCAACCGTATGTATTGTCAGAACACGTTTATCCAATTTTCGCGAGCATTTCAGAAGTGCGGCCTTAACATTGTTTCCTTTTTAACCCGGAGTCGAAATGAATAAATTTATGCCGTCTTAGAACGCAGATAATAAAATAAGGATAATACGAGAGTACACTGTCATATTTTCTTGCTACCAAATACGCATACACATCTATACTTTCTTTTTGTTTTGTTTTATTTATACATTTTCGCGAATTTTATTCTTGAACAAGTTTTACAACTGAATATTTCTTTGGCTACGGAGCTATTCTTAGAAGTAACATTTGGCACCTGTCAACAGTAGGGACGGGGCTATGCGTCGGTCGCCCGTCATCGTCTAAGCGAAAAAAGGAGAAGAAGACAGACGCATAGATGTGACTGTTGACAGATGTCAAATGCGAGTTTTAAGAATGTCGCCACTTTAGTGTTTCACCAAGTACGCTCAGTGGCTCAAGCAGGAATAATTACCAGAGTGAATTGCAAATAAGAGCCAGTGACAGTTCAATTCGCATGCTTTTAACTATTCCTGCTCTGTGGTCTAATGGGCTTCTCTAATGTACCAATGAGATAATTAATTAGTCTTAAGTACTTTATCGGACGTTCAGTGTTTCGGATGTCACGGTAAGTTGTAGGTCCCGGCTACTATCGCTACGTGGTAGTGGTCATAAAATCCCTCCATCAACCCGCACTGAGCCAGCGTAATGGAATATGGCTTAATCTTACTCGCATCCGGGTAAAGGCCTGTGCCCCTCGGTGGGGACGTTAAACGGCTACATTTATTTATTTTTCCTGCTTCCTTCACAGTATTTATTCAGTATTATGTAATTCTGATACCTATAAATTTCTGTCGCTTTTGAAAAATGAATCAATCAGAACATTGCATAAACAAACAAAGTAAACATAAACATTTCTTCTGGCCCCATACTAGGATACCCTGTGTCGTGGGAACCAGAAACAGCTAAGTCACACACCAATAAACATCAAAGACCTGGGGTTTTTTTTTTACCCCAGTCGGGGATCGGACCCGGGACCTCTCGCATGTTAGGCAGAGCCACAACCGCTGCTCCGCAGAGGTCGTCCAATTATTCAAAAGCAATTGATTTTCCTAGATCTCGGAATTACGTGATGAGGCTACTGATTGACCGTCAAATATTGAGCACATGAAGCTTAAGCTCTATCTTGATGAACATTTCCTATAGTAGACCTCACCGTGAATTCCAATATTTCAGAACCAACCTAACTTAAATCGACCCAAACTTCATCAAGTTTGTACTCTGTCTTTTCCTCTACGACACGAGCGAAAGTAAATATCTTGAACAAACTTGATTAAGACCGAAACATCTCTTAATATTATTGCAATAAGGTGAAGATTGCTTAGATCTTCTTCGAAAAATACAAGAGGAGATAAGTAAAATTCTAGCTTACGGTTTCGTACGCCTCATGGCCTAAGCAGTACATCGAGGCCGAGAAAAAAACATGGAAATTGAATGTCATATGCCTTTCGCTCGCAGGCCCTGAAAAATGCGTCGCGAATTTCTACTTTATGCCATGGTATACCATGGCATAAAGTAGAAATTAATAGCGTGAAAAACCTAAGAAAAACCAATTGTACTGAAGGTGTCCTTACCCAAGCGTCAGTTAGGGTTCCGTAACCGAAGGGAGCCAAACAGGAACCTATCACTAAGCGGCCGCTGACCGTCTGTCTGTTTGTCTGTCTGTCCGACACCGGGCTATACCTGATAAACCGTAGCAGGTAAAGAGATGAAATTTTCACAGATTGTGGTCTTGTTAAACAACCTCCCAGGGCGGTGGTCCTCCCTGTGGCCCATGGACAGTTGGAGATCTGGCTCACCGCCGTGAGGGTATCTAACGACGGCGGTAAACCGTGCTATATCCCTAAATATTATTCACGGTACCTTTGCTAGCGCCCTTACTCCTGTGTCTTTCACCGAAAGCTTCTCTCGGTTGTTCTGGGTGCACCCAGACTATTGATGCTCGATGAAGATGCCGTCCAGCAGCACTCGTGCCAGCAAGGTCAATATCCCGTGGGTTGAGTTTTATATAAGTATGCACGAAGATTAAAGTTTGGAGTACTTAGGTGGTTATGAGGGGTCCTTAGCTATCCTCTAATACCATTTTCTAATTGAGGAACAGCAATTTAGCACCAATTTGAATACTTCGATTTTTTTATACAATTGACGTGATGTTTAGATATTTGTAAAATTCGACCGTCAAATGTCAAAATCAAAAGCTCCAACGTTGGATATTGGTACAAGTGATTTTAGTACAAATGACAACAGACATTGCAACGGTGGAAAACGGCATAGGCCATTTTGGATGCTAATCGCCATTAAAACTCATTCCGTCTCCCTCCATCCATGTTGCGTGAAAGCGTTAAAGTGCCACTTAACCACAGACTTGAATTATATCGATGCATTAAACCTACCATTCTTAAGTCAGGATAGGTTACTATTAGGTTTGTTTCGGTACCAAAACCGACAACTGGGCAGTGCTTCCTGGGCAGTCTTGTGGCTACTCCCTAAAGTGTTTTTTATGAGCCGGAGGCGTTGCGGAGCGAGTGAGGGAGCCTGCGACAAGCTGCACGGGGACAGTCGCCGCGCTACGTTGCGCCGGAGTGGAAGCAGTAGTCATAAATAGGGCTTTCCTAGGAGGGGGATACCTTTTTACCCCTTTTCCCCCTCTACATCACTTGTAAATGCAAAAAAAGTAGACATTATCTTCAATCTTTGGACCCCCTATCATGAAAACTATGGCTTTCCTCAAAGGGGGAATATGAGAGGGTTACTCCCCTCCCTGCCCCCCTCCTCCCCCTAAATTCGTAGGTACTTATATAAAATATTACCCTATCCCGTTCTTATTCTAATAAGCGTGGCTTCCACGCGGAGCTCATTCACGCGCGATGGTAGCAATTCAGCCCGGATCGGAATCTCTCACAAGACCGGCGCGGATAACCTTTTATCGATACCCGAAATATGGTACAATACGTTTCGACCAGCCGCGGGATGAATCACGACCAACAAATTCACGCGTTAGGATGGCGGATCGCCTATCCTGCCGTTGGTACAAATACGAAACGAAAACTTTTTCAGCTCGACACCGGACGATCTATTTTTGCTGAGAACCGAAAACGAATATCTTTTTTTCTAACTGTAAAAATTACGTTTTGAAAGGTGCGTTCAAAAACTACTCTTACGTCGCGAGCAAAATTGATTAAGAATCGAACTACGGTTGGTTCCGAACATTATTTATGTTGCCGCTACAGCGAATAATGAACAACACGATATTTTATAAATTAGAGGGGGTTTCAATATCCCTACATACCTAATAAAAGGGTTCTGTTTCAATATCCTTACCAATGCAAATTACCAAATCATCTTCCACTCAAATATAATCGATAATTTCGCATCAATGTGGCGCAATAGGTTATACAGTGGATCCACTATCTGTAGGGTAGGTGGTGCCTAGGTTCGTAACCTAGGTCGGACATAAACTTTGTCCGCGCTACTACAAAAAATGTTACACATAATTAAACCTCAAAACTAACCTCAAATTCCAGGTTTTTTGTCTTTAAACAAGTGTTGAACAGGAGTTTTTTTTGTGGCAAGACCATTTTTAGGTTTCCGTACCCGAAAGGTGCCAAACGTGACCCTATTACTAGGCTTCCGCTGTCCGTCCGTCCGTCCGTCGTTCACCAGGCTGTGCCTCATGAACCGTGATAGTTAGACAGTTAAACATTTCACAGAGATGTATTTCTGTTGCTGCTACAACAACAAATACTAAAAAAAGATAAAACAAATATTTTAGGTTACTCCGATACAACAATTCTTTCAATACCACATACAAACTTATCAATGCACCTGGTTATGTACATGGAGTGTGAAAGTAGCCGCACTAATAACTTTGTAAACAACATTTTGCTATGTAAAATCCAAACTTTCACTCTACACCATCCCTACCATGGTACGGTGGTAAGGAACCCTTCGTGCGCGAGTTCGACTCGAACTTGACCGGCTTTTATGTTTTTTTTTTATTATTTTTTTGTCCCTAAGTTATCTTGTACGACTCGGTACGGAAATTTCCTTCGTGTGCGAGTCCGACTCGCACTTGACCGATTATTTAACTCAAATCAAATTAAATCGAATATTCTTTATTACCTGTAGATATTTACGCATACTTACTGTGGGAACCAGCAGTTTTGGCACTTTTATGTTACTTTATCTACCTGTAAGTTTATGAATATAATTTGCTTAAGTATGTTACTCTTTATTGAATAAAAATATTTGTATTTGTATTTGTACTTAGCAAATGAAATTTTTTGCCTCACGAGAAGCTAGAATTGTTGTAAATAAAAAACTTTTACTAAGTTACGCAGCGAAAATTCAATAAACACCAAATAATCCCAAATTCAATCAACTCAAAGTAACATACTTGTAATACGAAACTAACGAGCAATTTCACTTAGTCGTGTTATATTTTATGCCTGTCGCTGTTATCTAATGTTTTGTCATACTGGAACACGTCCGTCTCATAGAACGTAAACATTTGGGCCGCATTTTGAGTTAAGCTCACGCTGTCAATGCTGTCATTCGAGCTCCTTATATTGCTCTGTGCATTCGAGTTTTGAACGTGTCTCAGTTTGTTTGTGATGTTTTCACGGATTAGGTTATATTTTTGTTATTGTTGATGTTTTTATTTCTTGTCATTTGAAAATTGTTGTATTTTTTATATTTTTGGAAGGACTTTATAAAGCCGGCCGTGTCAGATGCTTTTGCTGATTTTTCTATTCTTTATTAGTGGATTTATAGACGATTTTAAAACACGCGAACCGTCAGAAATAATTAGTTTTCGAGTATTTTTTATTAAATCAACATTTCAAACATTCGGGACCGTGGGGATGTGGGGGTATTAGGGTGGGGAAACGACAAAATTTCCTGTTTTTAACGCTAGATGTCGTTCAAAGATGACGTTCGTACTCGTCGCTATGGACCTTGATCTTGAACTTGACCTTGAATTAGACCTTTCGTGTATATTTCGCAGAAAATTCTCAGATTTGCCATTTTTATGCTCGATGAAAAAGGTGCATTGCCTAGAATATCAGTTCATCAGGCAGTTCATGATCATATTGAATTACCAAATTTTTGCGAAACGACTCTCAGGTGGCTAATGAAGCATTTTCGCTTTAAATATGGTCCTTACATATGAAATTGGCGTTTCGCCGTACTGGCCACTTTGATCTCAAATATCTCCTCTATGGTTAGGAATTCCAAATTCAAATTTATACAGCTATTTACTCATGTATTTGTGTTTCTAAAATTATAATTTATTTGTTTTTTCCTCAATTGTTTTTTTTTCTTGCGTCACTCAGCTTACAAAATCGAAAACTTGAAATATCGCGTTATATACGTGTATGAGTTCTACCGTGGCACCAGTGCTGCAGAAATGGCTCGAAGGATTAATGATGTGTATGACGACGGTGCCGCAATAGAAAACACAGTGCGTTTTTAGTTCCAACGTTTTCGTTCTGGAAATTTCCACCTGCAGAACAAGCCCCGTGGACGGCCGGAGACCAAAGTTGATAATGAAGAATTGAAGGCTATTGTGGAAGCGGATCCATCGCAAACCACGTCCGAGTTAGCTGCAGGCTGCGGTGTTAGTGATAAAACTGTTTTAATCCACTTGAACCAAATTGGGAAGGTGAAAAATCTTGAAAGGTGATTTGTTGATTTGCTTCACTCAGTTCGTGAGGTACCCTACGAACTGAGTGAAGCAAATCAACAAACGCGCGTTGACTGCTGCGTTGCATTACTTACCCGGCACAATAATGAAAGGATTTTAAATCGAATCATTACCTGTGATGAAAAGTGGATCCTGTACGATAATCGGAAGCGCTCATCGCAATGGCTGAACCCTGCCGAACCAGCCAAACCATGCCCCAAGCGAAAATTGACTCCAAAAAAGTTACCTGTGCGCGTTTGGTGGACTAGTACTGGTGTCGTTCACTACAGCTTTCTTAAATCTGGCCAGACGATTACGGCAGATGTCTATTGTTAGCAACTGCAAATCATGATGGAAAAGCTAGCTGCTAAACAACTGTATTGAGTTAGATGAACTCCATACAGTCCCATCATTTAAGTAATTTTGAACATTGTGATATCCCGTTTAGACAAAGTCGCCCTCACAAGGTTTTTAAGTTGCTCAAATGGCAATTTCATAATTTCATTTGAAGCCCTGCTCGATAAGAGGCAAAAAGATACAATATTCTGCATTTTAACTCAATAATCACGATGTCTATAATTCGTTTATTTTAAACACGTTAATCGAGCTGGGAGAAAAATATGCTGACCTTTTAACGTATGATTTTGAAATACATATCTATAAACAGTTTGATATGGTTTATTTCACGAAAAACAATGATGATGCGATAGTATAAGTCGTGGCAATGTAGTCGCGGCCGGTTTCCTGACCAATTTTTTATCTCCATACCAATGGATTTAAAAGTATGCTCTTCCATTACGATACTAGCCAAATACAATTTAAAATTATGGATTATTACTTTTGTAGTGCGTTTGTAGCGTAATGTATTGTGATCGGAATACAGCTAAACATAAACAAGGAAAAAGTCAGTAACAAAAGAGATATTTAGTGTTGTTCTTTTATCTTTCGTAATAGGCGGAGCCCTGGTTTGATGAGAAAAGGTAGCGGTAATTCCTCTTTTATGGAATTATGATACCAGTTTTGTACCATTTCTGAATCAGCATAGCTGAGGTAAGTTTTTGAAGATATTTACTCTAGTTTATTCTTGCATGGCAGCTGATCAAAGGCGAAGTCAATGTTTCTGCTGAAGATTCATGTTAAGACTAAGTCATCCATTTCTAGTATTCTACATTAAGTGTCGACTAAATAGCACAGGTTTCGTCTTATGTAACTATTCGCAATAGCAAAGACTTAAAATAGAGGGTTTTTCAAGAAAAGGCTGGCACTAACAGTGTTCAAAATGGGGAATTGGAATAAAACCATTTAACCGAAGAATCTCGAATTACTTGCAACTTTCACTGAGGTCTGGTTAGGTTTAAGCATCTAAGGCCTTTGGTGTTTCTGTGGGCCATGACTTATGGGACCCCCTGTATAAACATCCAAGACCTGGGGATATTGTTTTCTATCTCCCCAGCGGAGATTTGAACCCGGGACCCGGGACCTCTCGCTTGGGACGCAGAGTTAACGTCCTATAAAACCATATCTGCAGAGCTATATCTATATATATAATTACGCTCATCCCGAGCGTAATTTCAGGAAGCTCATCAAATCGCTGTTTTCTGCCTACATAATATAAACCTGTGTACGTAATTTATAGTGATTTTATGCTGTCAGCAGTCAACTCCGTAAACACACAGTTGGCGAACACTAATCTTTGAATTTACCCACTAAATTAAAGGTCATGTATTAACTTTGGTAGTCGAATTACTTTTTGAGTAACAGTTGGAAACATCAATTATTTCTCATGAAGTACGAAATGATACTCAATATCAATACACAATTTTATGTGAAACATTAAATAGCACTTTTGGAACATCAATTATGGACGGGGCGACCTACGAAGCTGTGGGGCGTATTAATGTGGTCAGTGGGCATATACTAATCGGGATTCGGAGCAATGACTAATAAGAGGAATTCTGTTGATCCTAAGAAATTTAAAGTTCAATATTTTGCCCTAAGTAAACATTTCCATTTATTGACGACGCACTTTGCGGACTTTGTAAACTACATTTTGCGATTTAAAATACAATCTGTTGAATATCGAAAAAAAAAAAAATAAAAAAAAATACCTAACATTTCCATAGGAAACACTTAAGACTGAGGCAAAAATAGAAAGGGCTGTGTTGTGAATACCACGAGCAAGTGCTAGATCACCGTGCTCGGTATTCGTACAATACGATTAAAATTAGTTAACGATTCGGCCAACCTCGGAAATTGTCGTGAATCCCTCATCTCTCACATAGAGTTATCAATTTACAGATATGACCTTTAATCATATTACTCGTTGTCTTAATGAATACAATACAAGAACGATATGAGCAACAAAACCTCCTTTGTAGCTCAAAACGAACACTACCTTTATATTGAAATAAGAAAAATAATTGACCATTTTGACAGTCTGCCTTCTTAGTGTCAATAAAAACAGTATAACGTATATGATACATTTATGTTTATGAACGCTAATTTCATTCGTGAAAATATTCGATTCTATCAAATTGTATCAAAATTAACTTACAATAGTTATGTATCATGGCTTCAACAAATTTAAAGCGTGGTAATATAATTGTTGCTCAATCTCGTGATATTCAAATTCATGCCGCTTCTGCATATTATTAGGTCTACCTGTTAGTAATGTCATCTTGGCAGGTGCTATACATTACGTTTATGATACTTCAAATTGAATGCTACCTAAAAGAAATCGCGGTAATGTATTTCGTGTCATTTCCGACTCCGGATTTAGGCGATATATCCGAGAAAAGCCGAATCTTTAATTGATTTTAATCGTATTGTCCTAGCCAAAATATAAAGTAGGTGTGTGTGTGAATATACAATTCATATAATGTTTCTGTTTAAAACGTGCATAGATAAGAATTATGTAATGCTCGAAATAAATATGAGCTTTTTTCATTAAGCTTCATGCCTACGTTCGAATACGGGCTACAGCTATAGAAACTTACTAAATGGTAGCTACAAAGCTTGCTGTTTATTATTTGCACTCTGCGGTCTCGCAAAGAGGCTGAAACCGTATAGAAATGAGAAAAAACTTTACTTTTGAAAGGCCTCTTGTTTACGAGTAGAAAGCATTCGGTAGCGCCCAAAAACTTCAGAGCCAGCAGAGACCTCTCGGACTTATTTACGGGTCAACTTTGAAACTTTATATTCCTTTGTAACCTTACACGGTCTTAATGTAAATGGTTTGTAACGTTTATTATAGCATTTTATAGACGACTTCGGTGCGGTTGTGGCTCTGCCTACCATGGAGATATGAAAAAAAAACTCATATCTTGGATGTTTATATGTCTGTGATGTGGCTGTTTCTGGTTCCCATGGCACAGGGTATAGAAAAGAAATATTTCAGGGAGCCATACAACAAACGTCATTTTTTGATCGTTTTTGCTCGATATTGATAACGGCAACCGGTACACGCTTTAAATATTCACAGAATATTTAGTTATATTTTTCACTTTGGAAATAAATAATTAAATTAAAATAAAATAAATATTGAAGGGGTCTCCCATACAAGAAACGTGATTTTTTTGCCGTTTGTATAGATAAGAGAATGGTACGGAACCGAGACTGACTCGCACTTGACCGGTTTTTTTTTTTTGCAAATATTGTCAATCTGTGCTTTCTAGTTAAATTTATTGTCAACGTTAATTCCAAGAAAGTAAGTAGTTACTTGTATTTCGTCTGTGTATACATCGCGATAATGTATGTCAAATTTATGAGGATTAGCCCTTTATCAAACATGCATAATGTAAGTTTTTGCCAAGTTTATAATTAAATTGTTAGATGTCATCCAGTCAATTTTTTTTTCTAGAGGCATTTATTTGCGTCCCTTGGTAAATGTTATCTTTGTCCATAAATAACGCCGTACTATTATCAGCAAAGAGAACAATGGGGGGAATTACTACTTTTGGAAGACCATTTATGTATATTAAAAACAGCAATGAACCTAGCACGCTACCTTGTGGAACCCCGAATTCCGAAGGTGTATACTTTTTCAGTAGTGCAATCAGGACAAATCCTCTCTATTTGTGTTACTTGTTACCTTTTATTCCAATATGACCTTAGTAAATTAAGAACAGTCACTCGAACTCCATAAACCTCCAATTTATTAAGAGCCTTAAAGCGCCACCGGGCCGCCCATCATGTTTAGGTTTTAAGCACGACCCTTATAGGGTCGGAAGTGTGTATCTATGGCTGCGTGCGCGCATACCTGTATTCCTGTGTGTGTTGGAGCGGGGTTGATACACCACGCTAAAACTTGTTGATACTTTTCAAGACTATAGTCGATAGGAACAAATAATTATTGGTTTTTAATTATATTACTATTATAGCAAACACTCACACATACATAGCGTCGTCATGCCTTTTCAGGCACAATTGTGTTCACATTTTGCCAATTATTCAATATTCAATTTTGCGTCGGAGGGGGCTTGCCCATCGCTGCAGCTATGGAAATTGAAGGTTTCGTATGTTTTCCATCACCGTTAGAATTGAACGTCCGCATTCACATAATGTACATTGATTGTATTGTAAGATATATAACTTATCTTAACATGATCAGCACCGGATTTGAACCGGCGTATCTTATATAGTTTGGCAATAAATAGTAGGAATTAAATAAAGTGGAACTATTTGTGAGTGCAACTTACTAACTAAGAGTGTGTGTTTTAATCCGAAAACCCACAAAAAGTAAAATAAACGTTGTTTTCGTTAAATCCCAACAAAATTTTTGCTATTTTAAAGATAGTCGCGACTTCGTAGTGGCTTCTCCTATTTATTGCCAGGCTATAGGTAAGTAACCGATGAGCAATTCATAAATGTTGTAAAATCGGTTTTAAAAAAAAGTGTAAGTAATACACCAAAAAATAATAATATAGGGCATCTCTTAATTTCATTGATCATGTTTTTCGGAGGTAAACTACTTCGGAAAATAAGCATTTATTTTAAAAACTGACTAATCGTTCATCCTTATTCTTTTACCAGAATTCGTCATCTTTGACAATTTTTTCGGTTTTCATTTTCATACTCTAAACAGATAATAATTTATATTTGTTACGTGGAGCTGGCGCTGAACCTGGTAAAACCAGTCATGTCAAAACATGACAGGTTCAGGTTTTTAGGTTTCAAACCCAAAGATTTACAGTACCATCCACTTTCCACAATTATAATATTTTCTGGTGTACGGCGACATCAACTTCTAATCTGAATACTGAGGACAGTTGACTTCAACAAGACCATTATCTTCTATTAGTCCATCTGGAGTAGCACATACAATTTAATATTAATTAATTAATATAACAAAAATTTATTAACAGCTTAGATTATCCGTGTAATTCAAGTAGATACTACAGTTATTTTAAAAAATCTACATTCATTCATTCATTGTTCGGGATTCGTGGATTATAGTAACATATTTTTTTGTTTAATGAGTGTTTTACAAATATCGGTGAGAAATTTATGAATTAATATAGAAAAGCTGATCAAATTAGTGACATGACATTTTATAAAACAAAATAACAAATAACGTCATTCCAAAAACCAATAAATAAAAACATAAGATGCACAGCACAAGCTGCACAAATTGCGCGGACACAATATAGATTACATAAAATATTATAATTATACATATTATTCAGTTATAATAGAATTATGTAACCGCTTTCAGACTAATTAGAACTAGTAAATACTAAGCACTTTGTTGGAATAAGTTAAAAGTATACTTACTTTAGATTAAAAAAATAGTTAAGTTATGGTATTAGGGACATATGTCAGTCTACACTTACAACACCGGGAACATTCAAGTCCTGGTTTTCGTCTATTTGGTCTGTGAATCAAGGAAGCACACCTAACTTCTATACTACTCGTACTCCTACTCGTAATAATGGTGTTTTCGGGTGTATTTTGATATTACTAGTAGTAACCAAAATGTACTCCAAGTATTCAAGATCTTATTTATTTACGATTTCGAGTTCATCTAGGTAACTTTCTATAAGCTTCATTGACCTTGGACAAGTCTCTGCGACGATTTTATTTTTTGTCTATTGCAAATTGTATCTGTTTGTTCCCCATCTTATAAAAATAACAAAACGCAACAAGTTAATAAGTTTAATTATAAAGTTATTTGAAAGTCATAAACCATTAATACTCATCTACAACAGTACTTAATCGAATCCAATATAACAATCAAATACTGCCGGTCGCTCTAAAATCTCTAGCGCAAGTAGGTAAACGTCTTGCCTCTTAGAGGCTTTAGCCCGGTCGTGCGCATAATATATGGTTGTTTTAAAAAAAACGTAGTAAAATAACGAAATTTTGTTATGTAAATCACACAATATTTTAAGCCATAAGTGGTTTCATATCCTGGATAAAAATACTTTAAAAATAGGTTGTGATTCTTCCGGTACTTACACGATTAATATCTAGAAAAACACACTGAAATTACTATTTTGATTGTAATTTTTATGAATGAAAGTTCATAGGGCGAGTTTTTTTGATTGGTCATGCGATGAAATAAGGAACTTAGGTTTCAAAATATCATAATTTAATATGTGTCTTTCCCATAATTTTGTCATTATTTCAAGAATCAAAAGTCCTTTTACAACTTGTTTGATAAACAGCTGATAGAAAAACGGATCTCTCGAGAAAACTATAAAAATTCTTAAAAAACCCACTGGTCATGTGGATAGGTCGTGAAAATTTAAATGTACTTCGTAACTATCTCGTGTACAAAAATGAACAGATCATTGAATAATTTACGTTGAAAACCGTTAAAATAGGAAGAACTTTTCTAGCGCGTATACGTTCTTAAGAAAGACTTCATGATCTACGAAGTCGAACGCTTTTTTCATATCCATGAAAAGAGCTGAGACTGGTCGTCCATGATCTATGCAATGTATCACTTTGATTAAAAACTCAAAGACAGCGATATCTATGGTTCGGCCTTTCCTGAATCCTTTTTGCTCTTCAACTAAAACGTTATTTGATTGTAAATAGTCATACAAGCTATTATAAATAACCCTTTCCAATATCTTGGATTACTGGATTCAGTGCAACAGGTCAATAATATTCCATGTTTTCTTTGACGACGTCTGGTAAATCAGTCTAGAACACCGGCTGCCCGCACGAAAAAGGATGACTCATTGAACCGTTCCGCTTTTTATCAGACATCTTTACGCGAAATCTGGGACCCGAACGTCATGGGGTTTTCGCTAAAAACACGTCTTATTATCCAACTTAACATTTAGGCTATGTACCATCTCACTTAGATCAAGAGGGGCTAGGCAGCAACATAAAATGTAAAATGTATAGATAAAATTTACAACGCCTGGTGGTTTAGCTATTGCTAATGTGACGCTAGTGATTTGAATGTGTCTTGCTATGCGGAAGTAGCAAGGCGGTGTTTCAGAGTTTATATTCAAACGACGTATGTGATGTGGTTATCAGCTGATCAGGCCAGCCATTTCGCAATAAGCCAGTAGTACTAACTTACCAACAATAAAAACCTTAAACAATAATCCGTTCATAAATGAAAGGGGGTGACCCACCTAGGCGAGTGCGTTACGCGGGCGGGGGACGGGGCGGGGGAAGTAGTCATCGGATTCAAGGTGCAGCAAGGCAAGACAGTGGTCGTGTGTTTGCTTTTATGCCAAATGCAAAAAATCGTAAGTACCTACATATATATAGGTAATAATATGTAGTACATGTGTATATACATAGGGAAATTAGTTACGTTCCTCGATTTTGATTAAAATTCATCATGTAATTTAAATGAGTGACACTTCAGAATGAGACAATTGTTACTTATAATTAATCTGTATAATTTAAGTAAAAAAATATTTGAATTAACGAGTGCAAATAAATGTCAATTTATCGAAATAGTTGTAATTTTCAAATAACTCCTTCTTTGTATTATACAAAATAATAATAATTACTGAATTATTACTGAGTTATCACTAGATATCAATTCAATTCAATTAATAAAAGTGTCCAATTTTTCATCAATGTTTTCTTATGACGTTATCACTTAAAAATACTTATTACTCCACTGTGTATCACTATAGGGCTTATGATTAATCTTAGTTCCGAAAATTAAAAAGGGGTATCACGTACAGTATATTAAAAAAATCGTTATAGTTCGAAATATCGTTATAGTACTAAAATGGGACTGGGCCGGCCATGTTGCTCGGATGCTGCCGAATAGCTGGGCTAAGAGAGCCACAGACTGGCTCCCAGAAAATGCAAAGAGAAAGCGTTGCCTACCCAGGAAGAGATGGAGTGATGAGCTGGGTCTATGGGACATGGAGTGGAGGGAGACCGCTCAGGATCGGATAGAGTGGAAGAGGGGGAGAGAGGCCTTTGCCCAGTGGGACATGGTGGGCTCGTAATAATAATAATAATAAGTTCGAAATATAATTGTTATGTCTTTTAAAATTTAATAAGATAAAAAAAATTATAAATTATGTAGAGAACTGTAATTACTAAAAAAGTACTCCAAAAATCACTATTATTCTGAAACAAAGTGTAATTTAAGAATACAGTTCACACTTTATGAGTGACTTTTGTTACTGGCAATACCGCACGTTTTTTATTATCACCATCCAGTAAATTTGATTTATTACGGCAAACCTTTCCATTTGGAACTTATAACACGTTTTTAGCTGTTTCAACATATTGCACGAAAACAAAATGCATATAATTAGTATTAAGGGTATTTTAACTTTTTTTGTCGGTAATATGTAGCCCTCATCAACCCAAGAACACTTTGTAAAGGCTTATGTTTAAACGATCACCAAAAACGCACCTATTTTACTACCAATAAATTCGAAACGACCGCCAGAATTTGTTAACGACTATGTTTATGTTTTAAATATTTTTATTGTTCTTATATGTTCAATCTAACACGAAGGATAAAGGGGGCTTCGCTTCGCTCACCCACTTTACCCTTCACCTTAGCTACCGCAGTATTTTGCCCTGACATTTTCTGCAACTTTTGGTAATCATTTTCCCATTTTGGGTAGGAAAAAAATAATTTGGTGGTCATTTAAATTGTTCTCCTTTGTAAAGACTTACTTATAAACATACCTTTCATAGTAGTTGCCTAGCTTCGTGAAAGCACTCAGTCCAAGGTTGTCATAGCAGCATTCAGTGTGGGCACGAATAATAAGGCAACGAAAAAGTATTCCAATTGAACTGTCAGTGACTCTTATGTACAATGTCGTGAAGTTAATTCCATCTGTCAAAGCGTATGTTAAAACGTCGTTCGTCCTGCCGATTCTATTGAACCCTATACATTTGACAAGCGCGTCGGTGACGTATCGTTTCGAACACCATACGAAAATACTTCCTGCTACCGATTTTAGTTATGTTAACGCACAATAGCTGTTCAAAATCTCATACATTTTCCCACATTTCGATTACGGATACTTTCTCGCTAGCTGGTTCCTGCTTGAGCTACTGAACTCGAAAACTTTTTCGAGCTGTCAAATATTAGCGCTTCTCGCGTTTTTGCCTAGTTACGTGCTTCCAGCGTCGTCGTAGCAACATTCAGTTGCCTAGTTACGTGTAAACAGTGCATGCAATATCGTCATAGCAACAGACGTGCTGTAATAACATAGCTCTTAACCACTCGTCTGTGGGTAGAACAAAAAGTAGCCCGTGATTTTGAACCTTATTGCTTGGTAATAAAGTTCAAAACCCATGAAAAGTAATCAATGATCTGGGCCAGGGTACACGCCCAATTTTTGAGTAATGATTGCCACCGAGCGGGCTTCTATTACTCAAGAAATTGCCGAACTGTAATGGATCAATCTGGAGCATCCATCCATGTATTCCATAATGCTCAATATCGCCGATACGAATTGCCGAATATCCAGTGAGTGTGGTAAATTTTAATCAATTTTAAGCCAGTCACATTGGTTGTATGTTCGATAAAATTGAAGGATTAATTTTATTTAAAATTAATTCAAAATCACTCCGTCTCATTCTTATGAAGTTTTTGGATAATTTAATGTCCAATTCATCACAAAATTAACTCGGAATTCGTCTCGCTAAATACGTTCGCACCCCAATCTCTCTTTTCCCTTTATTTACATTTCAATCTAATTATCATGACAATAAAATTACCACAAGAAAAACTTTTCCGTAAGAAAACAAATCCGTGGCTATTGATAGTTGCTCAACTGAATTACAATAATGTTTAAAAACATTATTGTAATTGTAACCTCTAAAAGTAATGAATAATAAATATGAGATGCTTTGACATTGCAATTTTATTGCTTAACGTTATAAAATATGAAAAATTGTACAGAAATACATTACTTTTCTCTGATGTGGATGGTTTTGATAGACGCGTTAGTAATATGAAATATTATTTTGCCGATGTCCTTTATCAAATATAACGTAGAAAAATGATTAACGAAGTGATGAAGTTTATTAAAAGTGGTGGTGGAACTGTACTATTATTTAAGGGGCCATAGATTTCATAAACATCTTCTTAATAAAAATGGCAATATCATCTGCCGTTGCAAACACTACAAAAAGGAAATCTATATAAATTTAATTTCATTGTGTAATAAAAAGTAATCGGGGAATACCTCCCAGCAACCCATTAACTCCTAGTATGATACTATTAAATCCTAATATTTAAATAAAAATATACAAAATGCCCTGGTACTTAACGTGTAAATTTCAATCTAATGATACTTAGCAACAGTCGGTAGTTATGTTTATATCCAGCACGCAAGCTACATTATATCTAGTGATACTGTAGACATTCATTAGATACAACTTTTTATTTTAATTATAACAATGTATCTAGTCAATAGATCCAATTAATTTCAACATTTTTGAAAATAGATCTATTGGCCATAAAAATTCGCATCAGATCCAGTTTATCACAAAACAGATCTAGTAAGAAAAAAAAACTCATTAAATCCATTATGGATCTGGTTAGTGGATCTACTGAGATGATCTAAAAATTGCTATATGTTGCCATTGCCGTAAATTGATTATTGTAGCCATGTCATGAGTGTCGTGACGTCATCTTCACCTTTTTAGTTTCAGCTTGCTGTACGATATTCTACCTTAGGTGGGTAGGAAATGAATTTCTTGACTATACCAACTTTAATATCATGTATATGCGGAAACCGTAAAAAGTATTTATCGAGTCCCGAGACCGAATGAAATCTAAATTGCTGAAATTCACGACTTTTGCAAATCGTGCAAACGACGTCTGCTAAGTAATTTTCTCACATAAAAACTTGAAATTATCTTATGCTTCTCATTACAACCCCCGCTCAATCTTAGCTCATTACGAAAAAAACATTCTACAAAAAAAAAACTTAATCGATTTGTCGCTGACATTAAGCACTTTGCATTCAAATTTAAATGTTGATTAAATTTTAAACGTTAAAATAAAACCGTTCTTCGCCCTGATTCCGTTTTAAATTCCATTAAAAGAGTGCTGGCTCCTTTCGCGTAATTCGCTATTGGAATTGGAATAAAACTTTGCGTGAAAGTATTACTTGATCAAAACTTTTCACGAGGAGATTTATTAGGGCAGATGTTTTTTTATCGACTTTCAAAACATTTTGGACAAGCTCTGGCTTCTAAGACTCTACACAAATAAAGCCTCTTGCTTTGAAATTGAGGCTTTGTACAGAAACAAATCTGTTAACCATCACATTTTTAGATATCAGAAATATCAGATTACCTTAGGGATCCCCTTTTGGCACTCCATCAGGATATCTCGGTCAGCAAACCAGTACACCATACAGTTGAACACAAAAAAGAATAGTTATACGTATTCCCTTATCAAATCAGTTCCATTGTAAAAGTTATTCAAAATGAAATTCCTAATATTACCTCCTGATAATACTCAAATTTGCTGTTTCACCTAGCTTTCTGTTGAATTAAAGATTTTCGTAAATATAGGGCTTCAAATTTATTAGTCATAGTATGGTATGTATGGTATTTATCTTAAACAATCTGGGGTTTAATACGCGCAAAGTAAGTTTGGGTTAAGTCTTGATAGAATTACCTACTATTGTTTTTAGGTAAAGACGTATCAAAGTTATTCAGTATTGATGTATCAATTCCAATAATAGGTCTTATAGGTATCTTGAATGAGAATAGTCGAGGTTTACTCTAGGATTTATCTGTAAACTGTATTTTGCAGTGGAATGCGGCGATCGGCAAAGTAGTCGGAAGAAAATTATTATTGCTATCCGACTGCGTTCACAAGTATAAAATCTAACCTTACAAGAACGAATCGAATAGTCAAGCCACAACCTTGAAAAAAGAAATACATACATATGTATTTATTATATGCTCACGTCTATTTCCCGGAAGAGAGGTAGGCAGAGACAAAAGACCTCCACCTGCTACGATCCTGGTATTCATATCTCGCTTCCTCAACATTCATAAGTCTCTTCATGCAAGCTCGCCGGTTACGGGAACTTCGTATTTGCCCCTTCACTAACAAATCGCCGATTTGGTCTTTATAGGACCTTCTTGTGCGTCCCCATCCAACGGCTTCTTTCCCAGATACTATTTCCCACAAATCATTCCACATCACTTTATCATAAGCCTTTTCTAAGTCTTCGAAAACACAGTAAACTTTCTGCCTCAAAGCCAGATGCTTCTGTGTTACGCATCGTAGAGCAAAGATCTGGTCTGTACATCCCATTCCTCTTCTGAATCCCCTTGCACATCACAGATATTTTCCTCCGTTTTATTCATCACTCGTTCAATCCATAATTTTGCATACAATTTACCGTCGATGCTGAGAAGACTAATGCTGCGGTCGTTTTTACAGTCCTGCTGAACCCTTCCCCTTATATAGCGGGACGATAAGAGCCTTGCACCAGTCTCCTGGCACCTGACCGATCACCCAGCATATATTAAAGAGTCGGTACAGCTGACTAGCCACGACTCCAAAAAATAAATAGCAACGCAGTAACCCAAAGTTGTTGAAACAGCAGTATTTTTACACCCAATAAAGCACTGTTTTCCCTCTAGTCCCAACATTATTCACCTTGGTAGATACTCAGATATGCCGTATATTTATTTGATATATCGAATCTTAGCCTCAGACTACATACGATTACACAGAATCTACCCACACTATCGCAACCTCGGCCAGCAAATTATTGCCCCAAGACTCGGATGCCACTGAAATCCTCCGCTTTGTACCTGAAGGCAAATATAAACAGAACTAATCAAGTCACAAGCACATAATGTACCTTTTATGTAATACATTGGCAAGCCACTTTGAGTACCATTGTGAATAGAGAATTGGTGAAGTTCGACTCGAATTCGCACACGAGTTTTACAGGTATAAAGATCAAGGAGTAATATAGTAAGTAAGTAAGGATAACAAATACAGCTTTTGTTTTGCACTTGTAAATTTCATTAGTACTACTAAGTATTAATTTAGCTATGTTACACTAATTAGGGTTTCGTACCTCAAAGGGAGGAACCCTTATAGGATCACTCGCTTGTCCGTCCGTCCGTCCGCCTGTCATAGGCTACTGTCAGGAACTATAAGAAATATAGTCTTGAATTTTTTTGCAAAAATACTTATCCTGATAACCGCAACATAATTCAAGACTGATATGAAAAAATATTGCCTACAAAAAAATGGGGGGAGGGTAAACTGATAAAAATAAAAATAAACACTGAAAGTCATGTGGGGTATCGTTGAAAAGGGCTCTTAATAAATTTTTTATTTTTTTATTTTTGTATATCTTCAGAAGTTATGATCAAAAAAGTGAAAAAAATGACCATTCCCCCGAAAGTACTGAGTCCAAAATAATGAAAAAAAAAATGATATAGATCTTAAGCCACAGATTACAGAAAAACCTACCTGGAATAGCCAATAACTTTGTAAACACCATTTTGCTATGTTAATTTCCGAACTATTCCCTCCACACCATCCATACCATTGTACAGTGGGACGGAACCCTTTGTGCACAAGTCTGACTCGCACTTACCCGCTTTAAGGCTTATAGTCTGATTACATATTAATTTATATTAGATTCGATCAATGTAACAATTAGCTCATTATAATTGTCATTATTATAAACATTTTACCGAAAAGTTCTAGAGCGCATAAACAATGTGTCACATCACATGAAGCCATAATGAGTATTTTCGCAGCCGTACAAATTAACATTTGGTCACGTATAAAGAAAAAGAACGTATCCATAGAACTAAACATCCCTACACTAAAACCGCGACCCTCTTTCGGTAAAAAGAAAGTCAGACCTTTTTCACTTCACTAGAATAAGATTATTGAAATACCTGTATTCGGATTTTCTTGTAATACAATCAAAATAAAAGCATCGCGCTGAGAGAGATAATGTAATAATGGTTTTCTGATACTGATGTGAACTTTCACAATAGTCTAAGCAAGTAGTGTCTAAACTTAATTAAAGGTTCCGATCGCCCCGTTATATTCTTCGGTTGGCCTCTCAGGACATAATGAAGAAACAAACATTATGTTGTACTACCTTTTCCCTTATGGGGATGCAGAGGCACAGTTGTGCCGACTTTTAACCAAAAACGCAAAATAATACTCCATTTTGAAAAGAAATTCAATAGGTTTATTCAATTATAGTTAATTTTTTTTATTTAGCCATAATAGTGTCCTCCTGCTGGATGAAGGCCTCCTTGTCTATATAATTCCTTGGACTGCGCCACCTCCAGCCACCCCGGCAGAAACTTGTCAAGGTCAACCTAAGACAATACAGTCCAGAATAAGCACCACTGTGTGGGCAAAAAACCCTAAGAAAAACGACAGAAATTGCTCGAGAAGTGTCCCTGTGGAGCGTAATAAAGGGCTGTCCATAAAATTGGCAGGTAAGGAAAGCGATGGGTCGGCCATCCCAAGTTTATAGCACGATTATCCTGACGAAACGACGATTTCATAGACTAAATGAAACGGTAATTTTAAAGGCACTGGATGTATCTGGTCTTTTTCCAACGACCGTTTCATGAGAGGTTTACGGTACTACTTAAAATAATATTGTTTTGAGATTTCATTTTGCTTTAGCGTATATATTATTTAAATATAGGTAGTTAATTCTATTGTTTTGCATTTACTAATTAGTATAAGTTTGTGTTGTTTATGCAGTGCTGTAGAGTAAAAATGTTGTTTTGATGGTGTATAAATATATAACTTAGAAATTAAACGAAGTTAACGAAGTGCAATTAACGCGTAGAAAGAATTTTAAATCTTATGTAAATAAAATCTCACTTATAAGGATATCTTTGAATACAAGACGTCATTAAAAAAACTAAAAAGTACATTAAAAAGCACAAAAAAGCGGAAGACTTCGAGTAATTCTTACTGTTTCATTACGTAAGTAATCTTACTTACGTAATGAAACAGTAAGAAATAAAGATCCTATTTTGTATATTTCAATTGAAGTATTTTTAGTTAAAATTTCATTTAATAAGGATATCTTTGGATACATGACGTACTTAGAAAAAAAGCCGACTGCGGTACACTAAAAATAATCGAATCTCGATAATTACTCTAAGTCTTCCGCTTTTTTGTGCTTTTTAATGTACTTTTTAGTTTTTTTAATGACGTCTTGTATTCAAAGATATCCTTATAAGTGAGATTTTATTTACAAAATACTTCTACTCAAATATTCAAAATAGAATCTTATTTCCTGCTTTACAAAATTACGATCAGTCTGTAAATGCTCAGTTTTAAACTAAGTTCAAATTCATTCACAGATTGTGCAAGATTACTAAATATTTCCGTACACTCCATTAAATCCTATATATTTTTTACACCTTTCATTCGGAAAAGTAAGTTTTGCTCCACGACGAGAGGGAGCAAAATGCTACTTTTCTGTTCAAGCTACTTATTTATTTATTCATTGGCATGTAGCAATGTACCTATTGAACACATATTAAAATAATCGAATGTAATTATGAAATTACATTACAATCGACTACGATGACATAGTCGATTAAAAACGAACATGTTTCAAGTTTTAACTTTAACAACGTTAAATGAAATTTTATGAACTTTCCGTGATATAAAAAAATAACACAATAAATTATTTGTTTTACTGAAATAAAAACATTAGTAAAAGTACACAGGAATATTTTATCTTTGGTGACATTTACCTTATCCTTCACAATCCACCATTATAAAAAAAAAGTTTTGTTTACGTTGTTCGATTACTGTAAAAGTGGTGAAAGTATAATTCAAAGTAGAGTTATAAATTTTTTTTAGAGCATTTAATTTAAATTTTCCTCATAGTCGGTGTGAAAAGTTGTATGTGTCACTCAGGAGCAAAATGATTTTCGTCATGGGCGTTAACGCTTGAATCCTTCGTTACGCTCAGGATTATCGTAGAATCCATCCCTTCACTCTGGATTCAATGTACCGCCCTGGCCGTAAATACATTATTTTGCTCCCTTGTGACACAAATAATTATTAACAACCCACTCGAGGGTCTTGAAATATTTTTTCTATCCCGCACATTAAAAGGCATAAAAGCCGTCATGAAAAAACTACTTAGTAACACTCGCGCCATCAAGAAAAATCCAATGTATAATTTATCAAAATCGGTTGAGTCGTTGAGTAGTTATAAGGGGAAAGAGGAACATACATACAAACATGCAGGTCAAACACATAACTGTCCTCTTTTCCGCTTCGATGCAGCCGGTAAATAAAAGAAGGGAGGATACTATTTGACCAGTAAGGTCACTTGTCTAGAACTAATGGTTAACAATCCGTTAATTCCAATCAAATACTCTTTATCGTACGTGAAGGCAGTTCGGTGAATCGACGTCCATTCGGATAACTCTGATAGCGTTAGCAATATTAGATATTATTTGGTGTACTTTTGTCAATGTTGAATGCGTAGACTTGGAAATATTCGCTCCAATGAACAAATAGCTAGAGGCGACCGTCCAATATGATTCAATAGTAATAGTTTCGATATTGTTATTTACTAAGTATCGGTTGTCTAGTTTGATAAGTAGATAGTCACAATCTCCCGCAATATCCATTACAATTTCAATATCTGTCGATAGTCTGGGTCGCTACTCAAAATAGCAGTGTATCAAAACTAAGCAACCTTTCGTTTTATGTTAAGACGTGATTCTTAAAGAGCGCAAATCAAACACAACAAAGGTAATGTAAATTAAGAAAATATTGATAAAGTAATTTATTTTGTGTTTATGCGACAGGTCCGAGTAATCAGTACAAGCTTGTCCATTATTCATTAGCCACAAAGAAAAGTGTGCTCCCCGGGAAATATAAGGACTTCATTTCCTTCGTTTGCAAGAACATTATCTTGTCCCTCAACGATCTACTTTGAAGTGATTCACTCGGGTAACGAAAGTATTTTGTACGGGCTCATTTATTTCGTGTAAGATGCTTAAAAGTAAGTAAGTACACCAACAGGTAGGGTGTCTAAACAGTATCTAGATTATCCTTTTTGTATTGGGTGAATAAAGCTCTGTGATACAGCTTTTATTTTCAGCAGAATATTTGTTGACTTTATTGAATCTTTTAGTATTGGGTGAATAAAGCTCTTTTATACAGCTTTTATTTTCAGCAGAATATTTGTTGACTTTATTGCACTGAGGTCATTCATCTATTATACCTATACTCTGCTTTATACTTAATCGTAAAACTATGAAATACAAATAAAAAAAAATGGAAAACTCGTAAAAAAAGGCGATCGATAGATATCACTAAATTATGATTTTATCATTGTCGGAGATCTCAATTTTATTAAGGCAAGTAATGAGATACAAGGTGCCAATATAAATAAATCTCATTTTAAACTTTATTGCCACTGTGACGTCGCAAAATAAGCACTTCAGGTTTAACCGTCCAGTCGTTAAAAATAACACAATTTGGATTGTTTCCTCTCAAAGTACACCTACTCGAATAATTCAATATCAATTAAAAAACACTCCACGACCACACTCAAATGGAAATGGAATAGAAATGACATTTTATCGGGGTTTATTGATTTCTTTTGTATTTAGATAGATGATGATGAGGTGGGACGCCGGAGAACACATCCCCTATGTAATAATACAATTCTATTTCATCACCACTTACAGATAACGCTAAGCTAGCGTCTTATTAAGCTTTTGTTAAAGGACTGACTTCGTGGTTTGATAGACAAAAATCGTCTAAAACATGATAATTTGCTTTCCTACGTACGTACACAGTACAGTACGTACACACATTTTTATATATGAAACATCTTATATTCGAAGCGTCTATACATGACCAATCTCAATAACAGAAAAGGCCGCACAATAAAATGTGACGTTCATAGTGTCGTGAGATGAATTAACTGCCGAGATCTAATAGAATTGCTTGTTGAATGAATGAAATTAATTCAATAATATATATATTACGTAGACAGAGAATAATCTATTTTCCCCGTCTACGGTATATAATGATGATGAATGATTTTTAGATTGATTAAGGACCTGATTAGGTTAACAAGGTTAAACTGACTTGAGCCAATCACGTGCCGCTAATATTCAAAATAGCGGCACCTGATTGGCTGAAATCAGTTTAACCAATTTGTTAACTTAACCAGCCACCAGAAAACCGGCCGTTAGTGATTCAAATCAAAATTTTTTTAGGCCCATTATTATTCCTTTTATATATAAATGATTTACCTAATGTAACGAAGAATGACTGCGTCCTTATTGCGGACGACACTACACTCCTTATTAAATGTAATAACAGAAATGTATTGGAATCTGAGATAAGTGAAGCCCTTAATGATATGGTGACATGGCTGGAAAACAACAACTTGAAAGTGAATAGCGAAAAAAACCAAAATAATACAATTTCAGACTTCCTACTGTCACTCCGCACCAGAGATATGTATAAACTTTAAAGGAACTCATATTGAAGTAGTCGACTCTACCTTATTTCTAGGAATAGTAATAGACAAACATTGTAATCGGAAAGCCCACATAGATAGAGTGTGTCTAAAACTAGATAGGTTTGTTTATGTGTTACGACGTACGAGAGATGTGGCAACGAACGATGCAACTCTATCGGCATACCACGGATACGTTTCGTCAGTACTACGGTATGGTTTAGTTATGTGGGGTAACTCCGTAGACTTTGACAGGGCGTTTAAAATCCAAAAAAAATGTATTCGAGCAATATGTGGTGCAGGATATCTAGATAGCTGTAAACCTTTATTTAAAAGAACACAGATACTTCCCCTGCCGTGCCTATATATATACGAAATGTGCATTTTTGTTAAAAAATACCCAGATATGTTTAAGAAAAACTCCGAAATGTTCAATGCTAGAGGCAGGCACAAAGATAATTTATAAGTTCCACCACAAAGGTTGCAATTATTTTCCAATAGTGCCTATTGCATGGCAATAACAATTTATAACAAAATCCCCAATGACATAAAATACCTGACATTTAACATGTTTAAAAATAAATTATTCTATTATCTAATGGAAAAATTATATTATAAGGTTAATGACATGTTTAATAATAATCAATTTGAATAATTTAATTTAATTATAACGGTTGCGCTAGACATCTAAGTTTATAATATTTGCACACCAACTCCTAGATGGTGAATATGTTGATCCTCGCGCTTTACTGCTTATTTAAGATCATATGTACACATATTTATAGCAAATAAACTATTTGATTGATTGATAATTAAAACTATTTATATTTCAAACAACTGAACTTCGAGCAATAACGTGTCATTAGATAATTATAAAAAATACTTGTACTTAACAGGAAATAAAATAGAATCTACTTTAGGGTTTAAAAAATATGTTTATTTTATTAGTGCAGTCATAATAATTAGATACTTTTAAGAATGTTTTTTTCAAAATCCAATAGATGGCACTTTGTTCCCCGAACTAGTTTTTTTCTTTCGTACATGATGAACGTGGAAAATATGGATGTTGTTTGAATGATTTGAAAGTGCGTGAAGGTGGGATGCAAATGCGTGAGTTAGGTACTTATCATGTGCCTCTTATACGCCGACGAACACGTTGTTCTTACTAATCAGTGGATGAGCTGTAGGAGATAGTAATTTTCATGAACGAATAATTTAATAACAAAGGAATAAAAGTGCATGAAAGTAAAACAACGCATTCAGATACTTCTTTATCCTTTCATAAAACCATGACTTTGTTCTTACTTACATTCATTTTCATTCATGAGAGGTACCATCTCCTACAGCTCTTCCAATAACGAAACAAGAATCACTTGATCATCGGCGTATATAAGAGGCACTTAAAAAGTAAATCTCATATTTGCATCCCACAATCACGTACTTTCAAATTATTAAAGAAACAGCCATATTTAGCACATTACATTCATCATAAGTGAATAAAAAAAACGAGAAGGGGCGACTACATCGCCATCTATTTGATTTTAAAAAAACCTGCTCAGTAAGCATCTAATTTAACAGCTGCTACAGCTAGCCTCAGTATCAAGTGAATCACTGTTGTCACTAATATTAATAATAAAAGGTGTGGTCACGTGGTCGGTTGCCGTGTCCATTAGACCATCGAACTTCATAATTTTTATCGATGCATTTGTTCCACGACTCAGAATATATTTTTTGCAAACCTACTCTCGTCAACTCCTTTATTTCCGCCATTTTAAATGTTTTGTTGTTTCTACCAACATAAGACTCGTTGTGCCCAAATTAATTGAATTGTGTTTGATTCACAATGTGAAGGCGGAAGACCTAATGTAATAACTTTTATCTAGACACGTATCATAAACCCTCTTTACTGCGTCCCAAAACCACATGTTACGACCAGCATAATGCTGGTAAAAACTACTATTTGGTAAAAACTCATTTCTTATCTTAATTGAAACATTTTGACCAATTTTCGACAAATTATGACATTCAAATTTCGAACGCCAACACCCGCCTGCTTGCCACCCCTTGTTTGTCTGTGAAGTTGGTACTACTGAATAAGCTAAACAAGTGGAGAGCAATTATCAATGCCACCATGCCGGCTGAATATGCGATTCATGAACCCATCAAAGAGAGATTATGGTATGGTAGATAAACAAGTGTATGTAACTGTACATAATTAGGCATTAAAACTCTCGAGTATAACAAGCGCAGAAACTAATGTACCACAGAGTACTTACAGATAGATTATATTTCATTCATTCGTTCTTTCATTCACATCGTGCCCATCACTAAAACGAATTTTGGTAATTTTTGCTAAACAATGTTCTGTTTTTCGTTATTTCTAAGAAACATTTGGACCAGCTTTTAGAGAATTGTAGTGTATTTGTGTTTTAGATTGCCTCTACAACTTAAAACGAGTGATTCCTTTGGAATATCTATTGAGTTTTGGTATCACGTGACATTTAATTACATTGTTGGCCTAGTTAGAACGCCCAAATCAGCATGACTTCAACATCCTGTTTGGAAAAAAAAAACGTTATTGTACGAAGAATAAATAAAATATTATTAATCTTTACATTCATTCCCTAAAAACTTCGTCAAGTATTAATCAGAAGCCAAACATAAGCTTGATTAGAAATCCTAAACGAAAACAATTGCTTTATTACCAAGAACATCGGATTACCGTACTGAGATGCGAGGACAAATCTGTGCCCACAAATGCTAATCGGCCACTTTTACCTTACACTTATCGTCAGGGGAAAACTACCCATACCAACGTAATTATAAGGCTCACAGATACGGCTAATGGCTGTCTGTTGTAAATTGGTTCTGTTACGGGGGTTGGGTTTATTCGCCGCACGTTTTTCCTTGAAGATCATCCGTGATCACAGGTTTGGTTGGTACATCATGGATTTCGGCTCTTCCCCTAATTGCCGCAAAAAGTTGCGTCATCAATTTTGTGGGAGATATTTTTATGGTTTATTCGAGGCAGTACTTAGTGAACTGGAGGCTTATTTTATAAGTGGATATGGAGGTACAGTCTCCCGCTGCGTAACTGCACTTGTGTACCGATTGTGTGGAATTAGACTTCAGGGCACTCGAGGGATGGGAAACTAAGCAACTAGTATGGTACAGGTACAGTGGTTTGCTGGCCCCGAACTAGGTAGTCCTGTATTTCAGGTAAAAGTATGATACTTGAGATGCGGATTTATAAAGACCCACGAGTAATGTCATAGAACAGGCTGTGGTTTTTCAGGTAAATGAGAGTTTCTTCTCTGCTGTTATTAACTACCATTATTGTAATATTTTTGATAGAATGCACCATAGTTTTTTATTATACCCCAAGGGGATGGAGCATTGTTTTATGTCACAGGCGCGGTAATTAATCCTGAACGTAACGAATAATTCCCGAGCGAAACGAGGTGTAGAGTGTGAACACACCTTCATCCTATATATTGTGTGAGTCTGCCTGTCTGTAGAAAATAACACTATTCTCATTTACCACCAATAGGCCCATCCTTACATGGTGACCTTGCCAGGCCAGCCTACCCTAAAAGCCAGTGATCTTGCAACTACACTATATGTTGAATGTATGTTACATTCTTAGCCACTCTTATATTATTATGTATGAATTTATTGTAATTGAATAAAAGTCTCGTGATTACGTCCGATGCATTGATGTTGCACAAATAAATGAATAGATAACAACAGAACCCAAAAGAATTCCTTCGTTAAACGTAAGTCTTTTGTAATCGAATTAAAACCGGTAATGTTTAAATAACGTCATAAATATTTTACTCTTTGGCTCATTTTTCATTTTAAATGTCTATAAAAAATAAAAGCACTTCCAGGTAGGGTCGTTACTCCTGATTTATATCTCCGACACTGTTGAATGAACGCTCGCGGGCTGTTTAATTTAAAGAGTCAAATAAAACAATGCAAAATTACGTATTTTCACTGTAGTTTTCAGTCTTGATTTTGTAGAGTTCTATTTTGAATTTGAATTGAAGCACCTTGGTTAGTACAGTTCCTTAGTCAGATTTGAAAAGCTGTTAAGTAGAATTATTGACCAAATTGTGGACCAATTATATACCAGTCCTATTCACACGTTATACAGCCACGATGTTCTTTTTAAAAATTGAATCTTTTCTGATTATTTGAATCGATTCCTTATGATGATAACGACTATGTGCTCGTAACTACTGCGAATGAAGCAACGACTGAATTTGTTTTTTTTATAGATGAATTGATTATTTACTTGAATTAATTAACTATAACTTACTGCAGAATCCAGACTTTTAAAACGTGAAATATCGAATATCTGCGATATTGTTTCTCACTTGTTGCAAACATAAAGCAAATATTGCGCAACAATTTCGAATCAGAGCAAACGTTTCCGGGGCCCGAGGCAAATAAGCAATACTGACGTGAGATGCCAATATCAGGATTTACGTTTTCTCCCTATGAGGTTTATCTGGGATAAGGTGATCGTTTGATTCGTCACGTACATTCCTACCCATTTTTATTTGCAAGCCCTACAGGGCTCTACGAGGCATGTACTGGGTTACATTGAGGGGCAAATAACAAATTGGATGTCATTGTTAGCCTAGTAGAACGTACAAGCAAGGAAAATTACTATTGTCATTGTGGGCAATATTAATTGCATTGCCTTAAAGTTTAACGATAAAATTTGACTATTTCACAAGAACTTTTTACGATGGAGTAAGACGAATGAAAACATAAGTATACCTGAACTAATCGAGTGGTTAGAAAACCGTGGTCTTTACAAAGAGTTCTAAAATGAATAATGGATATTATACAAGAAAACATAAATTGATGTTACCTCTCAAAGAGAGGAGCTTAAATCGATTTCTCATTACTTTGCGTTTCCCCCGTTTTTTGGTAGCAAAGTCACCTATTGTTACGCCTACTTCCAGCACACCACAGGGGCTTATAAGTCTTTCGAGGACCAAGGAGGTCGGCCTCGATAACAACGAGGGATTATTTTAAAATTATTTTCACGTACTTACAGAAGTATGTAGGTAATAAATAAATATGGCGGATGCTAAATCTGATTACAATTCGATTGATACTAAAATGGATCATTATGAAAATAATATTTGATTCCGGATTGGGCCCGATTTCGGTCAATAAGGGCCCTTATATCCCGAGGATATAGGACAATTTGCCAAAGAGTGTTTTCGAAAGACAATGATTTTAACAAAAGATTCTCAAAATATATTTGTAGTTTATATAGTACCTAATGATGTGATAAGATATTCTATGATGAAAATAATTACCTAAGGGGATTATGTGCAATATAAGTTCGGTGTTAACTACCACTGGTTGCTTTGTTTTCAAAAATATTTTTTCTTAAAAATTAACTACAGTACAAAACAAGACACGGTCATTGGTGTAACTTAAAATAAACTAATAACATCTCGTAGTTATGTGTAAGTATTTAATATATTTACATCTTATTTCCTAACCCAACTAAATTTCTATGATGTAGTCTTTGAGCAGACATATTTACTAACAATAAAGTATATGGAAGCTTTATTATGTACTTATTATAAATTCTCAATTAATTATCTAATAACCTATCTATACGGATACTTAATACTATGATGAGTATTTGTTATAAAAGGAGTATTAAAGGATATATTGATGGCTCTATTTTTAAAAGTTTGCACCTAAATTGAATGTAGGTTGAGTAACACATACTACTTCATAGAGATGCCGCGTACGTAATGCAAGGACGGACTAAGGTTGAATATATTTTAATTTTTGTGCTATGGCTCAATTTGCTATGTCTATTAACATTGTGACTTAATGCGTTGAGGGCTTTTGCACCTTTGGTAATTAATGATTTCACGTGGGAGGTGCAATTTACTTTTTGTGGATTACTACACCTAAATTATGTGAGGTATCCAAGGCCTACAATGACCATTTACTTGAATGTTAAAATGTAGTTTATCATCTTTCGTCAAGCCAAGATTTCTGATTGACTTAACGCGAGTAATAGTTTTACTAGATAAAGTATAATTAAATAAAATGGAATTGTGTTTGCGGGAGAAAGTAATAATGTTACACTTGTCAAAATTAAGAAGTAATTGGTTTTCCTTACAGTAGTGATTAACCTGTTGGATCTACAAGGATCTACAAAATGATCTGTTATAACAGATCATTTTGTAGATCCTCGCAATCAGTTATCGATGAGACTATCTTATTTTTTTTTAAGTATCATCAACATATAACAGATGACATGAGTGAACGAAGGTTGATTCGATGTCATTTATATAAACCCTGGGGGATTCCAGATGTAATATTCAGGAGTTTAGAAGTGTACATTTTTAGCGCCACTGCTTGGCTTCGGTTGTTAATATAAGAATTCAGCCATCTCAGGTGTCATTTTGTCTCTTAAAAGTACCTATTAGGCTATTACTCTTGGCTTCTGGGATGCTGGAGTTTTTAATGTCTTTGTTCCTACAGACTACTTTGTATGTAAATGGGAAGGAGAATGAGCTGAACCACTGAGCAAATGCCGTGACAGGAAGCGTTGGCACCCTGTATACTCTTCTAGCCATCATTGGGTTGTACTTGTTCGAGTTCAAAATTAGTATGTTTGTACAATGCTACTCTAGGGATATCCTCTAACAGACAGGACTTGGCACTCTCGTAGAATTTTTGCAGTGGGATAAATGAATGGCTTTTTCATCATCACCTTAAGTATAGACCGCTGAGCCCTTTCTGCTGACTTCATCAAGCATTTCACTAGTAACTTTATCGTATGTAGTTTCAGTATGCTTTGTCTTAGATTGAGGAAAAGTAGGGATTTTTTGAATTTATTTGCAAGGTTTGTTTTGAACCACATCGGTGTACGTCTTCATCTTCCACTCAACCTTGGTTGGGATTTTTAGTAGAACTGTACATAAACGGGGCGTTTATCTTCAATTTGATGTTTATTGCTGTTACAGATATTTAACTCTTTTCTTGCAGGCTCGGTATTTGGCGGGGTGCTTCTCTTGATATTTGCAGCACTGGACAACTTCAGTACGCTCTCTTATAGGTTTGATTTTGTTTCATGGTTTTCCGTACGCTCGACACATCTTGGCGGTAGGTTGCAATTTCGGGATGAATTTCGGGTTGGCAACGAAAATATAACGTGTATCCTATTTGCGTTGTTAGAAAAAAAAATCTGTATTTGAATTACCCAGTTACAAATTTACTTGAATTTCTTAAAATTCGCAATGTCTGCGCTTGCAGGAAGGTGGATGAAAAGAGGAGGAAGCTTGGACTCCGTAGCAGATGATTTGGTGAAGTTTAATTATGCTAACACCCACGAATTCCCGGGTCGCAAGTAAGTACCTTAGCACTTTCTATAGCACAGGCTGGTATACGGCGTATCACAATTTGGGAAATGATCTCCTCCTTGCGCGTAAAGGTGTGGAAGGGTATCTCATCTTTACGTAGACCATCTTTCAAGAGTTGGTGACACTCTCCAGAATAACAGTTTATCGCTATTTTGCCTTAGCCTTTGTAAAACAGGTGGAAGCTTTTGGTAAACTTGGATACCAGATCAACAACCATTTGGTGTGTAATCCTTCTCTACTTCTCTCATAATTGGAGTTACTCGAGTGGGCATCTTTACTTGAATATTGGTAGACTCACGCTCTTTATCCGTATTAAGTCCCGAGAATCGGTTATCAGCTCTGAGTATATTAAGTTTTCCTTATATGATTATCTCCAAGTTGACCGCTTACAGAGCTCGGGCGTGGAACAAAAAGTCGCTTGTGCAAATCCTTTTAAAAGCATATCAGCGGGAATCCGGGACACACCACTTTATAAATGTGGTGTAGCTTTTAGAGGGGACGGAAAATAAGAGAATCGTTAATAATTCTAATCGATATTTTTATGCTCCTGAAGAAAGCCAAATACTTTGTGGAATGTTGTAATATTTTTGACAGGGCTACGTACACAAAGGGATTAACTCAGGTTATAGTCCAATTTTTGCTTTGTAAGTTAGGTCCACAAGGCATAGCCTAACCTAACCGAATCTGACTTAACTCGTGAGATATATTCGGTTAATTTATCAAATCATTTTAAACCTGCCGTCGCCGTACATACGATATTGTTTTACCTTTCCAATAACACAAAAATTATACCTCCTCTACTGGACTCCTTTTACTCCTTTTGTGGACAAAAAAACAGTAAGACTAGAGCTCAGAAACTGTGGTCTTTATTCTACCTCAGTTCACAAAAGTAGAACAACAATGTACAATCGAACCAACTGAATCATGACCCACTTGCCTGATAATTCGTTTGAAACTTTCAAACTTGTAAGATCTATCAAAATGTCAGTGTCTAATCAAATGATAACAAGTTCGTTACCAAGGAAATAAACCTTCAAGCGAATTTCGACCTACTTGCATTTAAGGGGTTTAGCAAAATAAGCTTATGGTGGGTCATGATTCAGATGGTTCGATAGTACATTGTAGTACACCATCACGACTACTGTGCTAGTATACTCGAAGGTAGTCACAGGTTGCGTTGGGCGGCAAACAATAGAAACCCATTTTTAACACAAAGTATCGAGTGAAATGAAGCATGTTCAACGTCCGTGTCAAGGCTTTTGTTATATTTTCGTTGCGGAAATTCGCAGGTTAGAGATTGATTGGTTATATAAATGTTTATACAATGTTGCATAACGTGTTCTCGTTATCTTGTCCTGTCACAGTCACATGTCAATGGCGGCTAAATCAGTGCCAGTGACCACTACCATGATACGATAACAGACAGTCATTCCGAACGTTGCACGCAATAAATAAGTATCGTTGACTCAATCATGGGCGTGCAGTGGTAGACAGGAATCGATGGCCGCTATCGCAATGTTAGCAATAGACCGGCTTATCGATCAAAAATAAGAAAAAAAGAAAATTATTCGCTCTGGATGTTTTAAAGCAATTCCAATTCTTTGAGAAAATAATTAAAGTTTTACGTTATCAAAGAGGGTAAGCAATTTCCTCCAACGTCAAACAGCATTCCTTTAGATCAAAGGAGAGTGGACTCTTTCCTTCGTTGCTTCTTACCAATTCCACCTTATGATTAATTTGTTTTATTTCATAGCTTGAATCCCTTTGAGATTCCTTCATGACATAGTAAGTAGTTTCTTTTCATATTCCATTTTTAGGGTTCCGTACCTTAAAAGGAAAAAAGGAAACCTTATTTATAGAATCACTTTGTTGTCCGTCTGTCCGTCTGTCATAACCCTTTTTCTCAGGAACACATGCAGGTATCAATTTAAATTAATATCAATTACTCACGTCTGTGGACCCTTGGAGCTTATGAAAAATTAAAACTTCTAGGTCCACGCAATCAAAAAATACGGCCTTTTATGTCCCAAATTTGCTAAACTTGCTAAAATTGCTTCATACCCGCAAGGGAATCAAAACCTATAGGGTATTTCCAGTTGACCTAGTATCATGAAATTTGGCATAAAGCTGGGTATTACAGCACTGTCTGACTGCCTGCCTAAGTTTAATGGTAAAAATACATACCTACTTAGAACGTATCGTAAACATATGTAAGGGCTATCTTGGTCTGGTGATTACACCCACACACTTGTGACACAGGTTAGTGTCACAGGAGATGCAGGTTTGAATCCTATGCCTCTGCCACCTCTTGTGGAAAAAGGGGTAGCGCTATGTATATAACTGCAATTATCTGACTGTTATATTAAATACGTACTTAATTTATACTAAAGCTGCCCATGGGCACGGCTTCGCATACGCGTTTTTAGGCTTCTCTTAGATTTACGACCAGAAAATTGTTTTAAGGTACTATCGAACCATCTGAATCATGACCCACCATAAGCTTATTTTGCTAAACCCCTTAAATGCAAGTAGGTCGAAATTAGCTTGAAGGTTTATTTCCTTGGTAACGAACTTGTTATCATTTGATTAGACACTGACATTACGATAGATCTTACAAGTTTGAAAGTTTCAAACGAATTATCAGGCAAGTGGGTCATGATTCAGTTGGTTCGATGGTACCTAAGCATCATCAACTCAGTTCATATCGATATAATTTTGTTAGGCATGGGCTTTTCCAGATACAATCCAAAACAGCCTCGTGTCCCAATACAGACAAATGGCCGCTTCGAATAGACAAGTGAGGTCGAATCCAAACAAAACACCTCTACAAGCCAGCACGTTTTTTTTTGGTCACGTGTTTGAGTTACAGATCTTCAATCATTCAGCCTACACGTAAGTAAACAGCCTACGATATGCAGTCTGATGATGATTTAATTATTCGTTGGCTGGGGAGAAAGAAGAATAAAATCCCGGTCTTGGATTTTTATGTATGTGGCGTCATTGTTTCTAGTTAGTTGTCGACACAGGCTATCCCAGTGTGGAGCCAGAAGCAAAGTATACGCCTGTATACTGGATGTAACAGAAAGGTTTATTCATGTTTAAAGGGGTCAACACACGTGTACGCGGCGTCGCGCAAGACCGCACATAGGGACCTCAACAATACGCACATCGGCCTGCCTGGGAAATCTGAACGCATACATATTAATGAACTCCTGACTTTGCAAAACAAGAAGCTGTTGAAATGTTGTAAGGTCAAGGCGAAGGAAATGTCATATGCTTATACTTGGACAAAAAACTGCCGTATCTATGTGCGGAAAGCCGGAAAAGCCCCCTACATAAAAAGAGCATCTGAAGCGGAGTTTATAATTTTATTAGCTCTCCCCCGGCTCCCATATATATGCACCTATTTGTTTATTTATATCATCGTCAACTGTTGTGCGTTCCAACCATACACTCACACACAAAAACACACTCACAAATACGTACTATACACGACATTCATTATAATTATAGATATTATAATTATAAATATTCATAATTCATAATTCTTTATTGCACACAAATATTTTACAAGTTAAAAAAAAAAATATGTACAAAGGCGAGCTTATCTCTAAAAAGAGATTTCTTCCAGCAAACTGCCATGGTTTGCTGGAAGAAATCTCTTTTTAAAGGAAATATTATTGTAAAAGGTAGATTATTAGATTATTAGGAAGAGCATTGCAAAATAATTAGTATAAATAAAATGCCAAGGAATAAATTAAATACTCATAAAATAAAGACAGTAACTAAATAAGTACTGAAATATACTACATACACTTTACATATAAATATACAATAACTTTTAAGAAAGAGAGAGGTAGTGCTCTTTAATACGTTTCTTAAAACAGAAAGGAGTGGAACTGTCTCTTATAGTGCAAGGAAGTGCGTTCCAAAGTCGGACCGCCCGTAACCTGAAAGAGTGTTTATGCGCAGTATTGTTATGCCGCGGAGTGGCTAAAAGTGAGATCTCCGGTGCCGATCTCCCTAAAAGAGGTATTTAAAATGGTCTCGAAGGAATTGCTCGGATTTTTCAAGGTATTGTACAGATAATAACGAATGTGAGAGTCTCGGCGACGACGAATCGGCAGCCACCCCAACTCTGCGATATTGAGAAACATGGTCGAATTTGCGAAGTCCGAAGATAAACCGAATCCCGAGGTCTGAAGTCGCTCGAGTTTATTCAGTTTCTCTTCGTTCGCACTCGCCCAGGCAACATCGGGATAGTCGATTAGCGGCAAGAGAAGAGATTGTACAAGGGTAATATTGGTCTGCCGTGGCAAGAACTTCTGTAGACGCCTGAGGGAATGAAAAGACGCTAAGACCCGTCTGCTGACCTCGCAGACATGTGGAGACCAACACAGCTGGCTAATGGAAGATGACCCCGAGGTTTTTCGCCTTAGCAGTGTACTCAATTATATAATATATAATATATAATAATACCTTGGACACCATTTACACACATTGATCTAGCCCCAAACTAGGATTCCCTGTATCTTGGGAACTAGACAACGATACAAATACGTATATAGCTAAATATTATACTTAGATAGATAAACAACCATGACTAGGGTACAAACATTCGTTCTCATCAATCAAATATTTGCCCCCACCGGGATTCGAACCCGGGACCCTTGGATTCGTAGGCAGCGTCACTGCCGACTCGGCCATTCGGGTCGTCAATTGTAGTACCATTATAAGTTACAGGAACAATAGGTTTTTGTAGTAAGGAAAGAGAGTGCTTGGTTCCTATAATCATTGCTTGCGATTTTATCGGGTCAACCAACAGCCCGTGAAACGAGGCCCAGTCCTTTACATTCTCGAGGTCGGCATTCAAAATCTCCACGGGTGAAACTAAATCGCAGGGGGAAAAGTGACGATAGATTTGGAGATCATTAATCATCTCAGAATTATCTATCAGAACGTGAACGGACTTTCTATAATCGTGTTGCTGCTCTCGACTACCTATGATCTTATTTTATCACGGAGACCAAGCTTTGCGAGGGCTTTCTTAATGCAGAGTTGGCAGATCCAGATCATCACAATATCTTCCGGCGGGACCGTAACTCGGAGACGGCTGTCGGCGGTATTATGGCGCTGTGTACGCCGGCGCTCGGCGCCCGACGACGACGGCGGCCCGAGTGGGAACGCGCTGACCACGAGTGCATTTGGCTAACTGTAAGTGGGGCGGCAGTCAGCACAGAGCGAGACCTACACATACCGCTCGTGTACCTGCCGCCTAGAGGTTCCGGTTCGTGTATAATGCTTTGAAGGCGCTAACTGACGTAACTGAGAATAATTCGGAAGACTATTTTATGGTTATAGGTGATTTCAACTTATCTTGTCTATGTTGGGATTCAGGCGCACTTATTTGCATAAAAAGGGTACCAACGAATTTCAAAACTCTGTCATTAACATGACAAACCTAATGGATTACCTGGGTTTCAAACAACATAATCATTGAAAAATGTCTGCGTAAATATTAGATTTAGTGTACACAACTTTTTCCATTAACATTCAAGAGGTCAGCTGCTCGGTTGTTAATGAAGATCGCTTTCATATTACGCTCGAACTTGAGACCTTTGACTTAAGCATTTTATATACCATGCTCCTGGCGCCTTCGCTATCAGTATCGCAAGGGCAACTATGAGGCTATGAATGATCATCTTAGGGGACTAGACTTGTTTAATATTTATGCTTCGGAACGCACCGGTTTTCGTTGCGCGGATCGACCGCGAGTGATCGGGACATCACTAGCGGTTCGCATCCTTAATCAGCACCAAATCACCGACTTGAGGGGGGCTCGTCCGGTCAGTCCACTTAAGGCGCTGCTGCAAGATGTGCAAGTACTCAAGGGACCACCGTTTCCAAAAATCTTGAGCCATCTGCTGCAACATCTGCCACCTAGTTAACCGACTTAACTTAACATCACCGAATGGGTATTCTGGCAGGGCGTTAAGGGGCTGACCTATCAGGAAGTGACCCGGAGTCAATCAACGCTTCCAAATCATTTGGATCCGAACTGAGCGGGCACAACGGACGCGAGTTCAGTGTTATTTCAATTTTACAGAACAGCGTCGCAAGCTCTTCAAAGCGTAGAGAGGTCTCACCGATGATCCTCGTCAGGTGCGACTTAGCCGATTTAACCGCAGCCTCAAAAAATCCTCCCCAATGAGGACATCCCGGCGGACTGAAAACCCATTCAATCCCTCGTCGGGAGCAAGCCGTACCGATGGCGTCCTGGTTACCGTTCAGGAATTGAATGGGTTTTCAGTCCGCATTGGTACGGAACGTGCAGACGGTGCTCTTTAAGTCCGAATTGGACATTCTGAGACGCGGACGCGTCCAACTGAAGGGAGCTGTGGCTCGGCTCAACCCGTTTATTGACCCTCAAGGATTGCTGAGGGTAGGAGGTCGGCTGCGGAATGCCAACCTGCCTTATGCGGCTCGCCACCCGTTGTTACTCCCTAGGAAAGGGAAGTTGGTCGAACTGTTGATACAGGATCGACACATTCGGAATGGGCATATCGGATGCCACGCCTTGATGGCGTTTCTCCAGCGCGAGTTCTGGATTCTATCGGGAAGACGCTTAGTGCGTAGCGTCGTATTTCGGTGCCTGCCTTGTTATCGGGCCAAGGCGGCTACGATGCAGCCCCAGATGGGCGATTTGCCCTCGGATAGGGTTAACGAAATCCGGCCCTTTGCGGGTGTCGGAACGGATTTCGCGGGACCATTCATGGTCAAGTCTTCACAGCTACGGAACGCCAGATTAGTGAAGGCATACCTGTGCGTCTTCGTGTGCTTGGCCACGAAGGCAGTCCACTTGGAGGTGGTCAGTGACCTAACTACAGAGGCATTTATCGCATGTCTAGATCGGTTCGTCTCACGAAGGGGCCTCCCGTCATTAATCCGTTCGGACAACGGCACAAATTTTGTCGGAGCCAGGCGATATCTGCAGGAGGTCACTCAATTCCTGAACGGTAACCAGGACGCCATCGGTACGGCTTGCTCCCGACTAGGGATTGAATGGGTTTTCAGTCCGCCGGGATGTCCTCATTGGGGAGGAATTTTTGAGGCTGCGGTTAAATCGGCTAAGTCGCACCTGACGAGGATCATCGGTGAGACCTCTCTACGCTTTGAAGAGCTTGCGACGCTGCGACTCGCGGTCGATCCGCGCAACGAAAACCGGTGCGTTCCGAAGCATAAATATTGAACAAGACTGGTCAGTCCTTGGTAATGGTTCAGTCGACGACGCGGTCTGTGTACTAACAGCAAACATCAAGGACGCTATTGAGAGATTTGTGCCTAAACTGACTACCTGTGGTTCCCGTCAGAATCCGTTGTGGTATATGCCTATGTTCGAAATGTCCTAAGTACTGCAGTACAGCCTGGAACCCAGGGTATGCAGTACACAAGGACATGATAGAACGTATACAGATCAAATTCATTAGACATTCAAACTTTCGCAGCAGTTTTGTGAATGATACCTTACGGCATCATGTCATCGCCACAACCTCCACAGCCTCCAAGACCGGCGTAATATCTTGGATGTGCAGCTCCTTTATAGCATTTACCATGGCGATGTCGACTGCCCTGAGCTGGTCAACGAGCTGCTACGACTTAGGGCACCTACTAATCAGGCCTGGCACTGCCGACACTCGACACTCCTCCATGTACCCTGGCCCACACTAACTACGCGGCCAATTCTCCCAGCTGCCGCCTTCCACGGACTTATAACGATCACTTTGCAGCCCTGGATATCTTCCACCCGTCGCGCGGCCAGTTCAGGCGGGATTTATTGCTCCAGCTCAAAGATTGCTGTGAAGACGCCAGCAAATAATAAAGTTCATTATGTGGCTGCGATTTCTCTCTTAAACACAGTTTCGACCATATTTATATGTATATCACTCACACATTGAAACATAAACAATTACATACAGGCACATACATTGCTTCTGGCCCCACACTACCCTGTGTTGTGGGAACCGGAAACAGACGTGACACCACATATAATCATCCAAGACCTGGGGGTTCTTTTTCTACCACCAGCCGGGGATCAAACCCAGGACCTCTTGCATGGTAGGCAGAGCCACAACCGCTGCACCACAGAGGTCGACAATTAACATCTTACACAAACACAAACACACCTCTGAACAATTTCCCCTTCCCTTACCTGTGCCTTACCTTCTATAAACTCTATGTATAATTTACCTTTGTTTCCTACCATTTGTTTGGCCTAAAAAATGGAAGCCTTTAATTAGCCTTTGTTTAGATTACGTTTTGGTTTATTTTGTTTCTTGAATTGTGCTGTAGGCTTTGTTAGATAAATAAATAAAAATAAACTTTCACTATGAAACCAATTTGATTACAGCAAATTATTTTTTTGCTTCTATTTACATTTTCGGCCGAGCGATCAGCTGATTTGTAAGGAGAAAATAAATCTGCTTTGCACAAATCGCTATCATAGTGAAAGTTGTTCAGAATATTGTCCCTAACAACCCCCTAAAATATAACTACCCATTTCTATTACATCCTGTATAAATGCTCATGTTTATGTTTATAATGGACAGGCAGCTGAATGGGATTATTTATTTATGATTTCCGTAAACCATATATTTTGCGAGAAATCTGAGTTCATATTGGGAAAAAAAGACATGTCTCCTTTATGTTCGAGGCCCAGCCCAAAGAGGTTTATATTGCGAGTCATGTGTTGCGAGTTGTCAGTGAAAATGACCAGTTTTTTGTGGTTTTTGAATAACGCTTAGCACTTTTTTTATTTAGCGCCACTCACTTTGCATCCTTTCTAAGGTTTTCCCTGAATCGAGAATGTTTTTTTTTTATTCTAATACTATTTCGGTTCTACATATTCTCAGTTTGCAGATTTGATATTTCTTATTTCTGGTATAGTGTCTTTTTTAGGGTTCCGTGCTCGAAGGGTGCCAAACGGGACCCTATTACTAAGCCTCCGCTGTCCGTCTGTCCGTCTGTCACGGGGCTCTACCGGATCAACCGAAATAGGTAGAGAGCTGAAATTTTTACAGAGAGTGTTTTTCTGTTGTCTCTATATAGACAAAATACAGGAAAATATTGGTTTGGCAATTTTCTCAACCATTTTTTTTTATTTGTTAATAGATGAAAACCGGACTCCCCCGATGCTATCGGAAAAGTTCTTTAATTGCAGATATTGAGTTATAGGCTTAGTTATTTGTCATCATACGATTCGTAATTATTCATTCGAATTATAATAATTAATATACACTAACGAGCAATGAAAAAGTTCCACCCACAAAATGGCGACAAACAGCCATCCAATTTTTTAAAACATTTAATTTAAAATTTGAACACAATATTGACGTTTTTACTTGGTAATATTCTGATGCGCTGTTAAATGTACTTCAATATTGCAGACGGCTTCATTAAGCTAACCTTTCCCGTTTAGGAGTAATTTGGTGCTATCTCACTGGAACTTTTTCATTGCTCGTCAGTGTATATTTTTTTATCATATTTGATTTTATTTCTGTAAATAACTTACTGAATTTCTGTCCACTTCCGGTTTTAATGAGCAAAGTAATAGTTGAATACTTACAAACTACATACACAAAACCCTTTTCAATGTTTCGATGTACGGCCTTGAATGTACACCTATTTAATATTTTATTATTAAAAATTAAAAGGTATACTCTTACAAAAGTTTTACGTTTTTCCGTGTACAATGGTATGGTACCCTACTCTCACTTGGGCAGTTATATGTTTCCTCATATGTATGGTATGTTACTTGTAGTTGGTGGTTTCTTATTTTTATCAATTCAAATGAACTACATTTAACTTCCTCAACTTTTACTATAAGTATCTAGTCAAAGACTGCAATTGACTTCGAAGTCTTTAGTTCAACAAAATTCTAGGCTCGTAAAACGGTCTTAAAAGATTGAAGGAGTGTTTGCGGTTCCTGTCTATAAAGGGTGCCGTCACCTTTCAAGGGCTTAATTAGCACATTTTAATTTTTTTCCTCCGTTGAGAGACGAACGGATTGTGATTTTGAACTAAATTAAATTTGTGAATACCGATTTACAAAAGCGTATTTGCAGAATAATTATTTCTTGGAAATTCTGAAAGGAATTTGGCTGTTTTGAAACATTCTTATATAAACAATTTCACAGACAGTTTTTTCTCTAGCTCTTCTAACGGCGACTCTCTTGGTTCAGGAGGTGTCGACTCCCTTGCGGACGCATCATTGTCTAGCAATCTGAAACGAGTGTTCAACAAGTCGGAGTTCAATTTCAATGTCGTTCATATTAATGCCCAAAGCATTCCTGCTAGTTACGCTGATCTCCTGGAAGCTTTCAGGTATCAGATTATACATGGTATTTTTGTATCCGAATTATTTCTGAAACCATCTCTTCCTTCCTCCATGTATTCTCTGCCAGGGTTCAGGCTCTATCGCAACGATAGGACAGGCAAAGCAGATGGCGGGGTTGCTATCTACTTACGTTCTGACATTCCGTGCAAAGTCATCTGCCACTCGCCAAGCCTGTACTCTGGTTCAGCTGAGTATCTCTTCCTTGAGATCAGCTTGCACCACAACAAAATTCTTCTGGGTGTATATTACAGCCCCTCACTTCGTATCGATTACTTTGATTCTTTTGAATCTCTACTCAGTGACTTGACTCCTCTCTATAGTGACACTCTCATTCTCGGTGATTTTAACACCTGTCTCCTGAAAAATAACGCCTGCTCTGCCAAACTTAAATCTATTGTAAATTCCTCTAACTTACATATTCTTCCCCTTGACGCTACTCACTTTCAACCGCACTGTATTCCCTCCCTTCTCGATCTCATGATTATCTCCAACATAGCCAAGGTGGCTGCTCATGGCCAGCTTAATGACCCATTCTCCTATCACGATCTGGTGTATGTTTCATACAAAATTAGGCTCCCTAAGCGCAAAGTCAAATTCCTTGATATTCGAAGCTTCAAAGGTGTGAACCTCGATTCCCTGAAATCAGATGCCTCATCTGTCGATTGGACCCCCGTTGTAACTGGTGAGACCGTTGATGACAAAATCCTGAAGTTCAACTCAATTGTCCTGGGGCTGTTCGACAAGCACGCACCAATGAAAAAGGTCAGGGTAAAACATTTTTCTGCTCCGTGGTTGACAGACGCTATCAAGCGTTTAATGGCAAAAAGAAACCGTGCGAAGGGGCGATATAAGAGAGACCCAACCGATAACAATCTCCTAACATTTAAACGCCTTCGAAACCTATGCAACCGCATGTGCCGTGACGCCAAGCGACGCCACATCTATGAGCGTATAGAAATGTACACCCCAGCTCAGGTCTGGAAATTTCTTAAAACCCTTGGTGTTGGCAAGTCCCAGGAATTTTCTTCGGGTGATGTCGATCTCAACGGTCTTAACCAGTTCTTTTCTTCTCCCCCCCCTCGTGATAGACCCCGCCACAAAGCAGGCAACCCTTCGTCATCTACGGTTGAAGGCTGCAGTCTGTACCTCACCGTTCAACTTTAGTCTCGTTGGAATCGGCGCAGTTAGAAAGGCAGTGCTAGCGGTCACATCCAAAGCTGCTGGTGACGACAACGTCAGCCATCAGATGATCCACAGCGTCCTTGAAGAGCTGCTCCCTCCAATTACCCACATCATAAACTTCTCTCTATCAGCTAGATCTTTTCCTAGTCTGTGGAAGAAAGCTCTTGTCATCCCACTGCCCAAAAATTCCAATCCCTTCTCCTTCAAAGATTATAGGCCCATATCTATTTTACCTATTCTCTCCAAAGTCCTTGAATCCATTGTCCACTCCCCAACTCACCTCCTACCTTTCATCAAACAAACTTCTCAATCCTTTCCAATCTGGCTTCAGACCAGGGCATAGTACTACCTCAGCACTCTTAAAAGTCAGCGATGATATACAGCTAGCCATGGATCAGAGGTTGGTTACGGTGCTGGCCCTGCTTGACTTGGGGGACTCCCGATTTCGCGTAGTAAAGCTGAGATTGGTGTCCACTCACATTCACAACCTGAGGTCTCTGTGACAGGTACGACCAAAACCAGTCCAATAATGACCCGTGGACACCGAGTGCTGCTAACTTACTCAGAAGCAGTTTATGGTTTACCTTGTCGAAGGCGCTGCTGAAGTCAGTATATACGGCATCCACCTGGTGACCACTGTCCATCTCGCGAGACAAATCATTAACGTAGGAGACCAGATTAGTTTCCACCGATCGTCCGCGCTTGAAGCCGTGTTGTTCGGGTGAGATAACCCTATCGATGTGGTGTGTGATAAGTGGGCAGATAAGGGATTCAAAGAGTTTTGAGAAGCACGATAGCATGGATATAGGTCGGTAGTTTTTAACGTCATTTTCATCCCCCTTTTTGTAAACAGGAACAATTCTACTTTTTTCCATTCGTCAGGAAAACGACCCCCCCTCAAGGAACGATTCAGCAATATGAATAGTGGGAAGCAGAGCTCTTGTGCGCAGAGTTTCACAAATACTGCAGGAATGTCGTCAGGTCCCGCGCATTTGAATACATCAAGGGTTTTGCATTTTTTAAGTATATCGCGCTCACTGATTGTGATGTTTGACAGACCTGTTTGGTTAGTTATGTGTGCGTCTGTGGTTGTTACTGGGTCGAGATCAGTATAAACTGTTGAAAAGTGACTAGCAAAGAGCTGTGCGATCTCAGTTCCACTGTTTGCCGATGTGTCATCTTTACACATGCTCGATGGTAGCGTGGAATAGCCTTTTCGCTTTGATTTAATAAAACTCCAAAAAACCTTGGGGTTGACTGGACTACTGGATTCAATATTATTCAGATACGATTTCATACATGTGTCGTATAGTTTATGACAGCGCTCTCGGGAAATCAAGAATTCTATCTTGTCTCGGGGATTCTGATATTTGCGATATCTCTGTCTAATTCGTTCCTTTTCGGCTATCAGTCTTGTTAGTTGTTTGTTGAACCAGGGAGGGTGTTTGTTTGTTTTTATTCTCTGTTTAGGGACATGTTTGGCAATGGCGTCTTCCAATGTTGAGTAAAAGAGTGAGGTTATTTCGTTTACATTTCCACAATTCTCGAATGTTTCCTCCCACTTGACTGACCTTAGATGCAACTTTAGCCCTTCGTAGTCGGCTTTGAAGAAGTTGTATCGATATCCAACGTTTGGTTTGAGGTAGGTGAGCCGTGATATACTAATCTGAATGTCTAATGGAGGGTGGTAAGAGTCAAGCTTGCTCAGGGTATCAGGAGATCGGGCAACGGTCACATGGGGAACACTTACCAGTACTAGGTCGAGAATGTTGTCGTCCCTATTACCGATGCAGTTAAATTGAAACAGGTTGTTCATTGAAATAAAGTCGACGAGTCGGAATCCTATGGTACTTTCGTAGTTCGAGGGGATCATGTGGAAGTTTTTAGCGTCTTTGTTCCAATCTATGAAACCTAGATTAAAGTCTCCTAGTATAGCAACCTCATCGGCATGATTTATTATCCTATTAGCGTTGTCCAAAAAATCAGAAAAGGAGTCCAATTTGATTGGGGATGGTAAATATACTGCACATATGGCTAGCTTTTTTGTGCAGCCTTCAGTCTTGGTCTCAATAGTGACCCATAAGTCCTCAAATTTCCTATTTTTACTCTCCCAGCTTGTTACGCGAGTGGATTTATATTTTTTCGATACTGCTATGAGGACTCCTCCCCCGTCGGCCTTATTTTCTTTGGTGGGTTTAAGACTACATAAGCGATCTCTTCTATGGATATTGTATCTAGAGTCCATAAGTTCGGAGTTTGCGACATTTGCATTTAACCAAGTTTCTGTGAGTACAATTATTTCATGATCACTGCTGGAAATATTTTTGAATAGGTCGTTGGTTTTAGTCCTAAGACCGCGGACATTTTGATAGTATATTCTAGCGAATTTAAAGAAAATAATATTATAACAATTGAACAACAACGCACCAATCTTATCTAACACATTAGACGTAGGGTGTCTTCACTTCGTATGAGCAGAGCCTGACAGGTGGTGTCCTATCTTGCGAAGATTTTGCCGTTGCGAACCCAGACGAATGAATACCCAACCTCTTTGGACTTCTTACGAGCCGCTGCATGTAGAGATTTGTTTGCAGGTGTTAGGTGCTCGGAAACGAAGACTGGTTCTCGAAGCCCTCCAAAGCCAAGGTGTGTGGAGCTCAGTTTGTCCTTAGGGTTAGCCTTGTTAAACTTTGCTACGGCGGCCAGGACCGAGTCACGCTGACGGGGACTGCTCAGTTTCACGACCACTGCTCTAGGCTTGATATTGTCTTTGTTCATCTTGGCGACCAGGGTGGCGTACAATATCTCGCTGTCTTCTAGTGGGTTCCCAATAATCTTGGTAAGTCTTTTCAATATATTGAAAAATCCGCGCTACCCCAGCTACCTTCGACACCGCTTTGAGTATCTCTTTTCAGGAGATCGGCAACGGAGATCTCACACGGTCTCACTCTTAGCCACTCCAAGGCATACCACTTCCGCTTATGAGCACTCCTTCAGGTTGCAGGCGGTCCGACTGTGGAACGCACTTCCTTGTGCGATAAGAGACAGCCCGACTCTTTTCGCTTTCAAAAACCGGGTAAAAGAGCACTTCCTCTCTCTTTTGTGATAGTTGTAGTATGTATATTATTATTATATGTAAACTTTATGTACAGGTTTATGTATGTATTGATACGTATTTAGTTTGTTAGATACGAGTATGTATTTTATTTACCGTATTTTATAGATATGTAATTTACTTATATGTATTTTATTATTGTTTAGATATTGTGCACTGCCTACCCTTTATTGATAAAATTTCCTGTCATGCCTTGGTTTGCTGGAAGAAATCTCTTTTTAGAGATAAGCTCGCCTTTGTACATATGTTTTCTCTTAATGTATGTATCTTTTTTAAATAACTGTGTTCAATAAAGAATTATGAATTATATTGTTAAAGGGCTAAGGGCAAAGACCTGACATGCTGCTACACAGTTTTTGAAAGTCAAAGTCAAGACAAATTTATTTATTACTGTAGATATTTACATATACTTAGCAAACGTCAGGAATTTCATAAAGCTCTAACCCCCCAACCTCACCCCCTTATCAAACTTGTGGGGGGGGGGGGTCGGAATTTAAAAAATCACGGACTGAGCTGATCGCCTGCATTGTCCAACTTCCTATCTGCCAAAATTCATAGTTCGAATGGTTTTCTGATTTTCACACAAACTTCACACCCCGTTTCCCCCTAGTGGGAAAAGATATCATAAAAACTTTACGAAATAACATCTTAACTACCAGCCAAATCACAGCATCATATGTAAAGCAGTTTTTTCCCCTTAGCGGGGGATGTATGTAAGATCTCATGCTTAGTTGACGTCTCCTACCTATACATACCCCCCTTTAGAATATCTTCAGTCATTTTGACATTCACCCCACCAACCCCCACCACCATTTCCCAAAATATGGTCAACTAATTAAATGTCACCTTGTAAAAGACACTCCTAAATAAATTTCATGTGTACAAGGACTTGGACCAGCGGTTTAGGTAGTGCGATGATATTTCAGTCAGTCATTGAGTCATTCATAACTCATAATTTCTTTATTGCACACAAATCATACAAAAAATCAAGAGTTAAATAAAAATTGTGTACAAAGACGAGCTTATCTCTAATAGGAGATCTATTCCAGCAAACCAGGTTAACATGAGAAAAGTTGTTTGCTGAGCAGAGGTAGACCTACAATAAATAAAATAATTAATAAAATAAATTATATAATTACTATAATAATATACTAAATACTTATAATATACAACAAATACTATTGTATACACTATACTAGACTCAGTCGGTCAGGACTTTGAATTTTATAAGTTAAGACTAGTTTAGAAAAGATGGTTGTTGACCAGACAGGTATTTATTCTAAAGTATCACCGATATTGTCCTCATGGTACGTCACGCAAAACGACCTTTATCATTGGTTTTTTTCGAATCCATTTACTCCACTATAAAGTCATCTACAGATTTAATGTTTGGGTTTACGTTTATTGAGTATTTCATTAGATTTTCACAGAAGGAAAACGCGATTGGGTGAAATTTACTCGATAGAATTTAATTGCGAAAAGACCTCTAAATATTTTTCCTGTAATTCTGAAATCCTAACTTTTTTTGATTGCGGAATTGCATTCACAATATAGATATGATGTATTAGTAAACTCTCCTTGAAATCTGTTTGACAAAATAGCGTAGTTTATTTTTAAACAGTTTTTATGTGGTTTGGCGCTGCGTTATGTAATTTTTCCCCGATTCCGTTCCTCTCACACTGCGGGTCTTTCCGCCTGGAGTAACGGGGACCTTTGGAAGGTGGTATCCCCTTAACCAGCCTAGGTAGCAATTTCATGATTATTTCTGCAATAAATCAACTGCGTCGTCTTTACCTATTTCACCACAATTTACGGCCAGCTTATTAAGTAAGTAGTAACACCACTCTATACTATAACCAAGTAGCTATTTAAAATAATGTTAACCAACGGAAACAACCAAATTCGTAAATAGTCACTGCGATTGCAGTTACTCCATTTATGATTTTCAATTACATGTAACAAATTGTCAAGTCTAGCCAAGTTTTTTGTACGTGTTTTTTTTAAATACCTACTTGGCAAGTACTAGCACAGAATACCTAATAGTACTACGTACTATTACGAATACTTAATGGTACTAGTTAGAAGAAACTGAAGAAGATCTTATAGGGCTACAGTAATTACGCGAGAAGATGTTGAGTCTCTTCAGCACAGGCTATAAGGATCACTCCTTAATTAAGCCTTATGTAATTAAGAAATTCGTTATGAGAATTTTGCTACTTATGTACGAAAGTCTTTTTAGATAAGGGAATATCTTGAAGGGTCTAGAGGTTATTTTTCAAAAGTTTAAAAATATTTTTGAATACAATCTCGATGGCGTGATCAAACTGTTTGCGCCTACATAGATTGTGAAACTTTTATACTTTCTGTGAAGTTGAACTAATTTAACATTAGTTACAATAGAACAAATGAACAAATTAATATTGTGCTTACCATGTTAGAGGAGGGTACCTAAACATAAATGGACCTATAATAGTAGAACCGCAAAGAAAATATTTTTTTTTGCTGTTAGTAGGTAGCGCCGAGTGCTTGCCGATAAGGTTCGCTTAAATTAGGCAAATGGAAGCGTAACTCAAACAGATCTCAATTTATTCGAGGAAACTCAAATTGTGGGTTTACGTTGGTATTTAAATACAGATAGACAATTTAAACCTCGTTCTATGGTTTGTATAATACATAAACAGTGTTTATATCTCGCCTTGCCCAGTGATAGCTCGCCTGTTATGTAGGAGACGCATGTTTTTATGCTGATTCGAACAAGTACTAGACTTCTTACGGGAAAAGCATACAGGAATATTTTTGGACCCCTTGACCATAAGCAATTATGATTAATGGAAAGAAAAAAAAATTGGATAAAAAAATTACGACTTTTCCTTTTTTAAATCCGCTCTTTACGCCACTTTGTAAATTATAAATTTCTAGGCGCGTTCGGTCACCCTTGGGCTCGACGCGACGCCGCGAGCCGCGAGCGACCGACAATAATAATAATGGGCGCGCGGCGTGAAGAAACGAATAGATTTATTTATACTATGCGAGAACTACCCGTTCATCTCGAGTTTGCCGTGTCGCTCGCTAGCCGTTACAACATTCGAATTTGTCATTTCCTCGCTTTGCTTTAGTACCGATTGCATCGCTCGCTACACGTCGTGCCACGAGTTATGAGCGGTGGCCTTGAATGCGCATTAGTAATTTTTCAATACCTGTACATATGCGCAGTAATTCCCGATGACGTCGCCCAGCGCTCTTAATTCGTGGCGACAGGTATACCTACGCACTTACGTGTGTCCCATGTCGCTCGCGATTATTGTAATAGCGATTTGTGTAGTTTTGTTTATAGATCACATTCATCTATGGGTAAAATAGATAAAGTTATTACTAGAGGGTATTATACCATACCATACACTATTTACATTCGTCGTAAATAAAATGATGTTTTAGTTCAAGAAATTCAATGAACCAGCTCCACCAACAAGCACACCATTTTTGTCAACGAATAGTCCCTATGACGACATTTTGTAACTAGACTATTTTTATTTTTTATAAATTGATTGACTCCTGCAAAAATGTTAAGACGTGATTTTTTAGCTAGGGGTCAAAAAATAACCCTGTATTGGTATGGACCGCGTAATTATTTTCTCCTAAATTATGATAATCGTGTAAATTCATGATTCAGTAAGAAGAATTTATCTGTGGCTAGCTGACCCGGCAGTCGCTGAGACATGGTTCTGTCAAAAGCTACCTTACCAACGCCATCTATCGACAGACGCAGAAGATTTTTCGATTTTTCGGTTCTACCCTTTGCGTTTTTCAATGTTTTCTCTCTTACAAACCTTCCTAAGACATAAACGAACAGTTAAAAAAAGTTCATCCATATTCATGTTCAGTGACAGTTTTAATGTATTGATAGATAGATAGAATATATGATTCATATAATATGAGTTGATATATAGTAAGTACAGCATGGCACAAGCACAGGAGAACGCAAACGATTGTTGATTTATGAAAGTTCAGAAACCAAAATTTATTCAGGTTCAGCGTCGGGAGAGGCTGGTAATCTGTCAAACAGGACCTCCTAGTACTGATACCAGTCTCTCACATAGATAAGACAAAACGCATAGCACCTAAGTTAGTTACACCATATAAAGCTATGTGAGAGAACAAAATAAACTTTTTTGTATTTGTATTTTAAAAAAAAATAAAAAAAATTGACCACAAAACTGAATTAATGTTCGGAACATGAAGATCGATGAAAGTTCCGCCGCGTCCTTGGCCCAACCTCCCTAACAATGGCTTTTGATATGGGTCATGTTGCGGGCAGCAGTGGGCTTAAAGGTACCTCTATCTACTGAATACCTTTTAGTTATAAGCACACGCAGTCATTCGTCAAAACCTTCGCGTAATAGCAACTTTTAATTAAATAACTTTGGCAAAGTAAAGTGGAGTTTGCAGCGATAGTCTTATTTTTTGAAGTTTGTGGCTTAACGTTATGATGAAATCAATAGTCTAGGGCCTTTAGAGGATTCACGTCTAGCTTTTTAAGATTACCTAAAAAGACGGTATTTTTAATACTCTTTTAGCGGACAATTTTTCCATCCTTAGAACACGTTTATCTGCCAGATGATCTGAGGAATTTGGCAGAATGTGTATGTGTGTTAACTTATAAATTTATCTGATTATTCATCTGGGGATGGAACAATCACCCTTTAATAATTTAACGTTACAAAGAGGAGATTTCTGATAGATCATTTAAAAAATAAGTTCTGAAGGCTGTCACAGATGGCGTTAACTCGACATGGCTTTCATTTATGGGTATGTGACAATAACTTACTTGCTCACTATAAAATAAATCTTCTTCACTTCATTGCTCTGTGACTTCATCCTTCATCGACATATGTGTAATCTGTGATCGACGACATTCTGTTTTTCGAATTTTCTTTCGTCCTGATTTCTCCTGATCTGTTTTGTGATAATTAAGTATACCCTGACTATTATTTCGGGCTTTGGTGGCAGTTTTCCTCGACTGACCTTCGCGTGACCCCGGATATTTGCTTGCCAATCGGACGATAGACGATTAGACGATTGACTTCCTTACCTGCAATTGGACTTCGATTCCGTCATGAGGTTTACGACAGTTAAAAGTTATCAAGGTTCTTGCTCTGTGATAGACCTAAAAACGGTCTTCGAAAACGCAATGCAATACTTTTTGGGAATTCTTTTTTTAGTTCATCAAAAAAATAGACGACTGCTGGGTATAAAAGCAACAATTCATAAAATTTGTTGAATTGTTAAATTATCTAAAACTTTGATTCTGTACACAATTTACCTATTTACAATAGTTGTCAACGATATGAGCAACTTACCTAGTGTGGGACCAGAAAAAAAATATGTTTCTGTACGTATATATAAATGTTTATATTTCGATTTAAAGTTTCTGCTTTCGACTTTCCATCTACAATCATTCGTTGACTTAACTATAGGGATTAATATAGTTCACTGCACTGGTCTACTGATACTGGTTTAGATATGATACTGTGTGAGAAAGGGTCAAAGCTCCAAAGAAGTATTTTATCCAGTTAAACAACAACACTTGCTTTCTGTCTAAGAGAGGGCCTTTTCAGAGGGCATATTTAAAGCGCATTTCTCTACCAGTTGCAGCGGTGTCATACTGACTAGCCTTTCGGTCAGTGGCGTAGCGTGCTTTGTCGGGGCCCCGTATAAAAATTTTTTTGGAGGCCCTTATATGGAGGTAAAGATTTTTCACAAAAGAAAAAAAATATTGTGAGAAGTAATATTTATTTATCACATAATTTACCCATTTTACAAATAAAAATCGAATTTTAAATATTCACTCTCCTTGCCTTTTTATCGGCAAACTGATTTATTAAATCATTTATGGCTGATGATGATTTTAGTTTTTCTAAAGTTTCTGCCTCTATGGACAATAGTGAGATGTCTGACAGCCGTTCTTGTCCCATCGAAGTTCTTAAGTAATTTTTTATTAGTTTTAATTTTGAAAAACTTCTTTCTGCCGTTGCGGTTGTAACTGGAAGGGTCAAGAATAAAAAGCATGCTGTGATTACCTCGGGAAAACTGGATGCAAGTCTATTGAATTTTACTAGCAATAATTCAATGAGTTCTTTAATGGAATAATTTTTTTTAATTTCAGAATTTAAGCATGTTTTTAAAGCCTTTAATTGGACAAAAAGATTAAGTGAGATGTCTTTACTGTATTTAGCAGACAGTTTTCCGGAAGCGTTTAATATCTCTTCGCTTGAAGAAGATAGGAGTTTCTCCGGTTGTAATATTTCGAATATACTACTCAGGTTGCAAAGGCTCTGAAATCTTTCTTTAGTTTGAGAAATTAATATATCTAAACAGTAATAGTATACATTGACTTTGAAATAGGATTCCGGGTCGGAAATTCTCTCATCTTGTGATAACTCATCAAAAAAACGCTTCGTTATCTTTCGCCTACTGTTTTTAAAAACAGTTGTTACCCCCCACTTTTTTGCTAAATCTTTGGATTCATTTAGCAAACTATTAAATGAATTCTGATTTCTTAATTGGCACAGTCTATTTAAAAGATTACTTAATAAAATACTAGATTTCTGTTAGTCATTATTTTCATGCTGTAGAGCTTTAGAAACAGGATTAATAATTTCAAATAGTGAAGAAAAAAATGTAACGAGCACTAAGAAATCAAAACTCTCTAAAATATTAATTATACTTTTACATTCTTCAATTTCATCTTTTTTATTTGAAATTAAATTTAGTTGGTACAAAGTTTTCATGATTAGTAAAAAAAAATCTTTACTGCTAATAAAGCGTCGTTCCTAGAAGACCATCTGGTAGGACATACCTTTTTAAGGGTAATCAAATATTTTTCAGATGAATCGTCACTTAGCATAGCCCAGCGTTTTATACTATTGCCAAAAAAAGTATATATTTTTTCTAAATTATCGAAAAAAGACGATACTTCACGAACATGTCTCGCAGCATCGTTCAAAACCAAGTTAAAAGCGTGCGCAGCACAATGAACATAATCGGCATTTGGAGCATGCTCTTTTATTAGGGTTTGTAATCCTCCATACACACCCGACATAACATTTGCTCCATCGTATCCCTGTCCTCAACATTTAGTCAAATCAATTCCATATTCTTTAGTCAAATTTAAAATGACAGTTTTCAGACCTGCAGCACTGCAATCGGTTACTGCTATGAATCCTAAAAAGGACTCACAGATTTTTATTTCTTTAGGCACATTATCATCATTTTCTGTAACCGAGATATATCGAAAAACTACAGATAGTTGGTCAATTTTTGACAAGTCTTGTGTTGTATCCAGAATTATTGTCAGAAATGGAGCTTTTTTAATTTCTGAGATAATACTGTTCCTAACGTTAGTACCAAGCAAACTAATAATTTCGTTTTGAATCGTAGGGCTTAAATAATTTATTTCACCTTTCGGTTTTAGAAAAAGTTCTTTTAAAGTTGCATCATAGTTAGATAGCAGACGTGAAATTGCCATAAAATTGCCAGAATCAGAATCATGCCCCCTCAAAGGTAGATTACAAGATACTAAAGTAATTATAACATTAATTATACGATGCAGTACATCTCTCCAGAATGTAATTTTACTATCGATTTCACTTTTCAATAGAGTATCGATGGTATTTCCTTGCAACCAATTATTATAAGAGAGTGAGGCACTAATATGCTGCTGTGACTTTTCATGGTCAAGAATAGTTTGTGTGAAATTGCTTCCAACCGAAACACCGTTAACCCAAGCAGAGGAGTACGATTTGTTTTGACGATCTGCTAATAACCAACAGAAGTGACAGTACGGTTTGTTTAAAACGTTAGAATAACATAACTATGGTCTTATAATTTTTATGCCTGCCTGATTGAAATATGAATAATAATAAGCTGAAAAAGGTCGGTTATTTTCTGAAACTTTTGGAAATGGTCCTTGTGGTTTAAATGGACCCAATTTAAAAATTATTTTTCGTTCGCATTCAGTTAAATTGTCACCAAAATTTCCTCTATCTGATGAAATTATATTACAATCTGCATTATCTGCAGATATATCAGAATCGTTGACTTGGGGTTCCTCGATTTCTGGATGGACATCCGATAAAGTATGTGCTTGGCTTTCTTCTATTTCCGGATGGATATGTGACGAAGAACATGCTTCAGAAGAATCTAAAAATAAACGAGTAATTGTTAAAAAATAAATACGAATGCTTTGATACTAAACTAAAAAGAGTTATATATAAATAAATAACGTTACTAAGGGTCACAGTTAGAGAGTGTTCAGTTCAGACGCACACAGATTCTACGCGGATTGTGCTCGTACCTATTAGTAGATACAAAATCACCTGCAGCCCGTCCGTGCATTACTATACACCTGCGTGCTATTTAAACGCAGCGCGTAGTGTAGTGGCCATACAAAACGAGAACCCGAAAGCGAGTCTGCACATCTGAAGTTCTCAACACGCAATTAACGATACGATACGGACTGATAAACAAACAACAAAACAAATCGATCCTATAGATAAGTTAGAATTTTGTTTTTTTTAATCAAGGCACGGAACCCTAAAAACAGTATAATTGTGAAAATCGAGGGGGGAGACAACTTTTTGTGACGGACAGATGGACAGACCGAAATTAAAAGATTTCCTTGTTTATCACTACGGGCCCCTAATAAATGGGTTGGGTAGTAGTGTAGTACTTACCTTTCCAATCTAAATCACTCACAGTATCTTGTCTCTGAAAAGATGAAGAAATTTTGGGCACTTTTTTTATAACCTCGTCCCTTTTCTGTTTAATTTTTCTTTTCTCAGCGCCGCTGGGATAATCTCTTTTCCTTTCACTCATTTCTTTTACAAATCGTTACTAATACTGCTAAACCAGAAGAACAATATTGTTTGTACTGAATTACAATGTAATGCACATTTATATAAAACGCGTAAATAAACAGTGCACTGCACTCCGTGGTTTAACATCCAATGCAAAGTACAACAACGTACACGTACATCGCGATATCGATGAAGGATTCCCGGGGATTCCCCGCTGAGTTGAAGATGAAGTAAGTAAAACGGGGAAGTCCCGCAGCCCGCCATAACGATGTAGTGTTGCCAACTTTTGAACGCACGCTTAAGGCGGGAAAAAAAGGAATTGCTTTATATATATTTGCTTTATATATTTTGTCATTTGTAAAATAAAATAAATTAGAAAGTTTTTATTCTTTTTCCTTACACACTTTGGGGGCCCCCGTGGCCCGGGGGCCCCGTATAATTGATACGGCAAATACGGCGGTAGCTACGCCCCTGCTTTCGGTACTGTTATATTTATACTATGGGACGGTAGTAGCCTAGGATAACGAAACTCTTATCAATAGCGTGTACTCTTTAAGTTTCCTTTATAATTCCTGCAACGTCCTAACGGTGAGGCAACTATTTGTGTATCACATTATATTAAAACAACACTCATCTTTAATATATAGCCCTTCTTTACTGACCAGACGGCGTAAAGATAGGGTTTGTTTAGACAATATATTGTTTCGAACCTCTTTTGCTCATAAATTTCCCTGCTTCCTTGGTCCCTTCCTATACAATAGAATAAATAGAACAGCTGAAATTTATACTCTCTCAACATTTGATTTAAAAAAAACGGTATATAAAATATTACACTCACTCGACTATGACAAAACTGAGGAATTACTCAAAATTACTAGCTAACCAAATAATATTTCTAAGTACTTACAAAAATATTTACTTTTTTAATAATTATAAATAAGTCTGACATATGTGTTAATCTCACACACCCTCTCACACACACTCATTCACAATCACTCCACACACAGAGAGGATCACAAACAAACTCACAAACAAACTCACTAACCCACTCTCTTATTATTATTTTTTCATGTTAATTGTATAAGTATAACTACTAATTTAGGTACAACAAGTTTTTAATTTTAAATGTTACTATTTTTGTTGTTGGTTTCTTTCTGTGTACCATAAACTAGCTTTACATATTTTAAGGGAAGAGCGCTGTAGCCTGAAATACAGGTTTAGACCTAGCTCAGGCTCAGATGTTCACATTATCTTTGTATCAATCTATTTAGCTAAGTACCTTTAATTGTAACTTTTTACTGTTCAAGTTTTTGATGAATAAATATTTTTTATTATTATTTATTATTTTTATAAATGTAAATATATTGCTGTCTTGCTGTCTAAGTACAAACTCTTTGGCAGAAGCCTCAGATGAATTTTATCTTTGCCGATCGCTCCGCTCGATTGTGACACACTCTTTAAGACATTTGAGTCATGGCACATATTTGAAAGGTATGGTAAACAACCGAAATAAAGGTTCATGTGGCTAAACTATACAATGTCATCACACTCTGTGTTACCAGTACAGAGTGCTCAAAATGGCATGGCAATGTTACTGAATAACGATGTCATCCGTTCAATTACCAAACAGACCTAAGGTTTACTTACTATGATTTGTGTAATTTTTCTCCGTAGAAGTTTAAAGCTAAATATAGTAGATGTCGCCACCTTACTTTAACACCGTATGCCGTATTAAAATTAGTTTCTTAGTTTTGCGAGAATTGGGAACCAACATTTTTAAAGTTCTTGTATCCATTACAGTATTGTTGTGTTATAGACATATTTTCTGTATTTTTATTATGACGTCACTTTTTCTTGACGCTGGGAAAACAAAAGTATTGTACCGATACCTAACATGTCTAAATCTGTTCATCAGTTTTAAAATCGTGAGCTCAACTCACTCAGATCCACATGACATCTGAAAACATTACACTCGTTTTTTAGGCAGTCGTGTAAAAAGGGACGCTCGTTCTGAGGTATGGAGAGTTTTATTTGACATCAATAACACTCTTCGAGGTATGTACATCGAGACACCGGTCTAACTTTGGCTAAGGTTGGCCAATAAGTGCAACACAGGTTTGGTGTTGTGTACGGCGAGTTGTATCTGAGTACGGCACAGGCTTCATTGACAAACTTGTAATCATTATATGTTTACAATACAGGCAGTGCCCAATTTTACATATTATTTTAAACTGACAACTGGCACGAAATAAAAATAAAAACTATGTCTCGTCAACGACATCACATTTCAAATTTGGAACTACTGTCAGAAAATTGGTCATCATGCAATAGCATGTGTACATGTATGTTTAGGATCAGGCTACCTACACCGCATAATGGTCACAAAATTAAATATTGTTTGAGAGAAAACATCGATGATAGAATGTGTTACATATGTTGACGTTTATTTTGACTTAAATTCTATAAGACTATAAAACTAAAATCGTTTTAAATATTGAGCTGTATCGTTCCTAAGTTGTATGCATTGTTGGTGACGGAGTTACAAACGATACTTCTCACTGCGGGCGAATAGCTTTTAGTGATGTTGCTTAGTTAAGAACATCCATCACAACAAAATTCGCTTGTAATGACTGTATCTAAACATTACTTTAAGGTGCAGTAGGTACGTACATTCCGATCTTGGATTACAAACAAAGGTGAGAGTCGCTTTCTCATGTAATTTTAATTATTTACTTGGATACAACATGTCACCATACATTTTGGTGTATTCGACGAAAGAAAGTGATACATATGTTTACTAAAATGTTACCATACTTAACAAAAGAGAACTTTATAAGCCGCTGTCCAATCTGAAAACATTGTATATCTTATAAATATACTTTAACTGTCCAAAACACACCTGTTTTAGCTATCATTCGCCAGCTTCTCGCTAGCAGTGGATTTTCTTAACCAGCACTCATGGTATTCACAACGACAATGACAAATTGTATCTTATGCCACCTCACTAAGCTATGAATATTCAAAGACTCTTTTTGTTTCAGGTTATCCTCATCGTGAATAATACGCTTAATGATTGGTAAGTACCTTACAACACCTAATTACCTGCATATGTACATATGAAATACTAGGGACAATTCGTCACTGTTCAATTCAATTCAATTCAATTCATTTATTTTCAATTGTAACCTTACAGCTAAATTAACCAATACGTTACAAAGGCGGTAAAAATATTTTACTTATCTAGATCTTGCATTCGTCTTTCTGTCATTCTCTTACATTCCCTCACCAAGCACGCCATCCCACTCGTGAATATATCACACTGTGGTGAGGCGGCGAGCACGGAGTTGATCAGCGCCTGCGCCTGCGCGACGGGCGAGTACAGGTAAAGGTTGGTGCGCGACGCGCGAGTTGCCAGCAGTGCGCGAGCGCGACTACCCCGCAGCCTCATGTATGCGTCGGGCACGAACATTCGAAAACACCTTTGGAGAAGCTCTGTACAGTCGAGTTTATTTCTAAGGATGTTCATTACAAAATTAAAAAGAGATATTGACCTTCTCAATTCTAATGACTCATACCCCAGATGAGCTTGCAGAAATCGTGTTGGGTACATATATGGGTAATATCTGTGACGTGACCGGAATCGGCTGGACAACATTAATAATTCTTAGGGTTCCGTTCCTTGAAAGGAAAAACAAGGGTTCCTTGTAGGATCACTTCGTTGTCCGTCTGTCCGTCTATCAAGACCCCTTTTTCTCAGGAACGCGTAAACATATTAAATTGAAATTAATATCGTTTTCTCAAGTCTGTAATCTATCAGAGTTGTGAAAAAAATTTACTTTTAGTTAAACGTAATCAAAAGATGTCACAATTTTGCTGAAATTGCTTGGGAATTCACAAGAGAATCAGGGTACTCCCCATTGACCTAGAATCATGAAATTTGGCACAAAGCAAGGTCTTAAAGCACAAGTGAAGGAAACTACCTGAACACCGATTTTTTTTTGTTCTTTCACAAAATAAATGAGATTTGGGAGGAACCCTCTAATTTTAAAGTAATAGAGTAAAAAATCTGAAAAAATATATGTTGTGTATCTCAATAAACACTTTCAACCAAAAATGGTTTGAAAAAAATAAAATAAGCAGTTTTTAAGATAAAAAACCGCAAATACAGCTTTATCATTCATACAAACAGTATGAAAAACAAAGTAATTATTTGCTGGTGAAGAATGATAGTGATATTTTGGCTAGGTGTATCAGGTGTATTTAAAGTGAGTACCTTCCCAGTTGTATTTATTTATTAGCTTACATATAGCTAAGAAAGTAGGCACCATAGATATCTACTAGCAGGTGGCTCATTTCAGTTGTTAATATCAGTAGCTATATTCATAATTTCTTTATTGCACACAAATAATTATATTGACAAGATATACATTAAAATAGTGTACAAAGGCGAGCTTATCTCTAACAAGAGATCTCTTCCAGAAAACCAAGTCAGGATGAGATAGGTTAATCACAGAGCACGGGTAGACCTATGTGTACAACATACCTTAAATTACAAGTCAATAAAATTAAAAGTCGTGTGAAGAACCACTTCATATCTCTTTAGAAATATAGGTAGTATTTATGTATTTATAATTTATATATGTATTTATATTTCATATTTATTTATATTTAGGATGTATATTTTATGTATGTAGATAAAATGTACATCCTAAATATAAATAAATATTAAATATCTACATACATAAAATATACATCCTAAATATAAATAAATATGAAATATAAATACATATATAAATTATAAATACATAAATACTACCAATATTTCTAAAGAGAAAGGAAGTGCTTCTTCATACGACTTTTAAAGATATTGAGAGTAGGACTATCCCTGATGGTGCAGGGGAGTGCATTCCACAACCGAATGGCCCGGAGTCTAAACCCGTGATCGTAAGTTGCGGTGTTATGTTGTGGGGTCGTGAGTATAGAAACTGTGTGGGTCCTCCGAGGCCTGCTGGAAGAAACAAATTGAAAACGGTCTCGTAGGAAGGTTGGATAGCGTGGATTCCGCAAAATGTTGTAGAGGAGGTGGAGGATGTGAGAATCCCGACGAAGACGGATCGGAAGCCACTTCAACTCTTTGCGATGCTGTGATACATGGTCATATTTGCGCAGCCCGAAGAAAAACCGAATCCCGAGATTTTGAAGTCGTTCGAGTTTGTTCAGTAATTCTTCGTTAGCACTGACCCAGCAGACATCAGCATAATCGATGAAGGGTAGAAGAAGAGACTGAGCGAGAGTGATTTTGGTCTGTCGAGGCAAAAAGTATTGAAGTCTCCTGAGAGAGTGAAAAGTAGCAAATACTCGCCGACTGACCAAGTTGACATGAAATGACCAGGACAGCTGGTTGTCGAAGATGAGACCCAGGTTTATAGCTTTATCGCTATATATGATGGTGGTACCATTGAAAGTGACAACTGGAATAGGCTGTTGCTGTAACATTTTTAGAGAATATCTTGTACCTATAATCATAACCTGGGACTTACTCGGGTTAACCAGGAGTCCAAAGGATGAAGCCCAGCTTTTTACACCCTCAAGATCTGGGTTTAGTGCCTCCACAGTAGAGTTTACATCATTAGGAGAAAAGTGGCGATATATCTGGAGATCATCAGCATTAAGATCATATGAGGAAGACAGGACATCCGAGATGGAGTTAATGAAAATCGAGAATAGGAGTGGAGAAAGTATACCGCCTTGAGGGATGCCTGTAAAGAGGTCACACCATTCAGTGGAAGTCTCCTCCGACCTGATACGCTGTTGCCGATCCCTCAAATAAGAGTCGAACCAGCTGGCAGAGGAAGAGGAGACGTTCAGGGATCTAAGAACCTCAATGAGAATGTCGAAATCTACCAGTTGAAGGCATTACTGAAGTCAAGTAAAGCTAAGACGGAAAGCTGTTTGCAGTCCATGGCTAGTTGGATGTCATCTGTGACTTTCAGCAAAGCCGTGATGGTGCTATGTCCCGTTCTGAATCCTGACTGGAAAGTGTTTAGAAGATTGTTGGAGGAAAGGTTGTTGACAATGGTCTCAATGACTTTGGAGAGGATGGGCAGGATTGAAATGGACTATATTCTTAATGTTTTTGGAAATATTTCTTATGAAGCTGGAATCTATGATTCCTTGTTTAGCTATCACAAACCTATATGGGCTTGTTTATAGAGCTAATACTAAGAGCTGTAAATATATTTATTTATTAAGGTTAAATATCTGATTGTAATCGATTAAGTTACAACACAAACATCCAGTCATATACATACTTGCTACTACGGACCCCTTCATCGACCCCGATTCCGACTCGTACTTGGCCACTTTTTTTTAATGGAAATGAAAATAATGTTACGCACGTTATTTTTAAACCCCTAAGAAAAGAAGGGCTTTTATAAGTATGAAGCGTCTGTCTGTCTGCCTGTCTGTCTGTGCCGTTTTTTTTAAAGTTTTATTAAAATATTTTCTGTTGTTCGAAAGTTATCCGCTTCTCGACACAGAAACAATGGAAACAAATTGAAGACATTTCATGGTTTAATTTACTATGTCGGGTTTATTTTTATTTTATTTATTATTTATACTCTGGTATAGTTCAGAAAATCCACCAATTGATAAAAAGGGTAACAGGACTTATCCCACCCGACATTCGGGATTCACTTTTCGGGTACCCGCCTTACCTGTAGGGCTCACTCAACGCTTACCTACCTAAACCCATCGTCAACCCTTTTTGGGTAAAAGATTCAAATTCTCTATTTCCCCCTAACCCCTTGTACACGCCTGTACCTTAATACCCCATCTATGGAATTCTCTTGTGGGATAACCAATAAATTTACTTTGGACATTGTTATATTACATTGAAATAACTTTTATCTATACACGTATCATAAACCCTCTTTACTGCGTACAAAAACCGCACGATACGGCCAGCATAATGTTAAACTACTTGGTAAAAACTCATTCAGTCATAATGTGTAACTTTTCAGATAAGAATCTGAAAAGTTACACATTATGACCATAATTTGTAATTTTTCTACATATTATGACATTCAAGCCCGTCTGCGTGCCGCACCTACTTTGTTTGTGAAGTTGGTACTACTGAACAAGCTAAACAAGTGCAAAGGAATTATCAATGCCACTATGCCGGTCGATCATGCGGTTCCTGAACACATTAAAGAGAGCTTATGATATGTGTGTAGATAAACTAGTGTATGTAACTGTACATAATTAGGCATTAAAACTCTCGAGTGATATTATTATGAAACTCGCCTTCGGCTCCATTTATTATTATATTATATAAATATTAATGCCATCCATTATGTAGCAGTCACATAAACTACTATTAATTGTATTGTACAATATGCAACGGTACTGGGAATAGCCCATACAAATACAACTTTATAAAGAGTTAATATACAAAATGATTGGTTATTCGATACATATATTGTAAGGGGTTAATTAGAGCCCGTTTCCAGCAAATTTAAATATTACTCTATCCTAAAATGAATGGGTTTTCATTAAGTTTTTAAAAACGAATGTAGATATAGTAAGATATAGTACTAAGCATAAATAGGGCAAAGAATTTAAGTGCTCTGACCGGTTTTGGTAGTAAATATTCTTCAGAATGTGTTCAATATCTCCTTGAAAGACTACATATTGTCATATATTGTTGTTGCACAGTGTACTTATATTGTTCTGATTTGCAGAAATCGAAGAGCACATCTGATACAAAAAGATATAAACGGCACAGATAAATCACGGATAAAACTGGCTTGTGCTTAATGTCACACAAAGGTTTTAAATCTCTCTCTGCATTCAACAGCAGGAAATAGACGTACTACTGTTCTAGGTGAACTCAAAATGAAGATAAGAGGCATACCGGATGACATTTAATTAGCTGACCATATTTAGGGGAATAAAAGCACCCAATTACGAACAACTCTCCCCAGGAAACATGCTCATTAAATGTCACCTTGAATATGTTACCGTTAGAATGCAGAACTCATAAAGGAAATTGCAGATTTCCTGGTACTACCCGTAAAAGTGTGAAATTTTACTCAAAATAGCTGATATTCGCACTTTAACCAGTTAACTGCATAATAACGGATGGTATACCTCGCGCCACGAATTAAGAGCGCGGGGCGACGTTGGCGGGAACTACTGCGCATATGTACAGGTATTGAAAAGTGCTTACTGCGCATTCAAAGCCACCGCTCATAAAGTGTGGTGCGTCGTATATCTCGCAGTTAGTTGGTTAAATCAGACACTTAACTAACACCCTAGACCGTTAATTAAAGACCGACGCTTAAGCAAGTCATTAGCATTATAATTTAAATAAAGCATCTTCGAAAACGTTATACAATCTGTCTTACCGAAAGCCGGCGTGTACACCGTTAAGGCCCAGTTCTGGCTGTTGAGGTGAGTGGCGCCGCATTCGCGGAATAGCGTCGGGCCGCCCGGATACTTTAAAAATTAGGTGTTTTTTTTAATTTACTGAAAAACGGAAATAAGCTCATCGAAAAATTTAAGGATTAATAGGAAGGAATTAAAGGAGCTCTAAAAGAGGATAATTAAGGTATAAAAATTATAAGAAAAATCAGTAATTTTATATTAAAATTATTGAATCTCCTTTTAAATATAGACTATGTTCAGGATTTTTTACGATCGAGACAAATTAATCCAACCAAGGTCCCCGTTACTCCAGGCGGAAAGACTCGCAGTGTGAGAGGGACGGAACCGAGAAAAAATAAAAAAAACATAGCGCTAAACCACAGAAAAATTGTTTAAAAATAAACTACGCTTTATTATGATAAAAAGTTTTTAAGGACATTTTGCAAATATCTACATTTTAAATGCAGTTCCACAACGAAATTAGTTCGGATTTCAGAATTACAGGAAAAAAACAAAACAATTTAGAGGTGTTTTCGTAATTAAATTCTATCGAGAAAATTTCATACAATCGCGTTTTCCTTTAGTGAAAAACTCAATAAACGTCAACCAGAAAATCAAATCTGTTGATAACTTCATGGTGGAGTAAACGGATTCGAAAAAACCCCAATTTTTTTTCGTATCACCTTAAAAGAGTTTCGTGCGTGAAATTACCTGATTAGTGAATTACAAGTACAAATGCAAGCAAACATTGAGCTGCAGAGTAAAATAAAAGAGAGATTAAATGCTATTCTTTTCAGTAAAGGATTCAAAGTACGAGTATAACAGTGCTTTGTTGAGGAAAGAAAAAATAATCCATCGTTGAAGATATAAAGCGGATAAAAGAGAACAAAAAGAAGCATTCGTTCATCTAGCAATTATCGGATAATTAATAAAAATGATTTGTCGACCGTTCAAGGCTGTGTAAAACTTATTAATCCATTATACTCAACAAAGTTTTATAAAGTATGTCCATGCTCACGAAGGAAAAACACGGAAGAAAAATAAGTAATTCTTAATGTCACCAATCTTTAGATTGCACTAATAAGTATGTAATTTTATGTTCTTATCTTATATGATTAATTCTAATCTAATTGTATAAATTTACATGGCTAATCAAGTTGCATTCGCTAACGAACCACTCGCTGCGATGACGCAAAGAAAGTCTATGCAATTTGACGTTTGCCGCAGAAAGTATCACGTGATTTTATTTTATAATATTAATTTATAATGTGATTTCATTATATTTAAAAAAAAAGAATCCTATAACGGAAAAGTGACGTTGGCTAACGCCGGTGGTATTCAAAGGTTGTGGTATTCAATTAATTGTTGTATGGGAGACCCCTTAAATATGTATTTTATTCTGTTTTCTAGGCGGCAACAGAAATACATCATCTGTGAAAATTTCAACTGTCTAAATATCACGGTTCATGAGATACAGCCTGGTGACAGACGGACAGACAGACAGACAGCGAAGTCTTAGTAATAGGGTCCCGTTTTTACCCTTTGGGTACGGAACCCTAAAAAGTATTATTTCTTGAATTCATCAACGATTGTGATTTTGATTTTTTTAGCTTTTAGTTTCTATGATTGTGATTATTATTGATTAATCGTCCTCCATAAAGACAAACGAAGCACTTTGCACCCACGTTTTTTTATTGTTTTTTTTTTTGGCATTGAAAAGCCTTATCGGAAGCATCTTTGCATCGAAATTCGTGAACTGTCTCCTCTACCTACACGATCTGTCGTTCAATGCCAAAAAAAAAAACAATAAAAAAACGTGGGTGCAAAGTGCTTCGTTTGTCCACTCATCATTTGTACATTGTGCATGTGCATTTGTACAGGCTCTGGCCTGTGATGTAAGTAGGCCAAAACATATGAGCACAATGTACATAACAAACACACACTCCACTGGATTTAATATATATAACCTTCTCCAAGTATGTTTACACAAATTCGTGATGGAACATTGCTCAGAAGTGGAAAAAGATGGAACTTTTTGCAAGATTTTGTAAAAGATCCTCCTTTGCAAACAGACAACGACAATGCTTTGCCGTTTCTATAATAATAAAATGGCTTTATGCTCACGATTAGATAATTAAATAGAAAAACTTGTGAAGACTTCAACTTTTCGCAGAGCAAACACTAGCTTGATTAATATTAAAACGATGAGAAGGAAAGTTGCTCGTTAAATTTCGTTGAGAAGCCTTTTCATTTAATTCTTATCTAGCAAAGGACTCGGTAATAATGATGTTCACTAAAGATGATCCGTAATTTCGTAATTTCTTTTTGTACTACCCAAAACAGACATACAGATAACTTATAATAGAAAAAAACATGAAAAATGGTGAGTTTATCTCTAACAAGAGATATCTTCCAGCAGACCATGATGGGTAGGAAAGGTGATGGTTGAACGGGGGAAGACCTGCGCGTACAATAAAATTGTATAAGTACTACGAGTAATATATACTACAAACAAAACATACTGCTGACCCTAATTGCTAAAAATAGACTGCCTACATAATTACTTAAATACAACGTATTAATATACATATATATAAACCCTATAATACACTAATACATACCAATATACATTTACATATCTAACTAGAAAGGGAGTGATAATGCCTTTTTAGCCGATATTTTTATATATTTAGAGATGGACTGTCCCTGATAGGGAAGCTCATTCCACAGTCGTATGGCTCTGACGCTGAGCCCGTGCTCGTAGGCAGTGGAGCGTTCTGGAGGTTTGAGGATAGATGCTAAGTGAGTTCTCCGAGGCCTGATTGAAGAAATATATTCGAAGCGATCACGCATGAAGTTTGTGTATGGAAGATTCCACAAAATATTATAAAGGAAACACAGGATATGAGAGTCTGAAAGAAGCCGAATCGGTAGCCACTTCAACTCCCTGCGATGCTGAGATACGTGGTCATAACAGCGCAGTCTGAAGATGAACCGAATCCTTTGATTTTGAAGTCGTTCGAGTTTGTTCAATTGTTCTTCATTTGCGCTGACCCAGCAAAGTCAAAGTACTTTATTACTGTAGATATTTAAATATACTTAGAAAAAGTCATTTTTTGCCCCTTCTTTACATTGGACCACTGTGGGAGAAGAAGGGCGTAGAAACTCCCACAGATTGATTTTTAGAACTCTTTTAAAAATAGGTTGTGCTTGACTAATACAAATATGAAATTTTTGATTATTATGACTAATAAGCAGGAATAAATAATTTCAAAATTATTAACAGCAAGGTCTGTGTTGAGCTATATTAACCCCATACAGACATGTCATTTAAGTAATCTTGAACATTGTAATATCCCTTTTTCGAAAAAGTCGCTTTAACATGCTTTTTAAATTGCTCAAATGGCAATTTCAAAATCTCCAGAGGTATCTTATTATAGTAGAGATGCACTGACCCTTGAAAGAATTGCTAACCTTCGCGAGTCTAAACCGGGGCGTAACTAGTCTGTGATTATTTCTTAGATAAACATTACAGCTATCGCTACGTTAGGAAAATATTGTAAGGTTCTTGCGTACATACATCAAATTTTCGAAAATGAATTTACTAGCTACAGTTAGTATGTCAATTTCTTTAAAAAGATCTCTTAAGGAGTCTGTTCGTTTTAAATTATAAATTGCTCGAATAGCTCTTTTCTGTAAAATAAAAATAGTTTGAATATCCGCTGCTTTCCCCAACAACAAGATACCATAGGACATGACACTATGAAAGTAACTAAAATATACTAGCCTAGATGTAGCCACATCCGTGCTTTGTCTGATGTTCCTAACAGCGTAAGCCGCAGAACTTAATTTACCTGCTAATTTATCTATGTGGGGTCCCCACTGTAATTTGCTATCAATGGTTATTCCAAGAAACTTCGTATCATTTACTAATTCTAACGTGCTGTTGTCTAACACTAAACTGGTCTCAACTTGCCTGACATTTGGAAGTGAGAATTTAATACACTTGGTTTTACCAGCGTTTAACAATAAATTAACTGTGAACTAATTCAAGGTTCAATTCAATTCAATTCAATTCAAAGACAATACACCATTAACATCATCAAAATCTCCTTTTTGTCTTTCAATTTTGAAGACCATTGAAGTATCATCAGCAAACAACACTATGTCAGTTAATTTCTCCACCATGCTTTCATGGTGGTGGCAGATCGTTAATATATAAAAGGAATAAGAAAGGGCCTAATATGGAACCTTGTGGAACGCAATTTTTACACCTGATCCATCAGATTTAACGCCGTTAACTTCTGCCTTTTTAATTCTATTGCTTAGCTATTATCTTAGTAGATCCAACGCTTTATTTCTAACTGCGTAATGATTTAATTTAATTAATAGCGTATTATGATCAACACAATCAAACGCTTTCGACAGGTCGCAAAAAACTCCGATAGCATCCTGTGCGGCCTCCCATGTAGAATAAATATGAGATATAAGAATAATACCTGCATCTGTAGTCGATTTACCCCTAGTGAAACCGTATTGTTTGGCGTGGAGTTGTTTTGTACGGTTGAAGTGTGAGAGCATTTGATTGAGAATAATCTTTTCAAATATTTTACTTAGTTTTGGAAGAATTGGTCTGAAATTTGAAGGATCACCCTTATCTCCCGATTTGAACAGACGTATCAGTTTACTGTATTTTATGAGGTCTGGGAAAGCTCCATCTTCAACACATTTATTGAATATATAAGCTAAGTGTATATAACTAGAATTACTGAACCAATGACTTTGACTGATATACCCCACAGGTCTTCCATATTTTTTTAGTTAAGTAATCTAAACGTTTTGACAATGTCCTGGGGATATACATGATGAAATTTTAAATATACCTTACTGACGCTTGTGTTATTTTTTAATGAAGTCTCTGCTTCATATGGAGATGAATTTAGATGATCTGTTGTGAGTAAGGAAGGTTACATTGGTGAACAATGTTTCAAAAGCTCGAGCAACATCAGCGTTGGATTTAACAATATCATCTTTATCCTATCTTTAGGCAAAAATCATTGTCCCTTGGTATAACTTTGCCAGTTTCACGGTTTACTATTTGCCAAACTGTTTTCATTCTATTATTTGAATTTTGAATTTTGCTATTAATGTGTAAAGTTTTTGCAGTTCTACAAACCAACTGGAATGTTTTGGAATATTTTTTAACATAGTCATGAAATTTTCGATCAAAGTTATAGGTTTTTTGTTCATCTTTATGAACAAAATGACCTTTGTCATACAATTTAACTCTACTTTTGCGAATTCCAAACGTTGCCCAGTCATTAAATTTAGATTTACCGTTGTAGTCACTGACTTTCTTTAATTTAAAAACTTTATTGAATTCTGTCTGAATAATTTTGAAGAAGTCTGAGTAGATTTTGTTTGGGTTCTGTTCATTAAAATCCGGTATTGGCAAATTTATATCGAAGTTTTTAGTATATGTCTCTAGTCTATGGGATGTAATAAGCCTATAAAATGATGGACCAGTCTTTTTCTTAATAGCAATTGGGAATGAAACTGTTTGACCACTGTGATCGGGAAGTAAGCAGTTAATTACACTTTTACTTGTGAATGCAAAAAGTCACCAAAAACGTTATCCAAGCAAGTTTGGCTAGTAAGTGTAAATCTAGTCGGCTCTAAAAATACATGACATAAATTAAACGATTTTAATAAAGTTATTAATCGTTGTTTCATTGTTGTTCCTACAAGCAAATCTACATTAAGATCGCCACAAATAATTAACTTTTTTATGTTATTACATAATTTAGTGAGGGCTTCCTCCATAATTTTCTCAAATATTTCGAAATTTTCATCCCTCGGTGGCCTGTAGACACAAACAATAATATGGCTATCTAACTCAACACAGGATACCTCTATTTGTCTTTCAACAGTAAGCGCAAGAATATCTTTCCGTTGTTTCACCTTAATATAATTTTTCACTAAGATTAAAGAACCACCTCTATCAGCAGTCTTTCTATTGTAACAACTGTCAATTTTGTAATAATTTATGCTAAAAGACATAATTTTTCCTTCAACCAGTGTTCTGTAACACAAATAATATCAATGTCAGAATTTTTTAGTAATAATTCTAATAATAGTTCTTTGCCAGGTAGCCCCTGGATGTTTTGATGGGTAATATTTAACTGGGGCTTACATTTTGAAATATTTAGTGGCTCTTGAATGCTAGAGATTTCCTCTATTGTCATTTAAATTACTTGGAACAGATTCCAATGTTGCATGCAAAGTATGATTAACAGGTGAATTTCCAATAGGGCTGCATATCATATTACTCTTAACATAAGCTGATGACAAGTTGAACTTGGTTAAACCAACTATAGCTGCGTCGCATATATTATTAGCTAACAATGTAGCTACTAATTTTCTATATTTATTAGACAGGTACAATGTATCCTGTGTCAGAGTAAAGTTATGAATAAAATTATTCATGTCGAAATATAAAATAGCATCGCTGTGATGACACGTTAAATTAAATAAATGAATATTCATTCTATGCACGGATTTGTTCTTTATTTCTGTCAAATTACAGATAAATTTGCATATCATCCTACTATGTAAGTCTAGAAGTTTTCGTGTTTCAACACTTTTATTCAAATCATTCCGACTAATGTTTGAATGATTTCACACCATAATTACAATAGTGCTGTACTCGTCATAGATACTAATTACGCGACTAATTATCTTCACAAGATCTACAAATGAACTATTTGGACAGCAAATGTTCGTTACTTTTTGGTTAAGCCGGTAATGTAATAGAGGTCCAAATCCTGCACCTACTTTGTCGGAGAACAACAGAGTTTTTCTCGCCAGAGGTAGCTGGCGGAACACGAGTGGAGGTGAGTGGCGGGACACACGGGTTGGAGTGCGGTGCGATGCACGTGGCGGCGGTTGGCGCGGCATTCGCGGCAGCGAGCGACGCAACGTGCGCAATGGTGAACGGCGCGAGCCTCGGGGCAGCGTGCGGCATGACACGCGCCTCAGCAGGCAGCGCGATACGCGCGACAGCGAGCGGTGCGGCGTTCGCGCTGATGAGCTGCGAGGTGCCTCCTCGTCGACGACGGCGACGCTGTTTTTTGGTCGGGGCTGCGGTGGACGCTGCAACACTCTCGTTGAGGGGGGTCTACACCAAAGTTAGTGATGTGGGCTCGTCCTCTTTGCTGGTCTCATTCTCCTCGTCCTCAATTAGAAAGCCCACCAATTCCGCATTCTGGCGTTGTAGCCGCAGCAAACATCAGCATAATCAATGAGGAGGAGAAGAAAGGGCTGAACGAGTGTTTTTTTGGTTTGGCGAGGATGAAAGTTCTGAAGTCTCCTGAGAGATTGAAAGGTTGCGTAAACTCGCCTTCTGACCTCACTAACATGCATTGACCCGGACAATTTATTATCGAAGACGACACCCAGGTTTTTAGCTTTATCGCATAACATGATTACAGTACTGTTATAAGTTACAGAAGGGACAGACAATTGCTGCAACGTGGTTAATGAGTGTCTGGTACCTATAATCATGGCCTGCGACTTATTCGGATTAACCAGCAACCCAAATGACGACGCTCATCCACTAATACCAGCCAAGTCAGCGTTCAACGCCTCCACAGCGGTATGTACATCATCAGGAGAGGAGTGACGATAGATCTGAAGGTCATCCACGTAGAGATGATAGAAAGACCGTATCTGATATGGAATTGATAAATATTGAGAACAGAAGAGGAGAGAGAATGCCACCTTGGGGGACACCGGAGGAGGGGTCACACCACTCCGTACAAGCCTCCTCCGGCTTGATACGCTGTTTTCAGCCTCTTAGGTAAAAGTCAAATCAGCGGGCAGTGAGGGAGGAGACGTTAAGAAATTTGAGAAGTTCAACGAGAAGAGAGTCCTTTCAACACAGTTAAAAGCACTGCTGAAGTCCAGCAGAGCCAGCACCGAGAGCTGCCTTTGATCCATGGTGACCTGAATATCATCGGTCACTTTTAATAGAGCCGTAACAGAACTATGACAAGTTCTAAAGCCTGACTGAAAAGGATTCAGTAGATTTTTAGAGGATAGATAATGGGAGAGCTGAATATGGAGAATGTATTTTTTTTTATATTAGGAGGTGTTTAGAATAGATGAGTCGATGCTGACCGTAATGGATTTAAGAGACATGTCGACATCTGGTCCGACATGTCTAAATAAACATACTCCATATGTCCGGAGTGAGCGGAGTGACGATCAACGACAAAGACTTCATGATCATGAATACTTTTAATATAGGTAATTGGTCTAGTCATAGAGAGAATTCCAGGATGATTTTATTGCATTAACTAATTTAATATAATTAGATTTTTTAATTAACTCCAAGTATTATTTATTTCATAAACATTAAGTCGAAGATGAAATTAATTTAATAAAAGAAAAGGTGTGGGCTATAAATTAAAAAGCAAATTTTTTTTATTCAAACCACTATGAATAATATTTGATTCTTATTAAAGTGTATCAAAACTCCAGAATTCAATAATAGGTTATAATAAACCTTAGGAAGAGCGCTTGATGTCTATCTTACAGGCTTTTTTAGGGTTCCGTACCCAAAGGATAAAAACGGGACCCTATTACTTTTCTGTCTATGTATCTGTCTGTCCGTCCGTCACCAGGCTGTATCTCATGAAACGCGATAGTTAGACAGTTGAAATTTTCACAGATGTTGTATTTCTGTTGCCGCTATAACAAAAATTACTAAAAACAGAATAAAATAAATATTTTAAGGGGCTCTCATACAACAATTCTTTCAATACCACATACAAACTTAAGAATGCACCTGGATACGTACATGGAGTGCCAAAGTAGCCGCACCAATAACCTTGTAACATTTTGCTATGTAAAACGCAAACTATTCACTTCGCACCATCCCTAGTATTGTACAGTGTTATGGAACCCTTCGTGCGCGAGTCCGTCTCGCACTTGGCCAGTTTTCCATTTTTAAGTTAGCTTAGGTATCAATAATAACAATCTGTACTATTTATTTTTAAAAAATGTGGGTTTATGAATGCTATTATTTTAATAAATAATAAATCTAATAAATTCTTAATCATTAATAATTAATTCTTAATAATTCATACGATGAAAATCATTAAGTTTGTTATTGCACAGTTAAAAGTATGTAAAGTTTAAATAACCCTTGGACCGGCAAACGCCAAATGTACAAATGTTCATTTTGATTGATAGTCTTGATAGTATGATGTTTAATCAATTGATTGGAGGAAGAAGATTTGTTATGGACCGAGCTAATCAACAAGAACTGTCTGACTTAACACTCCTTGAGAATGAGAGAAAGAATGGGAACTCAAAAAACTCAAAACTCAAACTCAAAACTCAAAACGTTTATTCTGTAAATAGGCCACAAGGGCACTTTCACATGTCATTTCATTTCATTTTTTACAGAACATTTGGTATTATTATTTGTATCATATTATCAGAAAAAAAAGTACTTAATTATTGTTTCTGAGAGATGTAAAGAGTCTCAAATGTCATAATAAAATAATTAAAATATAAATAACAGAGATGTATAGTCTCTTTAGTGAATAATATAATGATGATAGGAGATGTAAATGGTCCCCACAGTCAAGAGTTGTATAATTAAATTAATCTTTGGAGGTGTAAAAGGCCTCCAAGTGTCCAGTAAAAGAAACTCTGGCAGTGAGGATGCTCACAATTAATTAGAACAATTCAGTCCCAAGCATTTTTATCGTCTATGTACTCTTTAATACTGTAGTAAGCTTTAGAAATAAGCCTTTGCTTGATGTATTTCTTGAACTTATTTATTGATATATCTGTCAAAGTGCTTGGGAGTTTATTGTAAAATCTTACACAATTACCCTTGAACGAGTTTTTTATTTTATGGAGCCAAGTAGTGGGCACTGCAAGTTTGTCCTTGTTTCTAGTATTAAAGTTATGTATATCACAGTTTCTTCGAAAGTTAACAATGTTCTTATGGACATACATAATATTCTCGTAAATATATTGACTATGGACTGTCAATATAATTACTTCTTTAAACTTATATCTAAGAGAATCTCTATTATTCATTTTATAAATCGCACGAACAGCCCGCTTCTGCAGCACAAAAATAGTATTTATGTCAGCAGCACTGCCCCAGAGCAGAATACCGTAAGACATAATACTATGAAAATAACTAAAATAAACTTATCTGGCTGTTTTTAAATCTGTCAAGTGACGGATTTTCCTGCATGCAAAAGCTGCAGAGCTCAGTACAAAGAATGAGGAGCGCGACAAGATCGTACAACTCCGCCGCGGAGTCGGAGTATTCTCCGCTCGAACGAGATTAGAACAGGCCGAGATCGTTAAAATCCGGAACGACATCCGGACCGTAGCTCGAACGATCCATGTTCTTTTTTTAAAACAGATCGACCGAACAGCACGGTTTCTTCAAAGGGCGCTCTACTGTGACAAACTTAGCTATTTTTACTGGTGATGTGCTTACTGGCATGGACAAGGGAGGGCAGGTAGATGTGATCTATACGGATTTCGAGAAAGCATTCGACCGTGTAGATCATTTCATATTAATACGTAAATTGCGTGAGCTAGGGATAAGGGGGGATCTGCTCAGATGGCTGGAGTCATACATAAAAAACAGAAGTCAAACAGTCGTCGTGGCAGGACACCGTTCCGAGTTCATCGCTATCCCATCAGGAGTGCCACAGGGATCACTGCTGGGACCGCTCCTTTACATTGCCTTCCTATACGATATAAGCAGTTGTTTTATCCACTCAAAGTTTCTTTTATACGCCGATGACAAAAAAGTGTACAAAAAGATAAATTCAACTTCCGATTGTGCACTTCTACAGAAAGATCTTTGTAGGCTAGGTGTCTATTATACTGTAAATAGGATAAGTGTTAATCTCACTAAATGCAATCACCTGAGCTTTACCAGAAAGACTAAGCCAATATTTTACAATTACCAAATTAATAACAGTCCAATCGAGAAAGTTAAATCAATAAGAGATCTAGGAGTTTTACTCGATTCAAAGCTCACATTCTCTCAACATATAGACGCTGCTACAGACAAGGCCTATAAGAACCTGGGTTTTGTACTTCGAACGAGCCAGGCATTCACTGACCCACTGTGTATAAAGGTTCTCTACTACTCGTACGTGCGCAGTATTCTAGAATACTGTAGCCCTATCTGGCGACCCCAATATACAGTGGTGGTCATATAATTAAGAACGACTATTTGAAAACAAGCTTTTTTCAAACTTACGAGATTAACACTTATTGCATATCGTTTTGTATCTCTCTCGGTATCGTAAAACTGTTTTACACAATCGTAGCATACAGTTATAATATGATAAATTCAACAATATTATTATATAAGTAAACTTTTTGTATATAATTTATCTTAAGATGTTATTGCAAACTTACTGGCTGGCCACATAATTAAGAACGCTGGATAGTTTATTTTTTTATTCAAATTTAAATAGAGAACACTCTGTAACTAGGCCACTATTCGAGTAATTTTGGCGCCATTTAGTTCTGTAAAAGTCAAAAAGTTGATCGTTTCATAATAAAAAAATGGGAAAAAATAAAAGTTGTGATGCATCTACAAGGGAAGTAATAATAAAACTTCGCGATATGAATTGGTCATACAAAAAGATTGCCAATCATTTGCAGTGCTCAAAAACGATGATATTCCACGCTGTGGAGCATTTTAACACACATCAAACAACTTTAAATATTCCTCGTGTACCTAAACAGAGAAAGTCATCTCAGCGAGACGATCGAAATATCGTGCGTTTGGCAAAACAATACCCTTTTAAGGGGTCTAATGAGTCAAAAAAATAATACTTTGGTGAAAATAACCCTTCAGCGATCTCAGCGCGCACTATCCGAAGGCGATTGGTAGAAGCGAAGTTGAACGGAAGGATAGCAAGAAAGGTGCCCATGTTGAAACAGTGTCATAGGCAAGCCCGGCTTGCATTTGCTAGGAGGTATGAAAGCTGGACAGCAAGACAGTGGAAAAATGTTCTTTTATCTGACGAAACAAAAATTAACAGAGTATTTTCTGATGGGAAACGATATGTTCGACGCCCTCCGAATACAGCATTCGACCCCAAGTACACAAAAATGACATTAAAGCATGGTGGTGGAAATGTGAAAATTTGGGGATGCTTCTCTGGTCATGGTGTTGGACCTGTTAGACTGATAGAAGGAAACATGGATCAATTCAAGTACAAAAATATACTCGAAGAAACTATGTTACCATATGCTGAAGACGTACTTCCGATTATTTGGACATTCCAACACGACAACGATCCGAAGCACACTGCACGCACCGTTAAAGAATTCCTCACATCTCAATCAGTTTCTGTCTTAGAATGGCCACCGAACAGCCCAGATTTAAATCCCATAGAGCATCTTTGGTGCGAAGTCAAGAAAAAGGTTTCAAATCGACGATGTGGTCCTGTCGACGATGTCGACCTAACCTAACTGAGTTATATAACTTTTTTTTAGAAGAATGGCGCTCTATTTCTCTTGAAAAATGTCAAAAATTGATAGAATCAATGCCTCGTCGGTGTAAGGCAGCCAGCAGAAGTTATTAAAAGCCATGATCACGCTACAAACTATTAACTTAGAATAAAATGTATTAAATTATAATTTTTAACATTGTCACTGTCTTATTTAATGTGATTTGTAAAATCTAAGTATCTACGGAAACAACTCTCGAGCAGCTTAAGAATCGTTCTTAATTATTTGTCCAGCATTTTTATTACTTGAATTTGTAATTATCGATAATCAATTAAATTTGTAAAAAAAATAGTAAATGTTTTAAATATTTACTCCTAATCCCGTTTACTTTATCGATGTAGCTATTTCATAACACAACTAATTACTTTAAAGAAGGAACTTAAAAGTACACATAGCATAGTTTTGAAAAAAAATATCTGGTACTACAAATCGTTCTTAATTATATGACCACCACTGTATATGCCACATTGAGTCAATTGAATCATTACAACGCAAATTCATTAAACATCTTAATTACCGCACTGGCTACCACTCTCCTTTGAAGAACTACAATACTTCGTTGGAAAAGCACAAACTGCAAACACTCGAGGACAGGAGGCGTCTCCTGGACATGCTATTTCTTCATGACCTGTGTAGTGGAAGACTGAACTGTCCTGAATTAATCTCCTCAGTACTTCGGTTAAATGTTCCGAATAAAAGAACCAGGCACACTCCTCTCTTCCATGTCCCCCTATCTCGGTCTAACTATGCACAAAACTCAGTCATGAATAGGTGTCATTTAAATTACAACAAGCTTTCCAAAGACAAGGACCTAGACATTTTTAACACCTCTAAACAGGTTTTTAAGAAAAATATTATTTGAATTATTAAAACAAACAGATACATTGATGATGTATCTGCCGTGTCATACGCAAGCCTACTCACCTATACTCACCCTGCTTAGTGGAAATTCAATAGACACAGTCCCGATCCCAAGAGCATCGTCGTCGTAGGGCTAAGCAAACACAGGTACAACTACACTCACACCACTACACAACACATGCAACCTACACTACTTACACAACCGGCATACCACATCTCAACTTGCAATAATATAAATTAAATTTTTAAAACTAAATCAACACTAGTTACATATATGTATAACTAGTTTTGGTTATAATTTCTATATATAAGTATAATCGCCAAGTACGTTTGTCTTATAATATTTAAACAAAAAAATGTAAATCCGTTATTGGCTAATGTTAAGATTATTTTTCTTGCCTTACATAATTGTATTAGCTGTGGATTTTTTAAGATCAATAAATAAATAAATAAAAGTAAAAAAAAAAAAAAAACATTTACATACAGGCACATACATTGCTTCTGGCCCCATATTGGGATACCCTGCGCCGTGGGAACCAGAAACAGCGTCGTCACACACATATAAATATCCAAGACCTGGGGTTTTTTCTTCTGTATCCCCAGCCTGGGATCGAACCCGGGACCTCTCGCCTGGTAGGCACAGCCGAAACGTCGGTCGGAGGTCGTCGTTCGTTCTTTACCATGACAGGATTTGCGCATCTTCAGGCTCCGTCCTCACCGGCTCGGTGTGTTTAGGCTCCGTCCTCACCGGCTCGGTGTGTTTAGGCTCCGTCCTCACCGGCTCGGTGTGTTTAGGCTCCGTCCTCACCGGCTCGGTGTGTTTAGGCTCCGTCCTCACCGGCTCGGTGTGTTTAGGCTCCGTCCTCACCGGCTCGGTGTGTTTAGGCTCCGCCCTCACCGGCTCGGTGTGTTTAGGCTCCGCCCTCACCGGCTCGGTGTGTTTAGGCTCCGTCCTCACCGGCTCGGTGTGTTTAGGCTCCGTCCTCACCGGCTCGGTGTGTTTTCATTTTGGCACCGCTGCTGTACAGATTTTCTGCCGGGAAACGATTTTTTCTCTGGTTCGATATGTTTTCGGTACGCTATCGTTCATTCGATAGTGTGAGTGAGTAATCGTTATTTTGAGTGAGCGGTCAGGCGCACGGCGGAGCTGTGGCGGGGGGAGGCGGGACGGTAGAGGTTGGCCACTCTGTATAGATTCTGAGCAGAGGCGCTCGTGCGCTCGATACAGAATCTTTACCGAAACGGCTCGGTCTGAAAGCTCTCCTTTAATTACATGCGGTCGGTAGAGAATCTGTACAGATTCGCTGCAGAACCGGTACCGAACTGAAAACGTACCGACCCGGTGTGGAAGGGGCCTTACTATTCACAAAATGGTGCGACATTTTACAGTCTATCATAAATCATAATTCACGTAGCGAAAAAGTGACGGAGTTCCAGTGAATCTGTAGCGATATGAGTCCGACTACGGCGTAGTAGCGTTACGAAATCCGTTGAAGTGTATATTTTAACGGTAATCTGTATAATCGGGTATTCTATACAATGCCTAGGCAATGTATAGAATACCTAAAACATGTAGGTAATTTCATACCTTGTATTGTATTATATACAATACTGAATGCGCGGTATTGTATGTAAAAGCGTAAAACACTGCGGTAGCTTAGGTGAAGAGTAAAGGGAGTGAGCGAAGCAAAGCCACATTTATCCTTCGTGTTAGGTTGAACATGTAAGAACAACAAAAAATACTTAAAACATAAAACTTTATGTGTACTCTGTATTTTTGATGTGCGGTTTAATATTTCCCTTTAGTTTACACATTGCCGGTGGCCAAGTAGGTATGGACTCTCAACAATCCCTAGGAGAATACATTACCTAGGTAAAGTATGTAATATTAATAATATTTCATACAATGCCTGAACGCCCCAGATATTACATATGTTACGAGAAATGTAATTAATTGAAAATTATTAATAATTATCGGTTATTGAATATTTTTAAGATTGATAATGAAAGTGATAAATAATTCACTTAAATGATTATTATTAATAATTTCACCTTACTTCTCTACTTCTGTCTTTTTCGAGCAATAGAAGCGGGCAGGGGTGGGTGGCTGGCGCGAGGGTTCCCTGTTGGATTGCGTAATATGAAATGTAATAATATTGTTTGGCATAAATCCTTTGACAGAAAAATGAAATAGTTTTTAGGGTTCCGTACCCAACGGGTAAGAACGGAACCCTATTACTAAGACTTCGCTGTCCGTCCGTCTGTCACCAGGCTGTATCTCAAGAACCTAGCTAGCTAGAGAGTTAAAATTTTCACAGATTATGTATTTCTGTTGCCGCTATAACAACAAATACTAAAAAACAGGATAAAAGAAATATTTAAGGGGGCTCCCATACAACAATTCTTTCAATACCACATACAAACTTATGGATGCACCTGGTTACGTACATGGAGTGTGAAAGTAACCGCACCAATAACTTTGTAAACAATATTTTGCTGTGTAAAATCCAAACAATTCACTCCACACCATCGCTTCCATTGAACGGTGGTACGGAACCCTTCGTGCGCGATTTAGACTCGCACTTGACCGGTTTTTTATTATTATTTGCATATGCTCCGCTCCGGTTTTGCTTCGTCCAAGTTCTAAACCAATTGAAAATAAGCCACAATCACCTACTCTAGCCAAATTTCTTGTTGGATTTATTATGCGATAGTGAATTATTAATAATAATCAGAAAAAGTGGTTAATTTCACACTATTTATCATATTGAATAAAACGTGCAGTAATTATTAATAATAATCGAGAATTATTAATAATGTTCACATTTATCACTTTGATCGTAACAAATACATTGCCTAGGTATTGTGAAGAACACCTGCATCATACAGATGAACACATAAAAATTTACATACAGGCACATACATTGCTGCTGGCCCCACACTAGGATACCCTGTGTCGTGTGAATCAGAAACAGTGACATCACAGACATATGATCATCCAAGAACTGGAGTTTTTTTTTCCTTTCCCCAGCCGGGGATCGAACCCGGGACCTCTTGCATGGTAGGCAGAGCCAAAACCGCTGCGCATCAGAGTTCGTCACAATTTCCGGTAACATATACTATTTGACCATTATCTTCATTAAATACATGTGTTTATATAGATATTGTTGCAACTACAATACAATTTAAACTGATGCATATATAAACATTGATCGTATCGTAGAATTGACTTTACCGTGATATAGCCAACTCAATTCCAAATATCTTTATTACTGTAGATATTTACATATACACAGTCAGGTCATAAGTTCTGTCACACAATAAAAACCTTTGAATTTAGAACGCTGGCCACAAAAAAGTTTATTGAATTCGAATTTCGAATTTTTCATGAAAATAAAAATGTGTACTTTTTAGAATTTTCCTCATTTTTAAATATGGTGTGGACACTTAAAGAAGACCGTGTCGCAGTTATTGCGTTGCATCGTTACGGTTACGCGCCAATTTAGATTTTCGACTTACTGAAAAATTTGAATATAACCAAAAGATTCGTTTATCGTACCATAAATCGATACAATGAAGACTCTAGTGTAGATGACAGGTCAAGAAGTGGTCGCCCTCGCTCTGTTAGGACTCCAGCAGTGATAAAAGCTGTGAAGGCGCGAATTCAAAGAAATCCCATACGTAAGCAGAAACTGTTGGCCCTTCAGATGGGGTTAAGCAGGACCACGGTGAAAAGGGTGTTAAATGAAGACAGGGCTTAGGGCATATCGAAGAAAAACAGGACATTGTTTAGACGCTCGTTTAATGGAGCTGAGACTGAAGAGATGCCGCGCTTTGTTGAAGCGGTACGCGGGAAAAAGCATCGGGAAATTCTTTTTTCGGATGAAATAATTTTCACCGTGGAAGAGAGCTACAACAAACAAAATAATAAGGTGTACGCACACAGCAGTGAAGAAGCGAGCAACCGTATTCCGCGTGTCCAACGAGGTCATTTTCCATCCTCGCTCATGGTTTGCTTGGGAGTCTCTTATTGGGGCTTAACTGAGGTACATTTTTGTGAGAAAGGCGTAAAAACGAATGCAGTTGTGTATCAAAATACAGTCCTCAAGAACCTTGTCGAACCTGTTTCTCATACCATGTTTAATAACAGGCACTGGGTATTCCAACAAGATTCTGCGCCAGCTCATAGAGCGAAAAGCACACAAGACTGGCTGGCGGCGCGTGAAATCGACTTCATCTGGCACGAAGCCTGGCCCTCCTCCAGTCCAGATTTGAGTCCGTTAGATTACAAGATATGGCAACACTTGGAGGAAAAGGCCTGCTCAAAGCCTCATCCTGATTTGGAGTCACTCAAGGCATACTTGATTAAGGCAGCCGCCGATATTGACATGGACCTCATTCGTGCTGCGATAGACGACTGGCCGCGCAGAATAAAGGCCTGTATTCAAAATCGCGGGGGTCATTTTGAATAAACTTTATTACCATAAGAATCTATGTTTTATTAAGTTCATTTTGCTTTAAAAATGTTTACATAAATAATAAACATGTCTAAATTATTTCATATTGCACATGTGACAGAACTTATGACCTGACTATGTACTTAGCAATCGTCATTTTTTGCCACTTCTCTACATTGGACCACTGTGGGAGGAAGTAGGGCGTAGAAACTCCCACGGATTGATTTTTAGATCTCTTTTAAAAATTGCTTATGCTTAACTAATACAAAAAACATATAATTATGTCATTATCACAATTAATAAGCAGGAATAAATAATTACAAAATTATTAACAGTAAGGTCTGTGAAGAGCCAGATTAACCCCATACAGTTCCATCATTTTAGTAATCTTGAACATTCTAATATCTCTTTTTCGACAAAGTCGCTTTAACATGGTTTTGAAATTGCTCAAATAGCAATTTCGAGATCTCCAGAGGTATCTTGTTGTAGTAGAGAATGCATTGACCCATGAAAGAATTGCTAACCTTCGCGAGTCTTAACCGGGGCGCAAGTAGTCTGTGATTATTTTTAGGTTAATATTACAGTGTTGTGCAACCATGGATGAATTCGAACTTTAATTAAACGAAGAATATTTAAGGGTAAAACAATGCGGTACTTAAGTGAAGACTAAAGGGGGCGAGCGCAGCGAAGCCACCGAATGGTCTTCGAGTTAGGTTGACATGTATAACACAATAAAACTCTGCGTAGTACTGAATAAAAATACTTTTAAAAATAAATGTTTTCCGTGAAATTCAACCCTCTCTGATCATTTCATAAAATAATTCACTATAAATGGCCAAACATTTCATGATAAAGTCAATCCATGTTTAGCTATTTCATGAAATAATCACATTCGACGATATTGCTACGACATACATACAGTGAGAGTCAGTCTTTATAAATTGCACACCTCGAACAGGGTTGAAGATGATCAAGTTTTATCAACAAAAAAAAACGCTACGTTACACTCATGGTTTTAGAATAAAGCCCTATTTTTCAGAAATTATTTAATAATTGTAGTTTTGCATACAATTTGGTGCCCAACTTAAGGTAATTTCGTTACATTTTGTGTATGCGAGTGAGGGTTAACTCGCCGAGTTTTAAAAACGTTAACAGTCTAAGGTGGTTTAGTAAGAAACATATTTTTGGTGTATTTTGAAAGATAATATAATGTAGAATAATATTTCCTAGCGCAATAAATTTGTTTTAGGTACCAAGTTGTCAAAAACTGCAATTTGGTACTAAAGAAGTGTTTAAATCATACTAAAAAAATATAAATATACGCGTCGACTTGAGAGCCTCCTCCGTTTTTTCGACGCTTAAATATTTGGTTTTCTTTCATAAACAAATGGTTATTTAAGTTAGTTACACTTTTTAACGTCTATTTGATACTGACAAAACCGCCTGTCCTTCATCATCACTGTCCAGTTCATTTAAACCCGACAAACCCTCCCATCTCGAAACTATATACATAAGTTTTTCGCAGTTGGCACATTGTAACAGAAAATAATATAAAAAACGGAGAAAGGGGATTTTATTAAGACTCATTATTAAGACAATTTATTAAGACTCACACTGTAAATAATGTAAAAACATTTTAAGAAACAAACCAACGACCAAAAAAATGTCGGTAACATATCACGGACGTTAGGAGACTAGTCTCATAACACCATCATCGTTGGAGTAAAATTGATTATCCTCTCGAAACCGTACATACATAACATCATTATGTATTAATACATAATTGACACTTATCTCGAGATAACTCAATAAGCGTATAATACCATTATCGTAAATGTAACCCACTTTGGTATTCTTCGGAATGCGTGACTTTTCCAGCGAGGTGAACGATAATCCTTTTCAGAGGCTTTTATTTATTTCAAATCTATATATTATTTTGTTGCATGCGTGCTGGTAAAGATATTATTACTTCTCACCATGAAACGCAGAAACCTTTTAGCCAACAAAAGATTACGGCTTAGGGTAATGGGTTTGTTGGGTCTCGGGAAAGAGGGCGAATTATTGTGCGTTCTGACGTGGCGACTACAAACACTGCTTTACTTACAGTGTAATTATATGCGCGCGTGATGGAAAAGGTGGGTTATAGGTTAAAGTTGGATTTTCAGCTATGAAGGGAGTACTCGAAATAAAAAAAAAGGCGAAGTACGAGTTGAACTCGCGTACCGAGGGTTCCGCACCAATCGCATTTTTCTGTGAAGTAACTACAAATTTACTGTTTTCATATTTTTCCTTTACTTGTGCTATTAAGAATAGCACAAGTAAAGGAAAAAATATGAAAGATAGAATCATGAAATTTGGCATAAGGTAAGGTTTTGCCAAATTTCATGATTCTAGGTCAAAGGCAGGAACTATAAGTTTTGATTCCCGTGCGAATATCAAGCACTTTCGGTATCGTTTGATTGCGTAGACCTATAAGTTTGAATTTTTCGCAACTTCAACAGACTTGAGTAATCGATATTCATTTCCACTTGATAACAATACGCGCGTCTGAGCAAAAAGGTCTTGACAAACGGGTAGACAGAAGATCAGAAGGACAATGAACGAACGCAAAACCTGCTATCCAAGCTTTTTGTGAGACCGTTTCGATTTTTGTCTTCCAGCTGGCTTCGGAGTTCTCACATAGCATCCATGCTCACAATTCCTTGGCATGAGACCGCGTCCTATGAGCACGGACTTAGAATCCGGGCTATTCAGCTGTGGAATGCACTCCCTTGCACCATCAGGGGCAGTCCAATTCTCAATATATTTAAAAGTCGCGTAAAAGAGCAGTTGCTTCTCAAGTTGAATATATATCCATCTATTATATACATATATATATAGCACGTATTTTGGTACTCGTCTATGTACTTTATATTAATTAGGGTTACATATTATACCATGTAAGTATCAGGTAAATTATGTGTTATGTAGTAGACAGGTCAACCCCTGCTCCACAATCAACCCATCTCATCCTTACTTGGTTTGCTGGAAGAGGTATCTTGATTGAGATAAGGGCGAGCTTATAAATGTATACTACTTATATCCTATATGTTGTTTGGTGCAATAAATGAATTATGAAAACGAAGTGACCTTATAGGGGTGCCTTTTTTCTTTTAAAGGGTACAGGACCCTAAAAATGGTATACTAAGAACATCAGTCTGAACACCTTTCAGCTTGACACCAGTTTGATCAGAGCAACGTTATCTCAATACAACATTGGAATTTGTTCCAAGTAATTTCAATTAGTTCATAAGACAATAGAGGAAATCTATAGTATAGAAGAGCCACTAAATATGTCAAAGGGTAAGCCCCACTTAAATACTACCCATCAAAACATCCAGGGGCTACCTAGCAAAGAACTTGTATCAGAATTATTTCTTAAAAATTCCGACATCGATGTTATTTGTTTTACAGAACACTGGTTATAGGAAAAATGATGTCTTTTAACATAAATAATTACAAAATTGTCAGTTGTTACATGAGAAAGACTGCTGAGAGAGGTGGTTATTTAATCTTAGTAAAAAATAATATAAAGGTGAAACACGGAAAGATATTCTTGCGCTTACTGTTGAAAGACAAATAGAGGTATCCTTTTTTGAGTTAGATAGCCATATTATTGTTTATGCCTACAGGCCTCCGAGGGATGAAAAAGGCCATGGCAATTTCGAAATATTTGTGAAAATTATTGAGGAAGCCCTCACTAAACTAAGTAATAACAGAAAAAGTTAATGATTTGTTGCGATATGAATGTAGATTTGCTTGTAGCAACAACAATGAAATAACGATTAATAACTTTATTCAAATCATTTAATTTATGTCATGTACTTCGAGAGCCGAAAATATACCCTTACGTTAAACTTGCTTAGATAACATTTTTGTGACTGAGCATTCACAACTAAAAATGTAATTAACTGCTTACCTTCCGATCACAGTGATCAAACACTTTCATTCCTTATTGTTAGTAAGGATAAGACTGATCCATGTTTTTATAGCCCTATTATATCCCATAGACTAGAGACGTATACGAAAAACTTAGAAATAAATTTGCCAGTACCGGATTTTAATGATAAGAACCCAAACAAAATCTAATCAGACTTCTTCAACATTGTTCAAACAGAATTCAATAAAGTTTTAAAATTAAAGAAAGTCAGTGCCTACAACGGTAAATCTAAATTTAATGACTGGGCAACGTTTGGAATTCGTCAAAGTAGAAAATTACGTAGAAAAATACGAAAATGAAATAATAGAATGAAAACAGTTTGGCAAATAATAAACCGTGAAACTGGCAAAGTTAGAACAAGGGGTAATAATTTCTGCCTAAATAGCTTTAGGCACCTATCGGTGATGATGTTGTTTAATCCAACGCTGAGGTTGCTCGAGCTTTCGTCACATTCTTCACCAATGTACCCTTACTCACAACAGAGCGTCTAAATTCATCTACATATGAAGCAGAGACTTTATTAAAAAACAACACTAGTGTCAGTAATGTATATTTAAAATTTCATCATGTTTATCCCCAGGACATTGTCAAAACGTTTAGATATCTTAACTTAAAAATACTAAAGACCTGTAGGGTATATCAATCAAAGTCATTGTTTCACTAATTCTAGTTATAGCCCCACACTTAGCTTATATATTCAATAAATGTGTTGACGATGGAGCTTTCCCAGACCTCATGAAACATAGTAAACTGATTCCTCTGTTCAAGTCGGGAGACAAGGGTGATCCTTAAAATTTCAGACCAATATTTGTTCTTCCAACACTAAGTAAAATATTTGAAAAGATTATACTTAATCAAATGCTCTCACACTTCAAGCGTACAAAACAACTCCACGCCAAACAATACGGTTTCACTAGGGATAAATTGATTACGGATGCAGGTATCATATCTCATATTTATTCTGCATGGGAGGCCGCACATGATGCTGTCGGAGTTTTTTGCGATCACGTCGAAGGCATTTGATTGTTTTGGTCATAATATTAATGAAATTAAATCATTACGGAGTTAGAAATAAAGTGTCGGATCTACTAAGATCACACTTAAGCAATAGCATTCAAAAGGCAGAAGTCAACGAGTTAAATCTGATGAATCGGGTGTAAAAATTGGCGTCCCACAAGGTTCCATATTAGGCCCTTTCTTATTCCTGGTATATATTAACGATCTGCCTTTCATGGTGGAAACATTGACTGACATAGTGTTGATTGCTGATGATACTTCAATTGTTCGATTCCAAATCGATATTCGATCGATGGTTTCTGAACGGCCATTTTGAATTTGACGTTAGCTGCCAACCTAGCAGTTTTTTGACAACTGACAGACGAAAGCCCTCGCAATGTAAACGCGTTTTGGTTAGGGTATTGAAATTAAATCGCAGGCCATCTGGAATGTATTCGGGTTTCCCTCAGGATTGTTTATATAGCTGAGTGTGTTGTGGTTCCCCGAACCAGATAAAGTTCGCATTTACGTGGCCGATTGGTTTTTACCACGTAACATAACCTGTGTTGGAACACTGTGCTCATTGAAGCTGGCCCGCCAGTCATAGGAGGTTGGCTGAAGAACCTGTCTACCAAGAAGAGCCTAGGGTGCACCCGGGCCTTGCAGAGAGACAGGAGGTTGACGGGACCGAAGCACAGACCAGGTTATATCGACCTCAATTACTTCAGCTCGGTGAATCGCCGACGTTCACACTTCTTGGCAACTGATCGTTACGCTACCTCGTAGCTGATGGGCCCCTACGAGGTCATTAGGTGCTGAGAAGCCTGAACATTTTGGTAGCTAGAGCGTGGCTTCCTGAGATTTGCAGCCGTCAAGGGCTCCAGGAAGGCACGATTTGGGACTATCAATCTGTAGGTATAGGCGGTTACTAGGTAACTTGGTTGTGTTCCTATATCCACATAGATTGGTAGTATTGTAAGCTATAGGTCTATTGCTGGTAGTAGATAGACAGATATTGAATTGAATTACCAGTTAGTCAATCTATTAGTGGTCTAGTAGTGCTATTGAATGAATGTTTGGTTAACATAGGTAGTTACATCTATTGATAGCAGGCTATTACATTGTTTTCAGTTTATAGCAATTTATAACTTGAACTAATATTGACTATCTGTGTGTGTTATAATGATAAAGGGAAACTAAATTGTATTTACAGAATTTATATAGATATAAAACTCGGTTCCTATTGTTTAAGGAAAACAGCATTGTTTAAGTTGTGGTTTAGGGTTCCCTCGTTTGGGTTATAGACTGGAGGGTCCAATAAAATTGAGTTACTGCAAATTGTGAGTAAGTATCGTTCCGATCATGTCGTTATCTGAAATCCAGAAGGGTGTTTCTAAGGAACTCAGATGGTTTTCCTCCGTACACGGTCTGATAGACCGTTTAGATAGGCATGATGTGGTATTGGAGCGGTCTATGGACGTTAAGGAACGTTACAACAGGGTGCTCGAATTGTCCGCGCAGGCGGAATCAGTTGATGGTTGCGCACCTGACAGGCTGTCACGGTTGCTAGGGGATGTCGACCAATGTATGGAGATGGCAGCTGCTATCACGCAGAAGGCTGCGGACATACGTAGACAGCGCGAGTCCAGCCATGGTGGTGACATTGAAGCACCTCTGCCGCTTCAGGGTTCGGGGTCCAGGTTACCTGCCATAACTATGCCTACTTTTGACGGAGTGTCCGGTGAATGGATGAGCTTCATCAATCTGTTCGACAGTTTGGTGCACATGCGATCGGACATTACCAAGTCTGTCAAGATGGCTCAGCTGGTGGCAGCATTGAGGGGTGAGCCTAGGGAGCTGGTCGCTCATTTGACAGTTACGGAGGGTAACTATGAAACGGCCAGGCAATTGTTGGTCAGACGTTACCATAACAAACGGAGGTTGGCCGATGCCCAACTGAACCGTTTGTTTAGTATCCCGGTTGTGAACAAGGTCGGGGCCATACAGACGGAGGTTTTGAACCCATTGTTGTCCGTCACCAAGGCTCTAGAGAATCTTGGACTTCCGGTTGGTGAATGGTCGTACCTACTGCTGTACATTGTACTTTCCCGCCTACCCGCTGACGTGCAGACTCGTTTCGAACAGTCTCACGGGAGGTCGGCCGAGGACCTGCCCGCCTTCTCCGACTTGGTCGGATTCTTGGAAGAGGAGGCTCGACGGGCAGAGAATTTGGGGTTGACGGTCACCCATCCTTCGGAGCCACAGAGAGCTGCCGGGAGCGCTGTGAGTAGGGGCCCTCCGACGAGGAAGGACCGCACCAACCGGCAGTCGTATGGGACTGTGAGTGAATTGACCCCACATGGTGAGACCTGCCCATTTTGTAGGCAGATTGGCCATGCTGTGGCCAATTGCAATAAGTTCGGGGAACTTAGGGTTCAGGGACGGCGCCGGATGGCCAAGCAGCGGAGCTGGTGTTTCCTGTGCCTCGGGCCACACATGGCTAGGGACTGCACGCGCACAAAAATGTGCGGATATTGTGGTGGGGCCCACAACAATCTGTTGTGCATGAACCGGTCCGGCCAACAGCCTCCACAGGGTGACACGGTATGGGGCCCTGAGAATTCGTTTGCGACTCGGAGCGCAACTCAGGGGCCAACGTCCCCACGTCCACAGGGCCGTACCCAGGGTGACACGGCATGGGGCCCTGAGAATTCGTTTGCGACTCGGAGCGCAACTCAGGGGCCAACGTCCCCACGTCCACAGGGCCGTACCCAGGGTGACACGGCATGGGGCCCTGAGAATTCGTTTGCGACTCGGAGCGCAACTCAGGGGCCAACGTCCCCACGTGCACAGGGCAGTACTAGGGTGCAGGGCCGCACTCAGGACCATTACATGGGGGGCCCTGAGTTTTCGGTTGCGACTCAGCATCCGACCCAGCGGGACATTGGGTGTGTTGAGCAGGCCGTAACGGGCGGGTGGCATGGGACACCTTCGAGCTATGCGGGTGCGGTTCGGACGCCGCCTCAGTTGTCGCCCCGCTCGTCGCCTCGTCCTCGTCGATCACATGTGATGTCCCCCCCGCTCATGGAGCGGCCACGGTTGAATTCACGCCCACCCCCCTTTACGGGGAATCGTAGGTTGGGAATGGAACCGGCGCGTGGGCCATTTGTACAATGGGACCCTCTGGCGTATAGCTGCATACCTGATCGGTTACAGGCACAGTGGGGCCCCGGGGGTCCTCGCTAGGAATTTGCGGCCCAACCATTGGTTGCCCCCCAACCGGAGACGGTGGTGTTACCGATCGCCTCTGTGCTTGTTTGGGATTTGGCGGGCAACCCAACATACGTTCGCGCCCTATTAGATTCTGGAGCTCAGGGCTGCATTGTATCGAATGATTTAGCAAAATGGTTGGGCCTCAAGGTAAATAGGTATAATAAATCAATACGGGGCGTGGGGAATGTTACGGTTACGAATGTAGTTGGTCAATCGGTGATCACGTTCTCTCCACGTTATGACATTTTGACAAAAACATCCGTGCAAGCTTTAGTAATGACGCATGTCATGGGCAGACACCCCTTGGTGAAGTTGAATCCGGCCGTTCGATTCCTGACATCAGGACTCAAGTTTGCGGATCCCGATTTTGACACTCCAGCCCCGGTCGACCTGCTACTGGGAGCAGACGTTCTGGGTAGGTTTCTGTTGTCGGATCGGCGAGTTCTTCAGCCGGACGGGTTGATTGCTGTGGATACTAAGTTTGGTCACGTGATCATGGGTCCGGCATTGCCAATGGTTAGGCCTGCCGAGTCAGATGGCATACTTATTGGCTCAGTCGAGTCGACGCAGACGAAGAAGAGTGCGAGTTGTTTTACCAGAATAGTACTGGTCGCCTTCGTTCTGGTCGTTTTGTAACTCGACTGCCTTTCAGGGCCGACCGACCGCCACTAGGAGAATCTAGGAAGATGGCTGAGACGAGATTGATGTCGATGGAGCGTAGGATGACAAGGGACGCCGTATTTAAACAAAAATATGTTGATTTCATGAGGGAGTATGAGTCGTTAGGACACATGTCGGTATCGGGTGTGGACTGGAGATCTGAGGATCATTGTTTCCTTCCACACCATGCCGTCCTACGAACCCCTACCGGCAAGATTCGAGTTGTTTTTGATGGGTCAGCACCTACCTCGAACGGGATGTCCCTGAATCAGTGTCTACATTCGGGACCCAAGTTGAGTCGTGATATTTCGGATATTCTCACGATCTTTCGGAGGCACCAGATTGTATTTGTCGCAGACATTCGGATGATGTTTAGGCAAACGGTAATTCATCCGGCTGACAGAAGGTATCAGTTGATACTTTGGCGTGAGTCCACGGCCGAGCCAGTCAAGGTCTATGAGTTAAACACGAACACGTATGGGTTACGGTCTAGCCCGTATTTGGCGATGCGTACCCTGCGGGAGTTGGCGTCGCGTGACCGTGTGAGCTATCCTAGAGCCGCCGCTATCCTGGAGCAAGATTTGTACGTCGATGACGTCTGCACAGGGGCAGCCAGTGTAGAGGAAGCTCTGGACCGACGTGACGAGCTCATTCAATTGCTGGAACGAGGCGGCTATGAACTACGCAAGTGGATGTCCAACTCCCCTGAGTTGATGGCTGGTCTCCCAGATGAGTTTCAACAAGACCCGCACGTTTTTGAGAATCCTGACAACCCTAACATGTTGTCAGTACTTGGAATTCAGTACCGGCCCGTCCATGATGAGTTTACCTATCGGGTGGTTTTAGAAACACCGAAGGCCTGGACGAAGCGGTCAGTACTGGATTTCTCCAGTCACCTTTGCTCTCAAATGTTTTATGCAAAGGCTATGGGCGGATCAGTTGACCTGGGACACCCACCTCTCAGGTGATTTGTTGACTGATTGGACGCGAATGTTCACCTCGCTATCGGACATAAATAATGTATCGCTGCCGAGGAAATTGGTCCCTGCTGGGGATTACAGGGCAACCCTTCACGGGTTTTGTGATGCCTCTGAACGAGGGTTTGCGGCAGCGGTCTATTTGCGAACCGTCACCTCCACCGGGGAGGTCGACGTGCGTTTGGTTTTGGCAAAAAGCAAGGTAGCGCCTATTCGGACAAGGATGACGATTCCAAAACTGGAACTGTCCGGGGCTGCTCTTTTGACCAAACTTTTGAATCACACTCTAACAGTGTTGCGTGGGTCAGTGGTTTTGGAGGATACGGTGTACGCGTGGACGGACAGCCAGATTGTTTTGTGCTGGCTGAAGGCTTCGGTCCATAACTTAGAGGTTTTTGTTGCGAACCGTGTCTCCCAGATTGTGTCGTCTGAGGTCCCACTGACCTGGAGACATGTACCAGGAGAATTGAACCCGTCTGATTGTGCATCCAGGGGATGTCGGGCTCCTGAACTCGTTAGACACCATTTGTGGTGGGGACCACCCTGGCTTGCCAAGAGAGAATCGGACTGGCCCCACAGCCATGTAGTAGTATCTTCGGATCATGGCCCCAGAGCGGCCGTGCATGTTACCCAGAAGGCTGAGGACCCTGACGCCGGGTTTCTGCTGGACCGGTATAGCTCACTTGACAAGTTGATAAACGTGTCCACTTGGATTAGGAGATTCGCTCGAAATTGTCGTACTCCTCGCGATCAGCGAACGTTGAACCCTATTCTGACTCCGGCAGAGCGAAACGAGTCGCTGTTGAATTTGGTCCGGTTGGTACAGTCCTCGAAGTTTGGGGCAGAATTGGAGATTATACGAAGTGGATGTTCGAAATTGAAGGGAGCCGTCGCGCGTCTCAACCCCTTTGTTGATTCGACCGGGTTACTTCGGGTAGGAGGGAGATTGCGCAATGCGAATCTGTCGTATTCGGCTCGTCACCCACTTCTGCTCCCCAAGGGGGGACAGTTAGTTGAATTGCTGGTGACTGATCGTCATATTAAAAACGCGCATGCCGGCTGTAACGCGTTGTTGGCCACGCTCCAGCGGGAGTTTTGGATCTTATCTGCCCGCCGTGTCATACGGAACATCGTGTTTCGGTGCATGCCTTGTTATCGACTTAAGGCTGCCACGATGCAACCTCTCATGGGGGACTTGCCCCCTGATCGTGTGAATGAGGTCAGACCGTTTTCAGGTGTTGGTACGGATTTTGCAGGACCGTTTATGGTGAAGAGTTCACGATTGCGTACCGCTAGGCAATACAAGGCGTACCTATGTGTGTTTGTTTGTTTATCCACCAAGGCGGTACATCTCGAGCTCGTGGCTGATCTCTCGACAGAGGCTTTCATTGCTTGTTTGGATAGGTTTGTTTCTCGAAGGGGACTTCCAACTTTGATCCGCTCTGATAACGGCACTAACTACATCGGTGCGGAACGATACTTACGAGAGATAGTCAATTTTTTGAATGTAAATAAAGTGGATATTGGAACGGCCCTCTCCCGTCGGGGTATACAGTGGACCTTCAGCCCACCGATTTGCCCCCACTGGGGTGGGATTTTTGAGGCCGTAGTTAAGTCAGCTAAGACGCACTTGGGGCGTATAGTAGGTCAGACCGCGCTGACTTTTGAGGAGCTCGCGACATTGTTTTGTAAGATCGAGGCCGTTCTCAATTCGCGACCGTTGTGTCCGCTCAGCTCGGATCCAAATGACCTGGAGGCTCTGACCCCAGGCCATTTCTTGATAGGACAGCCACTTAACGCGTTGCCCGAGCACCCCTTCGAGGGAGTGAAATTGTATCGGTTGTCAAGGTATCAGATGTTGCAGCAGTTTACTCAGAATTTCTGGAAGTGTTGGTCGCTCGAGTATCTGCATATCTTACAACAGCGCCTTAAGTGGACTGACAAAACCAGCCCCCCTAGTGTTGGTGACCTCGTTCTGGTTAAGGATTGGATGGATTACGTCCTACGTCTACGTCCCTAGAAAAATTTATATTTTAATATGATTTAGTGTAATTCTGAGCCCAATTTAGTGTTATTTTAGGATTATAGTGTAATGTTAAGTATTTCTATTGTTTGCAGTGTGTTTTAGTGACGTTTACTAGTGTCTCGAAACATGTTAAATTTGTGACCGTTGCAGGTTATAAATTTTTCACTTTCGGCGCTTTTTGTTACCTTATTGTTAAATTATTATATTTAACAACGTTTAAAATATATTTCATAGCAATTAGTGATGTGCAAACGCTGAAAAACGTTACTATTCCACGTAAGTAATTTCGCATTGTTTTGGTGTGCAATTCCTTGATTCTTATCTCAACTGTAACCATGATGACCCGCAGAGCTGCTGCTGTCGCCTCCCGACAGCAGGAAAATGACAAGCTCAAAGTTACCTTACTAGAATTAAAAAAATCAAAGGAAATGGTCACCGAATTACTCTGTGAAAGGGAGGAAAATGAGAAAGAGCTATTATCAGTACTTGAAAGTAGAGATAAGCTAAAGAAACAATTATGTGTATTAGAACAAGAATGTAGTGATGTAATTGTTGAGCGGGACAAGCTGCAGGTCACCGTAGATAGCTTCACTGTATGTAGTGCAGAGTACGAGCAAGCCCTGAAATCGATTGATTCCCTGGAGAAAGCATTGTTCGATGCCCATGAACAAATACATGCACTCCAGGAGGAGAAGGAAAACACCGCAGCGTTGCAGACCCAGAGCCTCTACAGTGAAGTCGTAGGGATCAGCCCGCAGCTGGTTACTAATGCAACTGGAAGCCTTGATGATGTCATTGATTTAACTAATGACACATTGCCCACATCAAGGTTATTAAGTTGCAGCAATAACAAACTAGGTAAAATAAATAGGTATATACGGAAAACTCAGAAATTAATAAAACATAATAAATTGTGTACTAAAAACTTAAAAGTAAGCAAGAAAAATGTAAACTTATTACATGATTTGAATATGTGTGTATTAGAATTAGAAAGTACTAAGTTGATGTATGAAACTGACACACAAAACTTACATTTGAAAATCCAAAGCTTGGAGGATTCATTGAGATCACTAAACAGTGCATATTTGAACTCTGAGAAAGTTATAAATGAATACTCATTGGCTATGGATGATTTAATTCAAGAAATGAACCATAATTGTGAGCGGTTTGAGTCGCTGACCAACAACCATACTTGTCGCTGTGAGCAGAAAGGTGGTTGTTTGACAGCGGGCAACTCTCCGGGCTTGTGTGACAGTTTACCAACACAAGGTGTTACTGATAATAGTTCTGCCAAGTCTGATATGACCACAACACCTGATATTATAATGTACTGTGATGAGATTGGAAGTGGCATGGGCTCAGCACTCCACTCATACTCTAAGGGACATAGTGTTATTAGTAATTGCTCACCTTTTAGCACTGTAGATAATATTATAAATCAAATTTTGAATGACAGCACTATCACAGCCAGTGCCACACTGATAATTTTCATGGGCAATAGGGGAGATGTGAACAAAAATAATTTAATAAAATTTTATGAAACATTGAATGGTCTTAGTGTGAAAAAAATTATATTGTTCACATTTCCCTACTGCAACCAATTGACACAAAATGAAAATGTATATAGACATAATATGAATATAACTATGTACAATTTATGTACATATAATAATAAGTTTGATATTATTGACACTAACAATTATGTTAGTAATTATTTTACTATGACTAAAGGTACATTTTACCTTTCAAATTATTGTAAACGACAAATAGCTATGTCACCATTATATTTATATGACATTACAGCCAAAAATTTGGCTTCTAACTCTGCTTTTACTGAGCAGCCTAATATGAATCTGGTATCAGACCAGAATAACAGGATGCATTTAAATTAGTTCATAGGACAACAGAGGACCCAGGCTCTGGCAACATATGTTCTAGTATATTAGAAAACCCTAAGAATAAGGGAAGCTCACATGCTAAGTATATAAGCCTGGTTCATCAGAATATTCAATGTATTAGAGGCAAAGATCTACAAATAGAGTTATTTTTAAATTGTAATAAAATTGACATTTTGTGCATAACAGAGCACTGGTTAACTATTAATGAAATTATGTTTAGCTTTAAAGATCACCAGGTTGGTAGTTCGTTCACCAGACTTAATTCAATACATGGTGGGGCATTAATCATACTAAACAATCATATGAAATTCAAGGAACGTAAGGACATTGTTTCCTTATCTGTTGAACGAACTATAGAACTTGCAGCTGTGGAATTAGAACAGTTCATCGTTATATGTGTCTATAGGCCACCCTTGAGCGACTTTGAAATGTTCGAGAAAATAATGGAATCCGTCCTAACTATTTCATCACACAGTACGAAACGATTAATTATATGTGGTGACTTTAATGTTAATCTGTTAGAAAGAACTGCTCTCAGCGTTAGATTAATAAATCTTTTCTCATCATTTAGGCTTAGCCATTTATTTATGGAGCCAACAAGAGTGACTGCTACTAGTGCTACATGCATTGACAACATTTTTTCTGATGTTATTCCAATCAGTAAAAGTGTTATCAGTGAATTGGATTCAGATCATTTAGGTCAATTATTTCAATTTGATTCTATTAGAGAACCTGTCATTAAAAAGAAAATTTCGTTTGTGCCAATAACTGCTGACCGGTTAGAAAGAATGAGATACTCTTTAGCCCAGGAACTACCGTTTTTGGCTGCTGAACAGTCTCCTAATATAATGTATAACTTATTCTTTGAAACCTTTATGAAACAGTACAGCGCGATATTCACTTCAAAATCGGTTGTGGTTAGTGGTTCAAACGACTTTAGTACGTGGGCTACTGCAGAGTTGCATAAACGCAGGCAAGCATTGTATGCATTGTATGAGGAACGACGGTTCAACATGAGTGACGAATTTAAAGAACAAGTCAAACAGTTCTCCAAACAATTTAAATTAGACTGTCATACAGCTAAACGTAATTTTCTGAGTAGTAAAATTAAGAATAGTTCCGATGTTATAAAAACGACTTGGAAAATAATTAATGAGGAGGCCGGTCGTAGTAAAAAAGCGAGTCACGATTACGAACTAAAAATCAATGGACAGCTTACGAGTTCTAGCTTAGAAGTTGCAACTGAATTTGAATCGTTTTTTACTAATGCACCGGCTTCCACGACTAAGTATTTAAATTCGTCACCTTTGTCTGCTGTTGCAATATTAAAAGATAATGTCTCAGAGTGTGCTTCATACTTGAATTTTAAGCACGTCACAAGTTCAGATGTCGTAAAGGCATTTAAATTGATAAATGTTAAGAAAACGAATGATCTTTGGGGACTCTCTGTTCACGTCGTTAAATCCCTGATCGAATTAATTGCACCTGACCTAGCGGTCATTTTCAACAATTGTATAGACTGCGGTGAATTTCCTGATTTAATGAAACAAAGTAAGATAATTCCCCTCTTCAAAGCAGGTAGTACTCAAGACCCCACCAATTTCAGACCTATATCAATACTACCAACTTTTAGTAAAATTTTTGGGAAATTAATCTTATCACAGCTATTACATCATTTTGAATCAAATAAGCTAATGCATAACAAACAGTTTGGATTCACTCGCGGTCGTTCAACAACAGATGCCGGAATTCAGTTCATTGAAAGTATTTTTGATGCCTGGGAAGAGTCACAAGATGCCCTAGGCATTTTTTGTGACTTATCTAAGGCTTTTGATTGCGTTTGTCATGAAACATTGATCAGGAAATTACATCATTATGGAGTTAGAGACACGTCATTGAATTTGTTAAAATCTTATCTGAACGGAAGAATACAAAGGGTAGACGTAAACGGAGAACGATCACCAGGATCATTGGTTTCTTTGGGCGTGCCACAGGGCTCAATATTGGGACCCTTCCTATTCCTCATCTATATAAACGACTTACCCTATCTAGGAAGGGACTGTCATGATATGGTACTGTTTGCTGATGACACCTCACTTATTTTTAAAACCAAGCGAAACCAACACGCTACTGATGATCACGTGAACAATACCATATCAAGAGTGGTAAATTGGTTTAATGTTAATAATTTGCTATTAAATGAGAAAAAGACTAAATGTGTTAAGTTTCTTACTACTAACGTTAAAAATAATCAGACATGTATAACAATTAAAAATGAGGAATTGGAATTGGTAACCAGCACAGTGTTTCTAGGTATAACGTTGGATTCCAAACTCCAATGGGGTCCACATATTGATAAGCTATCGAACAGACTGAGCTCTGCAGCTTTTGCATGCAGGAAAATCCGTCACTTGACAGATTTAAAAACAGCCAGATTAGTTTATTTTAGTTATTTTCATAGTATTATGTCCTACGGTATTCTGCTCTGGGGCAGTGCTGCTGACATAAATACTATTTTTGTGCTGCAGAAGCGGGCTGTTCGTGCGATTTATAAAATGAATAATAGAGATTCTCTTAGAAATAAGTTTAAAGAAGTAAATATATTGACAGTCCATAGTCAATATATTTACGAGAATATTATGTATGTCCATAAGAACATTGTTAACTTTCGAAGAAACTGTGATATACATAACTTTAATACTAGAAACAAGGACAAACTTGCAGTGCCCACTACTCGGCTCCATAAAATAAAAAACTCGTTCAAGGGTAATTGTGTAAGATTTTACAATAAACTCCCAAGCACTTTGACAGATCTATCAATTAATAAGTTCAAGAAATACATCAAGCAAAGGCTTATTTCTAAAGCTTACTACAGTATTACAGAGTACATAGACGATAAAAATGCTTGGGACTGAATTGTTCTAATTAATTGTAAGCATCCTCACTGCCAGAGTTTCTTTTACTGGACACTTGGAGGCCTTTTACACCTCCAAAGATTAATTTAATTATACAACTCTTGACTGTGGGGACCATTTACATCTCCTATTATCATTGTATTATTGACTAAAGAGACTATACATCTCTGTTATTTATATTTTAATTATTTTATTATGACATTTGAGACTCTTTACATCTCTCAGAAACAATAATTAAGTACTTTTTTTTTCTGATAATATGATAATAATACCAAATGTTCTGTAAAAAATGAAATGAAATGACATGTGAAAGTGCCCTTGTGGCCTATTTACAGAATAAACGTTTTGAGTTTGAGTTTTGAGTTTTGAGTTTTGAGTTTGGATGCTAACCTACCGCCACTACGTTGGCGCAGGGGGCGCATTGTTAACTTGTTCCCTGGCAAGGACGGGACCCCCCGGTCTGCAGAGGTTCTAGTAGGAGGCTCGGTTCTAAAACGAGCGGTAGCAACGTTGTCTCGGCTGCCCGTAGATTAGGGGACAGGTGGGTGCCTGTCCGGGCGGGTGATTGTTCGATTCCAAATCGATATTCGATCGATGGTTTCTGAACGGCCATTTTGAATTTGACGTTAGCTGCCAACCTAGCAGTTTTTTGACAACTGACAGACGAAAGCCCTCGCAATGTAAACGCGTTTTGGTTAGGGTATTGAAATTAAATCGCAGGCCATCTGGAATGTATTCGGGTTTCCCTCAGGATTGTCTATATAGCTGAGTGTGTTGTGGTTCCCCGAACCAGATAAAGTTCGCATTTACGTGGCCGATTGGTTTTTACCACGTAACATAACCTGTGTTGGAACACTGTGCTCATTGAAGCTGGCCCGCCAGTCATAGGAGGTTGGCTGAAGAACCTGTCTACCAAGAAGAGCCTAGGGTGCACCCGGGCCTTGCAGAGAGACAGGAGGTTGACGGGACCGAAGCACTGACCAGGTTAGATCGACCCCAATTACTTCAGCTCGGTGAATCGCCGACGTTCACACTTCTTGGCAACTGATCGTTACGCTACCTCGTAGCTGATGGGCCCCTACGAGGTCATTAGGTGCTGAGAAGCCTGAACATCAATGGTATTTTAAATTAAAAGACTAAAAGAAGATTTTGATGATGTTAACGGTGTATTGTCTTTAACCTTGAATTGGTTCACAGTTCACAATTAATTGTTAAACGCTAGTAAAACCAAGTGTATCAAATTCTCACTTCCAAATGTCAGGCAAGTTGAGACCAATTTAGTGTTAGACAGCAACACCTTGGAATTAGTAAATGATACGAAGTTTCTTGGAATAACCATTGATAGTAAATTGCAGTGGAGACCCCACGTAGATAAATTAGCTGGTAAATTAAGTTCTGCGGCTTACGTTGTTAGGAACATCAGACAAAGCACGGATGTGGTTACATCTAGGCTAGTATATTTTAATTACTTTCACAGTGTCATGTCCTTTGGTATCTCGTTGTGGGGAAAAGCAGGGGATATTCAAACTATTTTTACTTTAAAGGAAAGAGCTATTCGGGCAATGATTGGCTAGTATTTATTCGCATATCAAAAATACTGATTTGCACAGCAAAAAATAATCAACAAAAACACTTTTTATTTTTTAAATATTTTATGTGTACTTGCTTAAGTACACATAAAATATTTAAAAAATAAAAAGTGTTTTAAGTATGTTTTGTTGTTCTTACATGTTCAACCTAACACGAACATGAGCGAAGCAAAGCCCCCTTCACCCTTCACCAGCAGCATTTTCCCCTGATATTACTGTGCAAATCAGTATTTTTGATGTGCAGTTTAATATTTCCCTTTATAATTTAAAACGAACACACTCCTTAAGAGAGACTTTTAAAGAAATTGACATACTAACTGTAGCTAGTCAATTTATTTTCGAAAATTTTATGTATGTAAGTACGCAAGAACCTTACAATATTTTCCAAACTTAGCTGTAATGTTTATCTAAGAAATAATCACAGACTAGTTGCGCCCCGGTTTAGACTCGCGAAGGTTAGCAATTATTTCAAGGGTAAAATACCTCTGGAGATTTTGAAATTGCTGTTTGAGCAATTTAAAAAGCATGCTTTAACATGTTAGCAATTATTTCAAGGGTACAATACCTCTGGAGATTTTCAAATTGCTGTTTGAGCAATTTAAAAAGCATGTTAAAGCAACTTTGTCGAAAAAGGGATTTCACTATATTCAAGATTACGTAAATGATGGGACTGTAAGGGGTTAATCTAGCTCAACACGGTCCTTGCAGTTAATAATTTTGTAAAAAATTGTTCCTGCTTATTAATTTTATTAATTAATATTGTAATATTTGTATTAGTTAAGGACAACCAATTTTTAAAGGATATCTAAATATCAATCTGTGGGAGATTCTTCGCCCTGGTTCTCCCACAGTAGTCCAATGTAGAGAAGAGCTAAAGGCGACCTTTGCTAATTAAATGTAAATATCTACAGTAATAAAAAATATACTTTGCTGGCCGAGTACCCCCCCAACAGATTTGTATGAGGAAGTGAATGGTTAATGTTTAACCGTTTCACCGTGGATGTTATTCAGATGGTAAACAAACAAATGAAATCCATGTTTTATGTTTGCAAGCCCTGCGGTCCATTTCACCATTGTAATAGCAGTATCAACTAATTACTTGATACTTAATACATGAAGACACCGCAACGCTATACTGAATGCACAAATGCTCCCACCTAAGGTATCGTATTATTCCATAGAACTAATTGGTTCCAAGGCACAAAGGCTCAGACTCCTCTGAATGGATCATTCAATTCAATGTCTGTAATTATACGTAAATTCTGTAAAGCAACGTCTACAATTTCATGTAGATAATGAACAAAACCCCGATCAAGATGAAACAAAGCTTTGTCCGTTTAGTCTTTAAAAAGAGGGCGCTTAGACACAGATTTCATATCCTCCCTGAGGGTTCTTGCCAGCCCATGTTTATTATTGAGTTTACTCTGCTACCCCATTTCTGTAACACTTTGAGCACGCACTGTATAGATAGTATTAACAAACCTTTGAAGTTGTGGAGGTTGCAGCCTGGTACAGTCTATTAATAGAAGCGGAGCAGAGCGTATCCCAATACGCTCTTGACCTGGACTCATTCAATAAAACTGCGTATTGACCCGACTTATAAATACGCATCCTGCAGACAGATTGGATTAATATTGAAACGCTGGCAGTACGCTAATATTGGTTCATATATTATCGGTACAATATTGCAAGGTTCTTCCTTGATTGACCCAAATATTTGCGTTGCCGCGAGCCAAATTAGATTGAGAAAAAGGTATTTTTTATGATCAATAATGAAATTTGTGTTGTTACTTTTTCTTTGAAATCCTGACGAATTGACCGCTCTAGTTGGCTACGATAAATATTATACCGTGAAATTCTCAATAATATTTAGGACTTAAATAGATTTTCTGTCCGCCACTGAGAAGGAATACTCTAAAGGTTAAAACCCCGTCCAGTAGTTAATAAAAATCTGTTTAAATATTTAGATAAATGTGTTGTCATTGCATGTGCAATAGGATAGCTTAATAAAAAATACCTCTATGATTTGTTAAGATTTGAATGTTTACTTATTTATACATTATTGCACAACAAAAAATGGCTAACAGACAAACACAAATGAAAAATACATTTACAAAGGCCAGATATCCATTTCTTAATTTTTACGCACTTCGGAGTGCCGCGCACTATACTGTTTTGATTTCCTCAGTAACATTCGGCGGCAGTGCAGGGTGGTTCCTCACTTCTCCTATAAGTCCACATTATGAAATTTAACATGTCATCACAGCGATGCTATTTTATATTTCGACATGAATAAATTTATTGATAACTTTACTCTGACACAGGATACATTATACCTGTCTAATAAATATAGAAAATTAGTAGCTACATTGTTAGCTTATAATATATACGACGTAGCTATAGTTGGTTTAACCAAGTTCAACTTGACATCAGCTTATGTTAAAAGTAATATGACATGCACCACTATTGGGAATTCACCTGTTAATTATACTTTGCATGCAACATTGGAATCTGTTCCAAATAATTTAAATTAGTTCATAAGACAATAGAGGAAATCTCTATCATACAAGAGCCACTAAATATGTCAAAATGTAAGCCCCAGTTAAATATTGCCCATCAAAACATCCAAGGGCTACCTGGCAAAGAACTTGTATTAGAATTATTTCTAAAAAATTCTGACATTGATATTATTTGTGTTACAGAACACTGGTTGAAGGAAAATATGATGTCTTTCAACATAAATAATAACAAAATTGTCAGTTGTTACAATAGAAAGACTGCTGATAGAGGTGGTTCTTTAATCTTAGTGAAAAATAATATTAAGGTGAAACAACGGAAAGATATTCTTGCACTTACTGTTGAAAGACAAATAGAGGTATTCTGTGTTGAGTTAGATAGCCATATTATTGTTTGTGTCTACAGGCCACCGAGGGATGAAAAAGGCCATGGCAATTTCGAAATATTTGAGAAAATTATGGAGGAAGCCCTCATTAAACTTTGTAATAACAGAAAAAAGTTAATTATTTGTGGCGATCTTAATGTAGATCTACTTGTAGATACAACACTGAAGCGACGATTAATAACTCTGTTCCAATCATTTAATTTATGTCATGTTTTTCTAGAGCCGACTATAATTACACTTACCAGCCAAACTTGCTTAGATAACGTTTTTTGTGACTGTGCATTCACAAGTAAAAGTGTAATTAACTGCTTACCTTCCGATCACAGTGGTCAAACAGTTTCATTCCCAAATGCTATTAAGGATAAGACTGGTCCATCATTTTATAGGCCTATTACATCCCATAGACATATACGAAAAACTTAGATATAAATTTGCCAGTACCGGATTTTAATGAACAGAACCCAAACAAAATCTACTCAGACTTCTTCAGCATTATTCAGACAGAATTCAATAAAGTTTTCAAATTAAAGAAAGTCAGTGACTACAACGGTAAATCTAAATTTAATGACTGGGCAACGTTTGGAATTCGTAAAAGTAGAGTTATCTTGTATGACCTTTATGATAAAAAAAACCTATAACTTTGATCGAAATTTTCATGACTATGTTAAAAAATATTCCAAAACTTTCAAGTTGGTTTGTAGAACTGCAAAAACTTTACACATTAACAGAAAAATTCAAAATTCAAATAATAGAATGAAAACAGTTTGGCAAATAATAAACCGCGAAACTGGCAAAGTTATACCAAGGGTCAATGATTTCTGCCTAAAGATAGGTGATGATGTTGTTAAATCCAACGCTGATGTTGCTCGAGCTTTTGAAACATTCTTCACCAATGTACCCGTACTCACAACAGACAGTCTAAATTCATCTCCATATGAAGCAGAGACTTGATTAAAAAATAACACTAGCGTCAGTAATGTATATTTAAAATTTCATCATGTATATCCCCAGGACATTGTCAAAACGTTTAAATTACTTAACTTAAAAAATACGGAAGACCTGTGGGGTATATCAGTCAAAGTCATTGGTTCAGTAATTCTAGTTATAGCCCCACACTTAGCTTATATATTCAATAAATGTGTTGACGATGGGGCTTTTCCAGACCTCATGAAACACAGTAAACTGATACCTCTGTTCAAGTCGGGAGATAAGGGCGATCCTTCAAATTTCAGACCAATATCTGTTCTTCCAACACTAAGTAAAGTATTTGAAAATACTCAATCAAATGCTCTCACACTTCAACCGTACAAAACAACTCCACGCTAAACAATATGGTTTCACTAGGGGTAAATCGACTACGGATGCAGGTATTACCCTTATATCTCATATTTATTCTGCATGGGAGGCCGCACAGGATGCTATCGGAGTTTTTTGCGACCTGTCGAAGGCGTTTGATTGTGTTGATCATAATACGCTATTAATTAAATTAAATCATTACGGAGTTAGAAATAAAGCGTTGGATCTACTAAGATCATACCTAAGCAATATAATTCAAAAGGCAGAAGTTAACGGCGTAAAATCTGATGGATCGGTTGTTAAAATTGGCGTTCCACAAGGTTCCATATTAGGCCCTTTCTTATTCCTGGTATATATTAATGATCTGCCTTTCATGGTGGAGAAATTAACTGACATAGTGTTGTTTGCTGATGATACTTCAATGGTCTTCAAAATTGAAAGACAAAAAGGAGATTTTGATGATGTTAATGGTGTATTGTCTTTAACCTTGAATTGGTTCACAGTTAATAATTTATTTTTAAACGCTGGTAAAACCAAGCGTATCAAATTCTCACTACCAAATGTCAGGCAAGTTGAGACCAGTTTAGTGTTAGACAACAGCACGTTAGAATTAGTAAATGATACGAAGTTTCTTGGAATAACCATTTATAGCAAATTGCAGTGGGGACCCCACATAGATAAATTGGCTGGTAAATTAACTTCTGCGGCTTACGCTGTTAGGAACATCAGACAAAGCACGGATGTGGCTACATCTAGGCTAGTATATTTTAGTTACTTTCATAGTGTGATGTCCTATGGTATCTTGTTGTGAGGGAAAGCAGCGGATATTCAAACTATTTTTATTTTACAGAAAAGAGCTATTCGGGCAATTTATAATTTAAAATGAACAGACTCCTTAAGAGAGCTTTTTTATGAAATTGACATACTAACAGTAGCTAGTCAATTTATTTTCGAAAATATAATGTACGTATGCAAGAACCTTACAACATTTTCCAAACTTAGCGATAGCTGTAACGTTAACCTAAGAAATAATCACAGATTATGTGCGCCCCTTTTTAGACTCGCGAAGGTTAGCAATTCTTTCAAGGGTCAGTGCATTCTCTACTACAATAGGATACCTCTGGAGATTTTGAAATTGCCATTTGAGCAATTTAAAAAGCATGTTAAAGCGACTTTGTCGAAAAAGGGATATTACAATGTTCAAGATTACTTAAATGACAGGACTGTATGGGGTTGATCTGGCTTAACACAGACCTTGCTGTTAATAGTTTTGTAACTTTGACTTTGACTTTGACTTTGAAAGCCACGGATTGTACCACACTCAAAATTGCCTCGCTTTTAGTTTTGTGGTCCCTTTATTCATTTTTATTCTTCGTGCATCTCTGGACAGGCAAAAGTATTCCGAATCAATCATATTTAATAATTTCATTGTTTCTTATTCAGAGAAACATTTGTTTCATGTTATATCTGTGTTGTTTCATGTTATATGTGTGTATTTTATTGTTTAATATATAAATTTTATATAAATTTAGATATCCAATATTTGGCGTTCGGAGAATATTTTTTTAGGCAGGTATGGTAAAAATTAAGTTAATCGGTAAGCACAATAATTAAGTTAATCAACAAAGGGAATGGCATTACAAAATCGTCCGATATTGGATATCTAAAGTTGACCGTAATCGTAATGTAATTGTTATGGAGCTGTCATTGTGTACCAGAAATGGGCCCCGTGTGTTTGTGAATAAATTTATCTTTCTTTCTTTATTTATGTGTGGTTCTTTTTTCTTGTTTTTCATAATTACACACAAATATTTCAGCAGTTACATTAAACGAAAATGCATATACAAAGGCAAGCTTATCTCTAAAAAGAGATATCTTCCAGAAAACCAAGGCATTACAGGAAATAGTATCATACAAGTGTAAGCAGTGCACAATACTCTTCTGCCGTAGATAGACAACATTTACAAAAGTGAATGAGCTAGCGTGAAATAGCGCGTGGCACTGTGTCTCCAAATTAATTTAAAGTATTATCTTTTCCCCCCTCAACGGGAATTAAAAAAACATTCATGGACAATCTCCTCCATAAAGATTTATCGATATACCATTACAATTTTTGACAATGGTGTTCAGGCATATCACTATTCTTTACTAACACACAGAAGAATGACAACACCGACAGTCAAAAATACTTCTCACAATTTTTAGGGCTTTGTAACTCTGTCCATTCTAACTTTATGGGTGGAAGACGCTTTTGACAGGTCTGGGAACGGTGCAGGTTCCTGCCCCACTACTCAAGTTGCAAACTTTAACTTATCTTATCATCACTCGCTACGACGCTAAGAAGTTGCATGCGATTTGACGTTTGCCGCGCAAAATTAGAATTTATATTTACCTATGGAGTTCCCAGAGCTTCGCCATCTAGTGAATTTCAAAGTTTCACGCTTGCTTCTTTCGCAGAAGGTGCAGGTTCTAATCCCTGTGCTGACCGTGTACCATTGAGATAAGTATGTAATCGTAAGTACTTTATACGGACTCTCTAGCGGTGATGGAAAACATCGTGAGGAAATATTACGTATTTTTTTCATTTGTGAGAAAATGTGAAGCGTGCTCTAAATGTATACTTTGCTAAAGGAGCGTTAATAAAAACGAACGTTTCCAGTATAACGGTCACGATGTTATTAAGTATTTTACCGTATGATTATTACGAATGTTTTCGCCAAACTCTGCTTCCCATTTAACCTTAGTGAGGGGTACGGGACAGCTAATTTCCTGTGGGGCCTGAATGGAGTAGCTTTATGAGCTGCGTTGATAGATATTAAATTGTTTAGTAGCGCCGAAGTTCGTTTTAGGAAATTTTCTGTACAGAAGCTGTTACACATGAGAGTTAAAATCGTAACAATCTAGGCAGAGAATGGCGTATATTATTCCAAAATCAAACATAAAATAAAAATTTATAGACTTCATATTTCTCTCTAGCATATTTTTTCTTTTGTTTATTAACCAAAATCTATTTAAGCGGCAAGTGAATTTTCCGTTCTCATTCTTTTTTTATTGACAAAGCGTCTCTGTTTCAGGATTGGGCAAAAATGCTTTCGTATGAGCTTTTTGCTTTGGATTTGTAGAGACCTTGAGAGTAACAGGCTATACGTGAAAATTCATTATTAAGACCACAAAATGTAGTTTACAAAGTTATTGGTGCGGCTACTTTCATTCTCAAAGTACGTAACCAGGTGTATTTATAAGTTTGTATATATTATTGAAAGAAAGTTTCTGCAGCTCAGAGAGCCACTTGTCTTTTTTTGTCCGAATACTTCCGTTTTTCTTATAAAGGCTGTTACAACATCAAAAAATTAACCACACCCGTTGTACATCGTGACGCCTTTTCCTGTGTCTACTTGGTGGCATAGGCACAATTGTGCCCACATGACCACGTGTGCCATATATTCATTACTTCATTATTCTTGACAGGGGGTTAGCCCATAACAGTAGGCTTCGCTTTCCTGGTCGTTCGAAGATCAGAGGACAAGATGTAGAGGTTTTTGCAAGATGTCGCTATGGTACCTAAAATATCGGGAGCACGTAAGAAGGGATTCTGTGAAATTCCTCCCATAAGTGGGGAGGAAAGGGCTAAAGTTTGTATGAAAATCAGAAACTACATGTACATACCAATTTTCGTGATGATAGAATATCTAGAAGTTGGCGGATCTCAGATCCACTATTTAGGTAATTTATTTTGTTTATAGGTTTTTTCGCGAATAAGCTGTACATTGTGTAGGTATAAGTATATTTCAAGAATAAACTTAATAGAAAAAAATACGCAACGCAATGTACCACTCGACTTTCTATTTGCCATATGTTTGGGAATGGTGGTACACAGATAATTATGGTCACCTAGGTGACTTAATTGACCGAGCGAGCGAATCGAGCTATGCGAGAAATGCTTTTCTCGTGTCTGTCAGTTCCGGTCTAGGGGCCACAGTTTTCAAGCGATCCTCATAAAACTTAGCACACGTGTTCCTTAAATTAAAAGTTTTTTTTTGTCGAGAGCTTTTCTCGATTTTTCCCTTGGGGAAATTATGACGTCGTTAATTTTTTGTATGTTTTTTTCTGAAACCTATCGTGTGGGTTATCAAATTAAAGGGCTTCATGAGCCGGTTCTAAAAATATACTACACCATAACCTTTCGGCCGCCTGTTTTCTAAAAATCAAATAAATATTTTCAAAACATACCAAGTTTGGACTCCTCGAAGTATGAGACGGATTAGTAAAGAGGATCTAAACAGACCATGAGAGTGAGTGAAATAGACTATAACTATTTTCGGCAAAACTTAATAGGTTGTATTTTAAATCGCAAAATGTAGTTTACAAAGTTATTGGTGCGGCTACTTTGCTACTTGATTTTGATTGAATGTAAAATACTTTCCTATAAATTGGTTCACAGTCCCCACTGTAAGCGAGGTCTACTGCCCACAGTACCACTAGTAAATAACCTACAGCTGTATAATATTATCTTGAAAATCATCTCATATTGTAAGTAAGTCAGGAGGCACGGCAATAGTTCTAATGCACTGTTACATAAATGAATTGCTTTTAACCTATCGAACACAGCCTAGACTGCTCAGGTCAAGGTGGCCGATGTAAATTAGTTATCGACATCGCAGTGCTACTTGGACTGTCTAAATTGTAGGCATAGGTCTATTTTGCAAAGGGTTTAGTTTGTGACTGGATGGGCATCATAGGCTTTAGTATTTAACCACGCTACGCTACCAACACATCATCGTAAACTGCCATAACTAGCTCATTAATGTCCCCACCAAAGGGAACAGGCCTTTACCCGGATACGAGTATAATTGAGCCATACTCCACCATGTTGGCTCAGTGCGGTTTGATGGAGGGGTGCCGGGCTAGTGGCCAACCCGACTTTCAGATGTTATCAAGCTGCCCTATTAGGGCCTCTGACCAGCTTTACGACTTCTACGGAGGCTTAACGTGTCCGAAACAAATGCAAAATAGAAACGGACACCCATCCAGTACCCTTCTCAGCCAGATGTTGCTACCCGCACGATCGTTTCCGATGTGCGAACACCGCTAGGCCACGGACTCCAGACGTCACGTCATGTGGACGTCGGACAAATAGTGTAATATAATAACTATGACGGCCCAAATATGAAATGTAATTACATGAATATGTTTACCTAACTCTAATTATCTTAATGCATTATTCAGATGCAACGATTATGAAATACATCTCTAACTGAACTGAGCCATGGCGGCTCTATTAATGCTTGTGGCTCAGTCAGTATTTTCAACCGACTTCAAAAAGGCTTCTCAATTCGTCTGTTTTTTTGTGTTTGTTACGCGATTACTACGTCTATTATGAACCGGTTTTGATGATTCTTGTTTTGATTGGTAGGTCATACTTCAGAGGTAGTCCCATATAAATTTCATCAAAATTGATTAACGCTTTTTGAAAAAATCACCAAAAACAAAAAAATATATACACAGATGTCGTTTTGGTTTGTGGTCCCGTGCAGCAAAAGTTTTGATTAGGGCTTTTCATGTATACAGACTTCACTCGCATCCCAAACTTGGTGAATAATGTTAAGGCTTTATCGGAGGCAGGTAACTCGTTACAACATTAAGGTCAGCACGGAAACTGGCCCTGAGCTAGGAATATGGATGAAGGACTTTGTGCTAAAGGATTGCGTTTGGTTAAGGTTACATGGGTTATGACAGAAAGGTGTGCAGTATATTAACACTCAGAGAAGGTAGCTTATTAGGTATCTGACTAGTTTATGTCACTATAGGTATGCAAACTATAGTTGTGCAGTATATTAACACTCAGAAAAGGTAGTTTATTAGGTTTGTGACTAGTTTATGTTACTAAAGGTATGTAAACTATCTTTATATTACCTTAAACCAAACACAAATAATACTTATGCAGCCAATATCAAGAGAGAGCAATACCGTCTCACGAATACCTTATTATTATAATAATGTATAGATTAAGAGCAAAGTGTTTTTTTTTTTTTAATAATTATTGATGATGAAAGTGATAAATTATTCAATTTAACTTATTATTATAAATAATTTCACTTTACTGATGTGATTTTCAAAAAATCGTTCGACTTAAGTTTTTTCCAGCAATGGAAGCTGGCGTGGGTGGCGGGAGGGTTCACTGTTGGATTGGATAATATGAATTGACGTAATATTGTTTGGTATAAATCCTTTTTTAGCAAAAAAATATATGTTTTTTTTATTTGCATACGCTCCGCTCCAGTTTTGCTTCTTCTAAGTTCTAGCCTAACCAATTGAAATGTAGCCACAATAACCCTACTTAACACAAATTTCTTGTTGGATTTATTGCTTTAATCAAATAATCAGAAAAGGTGATTAAATCACAGTATAATATCACATTGAAAATCGTGCAGTAATTATTAATAATAATCGAGAATCATTAATAATGTTCACATTAATCATTTTGATCGTGACACATACATCGGGCAGCTATATCGCTGAACAATACAACCAATGACAAATACCAGGAACTTCATGATGTAAGTACCGCAGCTCTACACTACCCTTTATTTGGAGCACCTATGTGAGTAAAGCATGTATGGTAAAATATATCTTGATGACGTTCAAGTTAACTCAAGTTTGTTCCCATAAAAGTTGCGCAGTTAAAAGTTTGTCTAACGAGATAACTAATCCTTCAGGATCACACAAGATCCTTGCCTGAAATTACATATTTATCGAAAAAAGTTACTTCATTAAAATGTTTTTGATACTTTTAACGTCAGACAACTTTGACCCTCTCTCGTGCTCCTTCAATCATAACTTTACCCCTCGCTCGGGATGTGAAGTAATTGAAAATAGGTGCCATAATGTACATATTGGTGTAGAAATATATATTTGATATTGGTTGAGGTGCTAAAATGCTTTTGTACTTGTAAGTAACTGAGAAGAAAAAGATTTTTCTGACAAATCTATCAAAAAGTAATTTCAACTTGTGCATGCAAGTTCTCATTATTTATCCTCAAATACGAGGACGGCTCAGATTGAATTTCTATTTACAAAGTATGATTAATAGATTATAGGATGTGTCCACATGTACGCACACACACTCACACCTTAGCTCTATTGGCACAAACTGAAAATCAGCACTTAGGGCCCCACCCTCAGCATAATGCTGAGTTAGTGCCTTTTGCACACCAAAGCCACACCGTGACCCTACCGCCTGCTATGTTGATATTTGACAAGGTAGTCCAATAAATATAGAAACGTGTCTCAAGCTGAACCTATTTCAGCAAACACGTTTGACAGTAGCAGAATTGTATATTTCCACCTGTTGTATTTTTATAAGTTAATTTTTTCGTTAAAAAGACAGCATTTGATTATGACGTCACATACTACTATTTAATAGAACTCATTAACAAATTACCGTTTTGACAGTTCCTAAAAGTATCTATTTTGACTAGAATCAAATAACGTATTTTGGTTTTTTTCGTCATTTTTATTTGATTGTGTGCAATAACAGTCTTTCTTTCTTTCTTTATATATAAGTAGGACTTTACTGACATATGAGACATTATTTTAAAGAGACACTGAACATTCAACAACTCTTTTACTATAACAACCTTTGACGACCCGAATGGCCGAGCGGCAGTGACTCTGCCTACGAAGCCAAGGGTCCCGGGTTCGAGTCCCGGTGGCGGCAAATATTTGTTTGTTGAGAACAGATGTTTGTACCCTAGTCATGGTTGTTTGTCTATCTAACAAACAACAACAAGTATAATATTTATCTAAATAAGTATGTGTATCGTTGTATAGTACCCAAGATACAGGGAATCCTAGTTTGGGGCTAGATCAATGTGTGTAAATAGTGTCCAAGGTATATAAACCTCTCTATCAAGGCCAATCTTCATAAGATTATTAGCTTTTTAGAACCCTTCCAGTGTTTTGAGTCCCAATTGTCACCGGCATATACTCCCATTATTATCACTGTTTGTTCCATAAATACCAACGGCCAAGTCCCAGTTTAATTTTACAATCAATAATTTGAATAATTTGTGCATATTGTAATTTACGAGATGCCTTTGATGATGATGATTGATGTTGACGACCTCTGGTGTTGCGGTCGATGCTGTGCTTCCCAAGCGAGAGGACTTAGGTTCGAATCCCGGTTGGGGAGAAAGAAAAAAAATAAAAAAATACCCCAGGTCTTGTATTGTTACGTATTTGTGACGTAGCCGTTTCTGGTTCCCAGTACACCTGGTATCCTAGTGAAGCTATGTATGTGCATATTTGTTGTGTATATGTCGCAGTTAGTTGGTTAAATCAGACACTTAACTAACACCCTAGACCGTTAATTAAAGACAGACGTTTAACCAAGTCACTACCATTTTGATTTAAATAAAGCATCGTCGAAATCGTTTCGGAAAGCCGGCGTGTTGGTTAAATAATGTAAAACAAGATGGTGTCACGCACGACAACAGATAATTACTTTCAGAGTCTATCTTTTCACTACTGATGTCCACAGGTTATATCAGGGCAAAACATTGCGGTAGCTATGGTGAATGGTAAAGGGGGGGTCAGAAGCGAAGCCCACTTTATCCTTCGTGTTAAGTTAAACATGTCAGAACAACAAAAAATACTTAAAACATAAACTTAAATATATGTCTTGTTACCAAGGAACGTTGAGACAACTCGTTAAACGTTTCGTTCACTCACTTGTCTGACAGAACTTTAACGTCGGTCATTAATTAACGGTCTAGTTAGTTAGTTATATGTCTGATTATCCCAACTAGCTTCGACATATATATTTATGTTTATTAAATAAGACGGCAATTTACTATTTTAGTATAACTAATTACCAACCGACTTACTCAGAATATGAGCGCGATATGTCGTGCATTATGTACAAGAAAAACAACTTTTTTCATAAGCATGAATGAATTAATGAATGAATACTTTATTGCACAAAAACAAACATACAGAGACAATCCAAATAAAAATGTATGTACAAGAAGCGCTTATCTCCATAAAAGAGATTTCTACCAGAAAACCCAGAAACATAAAGATCAAAGTAAGCTAAGAAGTATTTACTGAAGCGGATTCAATTTTAGACCATTCAAATCTTGCAGAAAATGTGAATAATAATAATCTCTATGTGAATGAATACTCCAGCACTAGCAATATTGAACAATAAGTACGGAACCAAAATAAACACCGAAAAAAGCTTAACAAACAGGATATTTTTGCTTTACTAGATTTTCGCTGGAAAACCAAAGCTCGGAACAAAAGCGATTTTAATCACAAACAGCGAAAGCTCGACGCAACAACACAGCTTTGTAGGTTTCTATACGGCAAAGATAAAACCAACGGACTTGTTTAATTAATTTAAAAGCATCCTGTGTAAAGCCGACACCGTCGGAATTTCGGCAATGAAATTGTGACGTGTTATTTTGGCGCACATTGAGAATGAAGCAAAGATATGAGTTGTGTTTTGACGACCACTCTGCCGCCCAAGCAAGAGGACACGGGTTCGAATCCTAGCTGGGAAGGAAGAAAAATAACCAGGTGTTATGTTTATATTTGGCGTGTGACGTCGTTTTCTGGTTTACATGCCCCTATATGTTTATGTTTATGTAATTTCAAATATTTGATTAAAACACTACAGGCACAGACTAACAATTACGAGTAAATACGAAACTACAAATATAGGGGCAGAACATCTCATTACATAAAATATTTCTTACAGTCATAACATACCTACTTAATTAAACAAAAGTAGATAGTAGATGTAATGATAAATAATAAGTTACCTTTAAAATTTTCAACAGCAACTCCGAAATTCAGCGATGTTTCATTATGTCACGGAAAATTACAATTTCGGTGAATCCGCCAACAAATCCTCGTCATTGATTAAATTCACTATCGAAATATCTACTGGAGGGGTATTGTAATGATACATTTTCCTAGGAATCCGGGAAATTTGTGAAACAGCAAACAATGGGTTTCCGAATCGCATTATTAAGAGCTTAGCACGAGACCCGTGTTCAATAAGCATACCAGCCTGAGCTGCGGTTATGCTGGACTATTGGGGAAGGAAGGATTTAATTATTGTGATCGAAACCGAGAATATTCCAGAGGATTCCAGGCGTCTTTTCTTTAGCTTTACCCAGGGTTTACAATCTGGGCTTAAACTCGTATCAACAGGTCCATTGTCATGCAGTCATGAATGACATGCTGAGCGCGCGCAAGAAGATAGGTCCCAGTCGAAAGATCCGAAGAATATTTATGGACAATTATATTTTTAAAGCAATCGAGAACAACAATTATAAATAAAAGATACAAATAAATCGCTTCCCATTCGGGGCGGCAGAGGGTTCAGGCAAGTTTCAACCGCAAAATGCTTCTTTCTTGTACACCTTTTATAATTGCGTTTGTAAATGGTGCTAAGTCGCGGAGTAGCCATGTGAAAAGGAGTATAAAACTGAGCTTAACGATGGCACGCATTTCACGACGCCCGTTAATCTGATGCTTTCAGTGGCGCCGTAAAAATACCTGCGTGCTTGGAAAGCTCATTACTTGATCGTTACATGTCTGGTCTATCTAAATAACGTCTTATAGCGTTTTTTTGCAATTGGCCTTGCCTGTGTGCTATTTTACAAAATATGTATTTTATTTATTCTATTTTTATTTATTTATTTTACATTTTTGGGGAAGGTAACAGCTTTCTTAAGCATATGCCAACAATTATACTAACTAAGAAGCCAATGAGAACATCCCACAGTTTTTTTTCTAGAAGCAAAACAATAATTTTATAGTATACTTAAAGATATAACGCACAGGACTCATAAGTCTTACTCATACATTTAAAAAATATATAAATTATAAATACTTGTTTCCATAAACTATCTATAAACTATACAGAGACCAAACATGATACCTATTCAACCTTCATATGAGTGTATAGGATAATGCTAGTATAACCACACACTACTATCACTCCTCGTTGTTTAGAGATGAAACAAATTTCCTAATAATATATGCCCTCAATGATTGCGCACTGCTGCAGAATATATCAATGTCATCATCGATACCATCAACATCGTCATTGAGACCGTTGAATGGTGAGCATGCTCTTATTATGAAGGAGTTTTCTCTGTAATTATGGATCATCAAACGGGATCCGATATTTTAAGGTGACAAGTAATTAATATCTATCGTTGCGAATAAATGCCTCTTTCTATACTTATAATATTCAAAATCCTGACTGACTCACCGTCTGACTGAGTAATATATCAACACACAGCCTTAAACGCTGGTCCTAGAGCCTTGAAAATCTATACAAAGGTACCTTATATTAGGTGCTTACCTATGAAATCAGCGTTTTGTATGGAGATATTGAAGTTAACTCAATTTTCAGTACAAACATTTTTGTATTTTTTTTAGGAATGACAGATCCTAATTTTATAAACTTTGTGTGTATGAATGAGACAACATTTGGCTAACAGAAAATTTTATATAATTTTTGGAAAGTGTCAGCTGTAAAAAAATATCATGAAAATGATGACATTTATGAGGCACTGATTTTGAAGATAACATTTTAGTAATCAAACTGAAAATTAAAAGAAAATTTTATAAGTAGATGTAAAATATTGAAATTAATTTTAAAACAATAAAGAAAACTGGAAATAGCTATTGAATTGCTCGTATTATGAACTCCTGAATCTGTAAGAAAAAATCGCCAATTTCATAGGTAAGCACCCAATATAACGTACGGTGGCACTAGGAAGGGATTTGGCAAAATTCATCCCCAGAAGGGGGAAAATAAGAGGTATTTGACTTATGAAGATGACATTTTGCAAGTAGGTCGTTTGTGGGTATGAGACGTCAACTACCTTTAGGGAAGTAATTTTTCAAGTCTACCCCCGTTATACCTATGAAGCTGTAAGGATGGAAATTTGGAGTAAGATTTGTATGAAACTCAAAAACTGTGTATTTGCATGTGAGTTACAAGCGAGATTGCGTGAGTGAAGCAGCGGGCAACTGCTAGTGTAGTATAAAATTAAATTTCGGACAGTCAGAAAAATGCCCAATTCGGTCAAAGCATACAAGAATGCCATTTATGTCAAGAAAATCTTGAGGAAAACTTATAAAAATAAGGCCCTTCAAACCATACCCTAACAATCATTTATTATTTCACCATGAAACGCCCAAGGTACTTTTATAACTAGAGGAAAAAGCTGTGGCGTCTTAACAGGGCAGCAATAACCCTTGTCAACCTACAAAAAACTTTCAAGACCTTCAATATATATATATACTTTATTGCGCGGTAAATAATGAGTACAAACAAATGAACAGTTATGCGCAAAGACGAGCTTATCTCTAAAAAGAGATTTCTTCCAGCAAACCTAGGCAGGACAGGAAAGTTTATTGCTAGTAAGAGCAGTCTAGTGCACAATAAATTAAACAACTACCTGCTAACTAATACAACATAATATAAATATAATAAAAGTCATATAATACATACAATGATGTCTGTTAAAACTAACAAATATTTTATTCCTTTACCCATAAAGGTAACTCTGAATAGGTTCTTTTGGTAATTGACCGGTATGGGAGAGGGTGTAAAATACTACTAAGAGCCTGTTTCACAAGCTAGTGAAAACACTGATTTATTTGGACGAAATGCTTAATCCATAAGGTAACTAACTCACTACAGGTGAGACGTAACACCGAACGCTTCTGACCTTCTGACTGTGTGTCGATTGTTGCGAGGTGAAGTGACTGCGCAGTGCCTGTCAGTGATGTATGCGCGCTATTCGTACCTGACAACTACCTACGCGTGCGTAGGCACCAGCTGGTAGCCGGCGGCACGCACCGCACGGTGGCGTGCCAGCAGTCTCAGCTTGTGCGGGTGCGGTACAGCCTCAACGCCCTGTTAGCTGCAGCACCGGATCTGTGTGGTGATGCTTGGAGGGATATCGTGCGAGAACGTAGCAGGTTCTGTGAGATGGATGGATGATGGTGTTGTCGCTGTTTTATGGAAGTAAATTGAAAATATGAATTAAATTGAATTGTAACTGTATCTTGTAAATATTTCTTGAAATTTGTGTCGATTTGACATCTGCTGTAATGACAGAAATATTTAATGTGAATAAAAAATAAATAAATAACACCACTTATGAAACAAGCCGTAAGTCGACCCCCCACCAAAGACTCTGAAATTGATCTTACAAAAACACACCCCTTCCGCATAGTTTCACTCCCATAGCAACCATCTCGGTTATATCCTATGTAATAATAATACCTTGGACACTATTTACACACATTGATCTAGCCCCAAACTAGAATTACCTGTATCTTGGGTACTAGACAACGATACACATACATACATAGATAAATATTATACTTAGATAGATAAACAACCGGTATAGGGTACAAACATCCGTTCTCATCAAACAAATATTTGCCCCCACCGGGACTCGAACCCGGGACCCTTGGCTTCGTAGGCAGGGTCACTGCCGACTCGGCCATTCGTGTCGTCCCATGAATGCGCATGACCACGATTTTGTTATCTAATAGCCCAGTTAAGTTAAAGATAAGCCTTGCGTTAAATCCGGTAGTTCTGATTTTTTGCGGACGGGTTTATGATGTTGGCCCCATGAATAATTCAAGTTTGTGACCTCGGGCGCTGAACGAAACAACAGTTTGTGACCTCGGGCGCTGAACGAAACAACAGTTTGTGACCTCGGGCGCTGAACGAAACCTTCTTGTAAATTGAAAAATACGCGAAATTTTCGCCTCTATTTCAGTTATGCGAAACTATGGGAAATTATAAGTCAAGATTTAGATTTCTTTATTGGCCACGTGATCTAACTTCTCATATTATGTCAATAAGGTTACATGCTCTTTGGTTAGAGTAGGTTTTTATGGTTAAATTGCAATTGGGTTATAGGTTATGTTAGAACTTAGAAGAAGCAAAACCATACCGGAGTGGAGCGGAGCGAAGAGTATGCAAATAAAAACAACATTTGAGTCATTCCATGGTCACTTACATTATACATTTGACTATAGCAACAAATATTGGTTAATTATTAATTGAAAATGTAATGAATAAAGTTACCATAATTTATTAAAACTACATAGGGGGAATGAGGGTTTTATAATAAATAAATGCTCTGCATTGTAGGACACTCACATATATTTATTAAAAAATAAAACTACGCGGTCACTTACATTACCCAAAAAGGAAGCTCTCATTGCCTGGTTTTCTTTAGTATGAAAGTTCTGCTCTTATAAATGTTAATAAAATCATAAAAAAAACAATTCACAATGAAGCTTTTCGAGCAATTTATAATTTTAAAGAGAGAGAGCTTGATAAAGAAATTGACATACTAACTGTAGCTAGTCAATTTATTTTCGAAAATATAATGTATGTACGCAAGAACCTTACAACATTTTCCACACTTAGCGATAGCTGTAAAGTTAACTTAAAAAATAATCACAGACTAGTTGCACCCCGGCTTAGACTCGCGAAGGTTAGCAATTCTGTCAAGGGTCAGTGCATACTCTACTACAACAAGATACCTCTGGAGATCTTGAAATTGCCATTTGAGCCATTTAAAAACCATGTTAAAGCGACTTTGTCGGAAAAGGGATATTAAATGTTCAAGATTACTTAAATGACGGGACTTTATGGGATTAATCTGGCTCAACACAGACTGTTAATAATTTTGTAATGATTTATATGAATGAACCAATTTTTAAAAGAGATCTAAAAATCAATCTGTGGAAGTGTCTACGCCTTTCTCCCACAGTGATCCAAGACCAAGTCCAACAGGCAAAAAAGACGATTGCTAAGTAAATGTATAAGTATATGTAAATATCCACAGCAATAAAGACATCTGATTGATTGATTGATTAATCAATTAGTTGGGTTTAAGACCGCAAAATGTAGTTTGGGAAGATACGGGTGCGGCTACTTTCATACTCCATGTACGTAACCAGGTGTATTCATAAGTTTGTAAGTGTTATTAAAAGAAAGTATCACTCGCGAGGTCTACAGCTCACACAGACATTAGACCAAGACTGTTACATCGTAAAACTAGTCCATAAGGCTAAAAATTGCCAAAAACTAAATTATAAGCGAAATTTCCGTGGTTTTTCGATTTATGTTGCGTTCGGCGCTCGAGGTCACAAACTTGGATACTTCTTGGGGCCGACATCATAAACACGTCCGCAAAAAATGACCCCATATGGGAACAGGCGTGACGCTATATAATTTTTGTTTGGGCGGCCTTGACGTGCACATAGACCGAACAATTTTCTTTTCACACGCCCAAAAGCTCTTGTAAAAGACTCCATATTATGACGAGGCCCTTAACTGGCTGACAAGGGTGGACTACTGGTAGCTTGTAACCTAAATTATTTATGAGGCAACCTTCGTGTGTTTTATGAAATATATTTTTGTGGTTACCGTCTACTTTTATTTCAAAATAGAAGTCCCTAATTCCCAGCTTTGTGAGAAAGAAGCTATCAAAATCACAGATTGTGTGTGCAAGCGTATACAGAAGTTTTCGTAAAAGTCGTGCACAGAATCATTAATTAAAATTACCAGAGCCACGAACCAGAAGATTGTGAACCAAACCAAATTGTGAACATTGTCGCAGGGTAAATGTGAGTCACTCCATTCAAGGTTGTATTCATAGCGGAAATACGTGTTACTTGTGGAAAGTAGGTCACTGGAAATTGCACACTCTCTACGTACAGGGAAGTGTAGATGGATAATAAATCTAAACAGATTATTAGGCAGATGACTTTGTATAATTATTAGCCTACCTTCGAAAAATCCGTGATTTTCGATAGATATTTCTTTGGTTATGTCGAGTGCTATAAATATTTAGTAACTGTTTATCCTTTTAAAATGAATACATAACCATTAATGTTCAAAATCAACACTACTAATAGTTATACAAACAGGACAAATCTAAACGTGTAAAAATCATGAATTAGATAAATAAAGAGATCTCCGATTTTTCTATCTAGTCTCCTTCACCCACTGTTGAGTAAAGACCTCCTCTACATCACGCCATTTATTGTGGTGTGCAATCTTGTAAATGTCATCTGACAATCGGACGGTTTGTCAGAGATCTACAGGCTCCTCTATCGGTAAAATTAGCTCCTCTAATTGTGATAAAATAAAAAATTACGCTATTTGCGTGTGTAGCAGAAAACGCACATCTTCTTAATAAAACTCTATTTGGGTGACTGATAGGCGCTATTTGCGTGACTGACAGGACAGATATCACATCGCCCAAAGAAATAAATCTTTGTACAGGGGTTCAGTTTGTAAAATCAAAAACTATCTGACGTACAAAGCATTTTGCAGTTAGATATTTTATAGGTGCAAGACGTCAGTTATCAAGAGTTTTTTTTTTAATTTGCCCCAATTAAGGGGAGGGGAGATGAGGAGGTGTACTTCGCTATTTGCATGTCTGACGGAAAACGCACAGCCTAAACCGTTGGACTTAGAGTCATGAAACTTTGTATAGGGTTCCTTATGTAGCGTAAGGTAGGTCTAAGAAGGGATTTGGCAAAATTCCTCCCCTGATGGAGGGAAATGGGGGGCAACAGTTTGTATACAAACAAAAAACTATTTGACTTGTGAAGCTGAAACTCTGCTGTTAGGTAAACGTTAGGTGCGCGACGTCAGTTTACAATCAAGAGTTTTTTTTGTTAATCGGCTCTTATTAAAGTTGGAGGAGGCGATTGGGGGGAAAACTTTGTAAAAAAAATATCTGAACCTAAAATTGAAGCCCAAAAATCAAGGACGTCACATTGGTTATATATTTTTTTAATTTTTGTTGAGGTTGTTTATACGTAGAATACGAGACATCATTGACAGTGTATTTTTCAAAATCGCCCAAAGGTGAGAAAAGTGGAGGAGGGGAGTAAGATTGTATGAACATATTGACATTCATGGCCTGTGAAGCTGAATGGCAGTTTAGTAGTAGAGAGGTAGGTAAGGGGTAAGTATAAACGACTATGAAGGTATGTAGCGACAGGGCCGTATCAAGGGTGGGGGATAAAACCACGAAATATAAAGTAAAGAAAGAAGACCATGGTTGTTTATCTATCTAAGTATAGTATTTATCTACATAATTAGGTATGTGTATTGTTGTCTAGTATCCAAGATATAGGGAATCCTAGTTTGGGGCTAGATCAATGTGTGTAAATAGTGTCCAAGGTATTATTATTATTATTATTATTATTATTATTAAGAAACATATTTCTCTCGACGTTTTAGGAGATGCAGATAAATACATAAATCTTGGGACGCAACCCTTTCTGTTTGACTCACACTGGGATATTTTTACATGAATACATGCGGGTGGAGCCGCAGGTATCGGCTAATATTTAAATCAAGTTCACAACAGCTCTCACTGAATCATGGTCTTTCAATTAATAATAATAATAATAATAATACCTTGGACACTATTTACACACATTGATCTAGCCCCAAACTAGGATTTCATGTATCTTGGGTACTAGACAACGATAGACATACTTATACAGATAAATATTATACTTAGATAGATAAACAACCATGACTAGGGTACAAACGTCCGTTCTCATCAAACAAATATTTGCCCCCACCGGGACTCGAACCCGGGACCCTTGGCTTCATCGGCAGGGTCACTGCGGACTCGGCCATTCGGGTCGTCGAACCATTGTCGCGGTACAGTCAACATACCACATACTTAGTGATCTTTATCGTACCTGATGATTCGTGTTAATTCATAGTATTATTTTCGTTCTTCAATAGTCAAAAGTCAAAGTACTTTATTACTGTAGATATTTACATATACTTAGCAAACGTCATTTTTTGCCCCTCTCTACATTGGACCACTGTGGGAGAAGAAGGGCGTAGAAACTCCCACAGATTGATTTTTAGATCTCTTTTAAAAATAGGTTGTGCTCTGTCGTGTAACGATACTAACCTAACCAGAACCTAACAGAAAACAACCAGGATAAAATTTAGTAGTGACAGTTTATTAGTTATTTACAGTGAAGACTTTAGAAAAATGATACGAAGATGAGGATGGATGAGATGAGAACAGGTTTTTTAGAAAACACAGGTTAAGTAAAAAAAAGGAAGCGGAGGACACGGAGAGTTGGAGACCGGTGGGGTTAATGACCAGGATGCAGGTGTATTTGTTGTTGTAGATGTTGTTGAAATCGTCGTTGTAGGAACGGTAGCGGTCGTACTTGTAGTTACGGCTCGCAGGATCCCGTTGTAGGATCGGCTCGCAGGATCGCGTCGTAGGCACGGCTCGCAGGATCCCGTTGTAGGAACGGCTCGCAGGATCCCGTTTGTAGGAATGGCTCGCAGGATCGTGTTTGTAGGACCGGCTGCAGGATCGTGTTTGTAGGACCGGCTTGCAGGATCCCGGGGTAGTGCGACCCCGGGATAAGGCCTTTAGGTGGTACTTCTAGTTCAGAAGCTGACGTGAGACTCCAGAATTTCAGAAATGTTCCGCTTTGATACCCTTTTTGGAGAGTTCTAAAAATTATTTAAATTAAACGTAATTTTTGTGAGTGGCTAAGAGAGAAAAAGTATTTTTGTAAAAGTATTGAAGCAAACCTATCAGACCGCTAACGAGTTTGAATGGACATTGCCATGACAACCAGATAAACAAGGACGTCAACAAATGTCAAAGTTTGGTTTCAGGCTCGTAATACGGAAAACAACAAAAAAAACATGAAGTAAATGGAGTAACAATTAATATAAAAAGGTAGCGCAACAGCGCGCACGAAGCCCGAGATTGCAGAGTTTCGGAGAAAGCCAAATACAAGGTCACCAAAGGTAAACCCCTTCGCTATCGATTTAGAAGAGCTGATAGTGTGAAAATACAAAGCGAAAATGATTTGTTAATGTGTTCTTATGGTTTAAAACGTTACAGGGTCCTATGAAAATAAAGATGATACCAAATAACAAGCTGTACAGCTCAGAAAGCATCCAGCTGAAAAGTATGAAAGCATGAAAAGCAAGAATAGCATGTAAGTAGCATAACACTACAGCTCTTAACTAATACAAATATGAAAAAATTTATTGTTATGATTAATAAGCAGGAATAAATAATTACAAAACTATTAACAGCAAGGTCTGTGTTGGGCCAGATTAACCCCATACAGTCCTGGTCCTTCATCAGGGCAAAGGCTCAAACAAAGTAAAATAAACACGCACGCGTCCGGCGCCGCTCTCCCTTTACGCAGCGTTATGAAAACCAAATAAATAATATCAACTCTGTACACAGACCAACCATAGATGAGTGTACAGCCCCTAAGGCTGCGTCCTCGCTGGACTTACAGTGCGCGACTGTCTACATAACTACATAACATATAAAGAACAATTACATCACATGCATTTTAATTGGTGATACGAAAAAAAATGGGTTTTTTTTCGAATCCATTTACTTCACCATGAAGTCATCTACAGATATGATTTTTGGGTTAACGTTTATTGAGTATTTGATTAAGATTTTCACTAAAGGGAAACGCGATTGGATGAAATTTTCGATAGGATTTAATTACGAAAAATGTTTCCTGTAATTCTGAAATCCTACCTAATTTCATTGTGGAACTGCGTTCAAAATGTAGACATTATGTATTCGCAAAATCTGCTTAACAACGTTTTTACAAATAGCGTAGTTTATTTTTAAACAATATTTCTCGATAGGATTTAATTACGAAAACGCCTCTAAATTGTTTTATTTTTTCCTGTAATTCTGAAATCCTACCTAATTTCATTGTGGAACTGCGTTCAAAATGTAGACATTATGTAATCGCAAAATCTGCTTAAAAAACGTTTTAACAAATAGCGTTGTTTATTTTTAAACAATATATCTGTGGTTTAGCGCTACGTTTTTTCATTCATCCCGATTCCGTCCCTCTCACACTGCGGGTCTTTCCGCCTGGAGTAACTGGGACCTTTGCACGGTCGAGGTAGCGCCTCAACAATTACATAAATTGCTTCTAACCCCACACTAGGATTCCCTGTGTCGTAGGAACCAGCGGAAACAGCGACTTTACAAACCCGGAAGACCTCGGGGATTTCCTCCTCCCCAGCCACGATTCGAACCCGGGACCTTTTTCTTGGGAAGCAAAGCCTAGACCGCTACACCACAAAGGTCGTCTATCCAGACCATCTCATGCCAAATCACATATATCTTCCTTCACTCCTTTTCCCTTATGGTAGAGGCAGAATAGAGAAACTGCAGCAAATCAGACAAAATCGCCACTTTTTAAAGTTATTCTAAGCTCTGCTGTTCAGAACATTGACAAGTTAAATAAATTAGTATAACAATTTTGGGACATTTTTCTAGATTTCGTGTTTTCAGAAACGTGATGGAGGGATTTCGCTCGATAGAAATAATTATTGAAATGAGGTCTAATATTTTTTTTTTTTTGATTTTCTGATAAATTGGAATAGCCCACAGACTTCAAAATGACAATACCTAAATTACCTGTTATGGAAATTTGCATAGTTATTAACGTTAATTTTTTATTAATTTAAAACCGATTTTTGACAATTTCCCCCGATTCCATTCCTCTCACACTTCAGGTCTTTCCGCCTGGAGTAACAAGGACGGACGAGTTTTTTTTTTTTATTAATTCTGGCCTAACACCAGAAACAGCGACATCACACACATATAAACAACCAAGACCTGGGGGGTATTTTCATCCCCAGCTGTGGAACGAACCCGGGACCTCTAGCATGGTAAGCAGAGCCACAACAGCAACGCCACAGAGGTCGTCAAATCGTATCGTATCCCCGATATTCGATCGATCGATCGATATTTATTACATTTTTTGGTGACAGTGGCAGGGAGGTCTCACTCTACAGTTTAGGTACAGTCAAAGTCAAAGTCAAAGTACTTTATTACTGTAGATATTAACAAATACTTAGCAAACGTCATTTTTTGCCTCTTCTCTACATTAGACCACTGTGGGAGAAGGAGGGCGTAGAAACTCCCACAGATTGATTTTTAGATCTCTTTTAAAAATAGGTTGTGCTTAACTATTACAAATATGAAAAATTTAATTATTATGATTAATAAGCAGGAATAAATGATTACAAAATTATTAACAGCAAGATCTGTGTTGGGCTAGATTAACTCCGTACAGTCCTGTCATTTAATTAATCTTGAATATTGTAATATCCCTTTTTCGACAAAGTCGCTTTAGAATGCTTTTTAAATTGCTCAAATGGCAATTCCAAAATCTCCAGAGGTATCTTATTATAGTAGAGAATGCACTGACCCTTGAAAGAATTGCTAACCTTCGCGAGTCTAACTCGTGGCGCACATAGTCTGTGATTATTTCTTAGGGTAACATTACAGCTATCGCTAAGCTTGGAAAATGTTGTAAGGTTCTTGCGTACATACATTATATTTTCGAAAATAAATTGACTAGCTACAGTTAGTATGACAAATTCTTTAAAAAGCTCTCTTAAGGAGTCTGTTCGTTTTAAATTATAAATTGCTCGAACAACTCTTTTCTGTAAAATAAAAATAGTTTGAATGTCCGCTGCTTTCCCCCACAACAAGATACCATAGGACATGACACTATGAAAGTAACTAAAATATACTAGCCTAGATGTAGCCACATCCGTGCTTTGTCTGACGTTCCTAACAGCGTAAGCCGCAGAACTTCATTTACCAGCTAATTTATCTATGTGGGATCCGCTCTGCAATTTGCTATCAATGGTTATTCCAAGAAACTTCGTATCATTTACTAATTCTAACGTGCTGTTGTCTAAGACTAAACTGGTCTTAACTGGCCTGACATTTGGAAGTGAAAATTTGATACACTTTGTTTTACCAGCGTTTAACAATAAATTATTAATTGTGAACCATTTCAAGGTTAAGGACAATACACTATTAACATCATCAAAATCTCCTTTTTGTCTTTAATTTTGAAGAACATTGAAGTATCATCAGCAAACACTATGTCAGTTAATTTCACCACCATGAAAGGCAGATCGTCAATATATACCAGGAATAAGAAAGGGCCTAATATGGAACCTTGTGGAACACCAATTTTTACACCCGATCCATCAGATTAAACGCCGTTAACTTCTGCCTTTTGAGTTATATTGCTTAGGTATGGTCTTAGTATATGCAACGCTTTATTTCTAACTCCGTAATGATTTAATTTAATTAATAGCGTATTATGATCAACACAATCAAAAGCCTTCTACGGGACGCAAAAAAACTTCGATAGCATCCGACGTTCGACCGGCCAACCCGACGGGCGGTAATTCATTTATGTTGCCGCTCGCTTGGCTGGCGGTCGCGTCACGCGCCAGCCGCTCCTCATAAGCAACTTTTCTGTGATTTTTGCAACAACAATGACTTAAGTACCTAACATTTTAGGGTCTAAAGGAATTGTTCACAAATAAAATTCGATTCCTTTTCAATTGAATACCTTTTTGTTTAACTAAAAGTAAACACTTTAGACCCAGTATAAAACAAATGACAATTACATGAGTAAGGAGGTAGGTACCTACCTAGCCTTAGAATTTACCAATAGCCTGAATAAGTACTAATAACACCTCTCTTAGACAGAGTGGACTAAAATTCACAAACACAAATCGCCTTCCTGAACCCTAACGTGATCAAGCGAGGCAGGAGTTTACAGGATGACCTTGTGATGTCAGAGTAAAAGAAGCTCTCAGGCGTAGTAATGCGGCGCAATCTAGCCTGCACGGGCGGGGCAACCGATTCTGTAGGTGCTTAGCGATTGTTGTACTATCGAACCATCTGAATCATGACCCACCATAAGCTTATTTTGCTAAACCCCTTAAATGCAAGTAGGTCGAAATTCGCTTGAAGGTTTATTTCCTTGGTAACGAACTTGTTATCATTTGATTAGACACTGACATTTTGATAGATCTTACATGTTTGAAAGTTTCAAACGAATTATCAGGCAAGTGGGTCATGATTCAGTTGGTTCGATAGTACGTAGCGCAGGTGCTAGCTGTTGGATATTGAATATATGTGGGTAGGAGATCATAATAAAAACCAGTACAAGCTCAGCACTCGTGTTTGATTGACATGGCGCAGTCGGTAGGATACGAACCTACGCTCCCATAGGGAATCTGATTTCCAATTAGATGATTCGAAGCTAGATTGCGCTTTAATGTCGGGCAGCGAGAGTAGCTATTCATTTAAGTGTATGTGAGGAGTGATCTTTCTGTACGTAGTACTATTAAGTATTCTGTGACAGTGGCAACCGAGACGGGAGACGGAAAAGAAGGCTCTGCATGCTCAGTCTATCTATTTGATTGGAATTTATTTATTTATATGAATGAAATCATACTTCATGCGTTAACCGTTGCTACTGGACGTGGGATGCAGGCACACATTTAATAATATTTTGAGACCTAAAACCATAAAAGGGCGCTCTATTGCATTATTTTATTTTTTATCAACACACGTATCATAAACCCTCTTTACTGCGTACAAAAACCGCACGTTGCGATCAGCATAATGTTAAACTACTTGGTAAAAACTCTTTCGTATCTGAAAAATTACACATTATGACCATAATGTGTAGTTTTTCTACATATTATGACATTCAAATTTCGAACGCCGACGCCCGCCTGCGTGCCCTTTGTTTGTGAAGATGGTAATACTGAACAAGCTAAACAAGTGGAAAGGAATTATCAATGCCACCACGCTGGTCGAACATGCGGTTCCTGAACACATTAAAGAGAGCTTATGATATGTGTATAGGTAAACTAGTGTATATAACTGTACATAATTAGGCATTAAAACTCTCGAATTAATGCCCTCCATTATGTAGCAGTCACATAAACTACTAATTTACAACAAAATTACGAAGTTAAGGTAACGTGAAACGGAATGTTTTTTAAAACACTCATCGCCTCACTGTCTGTTAAATTGTCAAAACGCAACAGCTATGCATCAGTCGCCCTTTCTTTTTGTATACGAAAGTAGGAGAAAGTGGATTGACAAATAGCTTTGTCTCTTACTTACTCCGTACTGTGGTAACAACAGCCAACATAAAAGTTCGAAAATTTTGAAAACGCAAACGGAAGAGCCGAGTAAACGAAATATCTTTGTTTCAGTTCATGCTTCTGTCAATAGATGCCGTTAGTAGCGGACCTTATGTAAAGCTCTTCACAGAACGACGCAAGTCTGGTCAGCTGGTTAAATATTGTTATTTTGAATGACTATAATTTTTCCAATCATTTAATTAACTTTCGACAGCTCGAGTACTAGTGAAAATAGTGTTACCCTAATGTGTTACATTTATATATAGTACCTATTTTTGTCAATTATGAAACGGCAGCACTGGACGCGGCGGCGACGCCATTTTGTTGTCACTCACAACGAGACGCCTGTGGTATTTACTGCATTTTCCATTCGCTGAGTGTTTATCCACATTTTTCATACGTCGAGTTAAGTATTTATAGTCCTCCGTATTGATTTACTTGTGAATTCCGGTTTTTTTAGTCTGTGGTCATTCATTACGATTGGCATATCACTATTATAAGTGGACAGTGCCCATTCACGAAGTACGGTGTTCTCTGTAGTACATTTTACCGAAAATTATTGAGAAACTTCATGTGCGTGATCTGTCAAAAGTTAAATAAACGAATGGAATTACTATAGTGCCTAATCAGAACACAGCCTTACTGAGGCAACAGGGCGCTTCGGCGCTGAGTCAAAGTCAGCCTTTGATGTAGGGCGCTGTGCTACTGTGCGTATCTTTTTATAGGTGTAGTGGGATACGATGTTTTAAAGTTGGAGCGGCGTGAAATCGCATCGTGACGCGGTCACGGGAATGTACAAGAGAGAGGAGAGAAAAAAAACTTGCTGTAGGACAGAGCGTTCCTTACAGTTATTATTTATCTTCTAGATTTTATGTACACAAAGCAATGTCAGGGCCAGTACAAAAACCATTTTTTTATTTTTTATTTTTTGGGGAAGGTAACAGCTTTCTTGAGCTTAAGCTACAAATTATAATAACTAAGAAGCCAATGAGAACCTCCCACAGTTATTTTTCTAGAAGCAAAACAATAATTTTATCGTATACTTAAAGATATAACACACAGGACACATAAGTGATTGTCATACATTTAAAAAATAAATATTAAAAATACGTGTTTCCATAAACCATCTATAAACTATACAGAGACCGAACATGATACCTTTCATCCTACATGTGATTGTATAGGATCATGCTAGTAAAACCACACTCCACTATCACCCCTCATTGCTTAGAGTCTGTAGAGTAGAAAGAGAGAGAGAGTAATATGAAAGTCAAAGTCAAAGGTTTTGTACTGACCAATGACATTGCTTTGTTTACATTAAATCTACAAGATTAGTAATTTGGCTCAATTTTTTTCAATATAAAGCAACTGTCCATTATTTCTCAGTTAAACAATCCATGACTCTGGTTTGTTCTATTCATAAAAATGTTACCAAAATCGCAACCAAAAACACGTCAAGGGCTTTCATTCATTATTAGGACTTTATGAGGTCATTAGTCGATCAAATATTCAATGTTAATTGTTACTCAATTGCGACAAAGCCAAAGCTCAATTGCGACAAAGTTTTACCATTACGAGTTGAATTCCAGCAGCATGACCGTCGTCAAAACGGCTATTTTATGTTAATTAAATTAATTATGCCTAGGGAATTAATTTCCATTTATTTACGTTGACTTTTTTCAACAGATTCTTTTAAGGTGATACGAAAAAAATGGGGTTTTTTCGAATCCATTTACTCCACCATGGAGTCATCTAATGATTTCATTTTTGGGTTAACGTTTATTGAGTATTTGATTAAGATTTTCACTAGAGGGAAACGCGATTGGATGAAATTTTCTCGATAGAATTTAATTACAATACCTCTATTTTGTTTTATTTTTTCCTGTAATTCTGAAATCCTAACTAATGTCATTGTGGAACTGCGTTCAAAATGTAGATATTATGTATTCGCAAAATCTCCTTAAAAAACTTTTTACCAAAATAGCGTAGTTTATTTTTAAACAATTTTTCTGTGGTTTAGCGCTACGTTTTTTCATTTTTTCCTAATTCCGTCCCTCTCACACTGCGAGTCTTTTCGCCTGGAGTAACGGGGACCTTTGCACGGTCGAGGTAGCGCCTTAATGAATTTAATGGCTAAGAAAATATTAATGCGTTCTTACAATACAAACCATATAAAGTAAAAACATAACATTTAGATGTTATTTTAATACTCCTATCTCGGTATTAAACAGCAAAAGCAATGCATAATAAATCTAGCCCATATTAATGGGCTAGATTTAGATAAGGACATTAGTCCCCACGGAGGGGCACAGTACTTTACCCAAATACGAGTAAGGTTAAGCCATTCTCCACCACGCTGGCTCAGTGCGGGTTGATGGAGGGGTTTTACGACCGCTATCACGTAGCGATAGTAGCCGGGACGTGTCATCCGAAACACTGAACGTCCGATACTGTACTTATGATCAATTAATTATCTCATTGGTACATGGTCAGGAATCGAACCTGCTTCTCCTGTGTGAGAAGCAAGCTTGAAACCCATTAGACCACGGAGCTCTTGCAATATATAAACAAACCAAAATATAGACATTGGCATACATGCAAATACATTGCTTCTACCCCCACACTAGGATACCCTGTGTCGTGGGAACCAGAAACAGCGACGTCACACAGACATAACTACCCAAGACCTGGGGAATCCCGGTCTCGGGTTCAATCCCCAGCCGGGGATTGAACCCGGGACCTCTCGCATGGTAGGCAGCGCCGCAGAGGTCCTCGTATATACCTGTATATAAAAGTTTATGCAAGTTTATAAGCATTAGCATTGTTTTGTTGCTCACACACTCAGAACACCATTAAGTCAGTAAAGAGACTCAGCCCAACTCGCTCCTGCCGGATATTTGAAAACTTTACACCACCACCCTAATACTCGCACACAGAAATAAGAGAATGTTTCAATGCTTATAAATTATTGAACCTTACACTTATATCTGCGAGTCTTATATATTCAATATTGCTCTTAACACTCTGTTGGTTGGCGGTTCGAAAGCTCTTCCGGTCAACAGCTTTCGTCCATTACCGAAAGCTATACTCGTACAATATATGTATGTCACCGTAAGATTGTCAAAACCGTTAGTTTATTAACTAAGGCGTTATTTTGTAAACTATCGACAAATTGTAAGCCAGACCGACAGGGTTTAGAATTTACGGTTCTTTTGTTCTTACATGTCATCCTATCACGAAGATTATCATGGGGCTTCGCTGCGCTCGCCCCCTCTAGACTTCACCTAAAGGTGGAGACATGTTATTTTGTCCGTAACGTACCTCCCTATCATATCAGCGTCGCGATCCAAGAACGTTAGTTTGGACGTCCGTTCGATACGGAACGGTGGTACGGCGTGTCTCGATCGCAGCCGATCCGGGCGTCCAAACAAGCGTTCTTGGATGTCTGGTCTGGATCCACCTAAAGCTACCGCAGTGTTTGCCTCGTATTTCGTTTGCAATTCAAGATTAAACCAGTTCACAATTTAACGGTTTTATTATTAACTAACGCGTCATATCGTAAGCAGTACGGTACAGTTTACACTTTATCGTTAGTTTGTAAACTAACGAGAAAAAACGTTAGATTATAAACTACAGGTTTTGACAATCTTACGGTGACATATGTAATGTATTCGATTATGTCGTGCGATGAAAATGATTATCGAATTTCAACGAGCACTTTCGCAAACATATTCTAATGCAAAGGGTGACATTTTAATGTACACAACTACACGGAGCTATCTCGGATGATATTATGCTATCGCAGCCGCCTTACGGTCCATGACGTCATTTCCTCTAGTTAAAGTGGCGAAATCTCGCTTCTAGACCAAAAACGTCTACTGTGATTTTGACACATTTCTCAAAATCATAGGACAGGAAGTAAACTAATAACGAAAACTAACCTACGAGGATTATTTTTGTCATTTATACAACCTTACATAACCCTTTATGTATTGGAAATACATTATTGGTCAAGTCAAGTATATTAAGTATCTATATTTCATTATTTACTTTGAGAACGTCCCTCGAGTTGTCCATCCACCCCTTTTGAGGGAGTCCTTCGAACTTCATATTTAAATCGCTTTGGGTCTGCGTCTTTTTTTTTCGGCACGAAACTCAATAAAACAGTTATTTAGGTATTTAATTATAATTAAATTTATATAAATAATTAAATTAAGAAGAGCTCCGTGGTCTATTGGGTTTCACGCTTGCTTCTCGCAGAGGAGATGCAGGTTCGATGCGCATCTTTCATGCCCTGTCGCCCGCAGACCATGGGAGTGCTACATAATTTGACAAGCTATAGCGTTCTAAGTTTTTTGTGGTTGTTCTTATCGGTTTTCTTTAATATATAATATATATAATATAAAATAGGCCCCTATGGTTATTTGTTTCGCCCGCATGACTATTTCTATATTTTATCTACACACGTATCATAAACCCTCTTTACTGCGTACAAAAACCGCACGTTACGATCAGCATAATGTTAAACTACTTGGTAAAAACACATTTCTTATCTGAAAAATTAATAATGTGTAATTTTTCTACACATTATGACATTCAAATTTCGAACGCCGACGCCCGCCTGCATGCCGCCCCTAGTTTGTCTGTGAAGTTGGTACTGAAATTCAAATTTCGAACGCCGGCGCCCGAAGTTGGTGCTAAAGAACAAGCTAAACAACTGCAGAGCCACAATGCCGTTCAAACATGCGGTTCCTGTACACATCAAAGAGAGCTTATGATATGTGTGTAGATAAACTAGTGTATCTAACTGTACATAATTAGGCATTAAAACTCTCGAGTGATATTATTATGAATCGAGTATTAATGCCCTCCATTACACATAAACTACTATTATATAGAGTTTTTGTTTGAATTTCCGGTTTTGTCTCGATATAACCAGTAATAAAAATAATATATTTATGCTGTTTCAAGATGCATTGTCGTTTATACAGACATATTCTGTAATCAGTAAGCTATATGTCTGACCGTTCTACACTAAAAGTAACTTAATTTCCATCATTTCCCTACCGAGGAGCGCAGGTCTAACTCTACCACGCTGGATCTGGGTTGTCTGGACTATATACCTGCACTTACAACTTCCCACTGCTGTCCAAAAATAAAATTACATAAATTGTTATTTAAAATTTATGTAACTTTATCTTTACTGGCTGTGTGTACTCATAAAACCGAAATTTCTAATTTGCCCATTTTTTCACTTGAAACTCTGAGTACCTATAATATTTACCAAATACCTTTTTTATTTATGTACATCTCTGTGAATAATCCTGCTCTCGCCGGTTTCAGGAGCTAAGTTATTTATACATGCACCTACCCTACATATATGCAATTTAACTACACCTTTAAATCCTTACAATTTAAACAAGCCGTTACTTTGACTGGGGTTTTAATTGGGACTGTACCAATTACAGTGAGATATCAAAGAGCCCCGTTATCAAATAGATGTTGGTTGGTAGACCAAAGTTCTACCGATACGTATAGAGGGTATTGATTGAAGGACTGTGTGTAAATATGTTGAGCTTAAACATTTCAAGAGCGTTGTTTGTTGCGTGTCTTTTGTGAGGCACTTTGTGTTTGCGTTACTCAGTGTAACAGAACATTTTTGGTATTAAATGAACTGCCTGCAATTTATATTCCAATCTCCAGAGCGGTGGCGATGGATTGGCCCCCTGAGATGCAAAATAAAAAACGAGATGAGATAGTAGTAGTAGAGATAGTAGTAGAATAGGTGGATGGTCTATGTCGAAAAACATAGAAGCGTATATTCGATGTTCGCATGTTACCACGACACATCAACATAAACATTGATACACTATATCCTAGTGTGGGGTCAGTAGCCGTGTGCCGTGGGAACCAGAAACACACATGAATATCCAAGACTTGGGATTTTTTTTCTTTATGCCCAGCCGGGGATCGAACCCGGAATCTGTCGTATGGTAGGAGAGCCATAACCGCAGCGCCACACAGGTCGTCTTAGATGGTATCTTAGTGTGGGATCAGCAGCAATGTATGTGCTTGTATGTAACTATTGTGTTATGTTCTGTAGCTCTATTTTCTATACCTTGCGGCTTGGGATTAGATTGCAATATTAAAATTACATCTGCCAAACTAGCGAGTCAATAGTAGTATCATATAAAGCTGGGCATTCACGGTCAGTTTGATCGACGATAGAACTGATTCGATCTATCGATGGCTTTCAGTTCAGGACCGATGGCGCTAACAATGCTCAAAAAAGCACTAAATTCTATAGAATTTACGGCTCAAAAAAGGGCTAGATTTAGCTCCAATCTTCAACAGTAAAAGACATGATATAATTACTATTTTTTTATGTTTCTGATTGAATTCAACTTAAAACTAAAATATAAACCATATTATCAACATAAAATATATTATTGGGAAAAATCCCCTCCTAGAGATATCCGGCCTCATAATGCAAAAGAGCTTCTCTACAACCGAACTCATTATTGCGATATAAAAAGTTAAAAATTACCAAAAATCCGCTAGATCTAGCGCCGAAAGTACTAAAATGGCAGCACTGGCTCAGACTGATGGAAAAAACGATGGAACGCGCACTCACGGTCAGTTTGATCGACAATGCGCTCGGAAATCCGTGGTTGGCGTCCGTTAAAAATGTCATCGTATGATTTCACACTCACGGTCCGATGGTCTGATCGTCGATAGATCGAATCAGTTCTATCGTCGATCAAACTGACCGTGAATACCCAGATTGAAAAAAAATACCAATCACGACACGATTATTCTACACAAGCTGTCTATTATTGCGATTGCTGTTTTAAGCGCTGTTCTGATTGACAAATTCTTCAAAAGCAATAGAAATTCCTAGATATCAGAATTTCATGATAAGGCATAGGGCAGCATTCTTCTAAAAACAGTGGCAATATATTTTTTTACCCTAGTCATGGTTGTTTATCTATCTAAGTATATCATTTATCTATCTATATATGTGTATCGTTGTCTAGTACCCAAGATACAGGGAATCCTAGTTTGGGGCTAGATCAATGTGTGTAAATAGTGTTCAAGGTATTATTATTATTATAATTACCCATGCCCAGAAGTCAGACATCCCTGCTATGTTCGGGTCCCTACACATTGAGCAGGCATCAGCTCGTGTAGTAGACGGACTAAAACAACCACTTTGTTATATCGTATGACAGTTATAACTGTGAGCCATGGACTCTGAAGGCGTCTCAAAATAAAAAATCGTTCAAAATGTAAACTTGATTGCGCTCCGAGTTGATGACAAAGATCGATAATAATACTGCCATACAAAATTCTAAATTCAGAAAGAGTTTATTTTCATAAGAAACACATAGGTTACACTTGGAGAATGTCAAATCTATAATACCGTTTGCTACACGGCGTGTAAATTCGATATGGGCATATTGTTCCTTCAGGCCTAATTCGTGATCGTAGAATCATTTGAGAAATAAATTTTCACAAAAACTTCATTAATTAAAGTGTTATATTTTTTGCACCAATGTAAAGCATCCAAACTGATTTTTATGTCCAATTCGTTTCGGATTATGTTAATCTCATGTTTTTTTTATATACTTGGAGTACCTACCTATAATAAGTAGTAGATTGCGTATTCAATTATTTTGTATGAATAAAATAATTTAACCATTAAATACGTTACTTTGTTTAAATAGGCTATCATTTAAACGGTCATCTATATATAGATTTTGTTCAGCTCCAAAATGAATTTTGTCACCAAATTAAATAAACTGCTTCATAGAAATAAATTTTATTTATTCTGTGCTATAAACAAATTATGAAACTGACTGTCAGCAAGCAATATTAATAGGTAATAGAGCAGCAAATCGTGATCTGGATTTTATAAAATTTTGGCTAGCTATAAAAGTTATTGAGAAATCATCACCAATAATTTAACATTATCTGCCAAAAATAAATTAAATAATCACCAATCGGTTCCGTGAAATTACACGGGTTCGCCCCGCTCCGCTCCGTTGTCTAGGCTCCGAGTTGTGCCCTAACACAACCTATCTTTACTATTCGGACCGAAACTGACCTTCAGCAAACATTTCAGTTCGCCAAAATGTCGCCACAGCTTATCAATATTATTTTTATGCTGACCGATTGTATAATTCTGCTGACTAAATAATCGTCAGCGCGTGTCACAGCACGCACGTGACTCGTTTCGCGACCACCATTTAGTTAACCCCTCGAGCACACTTGGGTACTGTACTGTAAAAACCCGTTATAAACCTTACTACCATCGCATAAGGTTCAACATCGCGACAGCTACAAAAAAACAAGCATGACATTATGGACGAGGTGAGACTTATCCAAAAGTGCGTGTCCTCTTTCTCGCAGAAGGAGATCGTAGCGTCCAAGACGCTGTTTTGAAGGGAACCGATACGCTTATCTTGTGATCAAAAATGGCTTTGTGTAGTTTTTTTTATATATATTTTTTGTTGGAGGGGAAAAAAATGGAATTAGTCAGAGCTTCCTGCTATGTCCGGGTCCCAACATATTGAGCGGGCATCAGCTCGTGTGGTATACGGACTAAAAACAACCCCTTTGTGTTAACAGTTATTTGTCTAAGACTACTGTGAGCCATGGCCTCGGTATATGCTGAAGGCTTTCTACCTGCAATTTGCCCTTCTGGGCGATATATATGTGTATATGATATATAATGGAGGAGCTTTGTGTAGATACTCAGAAGTTGGGTATGGATTCTGAATTTTACTTACCATTGTATTGTAAAAACTTGTGCAAGGTCAAGTGTCAAAAATGCAAACATTTTATATGATGTGACCTAGTCAGATCATGCACCACTATTATTATGAAGAGATCAAGGTATTATTTTCCTAAAATAAATATTAATGATGTTAGGAGTAACAATATCCTCTGGGATCAAAGTCTGATTAGATAAAGCAGTTTAATAGTGTATGTGATTGACACATTGAGTTCACACAAATTCCTGGGGAAATACTATGTATTTCCCCAGGAATTTCAAGAATGTTGTTCCAGTCTGTGTTATAATATAGACCACACACTATTATTGGATAATATGTAAAGTAACATCTATTAGTAATAACTAGAATCACATTTAAGAAACACTTCCGAGCGTCGTTGTTTAGAAAAACAAAAGCAAGGTATGCGACGACTCTACGTATCGCGATTACCTTTTGATTTTCTATATTCTCTGACATCTGACATTGACCCGAACATAGTACAGAATCGCGTTTTTTGATCTGCGTTTACGATCTGCTTCTTTTTGTGTTTGATCCCATGATATTTTAACTATAATTTCGGCTAAATCATCCAATAATATTTATGTCATAATGTCATAATCCTTTATTGCACAGAAAACACAGTGGAAATTATAACATAAAAAGTATGCAAAGGTGAGCTTATTTCTAAAAAGAAATTTCTTACAGCTAACCTGTGAAGAAAAGAGAAAAATAAAATATGGAGAGGTAGTCCTAGTGTACAATTAAGAGTTAAAATAAATAAATAAAATCAATATACTATCAAATAAATCACAATACACCCTACGTAATTACTATAAAATAAATAAATAGAATACAATAAATACATAGATACACATAAATACTATGAGATACCCACTATTCGGAAGAGAGGTGATGCTGTTTAATTTTTTTCTTGAAAGTGACCAAGGATTTGCAATCCCTAATAGCGCAAGGAAGTGCATTCCACAAACGTATTGCCCTTAACCTAAACAAGTGCTCGTAAGCAACAGTGTTGTGCTGAGGAATTGACAAAAGTGACACCGTGTGAGATCTCCGAAGTCTATCCCCTGAGAAAAGATACTCAAAACGTTCACGAAGATATGCAGGGTAGCGCGGATTTCTCAAAATATTGAAGAGGAAGGAGAGAATGTGTATATCACGACGAAGTCAGATCGGGAGCCAGCCTAATTCCCTACGAAATTGGGACACGTGGTCGTACTTACGAAGACCGAAGATAAACCGAATCCCGAGATTTTGGAGTCGCTCGAGTTTGTTCAGTAGATCTTCGTTCGCACTGGCCCAGCAAACATCGGCGTAGTCTATTAAAGTCAGAAGAAGGGTTTGAGCTAGCATGATTTTAGTCTGCCTAGGCAGGAAGAACTGCAAACGCCGAAGACAATGAAAGGATGCAAAGACTCGTCTGCTGACCTCACAAACATGGAGCGACCAGGATAATAGATTGTCAAAAACAACGGAAGGATTTTTGACTTTCTCTCTATACTTGACAATGGTACCGTCAAATAGAACGGGATCAACGGACTTATTCTGCAACAAATTAAGTAAGTGCCGTGTACCTAGTATCATCACCTGATACTTGTCCGGGTTGACTAATAGCCCATACGAAGGAGCCCATTTCCTGATGTTGTCGAGGTCAGCATTCAAAGCCTCAACAGTCCAAGTCAGATCACACAGGGGAAAATGCTGATAAATTTGAAGGTCATCTGCATAAAGATGATACGAGGAAGACAATACATCCGAGATGGAATGGATTTACTACCTATTATTTCTATAAATATCAATCAATCAAATCTCTATTACAATCATCATTTTTTGCCATTTCTCTACATTGGACCACTGTGGGAGAAGAAGGGCGTAGAAACTTCCACAGATTGATTTTAAATCTCTAATATATAGTGATATATATCTCTAGTAAATATATAGTGATAAATATCTATCACTATATATATTTACTTAGACTTCTAATTCTAATTCGTTTACTTACAATAACTTCATTTACAGTTGCCACCTCGTGACATGAAAAACTTTCACTCGATCTTAGTAACCCTGGGTTTAGACAGAAAACCAGCGTCACAGGACATCCTGTGGCATTTTGCTGTTTCTTGGCCTTTTTGCTGTCGCTGCATGCGCAACGACGGCATTCTTGACGCCCACTTTGTTATTATGCTACTTTTTATCCTGTGCCTTTGTGCTGATACAGTGAATATACGTTTATTATATTCCATTCTATTCTTCTAACATTATATCTATTTTAGAAAAAGCTTCCATACAAAGTCACAAGGGAGCTGAAAACAATAGGGCCAGAAAAATCAGACATGTTGTAGGCTGGAATTGTCATGTGAATGATGCTCACCGGCAAGCTCGGCTCAAATTTCAGCTCTGGAACCTGCAGGATAAACCGTATTGATGAAGAGATGTGTAGCTGTCACAACAGGCTGTTAAAATATTACTTAGCTAATTATTTTTGCTGACCAAATATTTAAAATAAATGCGATGAATTACTTGCCGTTTAAATATACGCCCTTATGGAGTTTACACGTAGTTTATATCAGATTTTGAAACTAATTCTAATGATGCAAAGATGATCTTGTCCGTGACTATGGTTGCGCAAAGGAATGACGAGGCTTTTAGTGTAATAAGTTTTTGCGTGAAGAAGCGACCCCTTGCTTGAGTGATGAAGTCAGCTTCCATACAAATGGACGTAATTTCGCTATATCAGCACTAACACAGTTTTTACCCTAATATCCGAACTGGAATTTCATTAGAGACGACTTCAAATATCTATATATTTTTTTAAGCTAGTGGTGCTAAGCAGTTTATCAGGGGTAAAACAGCAATACCATAATTTGCGATACATTTCTTGTTACAATTTAGATAAAAGGGAAAACATATCTAATTATCTATGTAGGTACCTAAAGTTTAGTCACGTACTTATTTCATTAGCGCAAATGGGATTGGAATCATGCCGTGCAAAAGGGTATGTTATAAGGCCAAATGTAAACTTATTGAACTCCCTTTAATTTATTTGTAGATTCTCATTTATGATTCATATTTAATTAGGTATTTATCTTTGAATTACTTTACGGCTTTTCTTAAATACTAGGTACTCCACACATTCTCAAACTCTTTCCCGTGAAGTATTAAAATACTTCACAGCCGTGTCGTTAGTCGTCGTTTTCGAAATGCATTGTATTAATATTACCGCCACCGGTCAGGGTCTCTCACAAAACAAAATAAAAATGATTATTTTTCAGCTATTTAGAAGCTGCTCAACTTATAACTATTAGTATACTACATACTGGTTTATTGGTATTTCGATGCATGTATTGCGAAGGGTCAAAGTAGATCCCATTTCCAGCAAATTCAACGATATAATAGCCTATCCGAACATTTATGGGCTTCGAGTAATTAAGGTTTTTTTGTCTTCCAAAATATGTCATAAAGTTTAAAATTAATTTCGAAAAGCTTTCTTACTTTATGCAACTCCTTGAATGTCGTTTAAAAGCTAATATATCAACGATTCTGTGGAATTAATTCAGTGTGCCCATCAACAATTAATTAAACTAATTTAAAAAAAAAATGACAAAAATATTGTATAGATCTGACAGAAAAAACTGATTAAAAACTTTCTTGTTTCATCAGCTATTCAACATGGTACATGGTTTTTCCGCCTTCTAACCTCAAAATAGCACCTTCACCGCTTGATTTTGGGTTCTCAGACGGAAAAATTCTATTCGTAACTTGTTCGAAAAGGCTTCATTACAAACCTCGCTACGACCCCGCCTTCGGCTCGTGCAGTAAACTTCTCGGTTCGTAAATATAAGCCTTTGCGAACTCGTACGAAATGTACTTTTACATATACTTAAGCACAAAAAAATGTTACAATAAGAAATCAGAAATGTATTTACAATGATAAGATTCTAATTCCATCCTATATGAACATGTATACTCAATACATGTTCATATAGGATGGAATTAGAACTTTTTCATAATTGTTTTCGTTATTATTAAATTATGTCATTATTATTTATCCACAATAAAACTAATTAAAACACGATAACAACAAAAACAAGATCAATCTTACGTAAATGTATTGTTAATATAATCGTCTATAGAGTAAAAACAGTTACCAATCCAACAGAAGCCAATCGATTAATTTATCGTTTTTATGTCGTTTGGTATTTTCTTTAGACCATTACACACATTGCTGAACCGTCCTTTAGATACAGCGCTATTGTCGATGTGTGAGTAAAGGCAAGCCTACGGGTGGGTTTCTTGTGTTCTTCGAAAAATATTCTTGAGCTTTTACGAAAAGCGCAGGTTTTAACAAATTTATTGATTTCAAGCACAAAGACACATATGTTTAATCTTTTAAATGTTTGTTGACAAGACTCCTTCCTGTGGGCCTTCCAAACTACAAATAGCACACACAGTATTTTTTGGCAATGAAGACACACAAGAGAATACACACATTCACATACATACACACACACACACACACACACACACACACACACACACACACACACACACACACACACACACACACACACACAAACACACAGACACACACACTCAGCGTCACGCCTTTTCCCATACGGGGTGGCAGAGGAACAATTGTGCCCACTTCTTGCCAGTTATTCAATACTCCATTTTGCGTGACAGGGGGCTAGCCAATCGCCGCAGCTATGTCGAAATGAAGGTTTCCTCACGATGTTATCCATCACCGTTAGAACGTCCGTATAGTGTACTTCATTCATTCATTATTTAACAGCTCCGCTCTTGTCGGTGGAGTACCTTCCAAGCACTTCTACGCATCGCATTCTCCTTGACGTCCTGATACGACACTAATGTACGTTAATTTACTTAAGATAAATTAATTATCGCCTTGGTACATGGTCAGGAATCGAAACTGCATGTCCTGTGTGAGAAGCAGGCGTAAAACCCCATAGACCACGGAGCTCTGTTAATTTCGGTACCATTACTCCAAATTTTCCCATATCTTATGACAGATTGAACATTACCATGATAGGCGATGGGGCGGTATGTTTTCGGCTTTTTTGTGTAAACGACTACGGAAAAAATGTATTTATCTTAATACAAACGTTGTTCATGAGTTCTTTCTAATTCAAATGTCGATTAATTACATGCCTAATGAAAATTGGTCAAGTACGGGTCGGACTCGTACACGAAGGGTTCTGTATCATTCCACAAGAAAAACAATTCATAAGAATAAAAAAAAACAAAAAATATATGCCTGAACTTCGTTTTGATACCAGTCAAACCTACATCCGACGACAATGATGGGTGACGCGAAATTTGCGTGATATTTGAATCATGGTGATTTGGTAATTCGCAGGAGCACGCAAATTAGAATACGTCTCTTGTATGCGGAACCCAATTAAATTATAAAATATCTTGTAGTTCAGCGTTGTTTCTGTAGTCGCAAAAGAAATAGACATTTTGTGAAAATATAAATTCTCACCATTCACGGAACTTAGTAATAGCGTTCCATTGGGTACCTTTCGGATACCAAATCCTAAAAAATTTCCTCGTCTATAATTTATGACTACGGTCATGACTTATTATTTAACAAATTTATTGTAGAGATAATAGTACTATTCATTTCCAAAGTAATCTATAACAGCAAAGTAGTGAAGCGTACCCCAGAAGAACAAGACACAAGAACACAGGGTATGCACCACTTAAATATTATAAATCAAAAACCGGCAAATTGCGTGTCGGACTTTGCACATTTAGGATTCCCGTAATAAATATAGAATATGAGCCAAAAAAAATCAATTTGGAAGGTACTCACTTCACATACACCTTGATACACCCAGCCAAAATATCAGAATCATTACTTATGTACTTTGTTTTTCAAATAATTACTTTGTTTTACATAGTGTTTGTATGAATGACAAAGTTATATTTGCGGTTTTTAATAAATATTCTTAAAAACTAAAAAAAAAATGTTCAAACCAATTGTCGTTAAAAGTGTTTATTAAGAAACACAACATATATATTTTTTTGATTTTTCTCTTTCTTACCTTAAAAGTTAGAGGGACACAATTTTTTCCACTTGTCCTCTTTAACGATTTGCTTTGCGGAAAAATGGCTTCAGGAACGTCAATGTCATTTTTAAAGAACTATCTATAAACACCCCACACATGTAGGTTGGATGAAAAAAATAAATTCCATATATAGGGAGCCCCTCTTAATTTTTTATTTTTTTAAATTTTCTAGAAAATTCGTAAAGCGTTTCATAGACTACCTCTTCATACTTAGTTTCAACTGATTAGTCCTGAAAGTTTTGCAATAAAGTTCAAAATTCAAAAAGAGTTTATTTCCATAAGAAACACATATGTCAAATCTTAAACTAAAGTTGTTGTGACATACGGACGGCCGGACAGATGGACAGACCGACTTGACGAAACTATAAGGGTTCCTTGTTTCTCTACGAAACCCTAAAAATGTAGGGGCTCCCTGGCAAAGAACTTGTTTTAGAAATATTTCTTAATAATTCTGACAACGATGTTATTGAACACCGGTTGAAAAACATAAATAATTAAAAAAATGTCAGGTTAGGGTACAATAGAAAAACTGTAGAGAGCTATACTGTATTGAGTTAGATAATCCAATTATTGTTTGTGTTTACAGACCTCTCAGGGATGAAAAAGGCCATGGCAATTTTGAAATATTTAACTTCTTAAATACTACCGGCGTTAGATAACGCCACTTTTCCATTATCCAATATAATTATACTTTAATTTGATTACCATGGCATAAGGTTCAAAATAGCGACCCGTCCCAACTACCCTCGGTTTTGGAGAGGTTAAGAAAATGTGAAATGTGAAATATGTAGGAAGCCCTCACTAAAGATTGTAATAAAGAAAAAGGATAAATATTTGTGGCGATTTTAATGTCGATCAACTTTTATAGCAATGAAATAGTGATTAATAACTTTATTTAAATAATTTAATTTATTTCACGTAATTTTAGTGCCGACTAGAATAACACTTATCAGCCAAACCTGCTAAGGTAACTTTTTTTTTGTGGTTTAGCATTGTCGAGTATATATTTGAGTTACTAATCACAGCGGTCAAAAAGTGTCATACCCAGTTGCTAAGAAGGCTAAACCTGAACCACCATTTTCCCGGCCAATTATATCCCAAAGTCTAGAAACGTATACGAAAAACTTAGTTATGAATTTGCCAGTCTCGGACGTTTTTGAACAGATTCCGAACAAAATGTATTCTGATTTCATCAAGAGTATTCAAATATAATTCAATGAAAGTTTTCAAATTAAAGAAAGCCAATCAACTAACCTTTATGAAAAAACCTCAAAGTTATTGATAGAAAATTTAAAGACTAACCGCCTTATTCATAAACGTCTGATAAACCTATATTAACTATAATGCCTTTATAATTCGTTGTTTGTCTTTGTCTGTCACTTTGAAATTTGTGTTTGTGAGAAAAGGACAAACCACATTTTAGCTATCATAGGTTTGATACGTTTTATGAATAAGGAGGTAAGCTAAAAAATATTTCATAACTATTAAGTTGGTTTGTAGAAAAGTAAAAACTTCAGACTATAACAGAAAAATAAAAAAATCAAGCAATATAATGTAAACGGTTTGACAATAATAAACAGTGAAACTAGCAAAGTTATAACTAGGGACAATAATTATAATAGGTGATTGAGGTTATTTAACTCATGAAACATAGAATACTGATACCTTGATCTTTTAAATTTCAGACCAATATTTATTCTTTCAGCACTAAGTAAAATATTTGAAAGGTTATATTCAATCAACCCTCACTCTTCAACCGTACAAAACAAGTCCACGCCAAACAATTCGGTTACACTAGCGGTGAATCAACTATGGATGCAGGCATTACCCTTATATCTCACATTTTTGTTTGTATTGACCTTGATACGCTTCTAATGAAATTAAATCAATAGGGGATAAAAATTAAGCGTTGGAACTACTAAGACCATATTCGAGCAAAACAATTCCAGGGCAGAAATCAACGGCGTTAAATGTGATGGATCGGGAGTAAAAATCAGCGGTCCATATTAGGCCCTTTCTTATTCTTGGTATAAATCAACGATCTGACTTTTATGGTGGAGAAATTGGCTGGCATAGTGTTGTTTGCCGATGATGGTTCACTGATCATCAAAGTTAAAAGACAAAAAGAAGATTTTTCATTGTCTTTAATCTTGAAATGCTTCACACTTAATAATTTATTGTTAAACGGTAAAACTAAATGTATACGCCACGAATTAAGAGCGCTGGGCGACGTTGGCGGGAATTACAGCGCATATACAGGTATTGAAAAGTGACTTCTGCGCATTCAAGGCCACCACTCATAACGTTTGGCGCGATGTATATCAAATTATCACCTCCAAATGTCAGGTTTGCCAGAGGCAATTATAAGGAGAGCGACATCTTCGGGAGTAAAGTAAAAGGCTTGAGATGCGCGCAAATACCAGACTATACTAGACTAATTTATTATAGGAAATCCTAGCTTATATACTAGGTTGGTGCATGTTATTAATGACGTAAATAAGACATAGTGCGTGATGAATATAAATATACCTTATCTGTGACGGTCGTCAACTTATCTTAACATTACGTGAAAATATGACTAACATAGTCGACCGGCACAGATACTCCTCCTTTAGGGAAAAAAAAAGAATATACTTATAACAATGAACAACATAAAATAAACTGGCCGCACACTACATAAAATAAACTAAAAACTGGAAAACAGAAAAACACTAGGAAAATGGGGCTTCGCGGTTAGTAAACTAACTTAACCTATAACCTGAAAAAGATCCGCAGGAGAGTCGTCTGATGCTGCAGCCGCCCATGTTTTCAGGAATCGATGAGTCAATTTGCATCGCACGTCGTTGAAGTTGTAATCACTGTTTGTTTATAATTGCGACCGTACCTACACAAGGATGATTGTGCTGAATCAGCGTCAGCATTAAATCTGTAACCTTGGCTGTAGGCAGTCAATGATCTCGTACGTCATATGTACGTGCGTGCTCTTCACTCTTGAGTGAATATTAAGTTGTCGATTGATGAAATTTGTGTGCCTAAAAACCTTGGGATTTGGCAACATAGGGCACATCTTGTACACCAATCGATATATATATATATATATATATATATATATATATATATATATATATATATATATATATATATATATATATGCTTCGTGCGATGTTCTTCCTGGATGATTTCAGTATTCGTTGGATCAGGTATATCGATGATGTTTCAATACTCTTCTGGGGGCTGGAACGGCTTCCTATGTCTTGAACTTGAAAAAGCTGCTTGCTGTGAATGAATTTGCCGACGCGTTCGTTTCTGCTGGTGCGAGCTCCATTTTGATAAATCAGCAGTCGGCTGACTATCGGTTCATTATTCTTGCGGTATCTTGAGTTCGATGCGGGAAATCTTCAGTTGAAATTATTTGGCCTCTGGTCCGTTTTAAAATCTGGTCCGGTTATGGCTTGCTTGATGTCGTCTTGGTTGCCGAAGTCGGGGCTCGGCAATCTTGGGCGAAGTGCTTCTTGCTTGCACTTCTAAGGTGGCAGCACACGGAGTTTTCTTCGCGGCTGGGTCCATGCTGCTATTACCGAAGGTTGCTGATGTTCAAAAGTCGGGTCATCACTTTGCCAGAGGCAATTATAAGGAGAGCGACATCTTCGGGAGTAAAGTAAAAGACTTGAGATGCGCGCAAATACGAGACTATACTAGACTAATTTATTAAAGGAAATCCTAGCTTATATACTAGGTTGGTGCATGTTATTAATGACGTACATATAAGACATAGTGATGAATATAAATATACCTTATCTGTGACGGTCGTCAACTTATCTTAACATTACGTGAAAATTTGACTAACATAGTCGCCCGGCACATCAGGCAAGTTGAGAACAGTTAATTTTTAGACAGCAATACGTAAATGACTCGAAGTTTCGAAGTATCACCTTTGATAGCATATTGCAGTGGGGACCCCACTGCAATATGCTATCAAAGGTTGGAAATGGATGAGGAAAAGGTTGGAAATGGATGAGTTGTCTATGGTTCCAAATTCGAATTTTGTTTTTTTATTGTTGGTGTTCGATTACCACAACTGTTTTCAATCTTGACGCGGAGTTTGAGTTGCATCTGTTATTTAGAAAAAAAAGTATATCATATCTTGTGTGTATTGCGAATTTTATAATGGACAAAAACACCGAACAAAGAGTTTTATCTTAATTTTTTATTTTGCGGTGAATCGACTTTGTCAAAAACACATGCTATTGGTACAAAGCGTTCAAAAGCGGTCGAGATGTGATGGAAGATTTGCCTCGCTCTGGCAGACCATCAACGTCTGCAACTGAAATTAATATCGCAATAGTGTGAAGAAAATAGTGACTGATAATCCTCATTCAAATTCGAGAGAGATAGCCGCTGAACTTTCTGTCTCACACGAGTCGATCCGTACCATTTTAAATAATCACTTGGGTATGAAACATGTTGCCGCTCGACTAGTCCCAAGAGACCTGAATTTTCTTCAAATAAACAATCGTATAAGAGTCGCTGTGGACAATCCCAACCCAACAGTCATGAAACGCATTATTACTGGTGACGAGACGTGGGTTTACGAATTTGACATGCAAACTAGTCAACAAGCTTCGGAGTGGCGCCATCCAACTGAACCGAAACCGTAAAAACCACGCCAAATCGATCAAAAGTCAAAGTCATGTTGACTGTTTTCTTTGACTATCGCGGTGTTGTGCACTCGGAATTCATGCCTGAAGGTCAAAAGAAAAATAAATAATATGATTCGAGCATTACGCGGCGTTTAAGAGAGAATATTCGATGAAAAAGGCCAGATCTGTGGAAAGAAAATTCTTGGTTTTTGCACCACGATAATGCGCCTTCGCACAAGGCTACTACTAGGCTACGCACTATCATTGTGAACGAATTTTTGACCAAAAACTCAACAAATACCATCGAGCAACCACCTTATTCACCAAATATGGCTCCAGCCGGCTTCTTTCTTTTTCCTAAACTCAAATTACCACTTCGTGGCACCCGTTTTCATAAGTTAGAAGACAAAGGAGAATTCGCGGCAAGAACTGAACGCAATTCCGGGAAAAGCGTTTAAAAATGTTTTCATGATTGTATTATTCGTTGGCGTGTATCCTTTCCGAAGGAGCATACTTTGAGTGCATGCTATCTGGCCCCGCCCCCAACCCTTTCATTTTCGGCGCGCGCATCTTTTACCCATAGCGCGATACTCGTGCGTGTGATACGTGACGCTGCTTAAAAAACGCGCGAAAATGGATCGGCATTACGCATACTCAAATTTGGAGTATCTTAGTATGGTGTAACAATACGCTATTGCGAATTACAACACAGAAGAAGCTCGACGGCTCTACGCACAACCGGACCACCTGAACAATCTCAGAATGCAGCAGGGCATCCCAAACCCACAGGTTCCTTCAGTAAACACTTTCCTGGCGGTTACTCAACGATTAATTGATCATGGACAGTTTAGGGTACTAGAGCATGCTCAAGCCCGAGGTGGACCCCGCATCTACAGACCAGGCTTCGATGAGGAAATCATCGAGTACTTCGGACGCGATCCTCGGCGGAGCACTCGAATGGCTGCGATTCGGTTCAACGTGAGCCAGTATTACGTGTGGAAGCTGGTAAACTCAGAAAAGTTACACCCGTACCATTTTAGGCGTCTTCATACCCTCCACGACAACAATGGACCGGCCAGGATTGCGTTTAGTCAGTGGATTTGCAAATCAAGATACAAACATTTTGTGAACTGACGAGTCAACTTTCACGCATGTTGGACTATTCAACCAACGCAATGAACATTGTTGGGCTTTTAGCAACCCCCACGTGACCCCCGAGTGTGCTCATCAAGTGCGTTTTTCGGTAAATGTATGGGCCGGGATAATTAATGGACCTCGGACTAATCGGACCTCATTTCGTGGAAGGACATTTGAGCGGAGTTATGTACCTGGACATGCTACAACGCGTCATACCCGTTCTACTCAAAGATGCCGTTACCGTACCCGTACCCATACCCGTTAGCAGTGCTGGTGGATTTGTATTACCAGTATGATGGGTGCCCAGCACAATACCAACGCGACGTGCAAAAGCATCTAAACACAGTGTTCGGGCAGCGTTGGTTAGGACGCGGGGGGCCAGTGTCGTGGCCAACAAGGAGTCCGGAACTCACACCATTAGACTTATCTTTGTGGTCCGCGCTGAAGCGCCTGGTGTACACTCGGGAATACAAAACTCGAGATGAATTAAAGATTGCGATAACAGACGCATTTAATGTAGTGAGTCGTGACAGAGATACTTTATTAAAGTAAAAACGTAATTGCGTAAAACTTTGTATTGAACGAAATGGCCTGTACTTCGAACAATTGCTCCGTTATCAGTGAGTGTAAATAACTAAATTAAAAAGTGACTGTAAACTTCGTGAGCTGTGTGAAAAATCTGCAATGTTGGTAAGTATCTACCAAACGCCTTTACCACTTTAACTAGGTACCATCTAATCTAATAGCATATCACGAATTTACCTACGGAACGGTGAGGCGACGCGCTACTACTATGTAGTTCGAATTTATTTGGAAACGAGATTTCTCAATTATTTTTATTTTTATTTTACGACTAGGGGCGGTAGAAATTGTCGAAATGGATAGCACTGTTAATTGCAAATCGCTTCCCTGCGGCTTTAAAACCACTTAAATGTCAGGGTGTATAAATTCGCTGGTAGATTAATTTCTGAGGCTTCGCTGTTCGTAACGTCAGACTAAACACGAATGTTAGGTTAGTGTATTTTACTTACTTTCATAGTGTCATGTCCTATGGTATTCATACTACCTATTCGAGCAATTGAGAATTTTAAACGCTCATCTCCCTTATAGAACTTTTAATTAAATTTTATTTTGAAAATATAACGCAAGTGCCCTTCAAATAATGATTAATATGTAATATTTATAAAAGTAACACAAAACTTTTAAAAGAGATCTAAAAGTCAGTCCGTAGGAGTTTCCATGCCACAATGCTCCAATGTAGAGAAATGGCAAAAAATTAGGTTTTTTTTAACATATGTTGAAATTTACAGAAAATAAAGAAAAAAAATTATGTTTTTGATTTTGAACAAGTAGAGAAAAGTCTTTCAAAACATAATATTTTATTGTATGGCGAAAAGTTTGTAGCGACTTAGCGAAAAAACATATTCCATTTTTAATTTCCCATAAAATAATGATCCTTGTTCCTTCTAGGGTAATCTTCACCTACTTTGCAATTATTTTGCAACAGATATTTTTTTCTAAAGTTTGTTTCAAACAATTTACCATGGCGTAAAGCTGATAAAACAAGTTTTTTTTTATTAATTTGGTTTTTACAAACGTGGGAGTTTCCTCGCCCTTCCTCTCCATTAGTGGCCTAAAGTAGAGAAGAGGCAAAAAAATAAGAATACAAGAAGAATACAAGAATGTTTATTTGTTGAATGTGGGTATACAGGGTTGTTAATGATAAAGATATAGTTCACCACACTCTACCCTAAGGGTGTACAAACATTTAATTTAATTTAATTAGAATACACATGTTACAATATACAAAAATATTACACAGTTTCTATTAATAGCTAACTTTTTACTGTACGTTTAGGAATTCCTGTAGGCTATAGTAGGCTTTCTTTAGCAAATGTTCTTTCAAACTTGATTTCATTAAGTTTTCTATGTCTCTCATGTATGTATATTGGCAGATTATTATAAATTTTTGGTGTCATACCAAACACACTTTTTTGAAATAGAGCGGTTGAGCGCCGCGGGATGCTTAATTTAATGTTACTTTTACACTTTACTTTGATAAAACAATTCCAGTTGTTTGTAACATAAACAGCCATTTCGTAAATATAGAACGATGATAAAGTCAAAAAAAATAATTATATGAAATGTGGCTGACATTCGTCTGTTAGTTTTAGATGACATATTGCCCTAAGACATCTCTTTTGTTAAAGCCCTGCCCTTATCAGTTGAGTTACCCCAGAATATAACACCATATTTGAGAGTCGAAGCCACTTAGGCGTTATATGTCGATAGCAACGCACCTTAGCGAGCATAAATAGTGCATATGAAAATTGGCTCAACTTTGCGCAGACATTATCAATATGTGTTTTCCAATCAAGTGGGAGTCAATTGTTAATCCTAGAATTTTTTTGTCATTAATTTCGACAAATTTTTTCGTACCTTTGTGAATGTGAAGTTTATTTTTTATTGTATTGTTATTGTTTTTAAATGTCATGATATTAGTCTTATTTAAATTAATTAGAAGATTGTTTTGTCCGAGCCATTCAATAATATTATTAAGCGAATTATTTTTGTCAGATTCATAAGCATTAATATTTCGGCCCTCAGAAATCATTGTACTATAATCAGCAAACATGACAATAGGGTGAGTTCGTGAGATAATCGCGTCAGGTAAATCGTTTACACAAATGATAAATAGCAGCGGTCCCAAAACGCTACCTTGTGGTATACGCCTTATTGTACCGTCCTTAAATCTGAATAGTAATGTTTTTCTGTCTTTGTTGTTTCGCATATTATCAACATTTGAGTTAGTTATTGTCGGTGCGCAAATAGCATTTAATAAGATCAAGCACATTACCTCGGACGCCATACATGTAAAGTTTATTTATCAGAATGGCATGATCTACACAATCAAACGCTTTGGTCATGTCCATGTACAATGCTGATATGGGAGATTTATTATCTAAATTGGTTACTACATAGAAGAGGAAATCATAAATAGCTTGATCTATTATTTATCTTTTTCGAAACCCTTTCTGTTCTTTTCTAAATAAATGTTTGCTTTCGAAATAGACGTTTAAGACATTATTAATAATTCTTTTGAACACTTTGGAGAGTATTGGAATAAGTGCGACAGGTCTATAGCAGGACATATTTTCTCTATCATCTTTTTTGAACAAAGGCTTAATAATTGTGGTCTTGAGCTTTTCAGGGAAAGCGCCTTGTTCTGTACACTTTATGACGTGACTTAAGACTGGTGATATGATTGACGCTACATGCTTTATAGATTTTGTACTTATATTATCATATCCCGTACTGTTAGTATCCTTGTTTTTTTATTATTTGATATACTTCAGCAGCTGAAGTGGGTTTAAAAAATAAATAATTAGGGATGGAGGTTACTTTTGTTCTGCTGTTAGTAGCATCGCCCGTTTGTTGCGGCTCTACTTGATCTATGTGAAAATTATTGAAAGCTTGATTTATCTCCTTATGATCGGTCACTATACGATTGTTAGATTTTATTTTTTTAATGCTTTCTTTTGGGGCATTTCTTCCATTATTGAAATTATTATTGATTATTTTCGAGGTAGCTTTACATTTATTATTTGAAGTTTGTATAAAATAATCGTTTTGGGATTTTTGTGTGAGTTTTATTATTCTTCTAATTCTTTTGGAATATGTTTTGAAGTATTTATTGGTTTTGTTTGGAGTACTTCTGTAAGTCTATAATATTTCCCTTTTTCTTCTTGAGCATAGTCGAAAGCCCTTAGAGGCCCACCGAGGTCGCACATTACTAGAGTATTTTATTTTTATAGTCGGAAAGCACAGGTCACAAGCACATTAACATAAAAATAACATAAGTTTGCTAAGTATATGTAAATATCTACAGTAATAACGTAATTTTGACTTTGACTTTAACTTCAAGTTAATCCATAGAATCATTGACAAATGTTATAGTCAACAAGATATCAAATGTAAGTTTGTTTTTTAGGGTTCCGTACCCGAAGGGTGCCTAACGGGACCCTATTACTAAGCCTCCACTGTCCGTCCGTCCGTCTGTCCCTCTGTCAGCGGGCTCTACCGATTCAACCGAAATAGGTAGAGAGCTGAAATATTCACAGGGTGTGTATTTCTATTGCCCCAATAACAACAAATAATGAAACATGCTGGTTTTTAGGAATTAAAATAAACGTCCAAACAAGAAATTATTGGTATGGCAATTTTCTTAGCCATTTTGTTTTATTTTGTTTAACGGTGAAAACCGGACTCTCCCGATCTTATCGGAAAAGATCTTTAATTGCAGGTATTGAGTTTTGTTTATTTATTTTTTATTTTTTATTTTGTTATATTGAGGGAAGCTTACGGCTACACAACTTAATATACACACAATGTCTTAAACTAAAAGCCAATAACAAGCGACCACATATAGTTAGCTTCACACAAAGAGATCCAAAAAAAAAATGCAATTTATATACTTATACCGTTTCTGATTTTTTATTAAATTAATTTAGTTTAAATATATTATAAATGTACACTACACATAGTAGACAATAGAAACAACATTACCTCTCACGCACCTCATCACCCTCATCATCATCCGCATCATTGAAATTAAGAGATTTTAAGAACCTCCTAATTATAAGTCTCCGTAGTGATTGTTCACTGCTGCAGTAAATATCTATGTCACCACGATCATCATCGCCGTCAGCATTCGCACTAGAAAGTCTGGTGAACGTTGAGCATGCTCTGACCAGGTAGGAGTTTTCTCTGTAATTGCTATGAACTAGTGGTACCCGGAGTAGTGGACGTCTACGATGGTTGTGGAATGGAACTTTAAGATTTAGTTTACTTAATAATTCGGGGCAGTCAATAATACCTCTTGCTATTTTCATTAGAAAAGTCACATCTGCAATGTCCCTGCGCAGATTCAGAGGAAGAAGGTGAAGTCGTGCACATCGGTATTCATAGTCTAGTTTTGGTAACTTGAATTTGAAACCGAGGTAACGAGTAAACCTCCTTTGAACCCGCTCAAGTCTGGCCTTATAAATGTCATAACAAGGATTCCATATCTGAAATGCATATTCCAGGTGACTGCGAACATAGCTACAGTAGAGAATTTTTATGTACTTAAACGACTTAGACGACCTCATGACCAAACCAAGGGCCTTTGAAGCTTTGCTGACAATGCTATTGATAAGCTGATCAAATACTCATCTGCAGTCGTGGAAAACCCCAAGATCCCTACTAGGCTACTACTACTAAGAGGCAGTTTTTTTATTTGATAGTCTGATACGGAGGGATTGAGTTTACGCGTAAAAGTAATAAAAAGCACTTGGAGACATTTAATTGGAGGCCTCGTTAACCACTCTAAATTTTTCATATCGTCAGCGAACAACAATACATGCGAATAAGTGAAACATGAGTCGATATCTTGAACAAATATAATAAATAATAGTGGGCCTAGTAGGGATCCCTGGGGGACACCAGATGGTATATTCATCCAAGAAGATTTGAAGCCATTTAGAACAACAGCCTGATTACAGTTTGTAACGTACGAACTCATCCATTGCAGCAAACTGCCTAAGTCTAAGTCTAAGTCTAAGCTTCCTGAGTAGAACATCATGGTCTATACGATCAAAGGCCTTCCTGTAGTCAGTATATATGACGTCAACCTGATTATCATCATCCATTTGTTTTGTGATATAATCGTTAAAAAGCGCTAGGTTTGATACTGTAGATCTTCCTTTTAGAAACCAATGCTGAAAGGGGCTAAAACTAACTTTCAGAGCACCGTAGAGTTGTGAATAGACAATACGTTCGAGAACACAATTTAAGCAATTAGGCATAATTTGGAGATCGGTCTGTAATGTTCGACACACTCACGAGAGCCTTTTTTGTGAATAGATGAAATGAATGCTGATTTCCAACGGTCTGGCATTACACCCTCGTCTAGAGAACGTTTAAACAATATGCACACTGGCACTGAAAGTTCTTTGGCACACGAGACCAATAGTTTGGCCGGCAACGTGTCGGGACCAGCCGACTTTGTAAGATCAAGACCTTCCAGTAGCCGCTGAACAGCTGATGCCTTGACCGCGATACTTGCGATATCATACAAGCCAACGGGGTCGTCAGGTTGTGAACCAGCGCCAGTTGCAGGAGCAGGTGTAGCCGAGGTCAGGAAGGTGGAGTGGAAATAAGCAGAGAAATAATTACTTATTGTCTGGCCGCAGTCAGAAGAAGCACCGTCATACGACATGCTAGAAGGGAAAATACCGTAGTAACGTAGGACCAAAATGCTTTCGGGTTATTAACGATAGAGTGTTCAATCATAGCCATATAATTAACATGGCAATCCCTTTCCATTCTTCTCGCCCTATCGCGTAGGATTAAAAAGGAATTTTTACCAAAGAGATTACTATAAGTTTTGAACTTTTTTAAATATTTGAATTTTTCTCTAATAACTTTAATCAAGGCGGGACTGAACCATGGTGGTTATTTACCTCCAGAAGCCTTGCGTAAAGGTACATAGGTGTCACGAATTCCAAAAATTATTCTGTAAAAAGACTCAACTGCATCATTAATACCTCCCTGACACAAAACACCGGACCAATCAATTTTATTAATATGCTCATTTATAAGCTCATAGTTGGCTTTAAAGTAATTAAAAGAGGTGTGTGGTATTGGCTTGAGTGGGGTTAAGTTTAACACGGGAATAAAAACAACCAGTGCCCTATGGTAGGGATCCTCTGAAACCAGCGGGTCGATACAGGGTGTAGTAGTAACATTTTCATTGCATAGAACAAGGTCCAGAATCCGACCAAAGTTGTTTACAAAAGTGTTAAATTGATGGAGGCCGCATACATTCAAAGTATCAATAAAGTCGATAACCTGTGCAGAAACTAAATTTTCTGCTTGAATTTGGCCATCCTGCAGTAACCGTTTTATGCTACTCATATTGAAGTCACCCACAATAAGAAACTTGTCATGAATGTTGTTCGCCATAAGATGAATTAAATATCCTTGGGCTTAGTTATTTGTCCTTATGCAATTAATAATTGCTCATTAGAATTGTAATAACTGATAATAAAGTTTTTTATCATATTTGATTTTATTTCTGTAAATAATTGACTCCATTTCTATCAGCTCCATTCCAATATTTCGATTTACGGTTTGAATGAAGTCCCACCTAGTAAATGATATTATATTATTAAAACTAAAAAGGTACACTCGTACAAAAGACTGTCGTTTTACGTTTTTCCGGGTACGTTGTTGTATGGAACCCTTCGTGTGCAGGTCCGTAATTAATAACTTTTTGACAAATTTTGGATAAAAACAAAAAAGTTAGAATCAAAATTCCTCGAAATCCATTTCTTTTCGGAAAGAGTATGTATTTTAAATAGTTATTTTTTTGGAAATTGGCTCTTGTTTAACCCCTCACAATATATGGAAAATATATAAATATAGTGTCGTATAACAAATTACCCTTTATAAATAAATGCGTAAACATCTTGCTAAAAGGGAGGCCCTGGAGTTTATTTTGTATGTAGGATGTAAAATATGTACGAATAAAAAAGGCCTTAATTCCGAAATAATGCCAATAAAATTGTTCCAATAACAGATTAGGCTTCAGACAGATTGTTATTGATTGAAAGAAGCTCCGCAGGCAAAGATAAACTTTTGCTTGAAACAAATTGACTGGGCAGACACAGGTGTGCTCGCAAATGGGCAGAGCGATTTTGGACCCAGCCCTAAGTTATTGTTGTCATCCCTCTTAGATTTATGTCGCACTCGGCTAAGAGGAGACATTCGTCATTTTTTGTAGACTGGAGCGCCTCTCATTTGTCGAGGAGATGTAGAGATACTTGTATACCGTGGGGAAATATTTCGGAGGTATTCATTCTGCTCGTATATAAAATTACAAAGTTAAGAAAAAAAACTAAGCAGACCAACCAAGCAAACCTGAAATTAATCTCAAAAAGTTTGATTAAGTTTGTTTATTTGTAGCCTTAACTCAATAGTCTACAAGAAGTCGTAATATTTGCTACCTATGGACGGTTTGGTACAAATTCTAAACACAGAGTGGTCAAACCAAACAACTCAGACCACCTTTTTGTAATAAATAAAAGACGCCATTTTAAAACAAAGCTCCGGCGCTGTCCCGACGATTACCGCCATAAAGCATCGTGTCGTGTACTCAACGAAGTAAAAATGAAAATAGCCCACGAAAGGGATTGTTCCATTTAATTTAAAAGACTTTTTGCGTCTCCAAACAATAGCCTTCTCCAGTTTTCACGACGGATGAATAGACATCGTTATGGCCCTCCAATTAAAAGTGCCGGGGAAATACTTGACATTAATTTCTGGACCCATTATATTATTATTAGACACATAGTTCCGGTTAACTCATAGTAAGGTTAGGTCAACATGGCAAGTAAGTATTCGATTATTTAGCTATGGCTACACTGCTATGCAAACAATATAAAAGCCCTAATATTATAGACATTATACAAAATAAATAAGAAACGTTTGTGAAAAGTGAGTGGAAACTTTCCATTCCCTAAAATTTTATTTGATTTTAATACTCTACAATTCTATTGCGAAGGCGGGAATCTATAACTTTATTTGCCAAGTTTCAGAACATAAAATAATTGAAATAACGCTGCGAAACCCTTTTGAACTTTTCTGTCCGTTATAACCAAATGCTTCACCCAAACGTACGTAAGTAATCACAGTTTATAGATACAAATTTACGAGGACCACTTAAATACTGACAGGAATATCCACTTGTTACTCTTCTAATAATGTTTAAAAAAATCTGCTGTTCATAAACTGCCTATCCTTTCCTTTCCTCTTTCTGCCAGTGACATAATTAGACTTTGGTGAAATTGGCTTTTGTTTCAATAAACTTGGGCCAAACCCAGTATAAGTTTGTATTCGTGTTCACTCGTTGCCGTCAAAGAAAATTACTGAATTTAGAATGATAGTCATTTGAAAATACAGGCTGTCCCAATAAGTCACACTACACAGCGATACCGCAGGTGGGATTGCCTCAGATGCATTCGAACAACACTAAAATGATCTCAGTTAAACTTCGTCGGTTTTTAAAGTGTTTGTTGAAAATTCCTATATTTTAAATTGTAAATGCCAGCTATTCCTGGATAATCCTTTCTTTTACGTTTATTTCATCATTTCTACGCTATTATAAACAGTTACTTATGGCGAGACAATTATTATTTTTTCGATAACCAATGTAAATTACGAGAAAATGATGCCATGTTGACATACAGCATTAACTGAGGTCATATTAGGATTGCTCGATACATCTGAGGCAGGTCTACCTCCGGTATTCCTGTGGCGTGGCGTACGATTTATGGGAAATCCCTTTAATCACATACTCAAATAGACCGATAATTGGATCTTGTTGAGCCAGAACCTACCTAACTGCAATAAAGAGGCTACGCTAAATATGAATTATGTAAGTCTATACATTACAATACACTACTTATTATTATAACCATAATTAAGAAGCAGGTTGGCAAATACATCTAGGATTAAGTAAGTATTCGTAATAGTTTAATAGTGATAGTATATTACTAACTTAAAACTGTTCACAGTATAATATATTGCATACATTCTCGTACACCTAATATTTGTTCTGAAGCGACACTCAAATTAAGTTTAGAATTAGAATAAATTAAATTGTCAGCTAAATTATTGTGTTCAAATAGTGGTTGAAAATGAATGTGAGTAAATATTAGGATAACGCCTCACTGGATTAATTCGATCTAATAGGTATAAAGATGTTGCGAAAACCTCAGCTATCTAAATATAAGTAGGTGTAAAATATACCAGTAATTTGCTTGTCTCGTTTATCGCACGCTTTACGCTTTCGTGATTTTCGTGACTTTAATTCGAAAACGTTAACTCTATTGACTTCACTTTCTATTTGTTTGTGCACGTGTAGAGTATATCTCTAGAGCTTTTAGTATACATCTGATGGATATAAGTACAGAAACTAAGCTAGACTGCACGTCTCTAAAACTTCTCCAACTAAATGATAATCAGACACGTCTGCTTAAATAACATTTCATATCCCACATAACATGCATCTGAATTAGTCAATTAGTCACCAGCGTTGATACGAAATGCTTTCAGCAACGTTTTAATACGCATTCCTTGCGCTTGTGAATAAGAAGTTATTTACATAATAAATGAGCTCCATGGTCTAATGGGTTTTACGCTTGCTTCTCACACAGGAGATGCAGGTTCGAAACCTGACCATGTACCAATAAGATAATGAATATATCTTAAGTACAGTATCAGATGTTGAGTATTTCGGATGGCGCGTTAAGCTGTAGGTCCCCCGGCTACTATCGCTACGTGGTGAGCCAGCGTGGTGGAGTATGGCTTAATCGTACTCGTATCCGGGTTGAGGCCTGTGCCCCTGAGTGAGGACATTAATGGGCTACATTTATTAACTAGTATTACTAACTAACCAACACAAGTCAAACACATAGCACACCAGAGTTTGTATCAGATACAAGCCTGCCTTTTAGCTCCAGAATTGAATGACACGTTGTTATGTTGAAGGGTTGGGAAATAGGGCTGTCGCTGCGCTAGTTCGAGGAACAAGTGGACTAAACAACCGCTAAAAACCGGTGCAAGCAGCTTACCCGTGGACCCACTATATAGACCCACTGGTGGGTCTACGAGGAATTTATATTACCCGTAGACCCACTGACTATAAAAAGTTGTTAGGGGGGCCACGTTAAAAAATAAAATAATACTCCGTTGTGCACAGCTATGCCGTGCCTCTACCACACCATCTGAGAATCCAGAAGAAATCTGGATAAAAGTAACGGTCGCATAAATTAATCTACGAGCAGTCAAAATTCAAAATTCAAAATGTCTTTATTACTGTAGATATTTAGATATATACTTAGCAATCGTAATTTTTGCCACTTCTCTACATTGGACCCCAGTGGGAGAAGAAGGGCGTAGAAAATCCCACAGATTGATTTTTAGATCTCTTTTAAAAACTGATTGTGCTTAACTTATACAAAACATATTTATATTATCATAATTAATAAGCAGGAACAAATTATTACAATATTATTAACAGCAAGGTCTGTGTTGCGCCAGATTAACCTCATACAGTCCCGTCATTGAAGTAATCTTGAACATTGTAATATCCCTTTTTCGACAAAGTCGCTTTAACATGGTTTTTATCGTATCTATAGATGACGAATTCGTTTGAAAATACTATCTATGTTGAGGATGCGAGAGATGATACAGATATTTATTTTAGGCCAAGATCGTAGCAAATGGCAAGAATTTAAGTAAGTAAATATTATTACGACCCGGATGGCCGAGTCGGCAGTGACGCTGCCTACGAAGCCAAGGGTCCCGGGTTTGAGTCCCGGTGGGGGCAAATATTTGTTTGAGGAGAACGGATGTTTGTACGCTAGTCATGGTTGTTTATCTATCTAAGTATAATATTTATCTATATAAGTATGTGTATCGTTGTCTAGTACCCAAGATACAGGGAATCCTAGTTTGGGGCTAGATCAATGTGTGTGTAAATGGTGTCCAAGGTATTATTATTATTATTATTATTCAGCCATATTAACGACCTCTGGGACCTTGTGGTTCGAGGCCCTGCCTCCCAGGCGAGAGGTCTCGGGTCGAAGCGGAATCGCGGCTGGGGAAGAAGAAAAAAACACAGTTCTTGGATGTTTATATGTGTGTGACGTCGCTGTTTCTACTGCCCACGACAAAGGGTATTCGAGTATGTGCCAGAAGCAATGTATGTGCCTGTATAAAACAAACATAAACATTTATATTACTCACACATTGCCTTTGGCCCTATACTAGGCCGTTATATTGTTTTATGAAATAAATCTGCATATGTACCCCTATTTTAGCTGCAGGCTTATTTAAAATGTCAGGTATATAATGAAGTCAGTAAGACACAAAGGGAAACGTAACAACGATGTCTTTCTTACCAAAAATTTACAGAGGGATTTACAGTATGATTACTTCAACTTTATCGCTCGACACTTCTCTGTTTTAGTCGCTGAAAGTGATAAAGATGTCGAGGAAAATTGATATTCGGCACGGAGGTGTATCATGAAGAGTTTATTGAGGGAAAAATCTGAAAAAAGTAACTAGCTTTAAGATTTAAAAAAAATATATAAAGGTGAGAAAAAACGAGCGGTACTTAAAAGTTAAAAAAACGTACTTTATGTACCTTTGTGACGACCGGTTAAGCCTAGCCGGTAGTGACCCTGCCTACGAAGCTGATGGTCCTAGGTTCGAATCCTGGTAAGGGCAAATATTTGTGTGATGAGCTAGAGAGATGAGATATTTGTTTCTTAGACTTGGATGATTTCTATGTATTTAAATAAATATTTATCTGTATTAATTATATGGTCGTCTAGTACCCATGACACTAGCCTTGTGGAGCTTACTACTCTGTAATTATAGGTAGGTAGTATGTATTGTATAGGTGTATAGAAGGTGTAGGCAAGCACCTTCTTATTTCGAAAGAAGAAGTTAACTGAAAAAATATATAATTCACCTCTACAGAATAATCATCTCAAAATTTATATCTCTAATATTTATTTATTTAAAAGAAAAAAATATCTATAAATTGTATGCTAAATTAAAATAACTTATTTCTGCTAACACATGATACATTCTGCATACACCCATGATGACAAGCTTGTTTTTGTAATTCAATTTAACTTTTTGGTCGTCCAGAGCCCACGGGACATTCATATTTTATCACAATGTCTTCATGTCTCCGCTGGAAAAATGACTTTGGAGTAAATAAATTCCCTTTGTCAGTATTTTTCTACAATTTTATTCAGCTAACTTGAAAGTCAGTGAAGCGTTTACCATCTCTTGTAAGAAGTTTGTTTTCTTCGATCAACATTAACTAAATAGATCTTCAGTCGCGGTGTCAGTAAACTTTATTATACTTATGGATAAGGTATAGTTTGAGGTGGATCTTCAGTAAGATTGCTACACAAGCCACATGCGAGCCTAGGAACTACTTACTTCAAATTCAGACCAATGATGGATGCGGTCGCCGCGACCGAAATCGGTCGGACCATATCATCATCCTCATCATCATTTCGAACCAGTGAGAACAGCCCAGCTACAATGAGAACAGCCCAGCTACAGTGAGAACAGCCCAGCTACAGTGAGAACAGCCCAGCTACAGTGAGAACAGCCCAGCTACAGTGAGAACAGCCCAGCTACAGTGAGAACAGCCCAGCTACAGTGAGAACAGCCCAGCTACGTCAATTCCAACTGTATATTATTATAAGTACAGGTTGTTCCATAAGTCATTTTTCAAATTATGAACTACGAGTCATGCCCCACAACGACACCGAAGGTAGACCTGCCTTAAACGCAGCGAATAAGCCTAACATTACTTCAGTGAAATTCGAGATAACGTGGGTTTAAAGGTTTTATTCAAATTTACAACTATTTACACAGCTAGTACCAGCCATTTCTAGCATAGCGCTCTCATTTTGTTGAACCAATACCCATACCCATAATAAGCGTCTCGAAGATCCGAGCGAGACGATTCAATGACCTTCACAGCTCAGAAAGAAAGCATTGCACGTTGCTATTGAAGTTTTCACTTTGAAATCGCGAACAATTTTAGTAATAATGGAAACAGCTATTCACATCAGTTGGGAGTTCGTGCTCAAAATGGGCTGTTTTTCTCCGTACTACGTCACCTGTGATGTTCGCACGAACCGCCATCGACAGGGGACTTATTGACCTCTATCTTATACTTATATATATGTTGCTTAAATATATATTCTCGCTTGTTAACAATGACTGATTCTCGGAGGGATTGAATCGTAAGATCGAAAATTAAAAGCGGGTCGGATTTTAATCAAGAATGAACAATGATTTCTCAAGATATTTTTTTAAGTAAAACTTCTCATGTGACGTTACGAATGTTAGATGGGTGTTACAATTTATAAATATGTGACGGGCGCACAGTTGAAGGCTTTTTGGAAGCGGATTGATTTTAAATTGATAATAAATAGGGCAGATTAAAAATGAAGTCATAATAATAATAATAATACCTTGGACACAATTTACACACATTGATCTAGCCCCAAACTAGGATTCCCTGTATCTTGGGTACTAGACAACGATACACATACTTATATAGATAAATATTTAACAACCGTACTAGGGTACAAATATCCCTTCTCATCAAACCAAATATTTGTCCCCACCGGGACTCGAACCCGGGACCCTTGGCTTCGTAGGCAGGGTCACTGCCGATTCGGCCATTCGGGTCGACTATTCGTCGTCGTGATACAGTCGTGATACAAACGTTATTAAGACAGAGAAAAATTGATAATTCAATACTATGTTTTAATTAATTCAAGCAGTTTTGTTTTGTCGCCTGATACACGCCATTTTTGTCGGCTTCATGCACGGGCCAGGTCATTGTGCCCCATCGGAACTAAGAGAATTGGGCCCCAGCCGAAAGTCTTTTGACCATACAGTAAATTCATCCAAAACCTAACCTAACCTTTAACTCTTAATTTCTGTAGTCTAAAGTTTTTCAAACTCACACGTGTACGATGTTGCACATGTATTTTTTTAATCAATAACTTAATTTTTAATTTCTGCCATTATTGCGGAGCAAATCAAGAAAATTATACCTATGCGTTGAATAGTTTTAAAGCCTAAATCCTTCATTCAAATGAACTTTTAGAAAAGTCTCGCTTCATAACACTTACTGTAATACCGATGTATGGTTTTCCGAGGTCTCGGCTAGGAAAACGTAGGAATGCATAAAACTGATCAAAGTTTGTTGTGAATAAGGATGAGATGAGGAGTGTTTAGGGTGAAACTCCCTCTTCTCCAAGATGGAATTAAAGGCGAAAACACATAACTAGGTAGATCAATTAGTCTGTGGGATTAACGTCTCCCTCAGGCTTTTGTGTGCGTTTTATATCATAACAGACCAGGTTATATGGAACCGTTGTTGTATGGAACCCTTCGTGTGCAGGTCCGTAATTAATAACTTTTTGACAAATTTTGGATAAAAACAAAAAAGTTAGAATCAAAATTCCTCGAAATCCATTTCTTTTCGGAAAGAGTATGTATTTTAAATAGTTATTTTTTTGGAAATTGGCTCTTGTTTAACCCCTCACAATATATGGAAAATATATAAATATAGTGTCGTATAACAAATTACCCTTTATAAATAAATGCGTAAACATCTTGCTAAAAGGGAGGCCCTGGAGTTTATTTTGTATGTAGGATGTAAAATATGTACGAATAAAAAAGGCCTTAATTCCGAAATAATGCCAATAAAATTGTTCCAATAACAGATTAGGCTTCAGACAGATTGTTATTGATTGAAAGAAGCTCCGCAGGCAAAGATAAACTTTTGCTTGAAACAAATTGACTGGGCAGACACAGGTGTGCTCGCAAATGGGCAGAGCGATTTTGGACCCAGCCCTAAGTTATTGTTGTCATCCCTCTTAGATTTATGTCGCACTCGGCTAAGAGGAGACATTCGTCATTTTTTGTAGACTGGAGCGCCTCTCATTTGTCGAGGAGATGTAGAGATACTTGTATACCGTGGGGAAATATTTCGGAGGTATTCATTCTGCTCGTATATAAAATTACAAAGTTAAGAAAAAAAGCTAAGCAGACCAACCAAGCAAACCTGAAATTAATCTCAAAAAGTTTGATTAAGTTTGTTTATTTGTAGCCTTAACTCAATAGTCTACAAGAAGTCGTAATATATGCTACCTATGGACGGTTTGGTACAAATTCTAAACACAGAGTGGTCAAACCAAACAACTCAGACCACCTTTTTGTAATAAATAAAAGACGCCATTTTAAAACAAAGCTCCGGCGCTGTCCCGACGATTACCGCCATAAAGCATCGTGTCGTGTACTCAACGAAGTAAAAATGAAAATAGCCCACGAAAGGGATTGTTCCATTTAATTTAAAAGACTTTTTGCGTCTCCAAACAATAGCCTTCTCCAGTTTTCACGACGGATGAATAGACATCGTTATGGCCCTCCAATTAAAAGTGCCGGGGAAATACTTGACATTAATTTCTGGACCCATTATATTATTATTAGACACATAGTTCCGGTTAACTCATAGTAAGGTTAGGTCAACATGGCAAGTAAGTATTCGATTATTTAGCTATGGCTACACTGCTATGCAAACAATATAAAAGCCCTAACATTATAGACATTATACAAAATAAATAAGAAACGTTTGTGAAAAGTGAGTGGAAACTTTCCATTCCCTAAAATTTTATTTGATTTTAATACTCTACAATTCTATTGCGAAGGCGGGAATCTATAACTTTATTTGCCAAGTTTCAGAACATAAAATAATTGAAATAACGCTGCGAAACCCTTTTGAACTTTTCTGTCCGTTATAACCAAATGCTTCACCCAAACGTACGTAAGTAATCACAGTTTATAGATACAAATTTACGAGGACCACTTAAATACTGACAGGAATATCCACTTGTTACTCTTCTAATAATGTTTAAAAAAATCTGCTGTTCATAAACTGCCTATCCTTTCCTTTCCTCTTTCTGCCAGTGACATAATTAGACTTTGGTGAAATTGGCTTTTGTTTCAATAAACTTGGGCCAAACCCAGTATAAGTTTGTATTCGTGTTCACTCGTTGCCGTCAAAGAAAATTACTGAATTTAGAATGATAGTCATTTGAAAATACAGGCTGTCCCAATAAGTCACACTACACAGCGATACCGCAGGTGGGATTGCCTCAGATGCATTCGAACAACACTAAAATGATCTCAGTTAAACTTCGTCGGTTTTTAAAGTGTTTGTTGAAAATTCCTATATTTTAAATTGTAAATGCCAGCTATTCCTGGATAATCCTTTCTTTTACGTTTATTTCATCATTTCTACGCTATTATAAACAGTTACTTATGGCGAGACAATTATTATTTTTTCGATAACCAATATAAATTACGAGAAAATGATGCCATGTTGACATACAGCATTAACTGAGGTCATATTAGGATTGCTCGATACATCTGAGGCAGGTCTACCTCCGGTATTCCTGTGGCGTGGCGTACGATTTATGGGAAATCCCTTTAATCACATACTCAAATAGACCGATAATTGGATCTTGTTGAGCCAGAACCTACCTAACTGCAATAAAGAGGCTACGCTAAATATGAATTATGTAAGTCTATACATTACAATACACTACTTATTATTATAACCATAATTAAGAAGCAGGTTGGCAAATACATCTAGGATTAAGTAAGTATTCGTAATAGTTTAATAGTGATAGTATATTACTAACTTAAAACTGTTCACAGTATAATATATTGCATACATTCTCGTACACCTAATATTTGTTCTGAAGCGACACTCAAATTAAGTTTAGAATTAGAATAAATTAAATTGTCAGCTAAATTATTGTGTTCAAATAGTGGTTGAAAATGAATGTGAGTAAATATTAGGATAACGCCTCACTGGATTAATTCGATCTAATAGGTATAAAGATGTTGCGAAAACCTCAGCTATCTAAATATAAGTAGGTGTAAAATATACCAGTAATTTGCTTGTCTCGTTTATCGCACGCTTTACGCTTTCGTGATTTTCGTGACTTTAATTCGAAAACGTTAACTCTATTGACTTCACTTTCTATTTGTTTGTGCACGTGTAGAGTATATCTCTAGAGCTTTTAGTATACATCTGATGGATATAAGTACAGAAACTAAGCTAGACTGCACGTCTCTAAAACTTCTCCAACTAAATGATAATCAGACACGTCTGCTTAAATAACATTTCGTATCCCACATAACATGCATCTGAATTAGTCAATTAGTCACCAGCGTTGATACGAAATGCTTTCAGCAACGTTTTAATACGCATTCCTTGCGCTTGTGAATAAGAAGTTATTTACATAATAAATGAGCTCCATGGTCTAATGAGTTTTACGCTTGCTTCTCACACAGGAGATGCAGGTTCGAAACCTGACCATGTACCAATAAGATAATGAATATATCTTAAGTACAGTATCAGATGTTGAGTATTTCGGATGGCGCGTTAAGCTGTAGGTCCCCCGGCTACTATCGCTACGTGGTGAGCCAGCGTGGTGGAGTATGGCTTAATCGTACTCGTATCCGGGTTGAGGCCTGTGCCCCTGAGTGAGGACATTAATGGGCTACATTTATTAACTAGTATTACTAACTAACCAACACAAGTCAAACACATAGCACACCAGAGTTTGTATCAGATACAAGCCTGCCTTTTAGCTCCAGAATTGAATGACACGTTGTTATGTTGAAGGGTTGGGAAATAGGGCTGTCGCTGCGCTAGTTCGAGGAACAAGTGGACTAAACAACCGCTAAAAACCGGTGCAAGCAGCTTACCCGTGGACCCACTATATAGACCCACTGGTGGGTCTACGAGGAATTTATATTACCCGTAGACCCACTGACTATAAAAAGTTGTTAGGGGGGCCACGTTAAAAAATAAAATAATACTCCGTTGTGCACAGCTATGCCGTGCCTCTACCACACCATCTGAGAATCCAGAAGAAATCTGGATAAAAGTAACGGTCGCATAAATTAATCTACGAGCAGTCAAAATTCAAAATTCAAAATGTCTTTATTACTGTAGATATTTAGATATATACTTAGCAATCGTAATTTTTGCCACTTCTCTACATTGGACCCCAGTGGGAGAAGAAGGGCGTAGAAAATCCCACAGATTGATTTTTAGATCTCTTTTAAAAACTGATTGTGCTTAACTTATACAAAACATATTTATATTATCATAATTAATAAGCAGGAACAAATTATTACAATATTATTAACAGCAAGGTCTGTGTTGCGCCAGATTAACCTCATACAGTCCCGTCATTGAAGTAATCTTGAACATTGTAATATCCCTTTTTCGACAAAGTCGCTTTAACATGGTTTTTATCGTATCTATAGATGACGAATTCGTTTGAAAATACTATCTATGTTGAGGATGCGAGAGATGATACAGATATTTATTTTAGGCCAAGATCGTAGCAAATGGCAAGAATTTAAGTAAGTAAATATTATTACGACCCGGATGGCCGAGTCGGCAGTGACGCTGCCTACGAAGCCAAGGGTCCCGGGTTTGAGTCCCGGTGGGGGCAAATATTTGTTTGAGGAGAACGGATGTTTGTACGCTAGTCATGGTTGTTTATCTATCTAAGTATAATATTTATCTATATAAGTATGTGTATCGTTGTCTAGTACCCAAGATACAGGGAATCCTAGTTTGGGGCTAGATCAATGTGTGTGTAAATGGTGTCCAAGGTATTATTATTATTATTATTATTCAGCCATATTAACGACCTCTGGGACCTTGTGGTTCGAGGCCCTGCCTCCCAGGCGAGAGGTCTCGGGTCGAAGCGGAATCGCGGCTGGGGAAGAAGAAAAAAACACAGTTCTTGGATGTTTATATGTGTGTGACGTCGCTGTTTCTACTGCCCACGACAAAGGGTATTCGAGTATGTGCCAGAAGCAATGTATGTGCCTGTATAAAACAAACATAAACATTTATATTACTCACACATTGCCTTTGGCCCTATACTAGGCCGTTATATTGTTTTATGAAATAAATCTGCATATGTACCCCTATTTTAGCTGCAGGCTTATTTAAAATGTCAGGTATATAATGAAGTCAGTAAGACACAAAGGGAAACGTAACAACGATGTCTTTCTTACCAAAAATTTACAGAGGGATTTACAGTATGATTACTTCAACTTTATCGCTCGACACTTCTCTGTTTTAGTCGCTGAAAGTGATAAAGATGTCGAGGAAAATTGATATTCGGCACGGAGGTGTATCATGAAGAGTTTATTGAGGGAAAAATCTGAAAAAAGTAACTAGCTTTAAGATTTAAAAAAAATATATAAAGGTGAGAAAAAACGAGCGGTACTTAAAAGTTAAAAAAACGTACTTTATGTACCTTTGTGACGACCGGTTAAGCCTAGCCGGTAGTGACCCTGCCTACGAAGCTGATGGTCCTAGGTTCGAATCCTGGTAAGGGCAAATATTTGTGTGATGAGCATGAATATTTGTTTCTTAGACTTGGATGATTTCTATGTATTTAAATAAATATTTATCTGTATTAATTATATGGTCGTCTAGTACCCATGACACTAGCCTTGTGGAGCTTACTACTCTGTAATTATAGGTAGGTAGTATGTATTGTATAGGTGTATAGAAGGTGTAGGCAAGCACCTTCTTATTTCGAAAGAAGAAGTTAACTGAAAAAATATATAATTCACCTCTACAGAATAATCATCTCAAAATTTATATCTCTAATATTTATTTATTTAAAAGAAAAAAATATCTATAAATTGTATGCTAAATTAAAATAACTTATTTCTGCTAACACATGATACATTCTGCATACACCCATGATGACAAGCTTGTTTTTGTAATTCAATTTAACTTTTTGGTCGTCCAGAGCCCACGGGACATTCATATTTTATCACAATGTCTTCATGTCTCCGCTGGAAAAATGACTTTGGAGTAAATAAATTCCCTTTGTCAGTATTTTTCTACAATTTTATTCAGCTAACTTGAAAGTCAGTGAAGCGTTTACCATCTCTTGTAAGAAGTTTGTTTTCTTCGATCAACATTAACTAAATAGATCTTCAGTCGCGGTGTCAGTAAACTTTATTATACTTATGGATAAGGTATAGTTTGAGGTGGATCTTCAGTAAGATTGCTACACAAGCCACATGCGAGCCTAGGAACTACTTACTTCAAATTCAGACCAATGATGGATGCGGTCGCCGCGACCGAAATCAGTCGGACCATATCATCATCCTCATCATCATTTCGAACCAGTGAGAACAGCCCAGCTACAGTGTGAACAGCCCAGCTACAGTGAGAACAGCCCAGCTACAGTGAGAACAGCCCAGCTACGTCAATTTCAACTGTACATTATTATAAGTACAGGTTGTTCCATAAGTCATTTTTCAAATTATGAACTACGAGTCATGCCCCACAACGACACCGAAGGTAGACCTGCCTTAAACGCAGCGAATAAGCCTAACATTACTTCAGTGAAATTCGAGATAACGTGGGTTTAAAGGTTTTATTCAAATTTACAACTATTTACACAGCTAGTACCAGCCATTTCTAGCATAGCGCTCTCATTTTGTTGAACCAATACCCATACCCATAATGAGCGTCTCGAAGATCCGAGCGAGACGATTCAATGACCTTCACAGCTCAGAAAGAAAGCATTGCACGTTGCTATTGAAGTTTTCACTTTGAAATCGCGAACAATTTTAGTAATAATGGAAACAGCTATTCACATCAGTTGGGAGTTCGTGCTCAAAATGGGCTGTTTTTCTCCGTACTAAGTCACCTGTGATGTTCGCACGAACCGCCATCGACAGGGGACTTATTGACCTCTATCTTATACTTATATATATGTTGCTTAAATATATATTCTCGCTTGTTAACAATGACTGATTCTCGGAGGGATTGAATCGTAAGATCGAAAATTAAAAGCGAGTCGGATTTTAATCAAGAATGAACAATGATTTCTCAAGATATTTTTTTAAGTAAAACTTCTCATGTGACGTTACGAATGTTAGATGGGTGTTACAATTTATAAATATGTGACGGGCGCACAGTTGAAGGCTCTTTGGAAGCGGATTGATTTTAAATTGATAATAAATAGGGCAGATTAAAAATGAAGTCATAATAATAATAATAATACCTTGGACACAATTTACACACATTGATCTAGCCCCAAACTAGGATTCCCTGTATCTTGGGTACTAGACAACGATACACATACTTATATAGATAAATATTTAACAACCGTACTAGGGTACAAATATCCCTTCTCATCAAACCAAATATTTGTCCCCACCGGGACTCGAACCCGGGACCCTTGGCTTCGTAGGCAGGGTCACTGCCGATTCGGCCATTCGGGTCGACTATTCGTCGTCGTGATACAGTCGTGATACAAACGTTATTAAGACAGAGAAAAATTGATAATTCAATACTATGTTTTAATTAATTCAAGCAGTTTTGTTTTGTCGCCTGATACACGCCATTTTTGTCGGCTTCATGCACGGGCCAGGTCATTGTGCCCCATCGGAACTAAGAGAATTGGGCCCCAGCCGAAAGTCTTTTGACCATACAGTAAATTCATCCAAAACCTAACCTAACCTTTAACTCTTAATTTCTGTAGTCTAAAGTTTTTCAAACTCACACGTGTACGATGTTGCACATGTATTTTTTTAATCAATAACTTAATTTTTAATTTCTGCCATTATTGCGGAGCAAATCAAGAAAATTATACCTATGCGTTGAATAGTTTTAAAGCCTAAATCCTTCATTCAAATGAACTTTTAGAAAAGTCTCGCTTCATAACACTTACTGTAATACCGATGTATGGGTTTTCGAGGCCTCGGCTAGGAAAACGTAGGAATGCATAAAACTGATCAAAGTTTGTTGTGAATAAGGATGAGATGAGGAGTGTTTAGGGTGAAACTCCCTCTTCTCCAAGATGGAATTAAAGGCGAAAACACATAACTAGGTAGATCAATTAGTCTGTGGGATTAACGTCTCCCTCAGGCTTTTGTGTGCGTTTTATATCATAACAGACCAGGTTATACACGGTAGAACCGTGATGACCGGTGATGACATAAACATAACATAACATTTACATAAAGACGCATACATTTCTTATCGTGTAACAGAAATAGCAACGTCACAAACAAGTAAACATCCAATTCCTGGGGATTTTATTTTCCTCCTCCCCAGCCAAGATTCGAACACGGAACCTCTTGCTTAGGAAGCACAGCCTCGACCATAATACCTCAGAGGTCAACAAAATCGGAAAACATCGTGAGACAACCTTCTTATCTCTATAACTCGCCTGGTAAGTGATTTTGAAAAACTGTTTCTTATTGCCCGTATAAATATACAGGGTAACATTTAATTAGCTGACCATATTTAGGGGATTGATAGCACCGATCTATATGAACAACTTTTCCAAATAAACATATGGGCGCAAATAAAAAATATTTTTCGTCCCTCAGTACATTGACCCGATCAGCTGATTACAAGTTACCATGGGAGACCCATTAATTATTGAATTTATTTCGTTTACGATCATATGTTTCATGGGGAAAGTTTTTCATAATAATGGGTACTATCATTCCCCAAAATATCTAAATAATAATAATAATAATAATACCTTAGACACTATTGACACACATTGATCTAGCCCCAAACTAGGATTCCCTGTATATTAGGTACTAGACACCGATACACATACTTATATAGATAAATATTATACTTAGATAGATAAACAACCATGACTAGGGTACAAACATCCGTTCTCGTCCAACAAATATTTTGCCCCCACCGGGACTCGAAAATATGGTAAGCTAATTAAATGTCACCTTTTATATTACTATTTCAATAATATTTTTGCGAAAAACAAATGTTTAGTAAGAAAAACTATAAAATTTGGTTTTCAAATTTCAACTTCCGCCGAAAACGGTCAAAAGGTCATAGCGTCGCTTGTGACGTCACGAATTTGAAAACGATCAACGAAACTCTGCCTATACATGAATGAGCTCTTGCTATCATAATCTCAGGTTTATGCTCCATGCATAACGTTATCTCCACTCTGATGGCGTGTCTTCAACATAACATCGCGGATTGCTTTATTTTATTAAAATAAATGCTTTTTTTGTAGTTAACGACTCGGCTTTGGTCAGGTAAACAAATTATTTTGGTAATTTGTAGTTGCACTTAAAAGGCAAACTACGGCGGTGGGTTAGTTGTAGAGCATAGTTGTAGAGAAAATAGAGTATTGTAAAATAACCCCGTACACGTGACGCTATGTTGTTGTTTTTAGGGTTCCATACCTCAAAAGGTAAAAAAGGGACCCTTATAGGATCATGCGCGTGTCCGTCCATCTGTCTGTTACAGGCAATTTTCTCAGGAACTATAAGAGATTTGAGTCATGAAATCTTCTGCAAAAATACTTATCCAGATAATCGCAACATAATTCAAGTCTAATAGTTAATACTCTTTAAAATCGGAATTAAGACCGAACAGAAGAACTACTAATGACTATCGTTTGGTGTGAAACATCAAATGAATATCATATCTGACCTCTTATATTTATTCTTGACAGTATATGTGTACTTTTTGTAATTGAATCTCTATTACTTTGTTTTGCACTCCTTGACATTATTAAATATATTAAGAGTATGGTACCAAAAGGCATATAAAGTGCCTGTAAGCTCCTCACTACACACACTCATTCACACTCACGATATTCAAAGAGAGGTCTCTTTTACACTCACCAAGGCCTTAAGCCTATGTTAATTTTACTAATTTTGTGGTTTATTTTAACTGATTTAGCTGTACTTGATCTAATGAATAACAGGTCCTCATTTTTCGTAATGTATAGCACTCATACTGTAATTATTAGGAAGAGCGCTGAATTCTGCAATACAGGTTAACCACCTAGCTCAGGTTCAGATGTTTTCTGTATTTACTAGAGTTTAAATAATGCTTTACATGTATTAATTAAAATCAAACCTGTTTTAGTGTTATTACACCTCGTTATGATATTTTTTTATTTTTATTTTTATTATTAATATGAAACAATATTGCCTATAAAAAAGTAGAGGGGGTAAAATGACAAAACGAAAAAAACACTGTAATAAGTCATGTAGGGTATCGTAGAAAAGGGTTATTTTTTAATATTAGTTTTAATAACTTCAGAAGTTATGATCAAAAAAGTGAAAAAATTACCATTACAATCCCGTTATCTCCGAAACTACAAACTAAAATTTAACTAAAATAAACAAATACAGAATGTAAAATTTAAACCAAAGATTACAGGAAAATTTACCCGGAATTACCAAGGTTTTTATTTATCTGTAAACCAAATACAAACTCATAAATACACCTGGTTACGTTCGTGGAGTATGAAAGTATATGTACGGCACATTTAACTTTTTAAACAACATTTTGCTATGTTAAATCGAAAATATTCGCTCCACACCATCCCTACCATTGTACGATGGTACGGAACCCTTCGTGCGCGAGTCTGACTCGCACTTGACCGATTTTTTAATACTTATGATATGTATGACACATACATTAAGAGTATACGAGAATACTCGCATATGTCTGCTATTAACCACTATTTTTGTTAACGCTATGCTTTTGTATCGTACGTGCATATTATTAAACGAAACTGAAAATCACTATAATGTGGTAATGTTAACTGTTAGTGTTTGTTAGTTTACCCACATTGTATGTGATAAATTGTGCTATGAGAAATAAATAAATTTTGTCTCTGTCTGTGACGAAATTTTATAAATTAAAGAGAGGACCCAAACATGTACCTATAGTAGGTGCAAGAACAAAATAAAAACTTGTCGTTTGTATGATAGTTTTCCATGAGCCGGTGTGCCGATCGATTACAGAACTTTTATCGCCTCAACCGACTTTCGCCAGTTATTAGCCGCTTCTTATTAAATACTTGCAAAAAGCTCTCGATACTTTCTTTCTTTACTTATGCCGTGGTGTTACAACTTTGTTTACCTGTAATGTTGGTAGTTGACATGTTAGTCTCCCCACCTCTGTATACACATTGATTAATGATTAGTGCCAGTGATAAGTGCTGTGAGAGTGATTAACAGTATCCGGTTCTTGTGATACCTAGCTGCAGACCAAACACGAATAATTAGGCATCGAATATTTAAGTGAAATAAAATTTCAGTGGTTCATATCGGCGGTGCCGAAAGATCCTCTGAACTCGCTTAATTTTTAGATCGATTTTCATCACAGATTTTCATCAAGGCTCTGTTTCGCGAAAGCGAAGCGATTGACTGGGTTCTTTATGCAAGTAATTAAATCAAAAAGCAATGCGGAAGAACAAAATAATAAGGATAACTGAACAACAGAGGCAATTTTTTTCAGATATCCTTTCTGGAATTTCGTCATTTCTTTATTGTACTACGCTTACACATTGCAGACATACTGTCGCTTGATTCTCTCGTTGATCGCCATTATTAACATTTTGAAGGCTGCTGGACACAGCCTCTGCTTTTGATTGCGTTTGAGCTGTTTTTTGAAGAATTTAATGATCTAAATAATTAATAAGCAATTTAAAAGTTGTAATTTCCACAATGCAATCGAATTCAGAGTCGCAGTACCTGTCAGAGATGAATCGAGCTACAGATAACTAATATATAAAATACAATACTAATATTAAGCATGAAAAATAGTGCAAACTATCCAAAGGCAAAACTATTGACAAACGGACTCAAAGTTACCACAAAAAATTCAGAAAAAAATAACACAAGACCTAAAAGGTCACGTATAGTGCCTTCCTCTATTTCCATTGTTTGTAAGCGCTCATGGTCGACTGAAGCGTAATATTCACGTTAATTAAATTCGGTCGCGTTACGTCTCGGCACGTATCCTCGTGCGTGTCATAATTTTGTTAATTTGCGGTTGCTTATGTTAGGTCTTAGATGCTTAAGGTGCTATGTAGAAGCGGGAATACGAATCTAAACGAAAGTGACAGCGTTAATTACTACCACAAAAGGAAAAAGAGAGCGAGACGCTCGACCCAAACCACACCACTCAAACCACATAAAAATTGTTTAAAAATAAACTCCTCTGTGTGAAGACACTGTTTCTGATTCCCACGACACAGGGTATCCTAGCGTGGGGCCAGAAGCAATGTGAGTGCCTGTATGTAAATGTTTATGTTTATGTTTACTTCGCTATTTTGTCAAAAATATTTTCGAGAAGAGATTACGAATACATAATATCCACATTTTGAATGCAATTCCGCCATTAAATTAGTTAGGATTTCAGAATTACAGAAAATAATTCCCCCCTCACATCCACCCCTACCCCTTCCCCTTCCGTGATTTGCTCTCGCTACACTCGATTTTTCCGTCTGTCTCTTTTTTTCCATACGGATGATGAAAATAAGCGAATCAACGAATTCATCCTTTCGTTTTGCTTAGTAAATAAAACGAAATCAGGTTTAAGTGTGTGTCCCCGGCTACGAAGCCAAGGGTCCTGGGTTCGGGTCCCGGTGGGGGCAAATATTTGTTTGATGAGAACGAATGTTTGTACCCTAGTCATGGTTGTTTATCTATTGAAGTATAATATTTATCTACATAAGTATGTGTATCGTTGTCTAGGACCCGAGATACAGGGAATCCTAGTTTGGGGCTAGATCAATGTGTGTAAGTAGGGTCCAAGGTATTATTATCATAAAAGATAAGCCAGGCGCCCGGCGGCGACGGGGCGGCCAGACCTGTAAGTTTCTTTTGTGGACGTTCGCGCCTAAGTAAGCTCAGCAAGAAATAGACAGAGCAACAAAAATAACTATTTTTTTTTTTAAATATGACCTATATTAAAATGTCAGTGAAATTGACTCTGCTCATGATTCTGAACAAACTAGTTTCTCATAATGCGTTTATTCACTAACAATATTTACAAAAACGCTACAATGTTGTCACGCTTTTTTCCAAGAGCAATAATAACTCAAGATCTATCAATATAAGATCAGGTATTGAGTCTTCGTATATTTCCATTAATTCAAAGGTTTGTTGGTATAAAAATGTATTTATTCCTAATTTATTTTATGAATTTATGACAGGGTTTTAAGAAATATAAATATATTACCTTTAAGGAAAGGTTCATTAGTGTACGTACGTACATGCATTGATGTTTATGCTCGATACATTCGCTTCTTGATTAATATTTCGGACGTACTACAACGGTTATTCCGTGATAGTAACATCAATGGAACTAGCTATACACAAGTGTGTCACTAGTTCCATCGATGGTACTGTCCAATGGTACTACAGCAATAACGGGGATATGTCCTCACTAGGCCATTCAAATATATATTCAAATAACTATATATATACTATACTATAACTCGACTCCAGATTGAACTCTTTGCTTTTTGATTTCGAATACTCTAAGCGCACACACTAACAAACCATCATGATGAACTAGGTAAGTACTTTATTTATTTGGAACCAACCACAAAATAGAGTGCGCATGTGATTCAGAACAGGACACATCATTACTTTTGCCAAGTCGAGCGGTGATACGAAAAAAAATGGGGTTTTTTTCGAATCCATTTACTCCACCATGAAGTCATCTACAGATATTTGGTTTTTGGGTTAACGTTTATTGAGTATTTGATTAAGATTTTCACTAAAGGGAAACGCGATTAGATGAAATTTTGTCGATAGAATTTAATTACGAAAACACCTCTAAATTGTTTTATTTTTTCCTGTAATTCTGAAATCCTCACTAATTTCATTGCGGAACTGCATTCAAAATGTAGAATAGTATGTATTCGCAAAATCTCTTAAAAAACTTTTTAACAAAATAGCGTAGATTATTTTTAAACAATTTTTCTGTGGTTTAGCGCTAAGTTTTTTCATTTTTCTCGATTCCGTCCCTCTCACACTGCGGGTCTTTCCGCCTGGAGTAAAGGGGACCTTTGCACGGACGAGGTAGCGCCTTAATAAATAAGCACGACTCTCAAACTGACGGACTCTCGGCTAGATGCTAGGTTATAAAACTTTCTATACTTCGTACAGAAGCAGAATTCGCGGGGCGCGTCTGTGTAATAATTTAATATGCTTAGCTAATTCCGTTTCTTTCAGTACATAGAGGTCAGATTTGTACAGAAACGTGCAAGTGAGACTTAAACCTTTGTGGCTTAAGTAATCCTTTAAGTTATTTTATTAAGTTAATTGGGGTTGCTAACATTCTGGACAGGAACGGAAATCTCAAAACCATTTCGAGAAACATGTTTTTCTGTACAGTTTCCAATTATCAGATTTTTATATAGGTATATATTTTTATGATATTTGAGTAAAACCCAGTGACATTCATTTGACCTCTTTAACATCATCATAAGATGTTTGATAAAATGGCTTTACATGCCCGCTATGTCTAGAAAAAAAATGTGAAACGTCAATCTATTCCCTGATGTTATGAGTCCGTCCGTAATGTCCGTGATGTGATGTGTGACCTCTCATGATTGAAGGTAATATTCAGCGTTTTTTTTTGATATTTTGTTTTTATTCGCTAAGACAAGAATGGGATTATTTTTTAATTTCAAACAGGCTCTTGAATTTTACCTATTCTCTATTGACAGATTCCCGTGATGACAAGGTTCTAAATGAGAAATTCCTGTTTTGACACACACTTAATAACCCCTTCTCTCTCTTTAGTTGGCATATCTATGGGCAGGCCTTACGAGGCTAAAGTAAAAATGCTGATAATATGGCAAATGGGAAAATGAGGAAGTGATAAATTTTAAAAGTGGTCGAATTGGGAAGTGGCTTAAATGGGAACTTGTCGTAGACATAGACATCGACATACAGGCACATTACCTCAATTACCAAAATTATGATCATGTCGAAGTTCATCTCGAATCCAGCTACCACAACATTGCTCAAGTCAGAGGAGCCAAAGCCCTCATGTAAGTAAGATACTGATGCTGAGATCCTGGCGTCAAACTGTGCTGATTGTCCAGCTTCTGCAGGTGGGAATTTTTAGAAAATTCTTATTTGTCGGCCGTGACAAGCGATTGAAGTTTTCTTGATAATGTATAACATGTTTGATATTCAATCTACAATAAGCTCTTCCTCTCAACGTCCCAAGGCATCATATGATGCCATTTTCCTGGAATAGATTTTGAATTATTATACCATGGCTTAAGGTTCAAAATGGCGATGCCTTAAAACAAACTGAGAATTAAGCATATTGTAGAACTTATCTTGTTTGTTGTGGCATAGTTATGCAATTTGGTGGATTATTCTACATATCTTTTCTTGCAACGTTAATAATACCAATTATTTTTATTTTAAGGTGGCTGCAACAGTTCCGTACTGCTTTTATTTTGGCGTGAGAAGCGAAATCACATATATTACGATATACCTGTGGTTATAATAACCTGATAAAGAAAGATACTATTTGATGAAAAATATCGAATCCATATAGGAACCAGAGAAAATTGGGTAGTAAATGGATCAACCGGGGCGATCACTTGCTTCACGGATAGTTCAAGAAGAGAGAGCACAAAACTGCAGGAGCTGGTTACTGTATCTTGAATAGTAACGGACAAGACAAATCAATTGCCTGGGGGCTGTACGCCAGCGTGTTCCAAGCGGAAATCGTCGCTATAATGGAATATGCTGCTGCCTTAAAGGAAACATCAGATACTGTAAATATGACTGTAGTAATATATTCAGATAGTCAAGCAACCTTAACACTTTCAGAAAAAAAAGGAGCACCGTGGTCTAATGGTCACACAGGAAATGCAGGTTCGATTCCTGACCATGCACCAATGAAATAATCAATTTATCTTACGCACATTTTAAGGACGTTTTAACGGTGATGGAAAACATCGTGAGGGGGAACCTTCATTACTCCATAGCTGCGGCAATGGGCTAGCCCCCTGTCACGCCAATTGGGTACAATTGCGCCTCTGCCAGCCCATATGGGAAAAGGCGTGAAGCTATATTACGTTATAAACCCAGTCTGCCTATAACAGCAACGCAAGAACTGGGAATTGGCTGAAATAGTCACAATAGAGGACCCATCACCCGCCCGTCTTCAGCGGGCATCCCACCTCATCATCTATCTATCTACCCGTGGTACTCCGGTAGTACTTCTGATTGTATCAATGCTGAGTCAGCTATGATCAGCGGAACAACTTCAATTTTGTGTATAAAATTGCAAGTGCAAATGTTTCGTGTAAATAAAAACAAACATATTCTTAGAAATTGTATTATATCATCCTGCAAATTTATTAGCACACAAGCGATCATTACCATTTGATCCAAATAACACGACGAATAATTCTTGAAATATTCTGCGTTCACTTGAAATATTCTTCTCGCAGACGTTCTAGAATTGGTGCGAATAACAAATCCGGATTATCGCTGCTGTTTGAACATGACGCGGGGACATGACGCGCTTTGCTTCCCATTATGAAAAACAATGAGATTTTTTGAATCTTACTATTCAAGTCTGTGATCTTATCATAATAAAAATCAATAATTTCATTTTAGTTAGGTTAGGACTGACGTGAGTGTTGTGATGTTTGGTCGACAGTTGACTTCACTCATTTAAATACTTGCACTCTGTGGTTGACATGACTGCCACTATTTTTTTTTTGGGGTAGGCAAAGAAATGTATCCCATTACGTCTCTAGTGGCGTCACGTTTAATTTTGGCGGGTAAAACATTAGCTTTGTTTTTTTATAAAGACGCAATAAATAAAACCCTAAAATATTTAAATTAGTTTCTTAAAATGGTCTATATTTTCAAACTAAATTATTAAAAAATATACAATCAGAAAAATGCATGGCCAATTCCGTAAAATAGATAATGAACGAAAAATAGACTATTCCAGAGCCGTTACCACCAAACTAATAAAAAATATGTTATTTGCGATTTTGACAGACGGATGGACAGACAGACGAGCAGCGTAGGCTTAGTAATATGGTCCCTAAAAAGAGTTTTAAGTTTTCAAGTATCTACTCTGGTGAAATTAAATATAATTTAATAATAACTGTTTATTCAGTAATACGCTGTCTTGTTTAATAATACATTCTTACAAATAACAAAATGGTGAATCTCTACTCCCCAAAGTAGGGTGAACCCTGTGTTTTGAGATGAGTAGGGCGCTCTTCCCTAATTATACATAAGGCAAGATTTTTATGTTGCATTACAATTAAACTTAGAATAAAAAGTTGCTGACTGCCAGAAACTCACAATGACTATAGAGTTCGACCATAGCTAGGGTAAAGGGTAAATGGCATGATAGGGTATTTAAAAAGAGCCTATGGCCACCGGGTACAAGCTATCGGATTTCATCATGTCAGTGTAGTTCGTTGGTTCGATTCCAATGAAATGGCTTTAGAATAAGCCACAAGCACAGAATAGTTAATAGAACCCCCAAGTGAGGTTATCGGAACGCATGGAATAAAACCGACTGCTAAGAAAATTGAATGCACTCACTGTGAAATATTTAGTGTGCACTTAAAATAGAAGTACTTAAAAATATATGTCACCGTAAGATAGTCAAAACCATTAGTTGATCAACTATCGACAGATAGTAAACCAGACCGACAGGGTTTATAATTTACGTTTCCTTTGTTCTTACATGTCAACCTAAAACGAAGACTATTCGGGGACTTTTCTGCGCACGCCCCTCTAGTCTTCATCTAAGCTGCCGCAGTGTTTGCCCTGGTATTTCGTTTGCTCGTTAGTTTATCAACTAACGCGTCATATAGTAAGCTACAGTTTACTATCTCTCGATAGTTGACCAACTAACGGGAAAAAAAACGTTAGTTTATCAACTAACGGTGTTGACAATATTACGGTGACATATATAAGCACTATATTGAGAAGTTGCCTCGTTAACATTACCCACACCTTCACTTAACACAAAAATAATAAAGCAGTCGAAATATGATTGTAGCCTTCAAATTAATGTATCTTTTAAATTTATAATTCAAGAGGTCTTGGATCAGTAATCTTATATTTCGTTTCTTCATTAATACATATTATCATAGACAAAATATAATGAAACCTCAAAAATTCGCTCTGAAATTATAAAAATAACAAATCAAATCATGCAATGTGTTAATCCCTAATAAGGTTTCGCGGGAAAATTCGAGATGAAAGGAACATGGCGTCTCTTTGGCCGTCTTCCTTCCTTTAGAGGCCTTTTGTAATTCTGTCCTTGGTTTGACTGTACAATTAAAACGATTTCGCGACGTGATATTGAAGTATAGTACAGAAATACGCGTTTTAATCCGGGATAAGAAACGGTAAGGGCTTTTAACCTGTCCCAAAGGACCACTCCACTGTTCCATTTTTGTGAAGTTTGGATTAAATTCACCCTTTGGTTTGGCGTGATCGCCTCATTGGAGAAATTTTGAGTGTATACTCAACTTTCCGGCAACCAACGTCCTTAGTCGCCGGGCGTAATCCAGATTTTTTCAACTCGTGGTTTTACAGTTCTTTAAATATGATATTACTTAATCGCACCATTAAGACCGCCGTTGAAAATTATGAACGTGATAAAGCATTACCTAATAGTACCTACATTACTGCAGAGACCATTAAGTAAGCTACCCTCGATGAGATCCTCCCTCGACCCTCGTATTATAGCCGGACCTCGACTTCGCCGAGCCGAAGTCGAGGTCCGGCTATAATACGAGGCCAGGATGGCATTTATGGTCGAGGCGTGTATAGTGCTTTTTTCAAAAAGAAAACCATTTATGTTTATTATGAATATTTTATTTTATTCGTCTTTTTCTTCTGTTAGTACCGAGTTCCTAATTCCTAATTAGTATCAAAATAGTAAAAAATACAAATTAACTGAGTTTGCCGCCATTTTACATCGCGCAATATAAGTGCAATTCGGACACGTCAGCCTCTTACTGCCAATAACCTCCTTAGTTTATCTTTTCAGAAAAAAATAGTTCTATATTTAAATATGATTTCATACTTACTTACTGGACACTTTTGCGTTTTCCTGGACACTTCTAAAAATTGTCCAGGATGAGTCACTGTCGAATACTATCTTGACAGATGATATGGGAATATTTCATACTATTTTTGAGAAAATAAGTACGGCTTTGTCTTTTACTTACGTGCTTTTTCTGTGGACGGAATATTTTTTCTAATCAAAGGTTCATTGTAATATCTGCATATTGTAGAATTGTCGAGTAATCGCTGCATTATTCGTCACTACACCGTCCACCGTCAATGTCTAGCAGAATTAGGTCCCGGTAAATTTGGATAACCTATTTACCTTGATGCAAAACTAAATGTTTTTTTGTTTGTTGTTACAGATGCTGACTCCGACAATACTTTCGAGACAGTTCGAGAAACTGGTGATGTATTATAAGAAAAATGTAAGTAAAGATTTACCGTGTTACCACAAAAAATATTAATCAGCGTTTAACCTCAAAACGAACATCAGATCCCAAATGTTTTTGTTTTTAAACAAGTGTTGAACAGTAGTTAATTTTTTTGTGGTAAGCCTTAATTTAGTAGTTTTTTTTTCTCCCTAACTCTTTTTTCTATGATGGATGACTGATGCATATTTTTTTCCTGTCAGATATCATACCGCAGTGATAAAACTTCAAAATGGGTAAAAACGGACTGCATAACGATTGTATTCATTTAAAACTTAATATGGCCTGCGCGTGAGCAATGAGCATGCAGAATTTTTTATTTGTTTGGAAATGTATTACCAAGTCATAAGGTTGATAATGTGGTGTCATACATGTCGTAGCTATATCGCAGAATTTAATCATTTCTTGAAATAGCCAACCATGGATTAATCATTTCATGAAATGTTTAGCCATTTCATGATAAAGTCAATTATTTCATGAAATGATCAGAGAGGGTTGAATTTCACGAGAACAAGTATTTTTAAAAGCATTTTGTATTCTGAACTACATGGTGTTTTTTGTGTGATACATGTCTAACTAACACGAAGACTATTCAGGCGCTTCGCTGCGCTAGCCCTCTTCAGTCTTCACCTAAGCTACCGCTGTGTTTTGCCCTAAAATATTTCTTCGTTCAATGGAAGTTCTAATACAACCATGGTTGGCTATTTCATGATATAGTCAATTCTACGATATTATGGTTAAGACATACATATATCCTCTTGCCTTATTAAGGGTTAAATATTTATTTAAGTTTCTTTCTGTTATAATTGTGTCTCTGCCACCCGGTATGGGAAATATAGTGACTCTTTGTTTGTTGTTTTGTATAATTTAAGGGGCATAATAAAACTAGCGAATAAAAACCCCTAATTGAGTGACGCGGTCAGTGCACTCTATTAGTGTTTTTTTCACCTTTGGGGTCCATTCGCCCAGCGGGATTACCTGAAATTAGCGCAAAAATTAGTGACTCCGAATAAAAAATACTTACTGTTTTTTTTAAGTCAATGCGTATTGGCTAAAAAAAGAAATAATAAAGAAAATAATAAAAGAATAATAAAGAAATAATAAAGGAAATAAAGACTGTCTGGGGCTTTATTGTGCCTACATGAATAAACTTACTTACCTACTTACTTTGGGCGAGGTGGTGGGTCTGGGTGGGTGACAAAATCCAGGCTGGTTTTTAGGGATCCATACCCGAAGGGTGCCAAACGGGACCCTATTACTAAGCCTCCGCAGTCCGTCTGTCCGTCCATCCGATTGTTCGTCTGTCACCGGGCTTTACCGGATCAAATGAAATAGGTAGGGAGAAGAATTTTTCACAGAGGGTGCATTTCTATTGCCGCTATAATCACAAATATTTAAACATGCTGGGTTTTTCAGAATTAAAAGAAGTACCCGTACAAGAAATTATTGGTATGGCCACTCTGTTTTATTTGTTTATCTGTGAAAACTGGACTCTCCCGATCTTATCGGAATAGTAGTTTATGTGACTGCATACATAATAATATCACTCGAGAGTTTTAATTATGCACAGTTACAAACACTAGTTTATCTACACACATATCATAAGCTCTCTTTGATGTGTTCAGGAACCGCATGATTGACCGGCATTGTGGCTCTGCAGTTGTTTAGCTTGTTCTGTAGTACCAACTTCACAGACAAACTAGGGGCGGCACGCAGGCGGGCATCGGCGTTCGAAATTTGAATGTCATAATTACACATTATGGTCATAATGTGTAATTTTTCAGATAAGAAATGAGTTAAAACATTAAAAAGGTATAATCGTGCAGAATACTGTCGTTTTACGTTTTCCTGGAACCCTTCGTGTGCGGGTCTGACGTCCTGCTCGCACTTGACCGGTTTTATTTATTTATGTTCTCGAATTAAGTTTTTGCTGCTGTTGGTGTCTTTTATATTTCTAATCGCACAATTTAGTAATTTAGTCAGACAAAACCATATTTCTTGTCGCGTTCAGTTTGTCGTGCAATTCAGTAATTTGGTCAGGCAAAACCAGTATGTTTTGCCAATCAAAACTGGATTTACGGTCAGACGTATATTTACAAATACTACCCATAATTCAAGAAAGTTTTCACTTGACACTGCAAATCTGCTTTATCGACTATCGATGTCGATACTTGTCAAAGTATCGTCTTAGACTCCAGGGCTTTCGTAAGTACGTCTGGAGTACAACTGCAATAAGTTTTCTGAGGAGCTAGCACTTATGGTTATTGCAGCCCGATAATCTATATTATTGAAAGTCTTCGGGGATGCTAGAAACACCTATAGGGGTTATCGTTCACTGTGTAATAAACGGTACCACCAACCAACCACCTCCAACAACCCACACTGAGCCAGCGTGTTGGAGTATGGCTTAATCTTACTCGTATCCGGGTAAAGGCCTGTGCCCCTCGGTGGAGACATTGATGGGCTACATTTATTATTTATTAATAAACGGTAAAGTAATATAAATGAAAGAGACTCATATGTATTCCTGCAGCTTTTACCAAAAGTCGTTGTCATATAATTCTTTCCACAATATATATACATATACACAGTCAGGTCATAAGTTCTGTCACACAATAAAAACTTTTGAATTTAGAACGCTGGCCACAAAAAAGTTTATTGAATTCGAATTTCGAATTTTTCATGAAAATAAAAATGGGTACTTTTTAGAATTTTTCTCATTTTTAAATATGGAGTGGACACTTAAAGAAGACCGTGTCGCAGTTATTGCGTTGCATCGTTGCGGTTACGCGCCAATTCAGATTTTCGACTTACTGAAAAATTTGAATATAACCAAAAGATTCCTTTATCGTACCATAAAACGATACAATGAAGACTCTAGTGTAGATGACAGGTCAAGAAGTGGTCGCCCTCGCTCTGTTAGGACTCCAGCAGTGATAAAAGCTGTGAAGGCGCGAATTCAAAGAAATCCCATACGTAAGCAGAAACTGTTGGCCCTTCAGATGGGGTTAAGCAGGACCACGGTGAAAAGGGTGTTAAATGAAGAATTAGGGTTTAGGGCATATCGAAGAAAAACAGGACATCGTTTGGACGCTCGTTTAATGGACCTGAGACTGAAGAGATGCCGCGCTTTGTTGAACGAGGTACGCGGGAAAAAAGCATCGGGAAATTCTTTTTTCGGATGAAAAAATTTTCACCGTGGAAGAGAGCTACAACAAACAAAATGATAAGGTGTACGCACACAGCAGTGAAGAAGCGAGCAACCGTATTCCGCGTGTCCAACGAGGTCATTTTCCATCCTCGCTCATGGTTTGGTTGGGAGTCTCTTATTGGGGCTTAATTGAGGTACATTTTTGTGAGAAAGGCGTAAAAATGAATGCAGTTGTGTATCAAAATACAGTCCTCAAGAACCTTGTGGAACCTGTTTCTCATACCATGTTTAATAACAGGCACTGGGTATTCCAACAAGATTCTGCGCTAGCTCATAGAGCGAAAAGCTCACAAGACTGGCTGGCGGCGCGTGAAATCGACTTCATCCGGCACGAAGCCTGGCCCTCCTCCAGTCCAGATTTGAGTCCGTTAGATTACAAGATATGGCAACACTTGGAGGAAAAGGCCTGCTCAAAGCCTCATCCTCATTTGGAGTCACTCAAGGCATCCTTGATTAAGGCAGCCGCCGATATTGACATGGACCTCGTTCGTGCTGCGATAGACGACTGGCCGCGCAGAATAAAGGCCTGTATTCAAAATCGCGGGGGTCATTTTGAATAAACGTTATTACCATAAGAATCTATGTTTTATTAAGTTCATTTTGCTATATAAATGTTTACATAATAAACATGTCTAAATTATTTCATATTGCACATGTGACAGAACTTATGCCCTGACTATGTATATGTGTGTTAGTCGTGAGTTTATGAAGGTTTAAATAAGTTTTGATATTAAACATTAAATTAAACATTTATGTATCTGCAGGCACATACATTACTTCTGGCCCCACACTAGGACACCCATTGTCGTGGGAACCAGAAAGAGCGACATCACACACATATAACATCCAAGACCTGGTTTATTTTTTCCCCAGCAGGGGATCCAACCGGGATCTCTCGCCTGGTAGGCAGGGCCACAACCGCTACGCCACAGAAGTCGACGTATTAATATGAATTAATACAATGTGACATTTAATTAGCCGACCATATTTTGGGGAATGATAGTACCCATCATTATGAACAACATTGCCCAGTAAACATATGGTCGCAAATGGAAAAAATATTTGTGGCCCTCAGTACATTGACCCGATCAGCTGATTATGAGTTAGTATGGAGGACCCAATTATTTTTTTCGTTTGCGACCATATGTTTCCTGGGGAAAGATGTCCATAGTAACGAGTACTAGCATTCCCTAAAATATGGTCAGCTAATTAAATGTCACTTTGTATATCTTGGATAAACATATACATTGTAATGCTTATATATACTCATACATAGGTACCTCAACAATGCGATCATTTCAATAAGCAATTTCTCATAGCGAATGACAACGTGACAAGTCTCTCAATCCATCATTTTGGTAATTTAGTCCATTGTGTTACTGTGTACAATCGTATGAATGAATATATCGATATACGCAATAATACGCGTATTGTATAATGTATCTCTGTACACATCTGAGGTTCACATGATGATTGAAATAGAGTACATTATGCAATTAGTGAATACAGCGAGGGCCACAGATGTATCACGCGCAAGTGAAGGATTCTAACGACTCAATCTCGACCGTGGAAAGTGATTCATGTCTTAGAATCCTGAGCGACGCGAGTGATTCATGGCCCTCGATATAAATCCGTTTTATTGAAGAGTTGCATACTAACTTTTATACCATGACTACGAGAAAAAGCTGCCCTCTCTTTTATAAGCTTAGGTGTTAACACATCTTATCCATCATTTGAATGCATTTTCATTCGATTTATTGTAACACTAAACTTTGTGTTCGTACAACTTACAGTATTCAAAATAGCGAAAAAAACGAGTCGCAATTTTGCTTGAAACTCGCAAGGGAATCAAAATCTTTATGATACCGTTGACCTAGAATCATAACATTTTGCAGGAAGCAAGTTCTTACAGCACAAGTAAAGAATACTAATGACAGCAAAGAACACAAAACAGTTTATGTTCTAATGTCAAACTCCTTGTCGAAAATGGTCGACCAATCAAACCTCGATGAGTTATTTGCAGAAGGAGTGTGTATGTCGAGTACTCTTTGCACAGGGAGTTTATACTAGTATTTTTTGCTCAAGGAGGTTGTATAGCATTAAGATGGAGGTCGAATATATGTGTTTTTTAAATTCAAACACCAAAAAAGTGATTAAAAGTGCCTTTTATTCACTGTTTGCACTGAATAAATAAGATTTTTATTAGTTACAATACAAACAGCTCCGAAGCATCTGCGTGCTTCTAGCAACTTTAATCAGTGGCGCTTATTTAGGGACCATTTTTCTGCCACCGAGTTTATTTTATATAAAAGTATCTCAGCTACATTATTTTGCGAATACCCGCGTTTTTTAGAAGCTGTAAGGAATGCTGATGGAGCCCAATGAACTAAAGTAAACAACAGGTCTCAAAGAAAACACTGTAATACTTTGAATTGGGACCTCCATAGTATCTCTATATAATTCTCCCGTCACAGGTCTCAATGGAAACATTATCTTATTTATTGCTTCACCAACCCAATCCCCGGAGAATACCGTCTCTCGTATTCATTTGGTTCGACACTCGCTAAAATACGAGGGCTATTACCATTGCAAAAGATCCCTATTCGGTGGTATATTTCTCCCACACTATTGAGGTTAATTAATAATAATCCTGGAAGCAGGCATAAAGCGGATTACATGCGAGAGACGTAGCTAATTGGCTGTTCAGAACAGAAACGGCCAGCCAAACCTTACACTCGAAAGGCTTACAAATATACTGAATGTACTGACTATTTGTGTACTAGTCGAAAGCCTCTCTATCGATGTTGAAGCCTGAAATTGTAAACGAACATATCAGCCCATCTCGTCCATTCACCACGGATAGGCAAAAAAACATAAAATAAATATGAGTAGCAGCATTGCTTCTTAATATATAAGTAATTATAAGAGAAGTTCTCGTATGTAGAAATGAGAATGGGGCATAAACGGAAACCTTTGATGAAAAAGCTGTGCCAATATTTAATTTACACACATGATGCTCAAAGGAATTACTGAATTATCTTGAAAAATGCTCCTGTAATTATTTATTTTATTGTGTGCAAAAAAAAACATGACTGGCTACTACGTGTCCGACACTAAATGAGAAATGTTGGGGCCTGTTTTCATACAGCAATTAGTGCAAGCTGCAGCCACGAGATTTCTACTTCTACCCGCAGCAAATCAAAAAGGTAATCCGACCAGTTGAGAGAGCTAACAAGGGCTTAAAACTTCCAATAGCCGGCAAAATGCATGCTAAAGTAATTCAATATTCGCAATTCCGGCTTGTAAATTGAAAATGTTGCGTTTCTGCTTTCATCGTCGTTAATGATGCTTTGGTTAACCTGATACAAATAAGGGAGAGTTAAACTATGAAGTAAGTAGGTATAGTGTTTTGAATCTTTTAGCTTCATAAATAACTGATTTAAAGGTTTTTATTATGTTGATATCAATCAAGTATATGCTTGTGGAACGCCGACCCGTATCCAACTGTGGAACGCCTGTTCGAACGAGTGTTCCTTACACTATAAAAGACAGTCCCCACTCTTTTCCCATTCATAAACCGGGTAAAACAGCAATTCCTCTCTCTTTCATGATAGTAGTTATATTATGTATATTATTACTATATATGTACAGGTTTATGTATATATTGGTACTTATTTAGTATATTTGGTGCATAGGTATTTTATTTTCCATATTTTATAGATATATAGATAAGTTATTAAATATTGTGCACTGCCTACCCTAATTTTCCTAACACGCCTTGGTTTGCTGGAAGAAATCTCTTTTTAGAGATAAGCTCGTCTTTGTACATATGTTTTCCACAAATGTTATTTTTTATAGATCTTTGTACAATAAAGAATTATGAATGATGCTTCGAAGCCAAGCACTATTGGTTTATCTCGCAGTGAACATTAAATCACTACTATTTCTTAAACTTGCATCTGCATAGTATTTTTGGTCGAAAGAACTAAAAAAATATGTATTAGAGATAAAATTGGAAAAGAATAGGCATTTATTAATTATTAGGCAATTTTCTCAAGACATGTGAAGTTTTGGATGATAAAGTAAGTATGCAAGATAATTGTAACTGTCGAAACCGCAGGGTATTTATACCCAACTTGGTAGTTAGTAGTTCCCACCGCGGTTAACCACGCGACAGCATTCGTCCTGTTTACTGGTATGGTAATTTTGTTATGGTCAAAACATAATAAAATAAATGTATGCCATTAAGATGATATATCGACAAAATCGACACTTTTTGAAGTGATTTCTCTGCTGTTCAAAACAAGTTCCAAGTTAAATATATTAATATAACAATTTTGGGACCTTTCTCTAGATTTTGTAATAACAGAAACGGGATTGCAACAATTTCGCTCGATATAAATAATTATTGAACTGAAATTTACACTTGTTTTGATTTTCTGACAAATTGGAAAAGCGCAAAGAATTCAAAAATATTTTGATGGGTTTTGACGATACCTAAATTACCTTTTATAGATATTGTCATAGCTATTTTAGTCAATTTTATATCAATTTAAAACCGACTTTTTGTAATTTTTTCCCGATTGCGTCCCTCTCACACTGCGGGTCATTCCGCCTGGAGTAACGGGGACCTTTGCATGGACGAGATATCACCTTAATGTCCCCACCGTGGGGCCTTCACCAGGATACGATTAAGATTAAGCCATACTCTACCACGCTGGATCAGTGCGGGTTGATGGAGGGGTTTTCACGACCACTAGTACTTAGCGATAAAATTCAAAAAAATTCAAAAATTCCTAAAGAGTTTATTTCCATAAGAAACACATAGGTAACATTTGGAGAATGTCAAATCTTAAACTAACACATGTATAAGGTACAGGGAAATATAGAACTCAATTTGAATTCCGTCACCTCAATGTTTTAGATGCTGGAGGCAAAGAGGCGACTAGAAACCTCCAGCTTTATACGTTATTTTTTACAGAATTGGAGCAAACACCTTCCCAAGCTTTCTTGTCTTCTACAACCGTAACCGATAGTAACCGGTACCTACAGCATAAACATCCGAAACACTGAACGTCCGATAATTGTAATGTCCGATGTAATTTTTATGCCAAAGAATCATAAGTTATTATTAGGCATCTTAAAATCTGCTAACGATTCACGAATCTATGGCGGTCTATGAATTGTCATAAAAGTTAAATACTTAGTTGTATCTTGGCAGGAAATTGTAATGTTGGCGCAGCGGCATCAACTGGTGGTCCCGTTATGCCAGCCTGAATTACGTCAGTCGTCGGCCCTTGTCAGTTGTGGCGTGCTAGATTCCCTAAGCGAATGGCCTGACGCGTGACGATGGCAACAGGCCAGACGGAATGACGCTCATTCTCTGTCAGGACGGGAGGGACCAGCGACCTCAGCCAAGGTTGGCGCTGCGGCTGCAGCTGCAGAAGGTCGGGACTAACGATGCAAAAAATGCCGCTCTAGGCGATCACGGCGACCGTTATCCTCGGGCTGTGATGACCTGACAGTCCCTGAAGACATCTCGGAGTGACTCGTCGAGGAAAGCCCAGCTGGCACTTACCTTGCCCACTGTATTATTTTAGAGACACATCGGGGAAATTGTGCCAGCATATTGGGCACCCTGCCGCCCGGTAACGATCTGTAAGATTGTTATTTTGTGTATGTAAGTTTAGTGTTAGTTTGTATTAATAATTCATTTATAGAAATTGTAATTTTAGAAATATAACACATTTAAAATTGCTGTTATATGTATTTTCTTTATAATTGCAGTTTGAAATGAAGAAATAATCAGTGGTTTTTTAAAAAGAAATAAAAAACACAATTTTTGCATTGTTCTGCCGCAGCGACTGACGTTACAGCCGTGTTGCTGTGTGAGCTGTTATAAACTTTATTTTAATATGGCAACAAATATATTGTTAACCGATATAAGTTTTGACTCCCAAATATGTTAAATATTTACAAAAGGATAATGCAACTCTTCGATAAACATGTCCAAGTCCAAGATCATGATCCTGGCATACATCTCTCGCTTCTTCAACATTCATTAGTCTCTTCATACAAGCTCGCCGGTTACGAATTCTTCGTATTTGCCCCTTCACTAACAAATCGCCAATTTGGTCTTCATAGGACCTTCTTGGGCGTCCCCGTCCGGGATCTATCCTTTCCTAATACATCTATAAGTTTGAAACACAGAGCATTGAATATTAGAGAGAGGGCAAGCCGCCGCTTAGCGGCTGGCCGTTGTATGCCCAGTGTGCATACAGTGCATTCAGTTCAAAGAGTAATATAAGTATAAGGGAAAAGAGAGTCCTCTCTCGGGACTTTGTACATTCAATCTTTCGATGGGTAGGTAAGTATTTTCCAGTAATAAGCTAATTTTAATGTGTTTTTTTTTGCACAATGCACTAAACATAACAAAGAAGTTGTAACCAGAAAAATACCACACTCATTGCTCATTACTGGAAGAATGTCATGTCAAAATGGCAAGCTTGATAAAAGTAGTATTAGTAGTACTACTTATTAAAATAAAACAGAAGTGTTTTCATTTTCTAACTAAATCGGCAAAACTTCTTTCTTGTGAAATTGTGACATGTCATTGTTGCCAGTAAACATATTACACCTTTCGCTTTGACAAAAATCTCAATTTTAAATTGCGTCAGCCCACTGAAGAGCGTCATCTGTTGACTATTTGAAGTAACTTTAAAAAACTAACTTCTACCATATTTAACAGATGGCGACTTTCTTTTATAATATTGTAGTTCTATAGGACTGTCCCACGTCTGAATCAGTTGCTCTCAGCGAGAATTCCCGAGTGCGCGCGTCGATCACCTTACAAAACTGACCACACTTAGCTTTATTTTCTATAATGCCGGCCTGTGCAGTTGTCCTATGTGAAAATCGCAGTGATTCGACAATTTTTTATAACAAGGGTATAACATTTCACAGGTTAATACTGAAAATACAATATTTCTTCAATAAAACAACACTATTAACGAAATATTCCGAGGAAGTAATGCTATTGAGTCGCATCCAGATTCCGTCTCTCTCATACTCATTAGCGTTACTTACTAGCGAGAGAGAAAGGAAATAAATTTAATGTCCATGACGCGAGCAGTGCCACGCTGTGGTAGATTAGTGATGTACGCTTTATCGACTTAGCCGGTATCGAAAAAATGTACGCCTATATGAAAGTTCGAGTTACATAATGAAACCTTTCCTGTACAGTATGCATTTTAAAATGCCCCGTAGCTCAGCTGGTAAATTAGAGTACACATAATGGGTGACCATTTTCTGGTCATCCCCGTGTCTTCGGGATTCGGAACGCGCCCGCCGGCCGGTCAGCTGACAAAGAAACGGCAACTGGTTTTAATTGTAATTTTATTTGTATTTAGGGCATAAATATAGTGCAACATTATTCAAAGAGTATATAATTTACTACGTAAGAATCATTGTTAGTGTTTATAAAAGGGGGACAAGTGTTTGCGGTCAGTTTTCTCAAGATTGCATCATCCACCGAGCCGCTACCTACTCGAATGTGAATTTGAATAACACAAAGGAATTTACCAGCTGAGTATTTTTGTTTCATAATCTAATCACGCTCAACACATATTTTAAACAGAACTAACCAGAACCACACGCATTCCACATCACAAATACCTCAAAATCAGTGTAGTATCACTGCAAATTGATTACCGACCAACCTAGTGTAAATTGTGTAAAGTAGATGCGCGGAGCCTGAGGTAGTTCTATGGTTCTACAGTTCTCTGAACTTGTATTCACCTGTTTAAATAACTATATCTCAGCTGTCACACCTACAAGGCTAGCAGAATTGTTGTAAACCTCATCACTGCAGAACTTTATCACCTGGTTTCAAAGTTTCACTATCCCTTCTGAGGTCATCATACACAACATAGGTAGTATAACAATAGCAACATTAAAACTAATTAGAATAAAAATTGAATAGTGTACTGATAAGAATAAATAAGTACCTAAATTTTATAACACCACTTTAATTTAGTTAGGTAATAGAATAACAATAAACTACTTAGTATCTATTAAGAATAAAGTCCATTTATTAAATTCTACCTAGACTGACTGATTTGTTATTATAGAATAACATTATTAAAGTTTTGTGTAGTTATTAGGTATAATATTTTTCACATGAATTGGTTGCCAGTACTAAAACAATATAAACACACAGCACATACATACACAAATCGCATCTCTTTATTAGAACTATATTGTATTACCCTGTCTCTCGGTTCCAGCATGGTGTCCAAGATGACAACGCGCAGAGCTGAGACCGCACTGCAGCTTCAAAACGCTCTTCAAGATCTTTTGACCTCAAGAGAACTAAATGCTAAATATGAACAAGAGAGAGCTGACAGTGAACTGGAGATTGAGAAAATTCTTATCTCAAATAATAATCTTAAAAGCCAGTTGAGCCAGCTGCATAGTGATTGGGTCTATGTCTGTGCGGAAAGAGACCAGTTTAGAAATTTGTTAGACTCACTTGACGAGTGCTACCATACTCACGAGTTGAGCCTCCAGAGAATATCAGCGCTTGAACAACAGTTACAAGAAGCAAATCAAAGTATACAACAGCTGATGGACCAAAAGGCTGAGGAAGACACAGAAAAAAATATCTCTGTACCATGAGTTGGTCGGGCAAATTCATTTGACTCCAACACAGCAGCCAAAACCAATAATAAATGACAGAACAAGTACTAATAGGAAAACTACACCGCTGTTAAAAACAAGAAAATACTTTAAAAAATCCAGAAAAATAAATAAAGCTATTGTCAAGACTCGGAACCAGCTACAGAAGCTTAACAGTTGCCAGACACCGGAAAATAATGAAAAATCAGGATTTTCAAGATTGCTACAGGAAAGAACTGAAGAAGAAAGAAGAGTATCAGAAAATAATCACTGATTTAGAGCTGAAAATATCGCAACTCGAGATTGAACTGCAAAATATGGCTACTGCTTACTCACAATCAGAAGCAGAACAAATAATGGAACTAGATAAAATAATAGCAGAAATCAGAAATCAGAAATCAGATATTTTATTGTGGTACGTAGTTTAAAGTAGATGTTACATAGTATGTTTCATCCTTACGTCCAGCCGCGAGGCGTACAAATAATACAAATAACCAAATAAACAACAGGTGAGTTAAAAAATATAGGCAACAAACAATACATTAAACCATTACAATATTACAATGATGTCAAAAAAAAAATGTCAAATATATTATTATTGTATGTCATATGTAAAATTGTATTTAGTAAAAGGTGATTAAAAAAATTAAAAAAAGATGTCAATGGCAATAGTTTAGTAGATATAACATGTCAACACTATGCTAAATATTCACCTACAGAGTAGTATGCTTTATCAGCCAAATAATCTTTTAATCTAAGCTTGAACTTGTTTGGGTTATCTATATTCATAATTGAGACAGGAACCTTATTGTATATTGTCGAGGCCATACCGAATACACTGTTGCTGAACAGTGCAGTTTTGTGTCTGGTAGCGCGTATATTTTTGTTGTTGCGGCGACTCTTCAGGTTTTCGAATAGGGTTGGGTTTATTTTAATAAACATTATTATTTCATATATGTATAAGGAAGGCATTGTTAAAAGTTTATGGCGTTTAAAATATGGTTTGCAGCTGTCTGTTCTTTTTAACGAAAATATAGCTCTAATGCATTTTTTCTGAGACTTGAACGCAATTTCCCTATTTATTCCGTTACCCCAGAATATTATTCCGTATCTGAGTGTAGACACTACGTAGCCGTGATAAGCTGTCAGAACTGCGGTAACATCCACAACTTTGCGGAGCATATACAGTGCATATGAAAACCGGTTTAGTTTTTTGCTGACATTTTCAATTTGCTCTTTCCAGTTTAGTTTATTGTCGATTTGTAATCCTAAAAATTTCGTTGATGGTACTTCGTCAATGTTATTGTCGTCGTGTTTGATAGTTAATGGTATCCGTTCTTTAATTTGTTTAAAGTTCATTATATATGTTTTCTTTAAGTTTATTTTTAAATTATTATGCTGTAGCCATGTTATGATGTCATTAAGTGAATTGTTTATTTCATTTTCAAATATCAAATTATCATTACTTACGTTTTTATAAACTACGGTACTGTCATCAGCAAATAGGATCATAGGGTTTGATGTCGAGTCAACAATGTCGTTAATATAGATCAGGAATAGCAGCGGGCCTAGAACGCTTCCTTGTGGTACACCTAGAGTTACCTTAGAAGGTTCAGATGAGTAGATTTGCTCCATGTTACTTTGGCCACACAATCTCTGAATTTGAGTTATTTGTTTCCGATCAGATAGGTATGATTTTATCAAATCTATAACGTTGCCTCTGACTCCGTATGTGTGTAACTTTTGTAATAATATTTTGTGGTTTACATAGTCGAACGCTTTTGTCATGTCCATATATATGGCTGACACAGGTATTTTATTATCTAAATTGAAAACTATCTTTCCTATGAAGTCGTATATAGCCAGATTGATTGTTTTGTATTTCCTAAAACCTTTTTGCTCGGGAACCAGAATATTATTCTTTTCGAAGTAGTTGTATAGGGCGTTATATATTACCTTTTCGAATACTTTGGAAAACACTGGTATTAGGGCGATAGGCCTATAGAAGTTCATATTTTCTTTATCTTCTTTTTTAAATAAAGGCTTGATTATCGACGTCTTCAAAGCATTTGGATACGTACCGAATTCGATGCATAAATTTACGATGTAGCTGATCACCACGCTTATATTATGTACCACATATTTTAATACTTTCGTGCAAATCTCGTCATACCCTGTGCTGCTTGTGTTTTTTAAGGTCATAATTATCCTTGTTATGTCAATAGGATTGGTGGGACTTAAATACATAGAATTTAATTTATTGTATGTCAAGGTTGATTTTAGAGGATGATTACTACGAGTATTATCTAATGGTTCTGGTATTGTGAAATGATTATTGAATGCTTTTGCTATGTCCGTAGGGTTTTTTATTTTATCCCCATTATGCTCAATTTGCTCTATTTGGTCCCTGGGGTGATTTGTCTAAGTACTATTAATAATATTCCATGTGGCCTTTGACTTATTTTGTGATGATTGGATATAATAGTTATTTTGGGATTTTTGAGTCAATTTTATAATTTTATGCAGTCTTTGGGAATAGGATTTGTAAGTGTTCCTATTTTCGGCGTTTGGTCTTCGTCTGTACTGCCATAGGAGCTCCCTTTTGCGTTTGCTACATTTTATAATACCTTTGTTAATCCATTTTGGCCTTCGTTTACTACTGATTTTAACTCTTATTTTGGGAAAACATAAATCATATAACAATTTGAAAATATCTGAGAACCGATCAAATGCGTCATTAGGATCTGATGTATTGTATACGTCAGCAAAACCCAATTTGCTAAGATGTTCTTTGAATTTAAACATATTTTCGAGACTATAGTCACGCTTCATAGTATACCAGTGACCAAGACTGCTGTTTTTTTTTACTGGACATTTAAGTATTTGTGCAGTGTGGTCTGACAGCGCAAATTCATGCACTTGGCTTTCTGCTCCGCGTATATTGTGAATTATATTGTCAAGGCAAGTACCACTACTCAGCCTTGTGGGTTCTTTGATTGATATTTTTAAATTGAAGCTTAATATAAGTTGTTGGAATCGCTTAGACATTGGACTAACTTTTAAAGTATTAATATTGAAGTCACCTACTATTATAAGATATTTATTATTGCATGCGTATTCCTGCAGAATGTCATAGAGGTTGTCAAAGAATGGATTTAAATCTGTCAAATGATATTTAGGGATTCTATAGATGCACATAATTATTATGTTGTGATTGACGAGTTCAATCGCAGAACATTCTAGTGTATTGGGTATGTTGAAGCGTCGTAAACCGTCAAGATCTTTTGATTTATGTTTATTCCTTACCAATATACATGATCCACCCTTTCTGCTCATGCGTGAATAACATGACGCTAACTGGAAATTTGGAATACATAGTTGATTTTCATCACCTTGCATCATATTATGTTCTGTTACACATATAACATCCACAGAAACGTCATCTCTTTCTAGTTCATCCAAATGTACAGTTAGTAGTTCACACTTGCTTATGAGTCCGCTAATGTTTTGGTGCAATATATTTATTTTTTTTAAACACGAAATAACTCTCTATTGCTCTTGTCTCTCTCATTTTCTTTGTCACCTGCTGTTTTATTACTTTTGTTATTATTTGACACTACAGAGTTCGCAGATTTGTCTTTGTCTGATATATTTATGTTACTTGTTGATGTGTCGTTATTTTCATTCAAGTCTGCATCCGTCTGTGTACACCTGTCTATCTGTTCTTTGGAAGCCCGCAGTTGATTGGAAACGTGTCGTTGATTAAGCATGTTCTGATACTTATCTCTTTCGGCGGCATAGTCTTTTTGCAACAGCATTCTTAATAGTGATCTGCTAAGGTTTCTTGTAAAAGTATGTTTTATGGATTGAAATCTTCCGTAGTTCATATCAAGGAACGAGACGTTGTTGTATTGTTTGCAGATCAGTCTAAGTTCGTAGTTTAATTTGGATTCCTGTAAATTCTTATTGTATGGAATCTCACACACAATGATATTTAAATTCTTGTTAGAATGCAGCCATACTATCATGCTTGACGTAAATTCAAACGGGTTTACTTCATTTATACCACCCATCAGTATCACGTAATCTTGATCAGTTAGTGTTGATATTTCTGCTCTCTCTGCTGTATTTATGTCGCTAAGTCTAGCTCCGGCCTTCCAGAAACATGTCACTAAGAATTTAGGTCCTACTAGGGTCTGAAGCGCATTTCTCATCCCTCCACTTTGTTGGTCGCCAATTATTATAATTTTCCTCTTACGTTTTGGTATTTTTGCGTCGACCTTAGTCTCATTGTTTGCTTGTGTAGTTTTGTCTTTCTCACTTTGTTTTGTTTCTTGGGGTTTATTTGCTTCCATATATAAGTCCAATGTACGTTCTTCTTGCTGTATGATTTCATTATTTGTCTTTCCAACCTGAGTTGTTATTTTTCCCTTGTTGTTGGCCTCATCGTTTGTTTTCGTAGTTGTTTCAGCGCTTGCTTTCAGTGTGTGCTTGACGTTAGGATCCAGCGAGGGTCCAGGGCTAGTCTCCACCATGGTTTCGATAATCGCTTCTGTAATTTTCTCCGTATTTGTATTGAATTCTTGGTCATTTATTGGTTGATGTGGATGTATGTCTTCATTCCGTTCTTTTGTTTGACTGTTATCATTGTGTTCTTTTTTGTTTTCGTTAATGATCTTTGATACATCGTCGTCATTGTCTTGTATTGAACTATGAATTTTATTCATAACTTTACTTTGACTCAGGATACTATGTACCTGTCTCATAAAACAAAAAATCGAGTAGCTACATTGTTAGCGTATATTATATGCGACACAGTTGTAAATACTATAACGCAGTCGCCTTCAGTTTTAGTTAGTATTAGTACTAATAGTAGTGTTTTAAACTAGATAGTTCGACAAAAGAGGATCCCTCAAAACATAAGAAAATTTTACAAAATAAGCAGGGGTTTTCTGGCAATCAAATGAAAAATACTAGGACAAAGGGTAAGCCCCACTTAAATATTTCCCATCAAAACATGCAGGGGCTACCTGGCAAAGAACTTGTATTAGAATTATTTCTTAATCATTCAGACACCGTTGTTATTTGTATTACAGAACACTGGTTAAAGGAAAATATGATGTCTTTTAACATAAATAATTACAAAATTGTCAGTTGTTATAATAGAAAGACTGCTGATAGAGGTAGTTCTTTAATCTTAGTAAAAAGTTGCACTTACTGTAGAAAGACAAATAGAGGTATCCTGTGTTGAGTTGGATAGCCATATTATTGTTTGTGTCTACAGACCTCCGAGAGATGAAAACGGCCATGGAAATTTTGAAATTTTCGAGAAAATTATGGAGGAAGCCCTCATTAAATTTTGTAATAGCACAAAAAAGTTGATTATTTGTGGCGATTTTAATGTAGATTTGCTTGTAGATACAACATTGAAACAACAATTAATAACTCTGTTCAAATCATTTAATTTATGTCATATATTTATAGAGCCGACTAGAATTAAACTTACCAGCCAAACTTGCTTAGATAACGTTTTTTGTGACTGTGCATTTACAAGTAAAAATGTCATAAACCGCTTACCCTCCGATCACAGTGGTCAAACAGTTTCATTCCCAATTGCAGTAAAAATAGGACTGATCCATCATTTTATAGGCCTATTACATCCCATAGACTAGAGACGTATATGAAAAAGTTACATATAAATTTGCCAGTACCGGATTTTGATGAACAGAACCCAAACAAAATCTCAAAAAAAAAAACTTCTTCAACATTATTCAGACAGAATTCAATAAAGTTTTTAAATTAAAGAAAGTCAGTGACTACAACGGTAAATCTAAATTTAATGACTGGGCAACGTTTGGAATTCGTAAAAGTAGAGTTATCTTATATGACCTTTATGAACAAAAAACCTATAACTTTGATCGAAAATTTCATGACTATGTATATTCCAAAACTTTCAAGTTGGTTTGTAGAACTGCAAAAGCTTTATATATTAATAGAAAAATTCAAAATTCAAATAATAGAATGAAAACAGTTTGGCAAATAATAAACCGCGAAACTGGCAAAGTTATACCAAGGGACTATGATTTCTGTCTAAAGAGACCTATCTATGATGTTATTAAATCCAGCGCTGATGTTGCTCGAGATTTTGAAACATTTTTCACCAATGTACCTTTACTCACAACAGACCGTCTAAATTCATCTCCATATGAAGCAGAGACTTTATTAAAAAATAACACTAGCGTCAGTAATGTATATTTAAAATTTCATCATGTATATCCCCAGGACATTGTCAAAACGTTTAAATTACTTAACTTAAAAAATACGGAAGACCTGTGGGGTATATCAGTCAAAGTCATTGGTTCAGTAATTCTAGTTATATCCCCACACTTAGCTTATATATTCAATAAATGTGTTGACGATGGGGCTTTCCCAGACCTCATGAAACACAGTAAACTGATACCTCTGTTCAAGTCGGGAGATAAGGGTGATCCTTCAAATTTCAGACCAATATCTGTTCTTCCAACACTAAGTAAAATATTTGAAAAGATTATATTCAATCAAATGCTCTCACACTTCAACCGTACAAAACAACTCCACGCCAAACAATACGGTTTCACTAGGGGTAAATCGACTACGGATGCAGGTATTACCCTTATATCTCATATTTATTCTGCATGGGAGGCCGCACAGGATGCTATCAGAGTTTTTTGCGACCTGTCGAAGGCGTTTGATTGTGTTGATCATAATACGCTTATAATGAAATTAAATCATTACGGAGTTAGAAATAAAGCGTTGGATCTACTAAGATCATACCTAAGCAATATAATTCAAAAGGCAAAAGTAAACGGCGTTAAATCTGATGGATCGGGTGTAAAAATTGGCGTTCCACAAGGTTCCATATTAGGCCCTTTCTTATTCCTGGTATATATTAACGATCTGCCTTTCATGGTGGAGAAATTAACTGACATAGTGTTGTTTGCTTATGATACTTCAATGGTCTTCAAAATTGAAAGACAAAAAGGAGATTTTGATGATGTTAATGGTGTATTGTCTTTATCCTTGAATTGGTTCACAGTTAATAATTTATTGTTAAACGCTGGTAAAACCAAGTGTATCAAATTCTCACTTCCAAATTTCAGGCAAGTTGAGACCAGTTTAGTGTTAGAAAACAGCACGTTAAAATTAGTAAATGATGCGAAGTTTCTTGGAATAACCATTGATAGCAAATTGCAGTGGGGACCCCACATAGATAAATTAGCTGGTAAATTAAGTTCTGCGGCTTACGCTGTTGGGAACATCAGACAAAGTACGGATGTGGCTACATCTAGGCTAGTATATTTTAGTTACTTTCATAGTGTCATGTCCTATGGTATCTTGTTGTGGGGGAAAGCAGCGGATATTCAAACTATTTTTATTTTACAGAAAAGAGCTATTGGAGCAATTTATAATTTAAAACATCCAGACTCCTTAAGAGAGCTTTTTAAATAAATTGCCATACTAACTGTAGCGAGTCAATTGATTTTCGAAAATATAATGTATGTACGCAAGAACCTTACAACATTTACCAAACTTAGCGATAGCTGCAATGTTAACCTAAGAAATAATCACAGACTGTGTGCGCCCCGATTTAGACTCGTGAAGGTTAGCAATTCTTTCAAGGGTCAGTGCATTCTCTACTATAATAAGATACCTCTGGAGATTTTTAAATTGCCATTTGAGCAATTTAAAAAGCATGTTAAAGCTACTTTGTCGAAAAAGGGATATTACAATGGTCAAGATTACTTAAATGACAGGACTGTATGGGGTTAATCTAGCTCAACGCAGACCTCGCTGTTAAAATTTTGTAATTATTTATTATTGCCTGCTTATTAAATTAAAAAAATCATAATTGTATTAGTTAAGCACAACCTATTTTTAAAAGAGATCTAAAAATCAATCTGTGGGTGTTTCTACGCCCTTCTTCTCCCACAGTGGTCCAATGTTGAGAAGAGGCATAAAATGACGTTTGCTAAGTATATGTAAATATCTACAGAAATAAAGTACTTTGACTTTGACTTTGTCTCTCTCTCAGAGAGTACGTTAAGTGCACAAGACTATTTTCATTTTTTCAATGCAATTTTTTGATTTTAGGTCCCATGCAATTCGGAAATTAAAGAGAAAAATGGATTACAGCAACAGCAGATTATGTGTACTCTAATTTACCAGCTGAGCTACGTGGCATTTTAAAATACATACTGTACAGGAAAGGTTTAATTCTGTAACTCGAACTTTCATATAGGCGTACATTTTTTCGATACCGGCTAAGTCGATAAAGCGTATATCAGTAATCTACCACACCGTCGCACTGCTCACGTCATGGACATTAAATTTATTTCCTGTCTCTCTCGCTAGTAAGTAACGCTAATGAGTATGAGAGAGACGGAATCTGGATGCGACTCAATAGCATTACTTCCTCGGAATATTTCGTTAATAGTGTTGTTTTATTGAAGAAATATTGTATTTTCAGTATTTACCTGTGAAATGTTATACCCTTGTTATAAAAAATTGTCGAATCACTGCGATTTTCACATAGCTCAACTGCACAGGCCGGCATTATAGAAAATAAAGCTAAGTTTTGTCAGTTTTGTAAGGCGATCGGCGCGTGCACTCGGGAATTCTCGCTGAGAGCAACTGAATTAGACCTGGGACAGTCCTATAGAACTAGAATATTGTAAAAGAAAGTCGCCAACTGTTAATTATGGTAGATGTTAGTCTTTTAAAGTTACTTTAAATAGTCAACAGATGACGCTCTGCTGAAATTCAGATAATTAATTCAAGATTGTGTCGTTTTAACAAAGTGCGGATATATTTATCTAACTTGATAAACCAACTACAATAAAAAAATTCAGAGGGCTGACGCAATTTAAAATTGAGATTTTGTCAAAGCGAAAGGTATTTTTTTCTATAAGGTCACCCAAAAATAATCTTAATATGTTCACTGGCAACAATGACATGTCACAATTTCACAAGAAAGAAGTTCGCCGATTTAGTTAGAAAATGAAAACACTTCTGTTTTATTTTAGTAAGTAGTACTACTAATACTACTTTTATCAAGCATGCCATTTTGACATGACATTCTTCCAGTAATGAGCAATGAGTGTGTTATTTTTCTGGTTACAACTTCTTTGTTATATTTATGTGCATTGTGCAACAAAAAAACACATTAAAATTAGCTTATTACTGGAAAATACTTACCTATCCATCGAAAGAATTGAATGTACGTATATATGTATACGTTATGGATATATGAATTAGTTTTGAGTCTGAATACTAGATGGCGCTTCAACCTTGTCAAACACAGATTTTTGGTAACACAACATGTTGTTCAGAACTGCTGAAGATGCACCGCTATCTTGGGTCACAGGATTGACTGTTGTCGTTTGTAAAATTGACAACAAATCCATCAGTTTAATTTTCAGCGATATGTACAACTCTCCATGGTCATATAACTTCTCTTTCTCAATATAAGGCACTGAAGTCCGTTGTTTTTTTGGCCTCTGCCCAATCATTTCAGTGTAGGCAACTTTGTGCTCACTCCAGTCTTTAACACATTTCAGACGTGATTCGATGTAATTCCGAGTCAATCTGACTTTGGGGCACTTTTTGAGATTTCAACCGTGTTTTCCATTGTGTGGTTTGGACAAATGTGTATTTGATACATATCAGATAAACAAAACTCTGCTCTGTTGAAAAAATACAATCTAACAGATCATGATACGCAGGCCAGTATCTATACAAACTAAGAAAGTTGTTTAAACAAATGCATATACTAGCATTCAAGTGTTAGGGCCTCCAGTTTACGAATCTAGCTGCCTTTTATTTCAAACCGCTTTTTCACCGGTATTCTGCGGTTGATGTTGAGTGGAAAAGCAAGGTCTGATCCCGTGAGAGTTATATTCCTGAGTAACATGTGGGTGGTCTGAGCCAGCTTTAATTCACTTCTCTAATAGAAATCCAGTTTAAATTTAAATTGCACGAGGCATTGGAAATGTGTGGGTTTCTCTCATTAACACCAACTTTGCAAGAAATATCTGTTGGCAATATTATACACAGTCAGGTCATAAGTTCTGTCACACAATAAAAACTTTTGAATTTAGAACGCTGGCCACAAAAAAGTTTATTGAATTCGAATTTCGAATTTTTCATGAAAATAAAAATGTGTACTTTTTTGAATTTTCCTCATTTTTAAATATGGAGTGGACACTTAAAGAAGACCGTATCGCAGTTATTGCGTTGCATCGTTGCGGTTACGCGCCAATTCAGATTTTCGACTTACTGAAAAATTTGAATATAACCAAAAGATTCGTTTATCGTACCATAAAACGATACAATGGAGACTCTAGTGTAGATGACAGTTCAAGAAGTGGTCGCCTTCGCTCTGTTAGGACTCCAGCAGTGATAAAAGCTGTGAAGGCGCGAATTCAAAGAAATCCCATACGTAAGCAGAAACTGTTGGCCCTTCAGATGGGGTTAAACAGGACCACGGTGAAAAGGGTGTTAAATGAAGACTTAGGGCTTACGGCATATCGAAGAAAAACAGGACATCGTTGGGACGCTCGTTTAATAGACCTGAGACTGAAGAGATGCCGCGCTTTGTTGAAGCGGTACGCGGGAAAAAAGCATCGGGAAATTCTTTTTTCGGATGAAAAAATTTTCACCGTGGAAGAGAGCTACAACAAACAAAATGATAAGATGTACGCACACAGCAGTGAAGAAGCGAGCAACCGTATTCCGCGTGTCCAACGAGGTAATTTTCCATCCTCGCTCATGGTTTGGTTGGGAGTCTCTTATTGGGGCTTAACTGAGGTACATTTTTGTGAGAAAGGCGTAAAAACGAATGCAGTTGTGTATCAAAATACAGTCCTCAAGACCGTTGTGGAACCTGTTTCTCATACCATGTTTAATAACAGGCACTGGGTATTCCAACAAGATTCTGCGCCAGCTCATAGAGCGAAAAGCACACAAGACTGGCTGGCGGCGCGTGAAATCGACTTCATCCGGCACGAAGACTGGCCCTCCTCCAGTCCAGATTTGAGTCCGTTAGATTACAAGATATGGCAACACTTGGAGGAAAAGGCCTGCTCAAAGCCTCATCCTGATTTGGAGTCACTCAAGGCATCCTTGATTAAGGCAGCCGCCGATATTGACATGGACCTCGTTCGTGCTGCGATAGACGACTGGCCGTGCAGAATAAAGGCCTGTATTCAAAATCGCGGGGGTCATTTTGAATAAACTTTATTACCATAAGAATTTATGTTTTATTAAGTTCATTTTGCTATATAAATGTTTACATAAATAATAAACATGTCTAAATTATTTCATATTGCACATGTGACAGAACTTATGACCTGACTATGGAGAATATATACCAACTTTGCAAGAAATATCTGTTGGCAATATATAGAATAAGCAATATAAGAAAAAAATTCAGGCTTGAAGGTTCTAACAAGGTCAAGGTTAAGAATAATAAGAGTGAACAATCGAGCACCAATTAAGCTGTATTCTTTATCCTGTTGCGACGTGAGGAATCAAAGCCTTGATGAAAATAAGAAATTAATACGCTTTTTGCTCAAAGCTTTGTTTCAGCGTGATGGTTGTTTTTTATTGAAAAAGGATAGAAGAAATGCAACGTATTTTTCTTTCTCGATTTTTGTTATTCCTCGGTTGGAATACGAACCCAAAATCTCAGATATGAAAGCAAACCATTATTTTGATTTCTGGATGATGAATAGACTTCCAAATATGCAGCTGGCACAAATACACATATGGGTCAGAGGTTTTTTCTTTCCCCACTGTATGACAGCAAAGACGTATTCGTCTATAGTATGCTGTAGAGACTTATAATGTTAAAAAACGGATGTTGAATATGTATCAAGATACAAATAACCAGTGATCGGAATAGGTAGATCTAAATGTACCCAAATTTCGTGGAACAGTGACGAAAAATGGAGACTTTCTTAGAACGTCTCCTGTCCCGGTTTTGGGAGATCGTTTAAATGTATTAAAATACAAGTTATGGTGGTAAGATTGGTTTTTCCTGAATAAAACGATCTAATTTCTAGGAAAATGCGTTTTTACCGTTTTTGCAAACACCGATAAAAGCTCGTTCGCCCAGGTTACTGTTGTTTTTAATTTACAGTAAAAATTCCATTCCGGTTTTTGTCTTTTAATATTGTTAGATTTTAGTAGAAATGACTTTTTTGGCTTTATCGGTTAAGAAAAACTACTACAGAACTATTTGAATATTAGAAGAATAAAACCGGATTCGTGTTCAATTCTTTTGCTGTCAATTATTAACATAAGTATCTGGGCGAACGAGCTTTGCTCGGTGTTTGCAAAAACGGGAATAACGCGTTTTCCCAGAAATTAAACCTAGCTAGAGCGACTTTTCGCTCTCAAAATCCCTAAAAAGCAAATTTCATTGACCGTTGTTTATCCACCATCAGCCAGCTTACAGTCTTTTTACCTGTCGTGTGAATTTTGCACTAGCAATTTGTATTTTTTCAGTTAAGTTAAATTTCATTTAAACCCAAAAACTTTTAATTAAAATTCAACTAAAACAACAGAGTCTCGACAAACCCAAATTTAATTAGCTTAATTCGCTTCCGTCCATCAATCAAAAACCAATTAGGATTGGAATATATTTCCGCGAAATTATATGAAGAGATTTAAAATTCTCAATTGGAGCAGCGACAATATTATGTTTTCCCGTTTTGTAAACACTCATTTGATGTTTTTGGTATTACTCGTAGTAATATAACTAATACATTTCAATGATTCCGCTCGCTGCAAGGTTGCACGTACCGTTTCGTTTATTTCAATTTAATCTGAAAAATCTTTGCCGAAGCTGTTTATAACTATATTATTTTATTCATGTGTTTAATATTAATTCGGCTTCTACTATGAGAGGATAAAATAAAATGACGTTTTAAGAATAAGCAGTTTTTCATTTATAAATATTCAGCAAGAAGAGCAAATCACATCCGACAACTCTCGCCGGCTTTTGTGCAGCTATGTAAACTATCAAAATAAAACAAAATAATCTATGCATAGTTATATAAAATACTGGCATGGCAAAAACAATTTCACACCAGAGCAAAACTCTATAATATCCTTAAATATATATACGCTTTATTCCATTTTCCGACACACACACAACACACATACAGGATGTAACATAAAAACACCCTGTATTTTATTCTCGTAATCATTCAACAAAAGTCCTTTATATTCTGAAATGCCAAGACTTAAACTCAATTGAACCTTCAAAACTCCACTGAAAACTTTGTCTCAAACATATATACACATAAAATTACAAACCGAAACTCAATTTAAAACGCTTCAAAAGATGCGCGTACTAAATACAGTCAACAATAAGTTGAGCGAAATCTTTACCCTTAAAATCGTCTTTATGCCACAACGCATAGAGTAGACTTTTATACTGTGGACTGACGATGGTCTGTACAAAATAAGGTAAACAGCGTACATTTTTTAAATCTCCCTGAACGGGAAAGGGAGGCGGCGTTCCCAAAATAAAAGCGTGGCTAATGGAAATGCATTACAGTGACGACGTGCGACCGGCCGGCTTCAAAACGGGGGAAAACACATTTGAAATTTTAAAACAATGTCACAGACTCTGTTCAATGAACGATGCTCCAGCTGCCGCATTATATTATTGACTGAGCGACGAAGCATCTCCGTTTCAGCTTGAGCTAAAATGTCCGGAATTCCGTCGGTTCTCCTCTACAGTACGCATTTCTCAACAACTCATTTTTCTTATGAATTTTTGTGAGCAGGTTCTGTAATTATGTGTTATTTATCAATTCGGTTTTTTTTTAAATTTCAAAATGGCGGAGCTGTGTGGTTACTAAGTTATTGGTGCGGCTACTTTCATACTCCATGTACGTAACCAGGCGCATTCATAAGTTTGTGTGTAATATTGGAAGATGATTCAGTCGGGTTTGTAATAATTCCACATGTTCATCCGAAAAACTTCAAGGGGTCGTGGGTGTGAGGGGTTAGAAAAGAAATAAAAACCAAAACGCAAATATCCTGTGTCGCTCGTGAGATCTACAGCTCACAGGGCCACTAATGAATAATATAAGGTTTGAAAAACTGTACGGAATTCATAAAGAAACGTGAAGACAGTAGACATAAACACAATGAAAACTCCTTAGATTTAATTGTAGTAGCGACTTAGCGCTCCCGTAGTGACCGAGTATTCTCAGCGCCGTAGCACCATAGCATCATAGCAAAGTAGCGGCGGCGGCGGCGGCGTAGGGCAAGTAACAACATCGCAGCGCCTGTAGTGATGTAGCTTCGTCGTCGTAACGTCCTAGTAGTTTATTTTACCTTTACATAAACAGGTGTAACAGAAATGTACCTACACAGACAGTAGACATAAACACAGTGACAACTCCTTAATAATGATCCTTAGATTTAATTGTAGCAGCTTAGCGTCGAAGCACCATAGCCACAGAATACTTAATAGTACTACGTACAGAAAGATTACTCCGCAAATACACTTAAATAAATAGCTACTCTCGCTGCGCGGCAATAAAGCGCAATCTAGCTCGCACCTGCGCTACGTACAACAATCGCTAAGCACCTACATAATCGGTTGCCCCGCCCGTGTAGGCTAGATTGCGCCGCATTACTACGCTTGAGAGCTTCTTTTACTCTGACATCACAAGGTCGCCTTTAAACTCCTGTCTCGCTTGATCACGGTAGGGTTACCTACGTGCGATTTGTGTTTGTGAATTTTAGTCCACTCTGTGTAGAGAGGTGTTATTAGTACTTACTCAGGCTATTCGCAAATTCTAAGGCTAGGTGGTACCTACCTACTTACTTACGTAATTGTATTATACTGGGTCTAAAGTGTTTACTTTTAGGTAACCAAAAAGATATTCAATGAAAAAGGAATCTAATTTGTTCCTTTAGACCTCCACAAAATCCAAAATCACAGAAAAGTTGCTTATGAGCAGCGGCTAGCGCGTGACTCGACTGCGAGCTAAGCGAGCGGCAACATTACTAAATTCCCGAACATCGGGTTTGCCGGTCGAACGTACCTAAACTGTTGAGTGAGACCCCCCTGCCATAGCATCGTAGCAATGTAGCGGCGGCGGCGGCGGCGTAGCGCAAATGACACCATCGCAGCGCCTGTAGTGATGTAGCTTCGAAGTCGTAACGCCCTAGTAGTTTGTTTTACCTTTACATAAACAGGTGTAGCAGGAATATACATAGACTGTAGACATAAACACAGTGACAACTCCTTAATAATGATCCTTGGATTTAATTGTAGTAGCGACTTAGTGCGGTAGCACCATAGCATCGTAGTAATGTAGCAGCGGCGGCGGCGGCGTAGCGCAAGTAACATAATCGCAGCGCCTGTAGTGATGTAGTAGTTTGTTTTACCTTTACATAAACAGGTGTAACAGAAATATATAAACAGAAAATTTTAACATTGTTTAGAATTGTGATCAGTTCAACTTAATACTTCTCTCCACACAAATAATTAACCAAATACGTAACATTTTAACAATTTTTGTAAAGCCACATCTTTCTGTTACACCATGTATACTCAACATAGGACTTTTCGTACGAATCCCTGAAACATTAACTCCCTGTTACTGTGCGCAGAAAAATATGACGGCAATAATTAAGACTGGCGTTTTCTAATGAAAAATAAACTGCCAAGTGCGAGTCGGACCTATGCACCGAGGGTTTGTTCCTCACAAATGGAACTTTTGTAAAGGCGGTACAATTTACGGTTGTCGGATTGTTTCCTTTACTCGTGCTATAAGACCTTGCTTCGTGCTAAATTTCAAGATTCAAGGTCTATGGGAAGTAGCCTATATGTATGTATGTTAATTCCCTTGCGAGCATATTCTAATGAACTAAAGACCTGATACTCATTGCAATACCTCCAGACGTTCCTGAGAAAAAGGGTCATGAGTTCATGACAAACGGACAGACAGACGGGCAACGAAGTGATCTTAAGGGTTTTTTCCTTTAGTACGGAACCCTAAAAATATGAAGAAAAAAAAACAAAGAAAAGCTACAAGAGACGTCAGCAATAAAAGCTCTTTCAGCTACTGAACAGCTAGAGAACTTTTTAAAAGTTTGTGAAATTTTAATATTTCATGTAGCAGTGCCAACATTTTACGATGGAGGGTAATGAACTTTTTATGAATAAAATCATACAGGTGAGTATTTGCTTTGTTAATACGAAGCAAAGTAAATAAATAAATAAACTTAAGCAATTTAAATGCGAATACTCATAATAACTCATACAAAATTACAATATTGAGCCTTTCCTATCCACCCGTTTTCTGGCTCAGTGCGAGTTGTTGGAAGGTGTCAGAAACACGTCACACACACACACATACACGTGCTCAAAATATAAACGTCTCTTGAAGAATCAAAATGCTTTAAAAAACAGACACTTGTGGCGCCATCTGAAGAGCTTTATCTGTGTTACTTTGTTGAGTGTATCAATCCCAAGCTTTGAAAACTCCCTAGGTACTCGCTCGGCTAAGAAACGCCACCTATTGAATATGACGAGAACTAAAAAGAAATGTGACAGTGGATTGAGAAAAATGCCGAGAAATTCCGTCTGGCATCGCTGCTGTCGATTTGCAATCTAGCTTTCACTCAAGCAAAGCATATTGAGAAGAAAATATTGTTAAACTATTCTGCCACATTTTATTGGTTGTTCTAAAATCGTAATCTTATGTAAAAGTTTCCTTCGAATACTTAGGATTTTTCCAGGATTTTAGGATTTCATCCATGCGGGTGAAAATCATACCTAGATATATTTTATCTAACAGAGTTTTAGAGTAATATCAGCACTATGTTATCACTACTAACTTAGACTATACCCAAATTACTAAGCTTATGATTATTTTTTAAACAAAGTAATGTCATTGGCCAGTACAAAAAATATAATATGAATGTCAAAAGTTTTGTACCAGCCAATGACATTACTTTGTTTACAAAATAAAATAATAAGATCAGGAATTTGAGATTACTCTGTTCATTAAACATTTGAGTGTTACTACAAAAAATATCAAATATAGATTAACCTCAAAACCAACGTCAAATATCGTATATTTTTTTCTTTAAAAGTACAAGTGTTGTTTTAGTAACTCCCTAAGAGGGTACGTTTTATTAGAAGAGAGTAGGGTTGTCACAAAGTAAACGACTGAACGAGTTTGTTATATCGTACAGCCGTATGCTGTCTTTCTTAGAAATGCTTCTTCGTCCTTATTTTTTGTTCAAGAACAAAATATGTGTATCTATCAATCTGACCTAATGCACTTACTGCTGCTCAGTTTAAGCGCAGCTTAAATATCATACTTGCTGGCGCATACTTACTTCCATGGCTTTGAGGGCCAGAATATAGAACGCGAGTTAGTACTAATCTCGTATCCACTTCGAAACGCCTTAAAGAAAACAAGTTGAACCAAGTTTAGTACCAACTCGCTTTCTACGTTTTGCCCTAGATGGAAAACTGAGTTGCAGTCGTGCATCTGGGCGTATTTGTCCCACTGAGTTGAATTCCCGCCGATACTAACATACCCTAACCTGTTGTTTCAGATAAAAATGTTTGATGTGATATTGTGTCCGGGACCCCCGCTCTAACGCCCCGCCCCCATGCCCTGGTACCCGCCATGCCACAGTCTCCTTCACCTCGTCTTCGCCATTACAGGTCCCTGAGCTATACCTCGCATGACCCTCGCATGACCCTCGCATGACCCTCGCATGACCCTCGCATGACCCTCGCATGACCCTCGCATGACCCACGGTTGACTCCTAGCTCATGCATGACCCACGATTGACTCCTAGCATTAGCTGCATGAGCATGGCCCACTGTTCACTCCTCATACATCTAAAATGTCACAAAATTAAATTGACGTCAAAAATGATACTGCCTTTTTGTTACGGTATGATTAATTTCCCGTATCGTTTGATAGCCCACTCTATCGGTTTTGTAACGATTCAAAACACATTCAAAATATCCTGTCATTAAAAAATATCTATTTAATTTAATAGCTTTTTACGCTATTCGAGTCGGGCTTCGTTATCTGTCAAATTAAGAGCACTGCAGACTATTTTCAGTGCTGAAATACAGCAACAGATTTGCCACTAAGGGCATTTTTAACATTGATAGAGACCATTCTTTATTTAAGCTATTGATCATCATCTACTTTTATACTCACCTAGTACGAGCACACTTGATAAGAATTATTTGAGATTTGCTCGTGTTTTTAAGAGATGCATGTCTTCAATTTAAAGTTAACATCAATTTACACCACTTCTTCTTTTTTTATTTAAATTTTTACGGCAGGTAATTTTATGTTTCCTATCTCAAACTCTAGAGTACATATGCAATTTCGCAATTCGTATGTTATGCAATCAAAACCACTGTTCACTTTAGTATCAAAAAGGTCTTTACAAATAAGTCATCCCTCATTTAGAATAGTAATCAATCAATCGCTATTTACCATAAAGTTGTTCCACCGACCAACATTCCAAGTAGATTTCGAACTTGATAGACAATACAATAAACCATCTAGAGACATAATACTTACATATAAACATCACATTGATAATATTATTGGTTATGTGAAACTTCTAGATAAACTGATATAAAATATGATTTGATGTTGATGATACTTGATTAATGAAGTGAGAAATCTGATATATAAAAGTCACTTGAGCTTCTTAGAATTTGGGCAGATAACTTATCAGTTCGATTTCCACTCCACAGCAGTAATGTGTCCGTGAAGGTGGCCCTCAAAAGACTTGTCTGTTTGGTTGAAAGTGCCTCCACTCATCCGAAGTGCCGGTTGATAGCGTTTGCCGTGCCATGTGCTTCGAGTAGTGCTAATGTGAAGTGTCACGGGCATGCCCGGATACTCAAGCGCAAACTGAATCCTTTGAGATAAACATAGACAAATAAAATAATTAAGTTTGCATTTAAAACTAACCTGAGACAAATTTACAATTCCAGACATGTGTCATGAAAACACAGGACGTTAGGAACAGACCTTTGCGCGAATCTCTCTTTCCTTTTCTAAGCGAAAGAAGGAGTAGGAGATTGACGCCCAGCTTTGTGTTTTGATGACACATGTCACAGGAAAAATAACTCTCTGTACACAGGTAAAATAACGGTCAGTACACATTGTTTATAGAGAGGTAGAGAAGTATTGGGTCTAAAAAGAGATTTTTTCCAAGAGGCTAAAGTTTCAGAAGACAACGATGACGGCAGTAATGGCCTGTATCGAAAAATGGCCCCCGCCGGTGACATAATTACTTACTCCGTTGAGGTCGGTTGGTAGAGAGCACATACCAAATATAAGAAGCCGAGTTTCATCGGTCTGTATGTTTACTTTAGTGACGTCATGGTTTCTAGATTTAAGCATATAAAGGAGCATTAGAAGGTGGGAATTATTCAGATATTAGGCTATTTGCGTAATTAAAGAGTCGTCACAAAATAGTATGGAAAACATCAATTGAAAAAACGAGTATAAGTAGTAGTTTGAATCTCTACACCTCGCTCCGTTCGTGGCATCATGGTATAGCGTTTCAATATCAATCATCCAGAATTACGATATCGGATGATAATAACATGTTATATTAAAGCGGCAAAGATAGATAGATCAATGAAATTATAGTGGAATTTATATTTCGATTAGTGTTTAAGGCCCCGGTAAAATATGATCATGTATTTCATATAAGCATCAAACGAAGTAAAACCAACCTTTAATAAAGCAATTAGACGGTAAATATTATTTGCATTTTTAAATAAGCTCCAAATAAGTCTAGAGGGCAAGCTGATTCTGCAAAAGTCATCCAAAAAGCTGTAGACGTAAAGAAGGCTACTGGGATTTATAAACGGGGATGCCTTCGTGGAATTTCAATAGTTTCAAAGGCATTAAGATTTCTTAAGAAGGCGTAGTGTCGAGACGCTTTTACAACAAAGCGAAATCCTTTCTATATTGAATTTCATAGACATTGTTATTCCAAATGTCGATGTGCTGATTACTTTCCCCGCATCAGTTGTTCAGTTATCTGCCAAGTGAAGCGGGAACAAGGGCATGATACGCTATCCGATCAGACCGACTAATTCACTTCACATCCGAGCGACCCCGAATACGTACCAACGACATGTATACTAGAACGCATTTTCGCAACAATAAAGCGTAAGTTGGCTCCTATGAAAACAGGGTGTAATAGACAGGTCTAGCCATCTTTTAAAATGTGATTAAAGCTATAACGTATTCTGGTTTGGAAACTGATGTTATCCGATAGTTTTATCTTAATCTCCATGAGAATCTAATGACTGATCGAAAATGTTATTATCTTGTATATTTCAAGGTGGAACTTCGCTCCAAGTTCATATAGAAGATCTACCTAACGACTCCATAAATACAGCTTTTATTATCTCTTGTAGCCTGTAAATAACTTTTAACTCCTAAGCTCCCAAACTTTCGTTACGTCTAGGCAAGTTAACTTCTCCCAAAACACATCTCGCGTTTCCATGAAACACTACTAACAGTCCCCTTCTCCACAGGACCATGACGGCAATATGTTTCGTGTGCAACCTGCCTATCCTGTCGCACCAAGTGGGCTTGGTCTGGGCCGGGGGCAACGGCTGGGACGAGATGACACGCTCCATCCTGGAGGAGTCCACATTGCGGCAGAGGCTTGGCAGCAGGAGGGATTCGGCAGCACAGGTCTCCTGCCTGTCACCCACAGACCCCGAACCCGCGGATCGTAAGTGTGATTACTACAGCATATTATGAAGGAACTAACTTTATTTTAGGATACTTTCCTCTTTTCAAAAAATTCTGATCTCTGTTGTGAGATTCCATGTTTGCAATACGTTTATCATAAAATCGTAGTAACATTATCACGTACATGTTACATAACTGCTATGGAGATATGAATCAGAAATAACCCAGAAATGTACCGCTATGTTTAAGTTTATGTAGATAGGTATCTAAAGACATCCTTCCGTTTAAGCAGGTCCCCGTCGCCGTCGTTCGTCACTGGCCCAGCTGACGGATATCCTCCGTGAGTGGGGGGGCGGCGGCAACAGCACCACGCGACGGCAGCGCGCCCCCCTCTCCCGCCGCGAGACCCTTGCAGACCTAGCCCGCTCGCTGGTCGCACGACCCATTGAACCTCCACCGCGGCGCCGACGGGATTCCTCAGCAGACTCCGGCATCAAGTCCATGGGCAAGCGCCGTGACTCCAAAGCGCCAACTGACTTCAACGACTTCCCAAATTGGGAACGAAGGGATTCCGCCACGAATGTGCCGATGCGTGAAAGACGCGTCAAGAGACGAGGCTCCGAAGACGGTAAAAAGGAACGCCGAGATTCTGTGGATGGCAGTCGGCGTCGGAGAGATTCGGTTGCCGCTCCACCGAGGATCGTCGCCACACACAGGAAAAAACGTGGATCTCCACCGACTCCAGCACCATCGTCTATTGTCGATGCGTCATCTGACCCTGGACCCTCAACTTTATCCCCTCCGATGACAGTCGTATCGATTCACGAGCCGAGCAGATCTGATGGAGAATGTCAATCCTCAGTAGCGACATCAACAGTCTGTACAATGCCGACAATTATAACATCTGCTGTCACACCATCACCGACATCACCTACACCACCCAGCGCCGCAGCAGCCGCCCAAATTAATTTAAATCAAGGAACTCAAGCTACACCTTCTGGACGAACCCCGCCTAACTTAGGAGGCAGACGAGATTCGACAACACAATGCGGCCGAAGGGATAGAAGAGAATCGAGAGCAGCTGCTAGTCCGACTAGACTTGGGCGACTGCAGCGACAGGCCACCGCATTCGACGACCCAACCGGTCCACCCGGAACAAAGCGAAGAGATTCCGGTCCGTCTCTGGGGCCTGACGACGAAGGGCATGCACGACGAGATTCGCTGAGCCCTGACTCGGCAGCTCGACCGCGTCGGGATCGCTCACAACTCAGCCCCGACCGGTCTGGTGGAGGCGAGCTGAGTCCTTCAGCAGCAAGACGCCGCGGTCGGTTGCGACGACAAGCCTCGTGCGCTAGAATGGGTCGCACGCGCAGCCCCGAATCCAGTTCGTGCTCGAGTCGGGACCCGAGTCCGTGCGCGAGGCCGCCCGAGCGGACCATCATTCGTCGTCAATCCACCACTGAAGAGATACTCATAGCTCGTGGGTTCCGGCGCCAGTCGACTACAGAAGAGATGATTCGTTGCCGCAACTTCCGCCGTCAGAGCTCGCAGAGTGACGACGCATGCATGCGCGCGCGCGGCCGCCGGGACTCCAGCACGCAGATCCTCGACGGCACCATCGGGACCATGACCGTCGAGACTACTAGCACCTTCTTTGACTCGAGCACCCAAACCGGTGAGTATTCGAACTTCCCTTATAGCCGAATGCACTAAATGTTGCTTAAATAAATTTACGACTCAAATGTAATGTCCACAATCGCTGCCAATTCCTTCAGAACAACATTCATAACAAGAAAATAATTATCACGGAGAGCAGAAAGAACAACTAGTTACAAACATTATATACTAATAACTATACTTGACCTAAGTTTTTTTTTATTATGGAATAAATTACTGTCTACAATAAGAAGCTATCACTGTAGTGGATAATTACAAAAACACTCTAATTTAAATTAATGCATACAAAGCCACGTACTTACATGATAAAATTACAACTATGAAGCTCCTCATCAACGAGTTCGGTATTCAAAAGACGTATTGAATCCCTCAATCTCGATTACGTCATTGAACTGAAAGAGCCGCGTTTCAGCCGAAAACATTAGCAACAATTTAAACCCTATGGTGTACGAGAGTCACACTCAATATGACAGCCCAGCCACGTGTTCAGTCCACGCCCCCTTTCGTTGGCCAATCGATTTCCACGCAGGTTCGCCGTCTCACTTACGCGGGAAAGCGCTGCTTTATCGACTGAAGGGCAGAATTGAACGTCGGTGGTGAAATGGAGTTACATTAGACAGTAGCGCCGCGATGACAAGGTGGGGTTTCGGTGAGCTCCGTCGGGCGGTCAACGGCAACGTTGCGAGATGAGAGCAGCGAACGACCGCGCGCGACCTATAGAGGCGAGCCGCCGAGCGGACCTGCGCGGCGGCGGCGGACCGAGCGGCCCAACTGTCATCTGTTGCCCGAGGAGCGCTGCCATGTTTACTAGAACGAACGTAACGCGCGCTCCCAAAGAATAACCTCACAAACAATACGATAAAACCACCAATTCACACCAAAAACCACCGTTCAACGTAGTCAAAGCAACGAATTTTATTTCCGCGTAGCAATACAAGTTTTTCATAGACAGTGTTATTTTATAAAATATATTTTGTGGACGTTCCAACGTCGTTTACGAAATCTTCTGAAAAATACTGTTTTGTGACTGTAATAGTTGTTGTGTTAATGATTCCCCACAATGTTGAGGGTCGTCGAACACAATCGTGATGCGGAACTATTAATCTCTGAAATCTAACCTTCAACTGACATCTCAAGTAGAACCTACAAAATGAACCCTAATGAAAGTGAAAACAGCTTTATTTATGTTTTGTGGAAGTGCCACTGACTCTTAGTGCGCACAAACTGATCCAATCGAGTTAGTTTTACAACGAATATGAAAATATGCTTTGTGATTAATGTGTCGGCTGTAAATTAGCTGTCTACACGCGATGGTGAGTACTTCCGGGTCAGTTTTGTAAATCCTCATTAAAAATGTCAGTTCAGCCCTTGGTGTAAGAATAAAAATGTTAAATAAATCTTATCCTATTTTCCGCCATTTCAATATAATTTTACCTTACGTTTTAAAGATATACTAAAGTATAAAACTGAAATGAAGCCAGAATTCATGTCTTAGTAGTTTTTTCGCGAACCGATACAGTTGAATCTCTCGTTGCCACGACCCTTGATGGAAACCATACAAATATTGCTTTGTTTGATGAGAGAAATTGAAAACTTCTAGCACAGTAGAGCATAGATCTAGAATATGTAGAGTAGCAAAGCCATTAAAATTGTGAGACGTATTTTTTTATTTTCGAGATGTTATCATTCTTCTGTGTGTTAGTAAAAAATAAAGATGTGCCCGATCATCATAGTCGAAAATTATAATTTGCCGATCCACCTTTATGAAGGGGACAATCGATGAATACCATTGAGGGGAAAATACGAGAATCACTTTCAAGCTATTTCAACAATTTTTTAAATAATTCGAAATTTCCTAGACCAACAAAATTTTCAGGTTTCGTTCAGAAACCAATCAGACAATGATATGAATAAATCAGATTTAAACTTTATTTTAATTCACACCAAATCCATGCAAGGAATTAAATAAATCCATGCAAGAAATTAAATAAATCCATGCAAGAAACTCATTCCAGAATTTTGCCCGATTGTGGAATATCCATCCTCCGTGTTGAACTGCCTCTTCCACTCAAATTTCTGCAGGCAGGATTAACTTAAGCATCTGTTGGAGAAATGATGATGATGATGATGATCAAGCATGTTGAGTTTTTTCATTTTGTAACCCAAGATGTGCCCATAGTCAAGTACCGATACGGTTGGATCTATTGAGTATCGACAATCGACACTGTAACTGCTTTGTTAAGCTCTACTCTAAACGATTTTTACGCAAAAACTCACTTATTCACTTCACCACCAAGTACTATTTTAATTCAAACCAAACTTTTGTATTCACAGTGTGAATACAAAAGTGTGAATTTCACACCCAATACAACCAGGAGTGCAAAAGAGAAGTGTCATTGCACCGATCCTCTATATCTTAGACTGCAGATCTTCCAGACTTTGTCGCTGGTACCTTTGCTGATGACGCAGCAAAACTAGCTTCAGACCCAAACCCTTCGGTTGCATCCGCCGAACTTCAATCGAGCATAAACTTATTCTCAGAAACTGGAGTATAAATGCTAATGAAACCAACTCTATACAAGTTACCTCCTCTACCAAAAAAAACACAATGTTATTATATGTTATTTATATTTTAATTATTTTATTATGACATTTGAGACTCTTTACATCTCTCAGAAACAATAATTAAGTACTTTTTTTTTTCTGATAATATGATACAAATAATAATACCAAATGTTCTGTAAAAAATGAAATGAAATGACATGTGAAAGTGCCGTTGTGGCCTATTTACAGAATAAACGTTTTGAGTTTGAGTTTGAGTTTGAATGTCATCCGGTTACGCTTAACTACCCCAAGAAGATGGAATAAATACGTCGGCATCTACCTGGATAGACGACTCACATGGAGAAAACACATTTTTACCGGAATTTTTACAACTCCGGAATTGTATTCATATTCTATTTGGAAATTAAAATATAAAGGAACGATTACAAGAACTTTTATAAGCAAATGCGGTCATACATAGGCAAGACAGAAGAGTTTATGCAACAGGACAGTCCTAGTGCGCAATAAAACTGTATACAATACTTTCGTCCGAAAATTACTTCTCTACTGGCTTCTCAACAGAAAGTTACATATGTCGCTAAACAGCAAGATTCTTGTGTATCAATGCGTCATAAATCCATAAGGATTTATGGTCTTCAACTGTGGGGAACGGCAGCCAAACGAACAATACAAACCTTCAACGATTCCAGTCCAAAACACGGAGAATAATTGTAAATGCCCCATGGTATGTCACAAATGAAAAAATCCACCGAGACCTAAAAATACGTAGGGTACATGAATAAATCATCAACAATCTCAAAAGATATAAAAACATATTTGAAAGGAATACAAACGCACTGGCCTCAAAATTGATGATGACGGAAACCGCAACCCTGAAAATACTGTTAAGAAGAGCAACACAAGATCTTATCGATAAATAAAATGAATAGGATGAGACAATCGCTCCAGTCCTGCAAGTCAGTCTCGATAGTCTCAAACAAATATTTTTTTAAAATTATAATATTTAAAAATTTAAATAAAAAATTAAATCAAAATTCAAGCCAAACAAAGACATTAAAAGACAAATTAAAGACAAACATATTTCCAAAAAAAGTGTTCACTTAGAAACATGAATAAATTCATTATACGTAAATAAATTTCCCGACAAATTCTTCAGAAGGCAATTAATTGGAGGCTTGTCAAAAAAATCTTGTCTCTTGCCAGCTCTTTCACTCTTGTGTTTTTACCGATATATTTGTCCTTTTATTTTTTTATACTGTTCATTCTATCTATTGTCAACGATGAAGGAGGTTCTAGAGTGATGCGAAATCTATGCCGTAGAGTATTGTGTACGTGAATAATTATGTGTTTTCGTGTTGTATATCTCACTGTTAAACTTACTTTATGCTTTATTGCACATAAAAATGGTTAATAATATAATATGCACAAATAAGAATCAAAAATAACGCACAAATGACAATGAAAAATACATACACAAATGCGAGCTTTTAATACTACTAAAGATGATAACACTTACCGATTAACCGTGGGACCGACCTCTGTGGTGCAGCGGTCAAGGCTGTGCTTCCCAAGCGAGAGGTCCTGGGTTCGAATCCCAGCTGGGGTTGAAGAAAAAAATCCCCAGGTCTTGGATGTTTACATGTTTGTGACGTCGCTGTGTCTGGTTCCCACAACACACGGGTATCCAGTGTGGGGCCAGAAGCAATGTATGTGCCTGTATGTAAATGTTATGTTATGTTATATCCCTTTTTGTTATTTTATTATAAAACCTCTGTGGATACGATAAACAAAATGCGCTATTATGTCTCATTAGGAAAGAAAATCCAGAATTGCGCCAATTATTTCTTTCTTCCTATTGATTTTATTCTAAGACTTAATTCGTGATTTCGGCCCCGGGACATCAGATACAGTCATTGACCTCGACTTTCTTCATGACGCACAAAATAATGTATAAGTAAATAGTGTTTCTCCATGTTTTCTCATTTTCTCGAGGTTACAGGGCAGTAAGTTCATCCGTAACAATTACCGGACAGAGCTCGGATCTCGTATTAGATTCGCACGATAGGATAGAGAAAATACATAGGTTTGGATAACACTTGCTATACCACAGCTCTATATGAGTTCTATACATATGAAAAACAATACCAAAATCATAATTTTAATCTGAAAGATGCTATCTAAGAAATAGCTAGCACTAAAATTGTAGAAATGGTTATGATTGATGATATGAATGATAAATGAAGCCCATTCATGTCCCCACCGAGGGGCACGCGCCTTTTCCCGGATACGAATAAGATTGAGCCATACTCTACCTCGCTGGCTCAGTGCGGGTCGATGGAGGGGTGTCGGAGTTGTGGCCAACCCGACTATCAGAAGTTATGAAGCTGCCCTATTAGGGCCTCTGACAGCTTTACGACTACTGACCACTGAGTAGCGACAGTAGCCGGGACCTACAGCTTAACGTGTCAGCCAAAACACGGAAGCGCCCGAAATAAATGCCACATGAAAAGGACACCCATCCAGTGCCCGTCTCGGCCAGATGTTGCTACCCGCATGATCGTTTCTGATGTGCGAATACCGCTGGGCCTCGAACGCTTCGGGGAATTTGAATAAAACCTTTAAACCGAAGATATATTGAATTGGCTTGTGTTTAAACGATTACCAAAAATGCACCTATTTTACTACCAATAAATTCGAAATGACTGCCAGAATGGATAAATGTCCACCAAATTGTGTTTGGATAAATGATCGCCAAACTTCTTTTTATGGTTTGTGTACTTAAGTTTATGTTTTAAGTATTTTTTGTTGTTCTTACATGTTCAACCTAATACGATGGATAAAGGGGGCTTCGCTTCGCTCACCCCCTTTACCCTTCACCTAAGCTACCGCAGTATTTTTCCCTGATATTTTCTGCAACTTTTGGTGGTCATTTAGCCATTTTGGGTAGGAAAAAAATATTTTGGTGGTCATTATATTTGTTGCCTATTGAACTACATGCAACTTTCACTAAGGTCATGTTAGGCTTATTGGATGAATCTGAAGCAGGTCTACTTCCGGAATTCCTGTGACGTCATATTTATGGGACGCCCTGTTGTGACCACCATACAGTAGGCTTGCCAAGTTGTAGTGAAATTAGCATCTGCTGGCTGGCACTACTTTTGGGTTCATACATTATAGCTGTAACAGGGAAAATTAGTTTGGTAAAGTTTTACGGAGGCATTGGAGACAATATTCTGAACAACAACGGACTAAAACGTAGAGATATGTGAAGATAATTATGCCCTAATCAAATTAATTTGCTAGTGAAAATCGATCATAATGACGTCCCAAATAACCATAAAATGAATGTATATTTAAGATGATGTATCTTTATTATTTATTATTGATTATGTGTGTATGAATATGAGTTTATCATAATTCTCAACATTATTTAGTTTGATGTTTATGGGTCAATAAGTATGCGTGGAATATATAATTTTAAATGAAATGACACATACCGAAATGTTCATAATTCGGTTGTTCGAGTTGTTCAACCGCCTCATATTCGCTATCTTGCCGCAGCTACGCCATAAAAACTTACTATCTACACTTACTATCGCCAAAGCTATAAAAATGTTCAACTTTTATTCATATTACCTTGCAGGGTGTGACATAATGGTGCCTATTTCTATTTAATTCACGGCGTTATTAAAGATGACCTTCTGAATATTATTCTCCATCTTGTAACATTTCGAAGAATTTAAATATGAAGTTAGTTTATCTACATTCTTGGCAAAAATATTGAAAAATGTTGAAAATCTATGCCATCGGCTTCATAGAGAATTTTGTTCGGAATGCACCTTTATAAACAAGGGTCCCGGGTTCGAGTCCCGGTGGGGGCAAATGTTTGTTTGATGAGAACGAATGTTTGTACCCTAGTCATGGTTGTTTATCTATCTAAGTATAATATTTCTCTATATAAGTATATATATCGTTGTCTAGTACCCAAGATACAGGGAATCCTAGTTTGGGGCTAGATCAATGTGTGTAAAAGGTGTCCAAGGTATTATTATTATTATTATTATTATTATTATTATAAAGGCTTTATACAACGGTTACACTTTTTGTAACAACTGTATCGCATTGCAATGGAAAGATGATCATATCATAATATAATATACCTTGTATATACCTATATATAATATACCTATTTACACACATTGAATAACACTAGCTCCAAACTAGGTATTCCCTGTATCTTGGGTACTAGACAACGATACACAAACTTATATAGATAAATATTATACTTAGATAGATAAACAACCATGACTAGGGTACAAACATCCGATCTCATCAAACAAATATTTGCCCCCACCGGGACTCGAACCCGGGACCCTTGGCTTCGTAGGCAGGGTCACTGCCGACTCGTCCATTCGGGTCTTCATTTATTTCAGTCTCAAGTGGTAAACGACGAATGTTGAACAATCTGATGTTTCTTCAATTTAAGCTCACAATTATAGAAGGGTATAACACAATCACCTAACGTATCAAGAAATCAAGTTGAGTTAAAACTACCTTTATTACTTTTTACGCAATTATGAACGATTACAGCACCATATGCTTTAGGTATACTGCTGTTAATCTGAGCAAATAGCAATCTTCATAATTTTTAATTTCTTTATTTAACACAAATATAAATTAAAATCGTGTACAAAGGCGAGCTTACCTATATCAAGAGATCTCTTCCAGCAAACCATGTCAGGATGAGATAGGTTAATCGCTGAGCACGGTTAGATATATGTGTCCAACATAAACTACATACATAAAATATACATCCTAAATTTATATATGTGTACTAATAAATATATACATACTACCTACATACAATCTTATTTAACAATTGCACACCCTCTCAATATAACGATAACTATTATAATACTAAAACACTTATAACAACAGCAGTTAATTACAAATACAAAATAAACATTTGTTAACAATAAACTTTCGCAATTAAAACTCCAAGTTTTTCAAGATAGGTAGGTACCTTAATCAATATTGACTTCAATATCATTGTCAAACTTCCTAATGAAATCCCAAAATTTAAGCAAGTTAATAAAATCCGATCAGAGGAACACAATGAGAAATGTGCTTATTATGCAAAAAGTGGAATAAGAAGAAGTCAGCACAATCGGAATTTTTGGCCAATCCCGTAAATTTGATATTGCCTAACAATACGGTATAGGTATATCTTCTTATCAAAATTAACGTGTGTAGCTTTGATCTAAAGTTCTATCATATCACATATCTTCATTGAAGGATGCTTTCAGGTTGGTTACTTTATTACTTATCTACCTCAAGTAGCATTCTATTTCACATTTTTATAAAGGAGGCCTACGCAAAGAGTCTCCGTCATCGGCCAAGTGAGTCTCGCGACATTAATTTTGTCTATCTCCTACTTTTACTTGCATACTTAAATGTACACCGAGTATGCATATGTCACCGTAAGATATTCAAAACCGTTAGTTGATAAATTAAAGCGTTAGTTGATCAACTATCGACAGAAAGTAAACCAGACCGATAGGGTTTAGAATTTACGTTTATTTTGTTCTTACATGTCAACCTAACACGAAGACTATTCGGGGGCTTCGCTGCGCTCGCCCACTCCGTCTTCACCCTACCGCAGTGTTTGCCCTGGTATTTCGTTTGCAATTCAAGTTTAAACCAGTTTACTATTTAACAGTTTTAACCATTAGTTTATTAACGCGTCATATAGTAGGCAGTACGCTGCAGTTTACTATCTGTCGATAGTTGACCAACTAACGAGAAGAAAAACGTTAGTTTATCAACTAACGGTTTTGACAATCTTACGGTGACATAATCATCGCTCCTCCATTTTGAACAGCATGTTCAATATGGATTTCGTCTACCAACGTAAGTGTACAAAACATAAGACTATTTAAGACCCTGGCCTGGGTGTTGTCTAATGCCCATCTTTAAAGCACTATTCCTCTTAAAGTAGACCCTTCCCGAATCTCGAAATGAAAACATAATTTTCTTTCAATGTGTATGTTTGAAAACATTGAAATTAAGATGTTATTCACTCATTACTTGATATTTCTTGGGATCTAAAAAGAATATTGATATGGTTCTTGTTCCAAAAATAGGTATTCGAAATATCGTATATTTTTTTGTTTGAAATTAAGAAATGATCAGTGTTTTTTTATTAATAAAAAAACACACAATTTTCACTGTTACGTTTGATACTGCGCCAGAACAGGTCGAAAATTGTTTTACCTTTATTTAGTTGTTTTCTTTGCAAAACTTGTTGTTTTTACGAAAGTTAATTAATATGTCGTCAAGTGAAGAGGAAATAATGCTTACGCCTAACACACTAATGGAAAAAAAGCAAAAGGAGTTATTGAACAGACATTTCCGCCTGAACCCAAGCTTTGTCTTAAAACGTAAGTATTTTTTACATTATCACTATTTTATTTCCTCGTAACCGAAGTGAAAAGCCGAGAGTATAACTCGGTCTTGAAACCTATTTTATCCTCGACTTAATTATCCAACCTCACTAAGGCTCAGTTGGATACCATAAGTCTTGGATAAAAAAGGGCATGTTTAAGGCCATAGTTGTACAATCTACTTTTTTTATCAAAGTTTCACAAACCACTGATTATTTCAAACACTATGTTTTAAGATATTTTGAATATATACTATTTTTTTGATACAAGAGCCATATCAATGATCCTTTTAGATCCCAAGAGATAAGTCGTCAAAAACATCTGTTTAGTTTTTTTGATCTAGTTCCCCACCGAAACGGATGTAAGTACATACCTCTATATTTTCATACCTTTGTTTTCTGGATTTGGAAAGTGTCTCATTTGGAAGGAATAGTGCTGCAAAGATGTTTATTTTACAGTACCCATCGTCTTGTCCTTAATTTCAGTCCAGGTAAAAACAAAAATATCAGACAAGACAATAAGTTCAAAAATTAAAACCCCTCTACTAAAATGATTAGGAAAACTATAATCACCGGGTGGTAAGTACGCTTCTAACCATACGACTAAATGCAATTAAAGCAGAGTGCAAGAGCTATTAATATACATATATTTGTAATGTGCTAATTAATCCCTTACTTTATGCCCTCTAGAGGGAGCAATATTGAATAAAATGTCTCGATATATCTAACTAATACATAGTCGGTCCATAAGTTCTGTCACAAATATTTTGCCGCATTGTAAATAATACCAAGTTTATTTTTATTTAATACTATATATGGTTTGATAGCTCATTAAATACTGATAAATTAGAACGATTATTGGATTTAAATGCTTAAAGCCATATTACACAAATGCTAGTTTCTTCAGAGATTTTGCACTTTTTTAACCTATCAAAAATACGGACGTGATTCACTTTATCTTTTTTCCATGACTCTTAAAACCTTTCAAACTTACGTGAGATTTTAGTCACGAACCCTCTCTGAACCCGTTACCTTCATTTTGAAGCATAAGATAACTAAGTCTGGGTAAAACTAATTTTCATATTCACATTTTACGTAGTGTACTTGTTGCCCACAAGATAATTTTTAAACGTTTTTCTGAAAACGTTAAAAGTACGTAAAGTTCTCTTTGGGAGCAGTTGGAACTGAAAGCTAACAGAAAATCAAATGTTAGTTGTTAAGCATGGTCTAAAATCGAGGTTTCAGAAAAAATAAAAAAGACCTTGTTGGTTATCTGGAACACTGTTTTTTTATTAAATTTGTGGTAAGTGGTATTTTTGTCAGTTGCGGCGTGTTTTGGGTTCGCGATTGTCTCAAGTTATAAGGTTTTTTTGTCATATTGCGATAATCGTACAAAATGTATTGTATTGCAATTTGATTCGTATAAAATAAGCTTTTTAATCATGTATAATACGAATAAGAAAACGTTTATTGCTGAGTTTTATCTATCAAAAACCTTGTGACAGAACTTAAGGACCGACTAGGTATTATAAATGTGAAAGTAGCTATGTTTGGATGTTTGTGTGTTGTGCCTGCTGAACGGATTTGAATGAAATTTAGCACAGAGATAGTTTATGAGCTAGATTAACATGTTGGTTACTTTTAATCCGATTGCACTAGAAGGACGGTAAGGTTATCTCGGTAAATTATACCTCCCAGGAACACGCAGACGAAGTTGTGGGCATCAGCTAGTAGGCTATATGAAGTGGGCGATCAAGATACATCGTTTCAAACAATACCTGTTAAACTATAGTGATTCTGCGAGAACAGTAGACCTCGCTTATTTAAAATTTCAAGCTTTTGGATCTGCTAGAAGTACCATTATCAGCAGTTGTGGAAGACCACTGTAAGGATTCTTTTCCCATGCAGCCCAACACTTAAAAAGCAGAAAATAAAAAGTTTTTGAAAAAAGTTTAACAAAAGCAGTTTAAGTTTTGAAGTGGGCTTCCACTTCTGCTATTGATAGTACCGACATTAGAATTTCGATGATCGATGATGACTTGATGAGTCAGTCAGTTACAAAATGACGAATCTTTGAACGGCTGTCATTTCCAATCTAATGGTTCAAATTGACTGAATTTTGGGAAATTGCCTGTTTAAATTGTGGCCTATCAGTCACAGAGTTGCCTAGCTTTATCTACATCATAGTTACAGGGGGGGGGGGGGGGGGGGGGGGTCGAAAATACCCCGAAGTGCTTCGCCCTCCACCCCCCTTTTTTTTTCGCAACATCTTATGTAGAGTGAGTAGAGTGTGCCTCTCAAACTTGATTGAAATCCGTTGATAAATAACATTACAGAAAACTTCCCCCCTTTTCTCCGATATTTTCATAAAAATTTAAATAAACAAGGAACTTGTGGGCCAATTTTCGTCGAAATCGATTGAGAAATGCGACCCGTAGGCGAGAAAGAAAGCGGACACACGCATTTTTCGCCAATCTCAAAAGTGGACGCTTCGCTCGCTCGGTCAATTAAAAGAAGTTTAGTTTGGATGTCCTGGTGGAACAAATGAACATTAATGCACACATACAAACCGGTCTAACATATAACCCTCATTTTGGCTTCGCTGCATAATAATAAATAAACGAAGTGGAAAATTCGGAATGTTTACTTCCCTGCTTTTTATTGGAACCGGATGCCACGGACTCGAAAAGTTTGAGTATAAATCATTGAGTTTTAAACTACGGCGCTTTTCTTGGAAGTAACAAATGTGCAGTTTGGTACCTAGAACCTTCTTTTATTTTAAACTTCGTAATTGTTAGCAGCGGTTTAAACCGATGCACAGTGCCGCGTCCCTTGGACACTAATACCAATATAAAAATCGACTCTTAGATTCGTGGAAATTTCAGTTGTCTTAGGCCCGTACCACGACGACCTCTGTGGTGTTGCGGTTGAGGCTGTGCTTTCCAACCTTGATATCCCTGGTTCGAATCCCGGCTGGGGAGAAAAAACAATTCCCAGATCTTGTAAAGTCGCTGTTGCTGGTTTCCCACGACACAGGGTATCCTAGTGTGGGGGCAGAATTAATTTTGTGTATAAAAAAACGCTCTCAGCTCTGAGAGTTGCCTCAGCTATGTCACAATGACGGTTTCGTCATATCATATCTATCTTTCATTTTCACGCGCTTGAGAGTCGGTTTATCAATACAGGCCTCAGTAAACTTGATGGGTCACCGAAATTATATAGATTGTCACTTAACCATCTCTCACTCTCTAAATATAGCATCATCAATTTGCAACATATCGGACAGAGCGCGAATCACTTTGTCGGTTCTGATTTATGCTTTTTGTGTCATACATAACAAATTACTGAACTATTTACAATTATTAATATTAAATTTGCCTCTGATCACAGACCACTCCGCACCAATTTGGTTTTTGATACAAAACTACACCGCCTGAAATTATTTAAGAGCCGAACTAGACATTTGAACAGAAATACTTTGATGGCTAATGCAGACCAGTTCCAATTAGAACTCAAAAATAGTTGTGGATTGCTACAAAATATAGATAAGGATGATGTACAGGAACAGTACATAAATATTCAACAGTGTGTAAGAAAAGCAAGCAATAAAATTAAACAAACAAAACCAAAACTTAAAAAACTTTCAACAGATACATTACAGCTTATTGATAAACGACAGAACTACAAAGATGATAGGAGCGGTGAAGAATATAGACTGTTGGATAGAAAAGTAAAAAGATCAATGAGGCGAGATATTAGACAATATAACACAAAGCTCGTACAAACAGCGTTAGAAAATAATAAATCCCTCAAAATTGCTAAGAAAGGAATATCACAAAACAAATCATGGATCACTTGCCTAAAAGACACGAACGGAAATAAACAGAGGGACAGGACCAAAATTATAAATATTTGCACTAACTTCTACCAGAACCTTTACACTAGAATGGCGAATACAACCGGACAAGAACCTGCTTCAGCATTCTGTTGCCCTGATAACATATAACCAATCACTGGCTAAGAGGTTCATTGCGCCCTTCGCTCAATGAAGTTCAACAAGAGTCCGGGCCACGACGGCATATCAACAGAAGTGTTGAAGTTGGGCGAACCCATTTTACTACCACACGTCACGAACTTTTTTCAACTCTCTAATGCATACCGGACGATTTCCAGTCAACATGTGCCACTCGGAAATCATACTTCACAAAAAAGGCGAGCGATCAGATATCGGCAACTACCGTCCTATCAGCCTTACATCCCACCTGTATAAGACTTTTATCAAAGTGATAGAGCACCGCATATCTGGTCTACTTGACCAAGCTCAACCACCCGAGCAGGCTGGGTTTCGACCCGGTATGTCGACCTCAGAACATCTCCATACACTGAACCAGATTATTGAGAAGTATCATTAATATAACCTCCCTCTATATATTTCCTTCGTCGACTACTCAAAGGCATTTGATAGTTTGACACACACATCCATATTTACAGCACTCCATAATCAAGATATAAATACATACACACTACATCAGACTCATCAAAGAAATTTATAGAAACAGTACAGCATCAATTAAATTACAGTTTCCGGGTCCATCATTTCCAATTGAAAGAGGCGTCAAGCAGGGCGATCGTCTCTCCCCTAAACTTTTTACGAGCGTCTTGGAAAAGGTCTTCAAGCCACTAGAGCCAGATTGGGAGAGCAGGGGTATAGACGTCGGCGAGGCGAAGCTTACAAACCTTCGTTTCGCCGATGATATAGTCCTGTTTTCTAATTCACCTTCTGAGCTACAAACTATGCTGCAACAACTCAGCCATGCAAGCCTCGAGGTTGGACTTAGCATGAACATGCCAAAGACCAAGGTCATGTCTAAAAGTAAGGAGCATGCGGTATAGGTGGATGGGGTGACAATTGCATATGTCCAGGAATATATCTATCTAGGCCAAACAGTCTCTTTCCAGGCGCGACAAGACAAGGAAGTCGATAGACGCGTCGACAATGCCTGGAAGAGCTTTTGGTCTTTGAAGGAGCTCATGAAGAGACAACTTCCGTTGTCCCTGAAACGCAAGCTCATGGACATGTGCATTCTTCCCATCCTTACCTACGGAGCCCAAACCTGGTCTTTGACTGACGCACAAAGGTTCAAACTCGGGGTTTGCCAGAGAAACATGGAGCGCAGTATTCTCGGTGTTCGGCTTTTAGACCGGATCCGGAATACAGAGCTGCGCTCCCGAAAAATGATAATAGATATAGCTCAGAAGGCTGCCCAACTAAAATGGGACTGGGCCGGCCATGTTGCTCGGATGCTGCCGAATAGCTGGGCTAAGAGAGCCACAGACTGGCTCCCAGAAAATGCAAAGAGAAAGCGTGGCCGACCCAGGAAGAGATGGAGTGATGAGTTGGGTCTATGGGACAAGGAGTAGAGGGAGACCGCTCAGGATCGGATAGAGTGGATGAGGGGGAGAGAGGCCTTTGCCCAGCATTGGAACATGGTGGGCTAGTAATAATAATAATTTACAAAAAATTATCTAAGGAGATTAAAGGCCAGAGTATCTTCTAGATTCGGTTACATAAGATTCTATTTTAGATACTAAACATGCCCTCTTTGATTTTGTTGCTTAATTTGTTGTGCCTAACTTTCCTTTGTCACATATGGTCCTGTTCGTAATTCGTCCCGTTCGCAATGCGTCCCGTTACCAATCCGTCCCGTTAGCAAACCATCCCTCGAACGCACCTCGTCCCGTGGGTGACTATGGTCCCGTTAGAAAATCGTCCCGCAAACGGCCCACGTCCCGTTCGCGACTTGCCCGTTCGCGAGTCTGTCCAATCCCGATATCTCTATTCATTGCTTTGCGAGCAACACATGAGCAACATCGACGACCCGAAGGGCCGAGTCGGCAGTGACCCTGCCTACAAAGCCAAGGGTCCCGGGTTCGAGTCCCGGTGAGGGCAAATGTTTGTTTGATGAGAACGGATCTTTGTACCCTAGTCATGGTTGTTTATCTATCTAAGTATAATATTTATCTATATAAGTATGTGTATCGTTGTCTAGTACCCAAGATACAGGGAATCCTAGTTTGGGGCTAGATCAATGTGTGTCAATAGTGTCCAAGGTTATTATTGTAGTAACCGGGCTACTCTTATTCGAGATTTTCACGATCAGCGACACAGACTTACAGACACAACAGTAATATCTACCCGAGTAAAAACACGTTGGCGCCTATCTAATGAGCTAACCCCCCCCCCCCCCCCCCCCCCCCCCGCTTCCCGTGTAACTTCCTAGTTCGGCAGTGCTAACTGAACAGTGAAACGGCACATTGCACACGTAATTATTTTAAGTTTTGGAGATATACATTTTCTTCAGCTACTTTTTATTTCTTTGGGCAATAAGTCTTAATTAATTTGGCATTGTTGGGATATCGGCTAGACTTCAGCAAACGGGCTATTTGTCAGGGCTTTCGTGATTTTTTGGTAAATAGTTTGGGTCATTTTAAACACGTTCTAAAATTTTCAGGTGTCGGAACTCAATAGTTTTTCGGATATGATTTTTTGAAAATCTATAAAATTTAGCTTTTTGTATAACAAACACAATCATACAACACGCAATATTAACTTCAACATGTGCTACGTTTCGTTGCACGCTTATTGTAAGATGAGAATACATAGATGAAAGTGTGCATTATACTGAATTATATTGTAATAAAGCTATTTATGATTATATTTTCTCGTCACAAGCTTCAGAAAGCCAAATTCATTTATTCATTGCTTGATTTTTTCTTTTTTATTAAGTTTTATGGCCCTGGAATGTGGTCCCTTTAGGCCTTCATTGCTTGCATTCGCGTCAGTGAACATAGTTTCCTTTCGTTTGAGTCGCTTTGAACACCTACTTTGGCTTGAGTAGGTTATTGTAGCTAAATTCAATAGGGTTATAGGATAGGTTGGAACTTAGAAGAAGCAACTCCGGAGTGTAGCGGAGCGTATGCAAAGAAAAGCCAAATTTGGCTAGAGTAGGTTATTGTGGCTAAATTTCAATTGGATTATAGGTTAGGTTTGAACTTAGAAGAAGCAACTCCGGAGGGTAGCGGAGCGAAGCGGGGCGGAGCATATGTAAAGAAAAGGCAAATTTGGCTAGAGCAGGTTATTGTGGCTTAATTTCAATGGCAACAAACATAATAATCATCAAAATAAATTTTTCTTGCCCAAAATGGGTAAATCATTACCAAAAAATGCAGAAAATATCAGGGCAAAATACTGCGGTAGCTTAGGTGAAGGGTAAAGGGGGTGAGCGAAGCGAAGCGAAGCGCTCCGGTTCACTTCAGCTCCAGTTGTATTATTACGTTGTGACCTCACCAACCTATCTTTCGTTTAACACAGAAAGTGACCTATAGCCACCAATTCGATTCTGTGACACCACATGGGGTTGCCTCGCTCCATTCTGCTTCGCTTCGGATCCCAGTTTCGTTATAACGTTGTGACCTAACAAACCTACCTTTAGTTAAACTGTACATTGAACGATGATTGTTATTTTCAAAAAATGCTTTTCTATAAACTCCATTTGCTCGTATTTTAGTATCTGTGCTTCAATGCATTTCTGATTTCGCTTTCGGAGGAGATACCTTCCTATCGACCGCGCATTCTTTTTGAGATCCTATAAATACCTCATGTTCAATACAGCATGGTTGAGTAAATATCCAATATTTAATGTGCCTGAAACACTAACAAAAACATATTGAAATTTCGGTATAATCAAGCCTATATTTGTACCGATATTCGATGATTTTGAATCATGCAAATATTTGAAGAAAATTCCAATACCCCAACAATGAGGGAGGATATTAAATCACGTGGGCGCGGGTCGGACCGTCTATCCAAAAAAGGGAAGGTCCTATTTTAAGGAGTTTGAGGGACATCATTCTGAACAACTTTTGCTCTGAAACCTCCTTGATCAGAGCAACTTAATTTTTTAACGTTTCCATACACTTTGAGCCGCGCGATCAGCAGATATATATGGATAATAGAAAAATAATAAATAGGTACAGATTACAAAACTATGCATCTATTTTCACATGCGAAGCCGTTGCAATCCTAAAATGCCTAGAGGTAATTAATGACTACTCGAATGCAAAAAAACACATTATCTTTTCCGATTCAATGTCATCCCTCAAAGCAATATCTAATATTAATAATAATGACCCTTTGGTTAATTTAATAAGAGAAAACCTACTAGATCTAATGGATAAACAATGCGTTGTAGAATTATTCTGGATACCTAGTCATCAGGGTATTCCCGGAAATGAAAGGGCGGACACCGCAGCCAAAAACGCTACGAGATATGAGCAATGCAATTATACGACTATTAATAAACCAGACCTTAAGAAATACCTTAAACTGAATATTAAAAGATTATGGAACAGCTGTTGGGTAAAAAATAACAATAGTGCCTTATATGAGATAAGAAAATCAGTATTCGAAAAGAGTAAATTCCATGTAAACAATAGAAAAGACCAAGTAGTTATAAATAGATTAAGAATAGGTCATTGTAATGTTACTCATTTGTATCTGATAACTAAGGAACCTAAGAAAAAATGTCTAAGGTGTAGTAGTGATTTATCTGTCAAACACTTGTTTATTGATTGTCCAATGTATAACACAGAACGATTAACTGTTAATCTTCCTAATAATCTGGAGGATTGTTTAAATAATTCAAAAAAATCTGTTAAATTTCTCAAGCTTATCAACTACTACGACTTGATTTAATATTGTATCCCTATAGTGGTCGCTAATGACCTTAGCTGTTTGAGCGACCTTAAATAAATAAATTAAAAAAAAAAAAAAAAAAAAGTTGATCTGATCAAGTTCGTGTCATAGTGAAAGTTTGTCAGCAAATGATGTTCCGAGCATCTTATAATATGACAACAAATTTCTGTTACGCCCTGTCTACGTCATGGATTTACAGACGAACCTCACATGAATCACGGTCGTAACGAAACACGGAACACATGAATCAAATGACGAAACATTTCTTTTATTCATAAACATAACTAGCTCCCGTCTCGCGGTAGAATGTTTTACTAAATGTGGGTCTCAATTTGTGCGTCTACCACACCGCATGGGAAATATTTCCGCAGTTTTTATGTTTGAATTCTGGTGAAAATGGTACCTTCATCGTTTGACTGAATAAATGCAACTTCGAGCCACGGATACCCGACAAATATTGCACATCAAATATTTGCACAGCAATGTTGATATGAATCGGGCCTTTGATATGTAGCCAATGTTGTGTGGCCTTTCAAATATGTGGTTATTTCATCGGATATGGCGCCGGCCGGAATAATGATCAATTTATTTATTATTTAATGAGGCGAAAGCAAGTTACAAATTGTTTGCGAGATACAACTGGGTGGTGTATTTTCTACATGCAATATGCAACATTACAGCATCGCGTAGTGAACAAAGTTAATGTGGCAGAGTTCAGCAGAGTTCAAAATGTATAACCACTTAAACTGGTTATTTTACTAATATCTTTTCAATATATTATATCAATCAATCAGTAAGAGCTCGTGTATCGGTAAAATCAGCTTATTTGTTGGTTAAGATTTTAGACAAAACTATATTAATACAAAGTTAATAACAGCTCACATTGCAATATAGATTTTACGTCAGTCGTTGCGGCAGAATAGTGCGAAAACTGTGTGTTTTTATCTTATTTTCGAAAACCACTGATTATTTCTATGAGTAATTTCAATACTATGTTTATAATATTTGAATACCTATTTTTGACACAAGAACCATAGCGATATTCTTTTAAGATCCCAAGGAATACTACGTTTTAACGCGGTGAACAACATTATTTTAGTCATTTTGTTTCATACAGTTCCCATTGAAATAAGGATTTTTCAAACACTACAATCAAAGAAAAGGTGTTTTTTCTGGATTTGGACAGTATCTCCTTTTGAAGGAATAACGCTTCATTTGTTTAATGAGAACGGATGTTTGTACCCTAGTCCTGGTTGTTTATCTATCTAAGTATAATATTTATCTATATAAGTATGTGTATCGATGTCTAGTACCCAAGATACAGGGAATCCTAGTTTGGGGCTAGATCAATGTGTGTAAATAGTGCCCAAGATATTATATATTATTAATGTATGTGGTTCAGGTATTTTCCGTTAAACTATAAACAATTCAATGAGTACAGGATATCGTAAGTAATCAGAATTAAACGATTACAGACATATATTCATACTCAGTCAACTATGTTTATTGTAATGTATTTCGTCATAATTTCCTTTCAAAATTTCTAAGGACAGTGTGGTTGGCTTGAGTTTGAAGAAGTTTTTTGTTTGCAGAGCCCTCCCCGTTGTACGACAACAATCATTATCACGAGGAATGTCTTCGATGCAACTCCTGCGGCCTGAACCTGACTGGTCCCAATCAGGTAAGAATACAATCCAAGTATAACTCATGTCCAGCTTATCTCATATCAGAAGATAAAAAATGCATTGCATCAAAATCAGCGAACCGAATATTTGTTTTGACGGAACCAAACTCATTGTAGACCTGTGTTATCTGTAGTGTTCTTTTTGCCTATCTAATATAGGAGGTTAGGGGTCAGTTTCGTAAAGTCTATGTCAGTTTAACTGACATAGTGTTGTTTGCTGATGATACTTCACTGGTCTTCAAAATTGAAAGACAAAAAGGAGAATTTGATGATGTTAATGGTGTATTGTCTTTAAACTTGAATTGGTTCACAGTTAATAATTTATTGTTAAACGCTGTTAAAACCAAGTGTATCAAATTCTCACTTCCAAATGTCAGGCAAGTTGAGACCAGTTTAGTGTTAGACAACAGCACGTTAGAATTAGTAAATGATACGAAGTTTCTTGGAATAACCATTGATAGCAAATTGCAGTGGGGACCCCACATAGATAAATTGGCTGGTAAATTAAGTTCTGCGGCTTACGCTGTTAGGAACATCAGACAAAGCACGGATGTGGCTACATCTAGGCTAGTATATTTTAGTTACTTTCATAGTGTGATGTCCTATGGTATCTTGTTGTGGGGGAAAGCAGCGGATATTCAAACTATTTTTATTTTACAGAAAAGAGCTATTCGAGCAATTTATAATTTAAAACGAACAGACTCCTTAAGAGAGCTTTTTAAAGAAATTGACATACTAACAGTAGCTAGTCAATTTATTTTCGAAAATATAATGTATGTACGCAAGAACCTTACAACATTTTCCAAACTTAGCGATAGCTGTAATGTTTACCTAAGAAATAATCACAGACTATGTGCGCCCCGTTTTAGACTCGCGAAGGTTAGCAATTCTTTCAAGGGTCAGTGCATTCTCTACTACAATAAGATACCTCTGGAGATTTTGAAATTGCCATTTGAGCAATTTAAAAAGCATGTTAAAGCGACTTTGTCGAAAAAGGGATATTACAATGTTCAAGATTACTTAAATGACAGGACTGTATGGGGTTAATCTGGCTCAACACAGACCTTGCTGTTAATAATTTTGTAATTATTTATTCCAGCTTATTAAATAAAAATAAATCATAATTGTATTAGTTAAGCACAACCTTCTTCTCCCACAGTGGTCCAATGTAGAGAAGAGGCAAAAAATGACGTTTGCTAAGAATATGTATATATATCTACAGTAATAAAGTACATTTGAGTTTGAAAAAAAAAAAAACTCTTTCTCATCTTGGCCATTAGCAGCAACAGTAACTCAGGCCCAGTTCTGGCTGTTGAGGTAAGGGGCATTCGCCCGTCGTCTTCTGGCGGCCGCCCGGCGCGGCGGCGTCGTTAAACATTTATTTTTTCGAATATGCTGAAAAAATAAAAATGAGCGTATATTCGCTTATTTTCCTTATAAGGATAAGAAGCAACAAAAGAGGAGAATTTAGGTATAAAATTATGACAAAAATTTGTAATTTTTTGTTAAAATTATTTTATTTCCTTTTTAATATACGCTAGGTTCAGGATTTTTTTTAAGATCGAGGCAAATGAACCCAATCGTGTAACTAGATTATTTAGTATTTATATAATATTTTTATTATTATTTTTGCTAAAAAATTGCGTCGTCTGATCTTTGGCCTTAAACAAACCGCTCAGCTGATGGCCGTACTAAATACCTAAATAGAAAAAACATTATATACAGTACGTCGGCCACAGTCTGTGAATCTCCTTTACACACAACACATGATCATGTAGCATATCAACTGAATCTATTGGCGACAGAAGTTTATCAATGCGAGGCTCACCTCTCAGAGACGTTCACAATGGTATCTTCATTCTACTCAAGCCCCAAACTAATCAATGGCATTTCAAAGGGAGGCGAGCCGATCGTGCTAGGCGATTTCAATCTCTACTATTACCTGGTGCCTTCGACGTACGACACACGTGTGTGTAGGTATGAATGTATGTAGGTAGGTAGGCACACTTTTTTTAGGTGGTTGGTTTTTAGGGTGCCGTACCCGAAATGTCCAAACTGTCGTCTGTTACACAGGTTTTACAGCCAAAAACGGTTAAAGTTTGGTCTGGTAATTTTCCCACTGTATACATCTTATTGAACCAAAGCTATACAAATTGTCGAAATTTTTTTTTAATGTATAAACAAAAACGGCCGCCAATTTTCAACCTTATGGCTTCGTAATATAGTCCAAAACCTATGAAAATTGGTAGCGATTTTTGTGGACATCTGTCCTATATAGGATAAAAAGGGCGGCTCCCAGACAGCTAAAAGTGACGCGAAAAAAAAATGGACCTACCCCATCGGGTTACCCGATTCGGGTTTGGTGTCGTTGTTCATAGATCGTATAGAAGATAAATATTGTATTTTTAATTTAAAAACATTGGAAACAAAGGAATGAGAAGCCGAATTTTTACCGACGAAATTAGTCACTTGCCAATGACCTTAAAATTTTGTGACAATGTTTATTATTACGTATATTTTACTAACAAATACCAACATATTGATGAATCAGAATTTTTGTTTGAATTTCCCTCAGCCTAAAAGGCTTACATTCTACATTTGATACGGAACCCTCAATATGCGAAGTTCGACACGCACTTGGCTGGTTATATATATATATTGGTTTGTCTGTAATGTTTTCTGCGTGTGCTGATACAAAAAGAGATACCTACTGAGTACTTTACCAATCCATGTGTCTTCTCTTTCAGTAAATCAATAGTTTATAATTTCTATATTCATGCTGGTTAAATGTAAAATAACGTGTTCAGAATATACATATTTTAACAAACAAGTTAATTAACTGGAATGAACCAGTCTCTAGCAGTTACGTGGAATTGAAACGTGCAATTTACCTCATTGTTTGTTTTTTTTATCTCCATTGATACTCTGCTCTTGGCATTTTATTGTATTAAATCTAAAGCTTGTTGTTTAAAGTGGCCTAATTTTTAGGGTTTTGTAGAGAAATAAGTAGCCCTTATAGTTTCGTCAAGTCTGTCTGTCCGTCCGTCCGTATGTCACAGCAACTTTATTCTGAAACTATTAGGACTACACAGTTGAAACTTGCTATGTAGGTGTATTCTGTAAACCGCTTTACGATTTTATACAAAAATTTAAAAATACATTTTCCTCATACATGGAACTGAAACCAAACATTTTTTTTTATCATCCAACATATATGTGTGGGGTGTCTATAGATAGATCTTTAAAATTACGTTGAGGTTCCTCAAACTATTTTTCCTCAAAGAAAATCGATAAAGAGACAGACCCTCCCAAAGTGGAAAAAATTGTGTATCCCCCCACCCCCTCTAACTTTTAAAGTAAGAGAGTGAAAAGATTAAAAATATATATGTGTTGTGTATCTCAATAAACACTTTCAACGAAAATTGGTTTGAACAAAATAAAATAAGCAGTTTTTGAGATATAAAACATTTATAACTTTGTCATTCATACAAACACTATGAAAAACAAAGTAATTATTTGCTGGTGAAAAATTATAGTGATATTTTGGCTTGATATTATGTGAAGTGAGTACCTTCCTAATTTATTTATTTTTGCTAATATTCTACATTTATTACGGAACCGTAAATGTGCGAAGTCCGACACGAACTTGGTTGGTTATTTTTTTAAGATTATGTTTGTCATCGACTCAAATCATCTTCTAAAATTCGAATCAATCAAATCTTTTAATTTTATTACTATGAGGCCTATTTCAATTTAAGTGATATACCTATACACCTATTCATTATTATGATGTAGATTTTTCGATACTTATTGCGACCAACCGATCATGTTGTATTTTTTAAATAACCTTTCAAATATAAAACCAACGAAGCTTTGAATTACTTAAATTCATCAACAAAACGTATAAACGTCTTCGCGAACGTTCCATTAGGAGGTATTGTAAAGGTTATTTCAGTTTCAGACGTAATTAAAAGTGTAATAAACAGCGAAAGTACGACCATTATCGAAAAAGATGAGTTTTTATCGTTAAAATAACACGAAGCCTGTTGGAAACTTTGGGGATTGAATTCTGAAAACCTATTGTTTTATGATTCAAAGCTTCATTTATTCAATAATTAAATAACAAAGCCTATTTATTAAATATTTGTATGTACATGTACTTGCAAGTATTGTTCAACTGTCGATCAATCTCGAGTATGATAATGACGAACGCGGTTCCTAAATATCCATTTACAGGTAAAATAATTAATGTTGTGCATTAAATTAACAAATGGGTAAACAGAAACGTGGCAATCTGAAAATATAAAGGAACTATAATTTCAAATCTCGGAAACAATAGTGAAAAGGACGACAACAACGTCTCGGGCACGACACGGAATTCACAAATCCCAAGATTCCGAAGCGCATTTCAGACTTAGCAAGATTGCGAACTAAAAATCTTAAAATCACGTTTCCACTTTGTTACTCAATCAGAAGGTACAGTCACGTACAGACAGGTACAGCAGAGAGGCAGCGAAAAGTTCTTTGAAGGTATCAGGGTGGACGAGATAAGTGAGTAAGACGGATGTCCAAGTCTATACTCACAGATTTTCTACCTACACATAAAATCGCTCCTAGGAACTGGTCATGTATGTGATGGATCACCTTATTGTGGCCTGCGAAATCATTTCTTTACTATCTAGATAGAATGGCAGTAAATATATTTGAACGAGTATAGTTTGATATAACCAATTTAGATTGATAATAGGAGAAAAGAATAGCTCTTATCATGTAATAGCTAACCGTGTTAAAAGAAAAAATATTAAACAGCGTTTAACCTTAAAATAAACGTCAAATCCCATACGTTTTTGTTTTTAAATAAGTGTTTAAATGTAGGTTTTTTAAACATTCAAAACACGTTCATTTCCTGCTCGTCTCGAAAAATAAAATACACTCGACAATCTTCGATACAATAGAAACATACGATATCCAATGACATGCATAAATATTACAGATCAAAGAAAGGAGAATAATAACAATGTTGGAATGAGTATGAATCCTAAGCTCTCTGTTTGGAGGTCGTCACTAGGATCCAAACGCAAAATGCATTTTGTAAGAGAGAGCTTACCGGTTCTCACAAAGTAAAGTCCTCTCAAAGGATAGAAAACTTTATTAATGTTGCGTCAATGTCGGTCCCGAGTTAATAATGAAAAAGCTTTCGTAAAGTTAATTTCGTTCACGCTTTTCAGTGCAGAAATCGTATTTAAAAAGAAGAAAAGGAATTACATGAGTAGGAGACAGACATTTCCAGCTGCACAATGAAATTATGTAAAAAAGCTATATACTTAAATAAATACATTTGTCTGAATTGCGTAGTGAAATAAGAGCGTAGGGCAGTTAAGCTAAGCATGTTCAAGTTCATGTCTGACTGTGCAGTTCCTGACCCAAGAACAAACATGAATTAGGTATGTAATTTACACACACAGATAAATATTTATTAGCTGATCAAATCTGGGTCAAAGAAAACATCATTGAGAAAATCGTTCTCGTTGTAACATTTACAAAATGGTCACCAATCACACACACATGGTCACTTTCTTAACGATAGCTGTTCTCTTACGTCAACTAAAATGTATTATGTTTTTAAATGGTTTTTATTCTAGCACGCAATGTAGAGATGCTTGCTTATATCTATTTAACTGACGCGAATCCTTTGCCTACAAATGGTCGTCGTCGGTCGTTCCGTCCGCTCTCGATTTAAATAACAATTGGTTTTTATTATTATGTTTTTTAATTAGTGGCCGTGGAAAGAGACCAGATTGTACCTTTATAACTTCAAAATCTGTGGCTTTTGTGCTGTTTGTGTTGATATTTAATTCCAAGCAGGTAGCCTGCATAATATGAACGGAACGATAAGGTTCCTTACAGTTGTACAGGTATATTTTACGACCGAATGCGGAGGCTAAAGCGCTGGCATGGCATACTAGGTCTGCCGTTTTCCTAGCGAGATGCAGAACCAGCTTGAGTTTGAATGTCAGATTAACTTTGAATAACCAGTTGTGCATTAGAGCCTCAAGCTTTCTAATTAGGCCTTCAGATACTTTGTGCCCCTATTACCCCTTAAATAAAAAGGCGATATGAGTCCCTGGGACCGGGTGGTTCGACTGTCGAACGACCAGGACAACATTAATTTAAGTGGTTATATTCTCAAAGAGAGTATTGCCCGCAGAAACGCGCGCGTCGCTTCAAGAACCAGATCCTGTGCGATCTGCACTTCGCGGACGTTGCTTTGATGGAGTGCAGCGACTTCATGCAGCAACTGCGCAGCTTCAAACCGCAGTCGCTAGGCTGCGCCGTGGCCAGGCGCAAGTCTTCCACCACGCTCATCTTCCCGCTGCCGCCGCAGGCTTGTTCAGGTAACAAACAAAACTAACAAACATAATATATCTTCTGTAATAGTATTCGACGTTCTGCATCATAAGAGAGTGGTCCTGAGTTCGAGTCTCGGCAGCTACAGCGCTGCTTCCTATAACATCATCATTATCAACATAGATAATGATGACCTCCGATTCTGACTTATATATAAGTGAAAGATCCCGCAGAGGTTCAAATCCCGACCGGAGCGGAAGGAAAAAATATCCCGGGTATGTTTATATACCTACCTATATATAGGTAGGTATGTATGTTACGTCCTATTTCTGTTTATCATTAAAGACACTGCGCAACCATTTAACGTCACTGCCAGATTTTGTATTTGAAGGGGAGGGGTTTTGGAATTATTCAACCAGTAAGTTAGTAATATGCAGGATAGGCGTTAGTATGGAACTTACGCCCGTTTTCATCACGTGCCGCTATTATGAATCAATCACTGACCTCTCTTTCAGAAACTCGGGGGAAATTCTTTTATTATTAAAGAGATATCAGAAGGCCATCAAAACATAAGGCCAACTATTTATTTCTTATGGATGTTTAAAAGGGTAATGCAAAATACATGTTTGGTTGAGTTTTGTCTTCATTACCAAGTTGGTGTCAAAGTTTCGCAATCAAACCGTGGTACCTCGAACACTTCATCATCCAAATCTCAGTAAACTTTTGCGTTAATGAAGACCTTCAATTAAATTATAATAAACTGACGGACTATTTTGTAAAACGTCACAAATTCACTACCAAATGAAATGTCAAGAGCTTATCCATATAATAATTATTATCTATTTATTTATCATAGTAAGGCTCACAAAACAGTAAGTAGTCTTAATTATGTTAGATAAAACAGAAACATCTGAAGCTTAGCTTGCTGGTTAACCTGTATTTCAGTTTCAGCGCTCATCCTATTTACAGGATGCGTGCTGGAAATTGCAGAGATTGAGAACCAATCATATCAACATATCTGTATCATGTCTCAGGTTGGTATCGATGTTGCGAGTAAATACGTGCTGATATTCTCATTGGCTCAAAGCGAACATTGAAAGGGGAAATTGAAGCATCGAAATGCACACGCTCTTATGCACTCCAAACGTCTCAGATCTATACCTTGCATGTTGAAAGTTACTCGTGAGGATCGTGTCGTGAAGTCAAAGGTGATCTAACACGGTAAGAGTATCTGTACCGGACTATGCAATGTATAGGGAGTTTTCATATTCATCAGCTTATTCTTAAATAGCTTTTTAAAGGACTTTGTAAGAAAGTGTCCTATGTTGGTGTAAGCAACATAGGACACACATGGTGATGGCTTAGAGCAAATAAATACCGAAATCAGATTCCTGTGTCTTCAGTTTTCGCAAACATTTCCTGTGCAAGCTCTATGGCTGGTGGTTGGTGATATACTATGCCTATGCATAGTATATTACCAACTCCAGCTTAAGGGCCATAGTAAGAGGCCGCGCCTTAATTTTCGGGATTATTGTGAAGATTAAACTGCTAAGTCATTAACTGAGAGAGAGTTGTTAATTGTTTCCAAACTCGCTTTATAGAATGATTGGTTCAGGTTTACTTACGCGGTATTATTACGATTTTCTTCAGTTATGTGGTATTATAGTATCTGTGGTTATGTTGAGCATTAGGTGGAGCAGGATCTTTACATCTTTGCATAATGAAAGTATTTGTCGCCCAACGGAAAATTGTTTGTAGTTCTTGAATGTATCGGGTAAACGAAAGCATACTAGTGAAAGTATATTCCAATATTGAATTATATCACCTAATATATGTAAGACAGCAAATTCACAGAAGTTGTAAGAAAATATTAAAAAATCGACACGAAATTAAAACCATTCGTTGACGGAAAGTGTCCATCGCACAACGGAACAAAAAATGTCCATAGCTCGATAATTTAACTGTTTAACAAAAACACGCTATAGTACGGGCCAAAGCAACGTTCCGGAGAGGTCAGAAATCATTAGGCCAGCCCCGCCCCTCTTCCTACCTGCTTGTAGGGATGCGTGTCGCAACCATCTCTGATTATTGATGGTGTTATTTATAATAATAATTGGTAATGTTAGTTTTGAACCCATTCTTAGCAAAAAAAATATAAAGACTATCGCAAAAAAATACATTAAAGTAAAATAAATATAAAGACAAGGTTGTTACAAATTATTATTATTAAAATTATGTATACACTTTATGCAAATAATTTATAACTTTACATAATTTATAACATAAAAAACAACATAATAAATGTCAATGAATTAAAACTTAAACAATAAACTTAATTTACATAGTTTGCGTTAAAAAATCTCTAAATCTGCTAAATTAAAAGGGTTCTTTTTTCCTGCGACCTTTCCTTTAATTTAACTGGTCCAATGCATATACTTTCACCGGCATACGGGCTTTGACTTTCCGAATCAATTCCTCTATAATCTATGGCTTACCAAAAGGAATGTTTTTTGACGCCATTCTTGAATATCCGCCTTCTTGAAATGTGTATTCGATAATTTTTCGAGTTGCACTGAGTGGCAACTTGTCTTGTCGATGAAAATACGGATGGTTCTTCAAGAATTTTAAAAAATAATTTATCTCAAAAAATACATCCTTGCATACACAATGTCACTCCTTTCCATCAAATATTTTCTTCCCTCGACGCTGGTTTGTTATTATACTATTTTCTTTAAAATTCTCTTCTTGGATGTCTTTCCGCATTTAATCCCAGGTATAGATTCCTGAAATTTTGTCAGTATTTTTTCAACTGTGGGATACTCTTCATTGTCATAATGTGATGAAACGATGCGATCGAGCACATCAACGTCGAAGTTGTTGTCACAGGTGCCGGAACCGTTAACGTCTTTTTATTAGGTATAGATGGAAGCCCTTCTTTAAAACTTCCTTCTTGATTTTCCAATGGTCCTCACTAATAAACGCCGTAGTTTCTTGAGGTGTATTGAGAATGAGCGGCGAAACTTAAGCGCGGTCACTTTTCAGTCCGTCAAAAAATTACAAAATGTTATGTATAAGGCACAGAGTGCATGTTAATATCACCCTTCATCTTCAAAGGCTCCAGGTTAGAAAATATCGTTTCCCTTGCTCAACAGCATTTTATAATATAGATATGTGGGACTCATTATTAGAAAATACCACGATAATATTTTACTAATGACTGTTTAGAAAAAAAATATGACCTATGATATGCTACTTATGCGTTAATAATCAGTTGTATATTAAGTACTCATTTAATAACTCACATCACATTATTAGGTCATTATTTAATTACCCTAATTATAAAATAATACTTAAACCGATTGCTTTATTTATTCATCGAGCAAGCGTAATTTATCGATAAGCAATATCGACTTTAACCGCATCTTGTTGACAGCTCGGTTTATTAACCCATCGGAAAGTTCATTCGGACCGTACAATAGTATATTTAAATATAAAATTTAATAAACGAATACATTTAAGACTTCAAATTTACTGACCGACCACCGTACTCAGACTCAGTTAGAAACATTAATTCTAAATTTGAATTTACATACAAAATAGTTAACTAAGAAATCCCTGATGAATCATTAAACGACTCTGGGTAAGCTAGTAAATTAGGTAAATGTATGCACTGTAAAAAAATCGTTGTACGACGAATACTTTCGGTTATTCTACGATGCAAAGAATTTGGTCCTGACCAAAGTAGCTTTAGTTATACCTGATGTATTTTTAGTTATAAATCTCTTTAATAAAATAATTTTTACGTCCATGCAAAAAAATCTCCCAAGGAAGACCATACCATAAACCGTTAAGTAAAAACGCAATAAAATCTAGGTGAAAACCTTTTCGCCTAAATATCGCAGTGCATTTGTAATTTTATGGTTACATCCCTCAAAAGGAAAAAGGAACCCGTAATCACTTCGTTGGCCGCGAAAGGCTTGAGGATAAGTTTCTGATCCCTTTTGTTTCTCCTTGGAGAGCATTTTCCGAAATTCCCGTCCAAAAACGCTTTTTCTTATAAGGTACACGGCAAAAAGAACTATGAGCTGAATTTTCCTTTGCCGCAACACCCTCGTTTATTAGAAATACGTCAATCCACGTCGCGGGCGGGGGACCGACGCCCGATGATTCGACAATGAGAACCGTTTTGAATTGCCAGCCCTGAAATGAAATGCAAGGAAACACAATTTCCGAGAAGTCCCAGCTGTACCGATAAAACCCCAACTGACGAGAGCAAAAACGTAGCCCATTTTCACGGAAGCTTTAAGAGCACCTCTGAAATCATCGAATTAAAATTGAAGCAGTAACCCAAATGAAGATTGATCAAATATGTTGACAACATGTTTGGAATGTAATCCACGTTTACACATGTATCCCTCAGCCATGGTTAACATAATATGAGAAGCCTAGATTTCTAGCTCTCGGCCACCTGGTTATCTTCAATGACCTCAATGTGCACGGGAGGAGATGCAGCTGGTGTATTCTATTAATAACGCAAAAAGTTTCTAATGATTTGCTATGTCAAACAAATCATTAGCTCAACCTCAACCTCTCTCCGTAATATTTTATTCAAGTTAAATTAGTTTAGTTACGATTTGCAGGTACATAATACAAATGACTTGGATGACCGACGCAACGTGGGCAAACTGTCTTTACCCCACCTTACGGCAAAAGACGTGACGCTATCTATGGCATGTTATGCTTCAAATATATAAAACATATATGTTAGTTCTGGTACTGGCACTAATCGGTCTCTTTTATTTATTTCGGATGAAAGTTTTCAAAGGTTGTGGTAACTTTTATCTGAAATATTCACAATGTCAGTGATGGCAGGACTGACGCCCCGCGCCGCCGCCGCCGCCGCGACTTTTCAACAAAGACTACAAGCGGGCAGGCGTCGGTTTATTAAATTTTCATCAGTCGCAAACAGTTGAAAATTTACTTCCCCCGAGCGAAATCTATAATCTAATTATATCAACCTGTAATTAATTTGAATGAAGGTTTAACGAGTCGGCCTCTCCCGATGTGAAATTAGTAACGTAATTGAACTGACAATCACCAAATAAATAGATGTAGCGTCAACTTTGGATTGCGTAAACATTTGTATAAGGCATAGAATATAACATCATTATAGAAATTAGTATAGTATACTATTCAATAATCCTGTCTATAAAATATATATAAATATATGTAGGTATTTCTGTTTCACGAGATCCAGCTGTCAACAAAGTATTCCTGCTCCACCTTCGCATTGAAAGGCCCCGACATGTTTTCGCGTGCCTCATACTCTCATGGAAACTGCTTTTATAACTGATATTTTTATTTTCATCTTCAGCAGGTACACTATTTGAGAATACGCTTTTCCCCATTTCTCATTAAGGATTGATGCAGTTTTTTTAAAACTGTTATATCAGTTCCTAGGGCTCCATCGCATGAACTGACTAGTGGGGTGAATGAGGCTCTTAGGTCTTCAGCTGCTCGGTCGTATTTTGAGTGCTTGTTATGGCTCTCGGCTATGTTTCTGTGCTGTTTTTGAGGTGAGCTTGCTGTAAGAGGAAACATCAGAATTTACTATGCGTACGTCGAAGAACGCTTTCCTTGCAGGTTCCCACCCACTGTTGAGTAACAGATCACTCATAAGTGCTGGTTGATTTATATTTGCGACTTACATTATGGATTCTATTGTGCCAGTTCCCCAGGCTAGTTCGGCCCAAATTCTACAATCATCTCTGTGTTGATCATGTCCTTTTTTATTTATTCTCCTTTCTTGCAGTTTAATGCGTGGTTTAGGTCGAAATTACTCTCTCCGCATCCGTTTCCTCAGATTTGATGGTATGCGTTAGTATGTATACTCTTTGATTGTACAGATGTTTTATAACAGTCGTTGTTGTTCATGGGGTCGTTAATGCCTAGGCCGCCAAGTTTCACCGGTAGGCTGAATAGTCCATGTTCTAGGGACGTTATTTCTCTGTCTAAGATTGATGATATCAGTGTTGTCAAAACAAACCATGTTTTAATGTGTGAAATTCCTCACAAGTGTTATCCATGACTGTTTGTAAGTATCTCCATTCACAGTAGAGTGATTTTGGCTGTATGTACAAGTTGTAGGTGTTTTTTTCTTGCTTTTGCCAGTCTTATACATTCGATCCATTCGTTAACTTTTTATTTGATGTATTCGTTTCGTCCATTCTCGTCTCCGATCACGCCGCCCAAAAACCGATGTGAAAGTTTTTACTCCAAGATTCCCAAATATTCTGATAGCTTCTTCGGTTGATTTATTTTTGACTATGATATAGCTTTTTGAAGGTTCTGGTAAATAACCGTAGTTTAGACCTAGTTTCATCAGTTTTTCTAGCCATTCTTTTACGTTTTTTAGTTTACCAAAACAGGCGGAATCATCAGCATACCAGTTTTGTACATATTTTCCAGGGCCTTTGCAGCTTTGGATTACGGGTAGAATTCCGACTGCATTGCCAATAGATCACCCTGTGTTGTTCTTTCCTTGCTTAAGATGAAATTGGTTGAGCCTGATAGGCAAATGACTGTGTAACCTCTATGTGTGTTGAAAAAAAATATTGCACAGCGCGGCCAGTAGATTCTAGCATTCATTGGGCGACTCAGCGCATTGAAGGAATTTGAGGCATCAATTAGGATAATACCTTGGATAATAATAATAATACCTTGGACGCTATTTACACACATTGATCTAGCCCCAAACTAGGATTCCCTGTATCTTGGGTACTAGACAACGATACACATACTTATATAGATAAATATTATACTTAGATAGATAAACAGCCATGACTAGGGTACAAACATTCGTCCTCATCAAACAAATATTTGCCCCCACCGGGACTCGAACCCGGGACCCTTGGATTCGTAGGCAGGGTCACTGCCGACTCAGCCATTCGGGTCGTCATTAGGAGGAGGCAATCATCATCTTCACCTTCATTAAAACATTTGGTTATGGCATGAATCCCTCCTTCAATACACGATTTCATACCTGCACATAGCTGATCAGAGCCACATGCTAGTTGAATGTCTAGCGCTATTGCGGTCGCTATGGCTTTTGCAATGATGCGTTGTAGTATTTCACCTATGCCGATAGTGCGGACGCCTGGGCATTTATACAGTACTATACCACTTCTTGCTAATAGAGCTCTTATACACGGACAATTTCTTGTCAGTGCTGCGATTGACTCTCTCAGTTCTGAGCTGTAGTTTCTAAAGCGAAGTAGAAGTGATTTCCATTGTTCTGAGTCGGTGTCGCTTGGTCCAGCTTCGCCAGACAGTTGTCAAGCAATTTTTTCTATGTGGTTTGACATGATATCGACATTCGTCATAATGGGGAGGTCAGGTTGGTCTATAAAATTTGATAGTTGTGCGGTTACTTGATTACGATGTTTGTCTTTAAATATTTGATGTACTGTTTTATTTCCTAGTTTTTCAGATGGGTCCAAGATTCCACCCCCGGATCTTTCCGTTATCCATTTATTTGCTTATCAATTTTTTCCTTTGTAACATAAGGCGCCCAAATATTCGGCAGTATGATCAAAGTCTTATTTCTGTTTGTTTTTTGATGCTAGCTCTGAGTTGCACATTAAAGTTTCTGCACTCAATGCATCATGACCAATGACCTGATTTCGACATCTCCAATCTTCTTTGAAGTGTTCGCCTAATATCCTGGCCTGATTTGTATTGTACTACACAAGATGAACATTTTTTCAGAGTTTCCTTCTCCTGGTAGGTTGTTTAGGAGGTATTTTAACTCTGTGGCAAGGAGTCTGGTTAGTTATCTGCCTACGTTTCCTTGTGGAATATTCTATTGCTTACTATGAAAAATTAATAAAACAAAACCAGCGATCTCTCCAGAAAGTCTGGGCCATCTTCGCTATAAAGTAATATTGCATTGAATCCTTTTAGGAAAAAGTTTTAGATATTTTCTGGTATTTGTTTATGGATTGGTTTACGGGTTCAGGGATTGTTTCATCTTGTATTGGCGCTTGGTTGAGGAGTTCGTTTGTTGTTTCGGTGGTTTGGCTCATATTTTGAGCAGGAATGGCGGGTGGGTGGAAGTAATCTGGATGCGACGCGAGGATATGTCTCTTTAAACCTCGTTTTTTGTAATCCTGTGAACAAAACGGGCATGATCCTTGTATTGGTATTGATGTTTATCGCATGGATGAAATTTATGGCTGCGATGATGATATATCAGCATCGTCTCCTCCGTCGGCGTCGTCGTCCTCCATTATTGTTTCCGGGTATGTAACTTTGTATAAGCAATTCACTATTAATTTTGTGTTGAAATACAAAATTAAACTGGGTTTAATAGAAAAATAAAAATAAAATGTTTTTTTTTTGACGTGACGTCTTGTCAGTTGAATCCATAACCAAATAATGAATGGAGTTGGATGAAAGTTCAGTTAATTTCACCTTATCATAAGTACAATAGTTGTATAAACATGGGAATTTTCGTTTTGTTCCAATATTTAAATAGTAGAAATACATTTTTATTTTAGAAATTATATTATTTATATAAATATATAACGCATCGCCAATGTACACAATACGAGTAGAGTTCTTATGTCACTAGTTCTTGCAATATATATGTATATATGTATATATATATATATATATATATATATATATATATTTAAAAGGATAGATGATAGCATTAGTGACATAAGAACTCTACTCGTATTGTGTACATTGGCGATGCGTTAACTTATAAGTTATCAATACCAGCTTATATTTTCAATGACATGTTCTATCCCACTGGTTGTTTCTATAACAAAATAAACTACAATAGCCTGCCAACTCACTGCTCTATGGCCAAGCCGCAGGCCCAATCCCTAGCCCATTTTCTATTCAAGTTTTCTATTGAAATGATGAAACTTTCCCCTTTCGTCCTTAACTTAAAGTGACAAGTAGTGAAATGAAGGTATACTACACTCAGACACAAATCGTCTTGCATGCCAGTAAGCAAGATTTTGGCTTCAAAATTAAGGTGAATAAGAGCTAGAGCGATGTTGAGAGAATACATAGGTATGTGGCAGATGTTAATAATGGAGTGGTTCGCTTTGTTGAAGGTGTGACAGTTTGGGATTGTGTTGTGGTCGAGGCAGGCTCGTAATTTTGAGCTAATGTCATACTTAAAGTCAATTTGAACTCTATATTCAGGTACCCAGACAATCGAATCAATATTACTTAATATTTGCAATTGAAACCATTGCTGTAACTAGTTTGTCCACCAATAATACTACTGATTTGTAAGCCTCCAAGAGTATAATTAGTCTTGTTATGTGTATGTGTTTCTGCTAGTCCCAAAGTACACAAGCCATTAATCACTCGATCTCACTCTTCTCTTAATTTTACTCTACAGAACTCTTCTCTCTCCTTAGGACGCATAACGGACGTGAGGGAGAGAGGGTGGTGTGGGACGCATCCACAGAATTATTCAAAAGTTTATAATCATGTCTCGTATCAAGTTGAACAAGTCATTATCGTGTGGTATTACATAACATAGTCATTATTGATGATGCTGGTGACATATTATCTAATACTATGTTATTAATCGACATTTATTACGGATACCATAATAACATTATAAAAATAAACAGTAATGCCCTCAACGCAATAATTATTTCTAAACGATAGGTACAAAATCAATTCTCATCCTGTCGGGTAATAAACAAAAATGTCCACAATAAACATCGTTCAATCCCACCACACCGAGAACAGTCTGCAATCAATTAATTGAACATCTAATTGCTCCCTTGGAAATAAACCAGAAGTAATCAGGACTTGATTGAGGAAAATCCTTTGTCGCATTTTTGCCGAAGCAGGCTCGGGACGGGAGAAAAAAACGGTTTGTGTAACGGTTAACAATTGGCGAAACAAACTTTGTCTATTGCGAAATATTTTATTCTTCCTCAAGGAAGCTGGTGTACAGGGAAACATTTTGGGAAATAAGGTGTATTTTTATGCTTCACCTATAATTATAATATAGCCCATTAACCGCACCAGTACCGAATCCCGTTATTATGAGACATCGCGATTTCGAATCTCATGCCATGGTGATAAAATTCAAAACCTGTAGCGAAAAAAATATCACATCGACCATGACATTGGGCCTGGAGAGGATAATCTCCCCACCAAGGGGGGTCGAGCCTTTACCCGGACACGAGTAAGATTGAGACATCCTCCAAGAATACTCGCATTTTTATCACAACGTTTTTTCTAACGTTTCAATTAGGTGTAGCAGATGCGTAGTAGCTACACCAAATTGAAATATCACGCTGAAGCAGAAATGGTGGACTTGTGGTACGCGGCTATACTACAACTGTTGCTGCCATTTCCGTAACAAGACACAGTGCCGGCGCTCTTTGAGTGGCACTCAAACGTTAGTTGGCAGTTGTGCATTTCGGGCCCAGTCTCGCAAAAACCTCGCCCTGTTTATTCAGTGGGTACAAAATTAACGGAGCGAGTAAAGTAAACGGTTGATACGCGACACTTTTTAATTACCCTACATTATGTACGTACGTGAAGGTGCCAGCTGTTATTGTAAAGCACCACTGTGAACAATCACGTTGTGGGTCAGTTACACCTGTTTGACTGTTCAGCCTTATTATGTAATTCAGGGTGTCCGGTAGATCGATGCAAAGACTTCAACCGAAGTTAGTACAGACCACTTTGAACCATTTGAGCCAAACACAAACACGGCGAAGTCTTACCGTTAAATTTTTATTGATGATTTATAGTGTTTTTGACGAAAATTTCCAGATTTTCACAGTTAAGTGATTATCATTGCAAAACTAAACAATAATTGGATTATTTTACAATTGATAATAAATCATGTTTGGTGCATCTGACTTGGTTTTTACAGAGCATTGAAGAGCACGGCACATTTCAATCATCAATAAAATAAGTTTTTCGGACCGGACGGTAATTTAACAAAAACAAGTAATAGTAGTTTATGTGACTACTGCATAATGGAGCGCATTAAAACTCGAGAGTGGGTCTATGAAATGAGCCGAAGGCGAGTTTCATAATAATATCACTCGAGAGTTTTAATGCCTAATTATGTACAGTTACATACAATAGTTTATCTACACACATATCATAAGCTCTCTTTGATGTGTTCAGGAACCGCATGTTTGACCGGCATTGTGGTTCTGCAATTGTTTAGCTTGTTCTTTAGTACCAACTTCACGCAGACGGGCGTCGGCGTTCGAAATTTGAATGTCAGTACCAACTTCACAGACAAACTAGGGACGGCACGCGGGTGGGCGTCGGCGTTCGAAATTTGAATGTCATTATATGTAGAAAAACTACACATAATGACCATTATGTGTAGTTTTCCAGATACGAAACGAATTTTTACCAAGTAGTTTAACATAATGCTGATCGTAACGTGCGGTTTTTTAACGCAGTAAAGAGGGTTTATGATACGTGTGTGGATAAAAGCTTTTTATGTGCAAATCTTTATAAAAACATTATTAGTAAATGATCTTTCATTTAAAGTATTATTGACACATTCATTCTGAAGTTATGACCTACTAACCAATTTGAGGGAGAAAAATAGACTTTTAAGACAGCCTTTTTAATTAACTAAATTGATGCTATTCATGCTCGAAATGCGATCCTTGGTTCCTCACACAGACACGAACCCGTCTTCGGACTTCTGTGGTCGAGATTTTGAGCATCATTTTATCTTTCATGGTCGAAAGCCATTTTTTTTTAAATCAACTCTTCTTTCGTGTTGATGGCTACGTTGGAATAGACCAGTTCTTTGGCTCTGCCCCACAAAAATAGTCCATTGAAGTCAGGTCTGGTGAACCAGCAGGCCAAGGAATAGGCCCGTCTCTACCGATCCAGCAATTGGGAAAACAGTCGTCAAGATAGCTTCTGACTTCAATAGTCCAATGTGCTGGACAGTTGTCTTGTTGGAATATGAGTTCCCGATCCATCATATCTCCAGACTCTTCCACCGAAACCGGGAGGTCGTTCTGGACAAAATCCAGGTAGTTATGGCCATTTAAGTTATCTGGTAAAAAGTGTGGCCCAATCAACGTCCTGCCTATCAATTCGGCCTACACATTGACTGAGAATTTCCTTTGGAATGACACCTTCTTTTTCCAATGTGGATTTTTATGTTTGTCAGCCCCTTTATGCCTATTATGAAAGTTCGTGATAGCCTCTCTGCTGCTGCTCTCGTCAGTCCACAATATTGATTAACAAATCTGCGCATTTTCATTCAAAAGAAATCGGCAGAATAGCATTCTTAGATGGGGATCTTGCTCTTCCAGACCTTGAAATGGAATACCATGAAATGGATACTTGTTGTTATCGTGCATGCTTTGCCATACTTCCATATAGAAATGTCAAGATCTTGAACAACCATACTTATGCTGGTGGTAGGAGCGGGTTGGAATGCCGCCAAGATGTTTTCTTCGTCGGAAGGACTGTATCTACCTTGGATGTCTCCAGTTGCAACGCGGTGAAATTCCAACTATAGCAAGCCGACGAAAGGTGCTGTAAAACACTCTGACATTCGGTAGCCGGCGGTTTGGGTAGCGCTCTCTATATAAATTTCGAGCCATGAAAAACTAGCCATAACGGGAAGCTGTCGACCTAGAGCCCAGAACACATTGAAGAAAATCCAAGACGTAAAGAAACAATGTGTGAAATTATCCCAGTGAAATAGCAATTGACATTTAAACAATAAAAGAAGATCGCGAAAAATAATAATAAAATAAAGAGGCTTAATTTAGTTCAATCTAATATTTCAATTTCGTAGGCTGTTTAGTGCATAGGAGATGCATTAGGTGGTGAGAAGCTATCTTGACGACTGTTTTCCCAATTGCTGGATCGGCAGAGACGGGCCTATACCTTGGCCTGCTCGTTCACCAGATGGACTATTTTGTGTGGGGCCGAGCCAAAGAACTGGTCTATTCCAACGTAGCCATCAACACAAAAGAAGAGTTGAATTAAAAAAAAATGGCTTTCGACCATGAAAGATAAAATGATGCTCAAAATCTCGACCACAGAAGTCCGAAGACGGGCTCGTGTCTGTGTGAGGAACCAAGGATCGTATTTCGAGCATGAATAGCATCAATTTAGCTAATTAAAAAGACTTGCTAAAATGTCAATTTTTCTCCCTCAAACTGGTTATTTATAACTTCAAGAATGTGTGAGGTATCTACGTCAATAACACCATAAATGAAAGATCATTAACTAAGAATGTTTTTGTAAAGATTTGCACGTAAAAGTCTTTCGCATGTTTTTATTAAATTAGATCCAAAAAACTTGTTTTATTGATGATTGAAATTTGAAGTGCTCTTCAATGATCTGTAAAAACCAAGTCTAACGTAGCAGATGCACAAATCAAGGTTTATTAGAATGCCTATTTTTATGTAATATAATGTCGATGAATTATATTAAGTTGTGGGTCAGTTACACCTTTTTGACTATCGATAATGTAATATCGATGAATCACTAAACATCTTTTTTGCCCTAGTAGTGACGTATGGTTTTACGTAATTTTAGTATGACAACAAATATAATGATCACCAATATATTTTTTTCTTACCAAAAATGGGTAAATGATCACCAAAAGTTACAGAAAATATCAGGGCAAAATACTGCGGCAGCTTAGGTGAAGGGTAAAGGGGGTGAGCGAAGCGAAGCCCCCTTTATCCTTCGTGTTAGGTTGAACATGTAGGAACAACAAAAAATACTTTAAACATAAACTTAAGGACAAAAAACATAAAAAGAAGTTTGGTGATCATTTATCCAAACACAATTTGGTGCTCATTTACTAATACTGGCAGTCATTTCGAATTTATCGGTATTAAATTTTCGATTTTTTTGGTCATCGTTTAAACACAAGCCTTGTACTATTACTGGTTCCAAACACCGGAATAGTTAAGTAAAATAATAATAAAATTGGGTCACATAATATTATTGTTACTTTCAAGCTCTGTCTTTTTAAGAGTGGTACCTGCCGTACGGTTCATTTGAGCTGTCAGCACGATATCCAACCATAATGATAGAAGGTGACACAACGTCTTATGCCGATTCAGATAAGAGGAACCTAATTTGATCCGCAAAATTACCGTGACCGTCTTAAAACAAGTGTTGGTATTAGGTAAATAAAGCCCATTATGGCGAATTGGAATGGAAATGGTTGCTATGGTGATGTTCTTGTTTTGAACCTAATTTGAATCGGAAAAACATTGTGGTAACCCCCCAGTACACTTAAAATTGGCTGTATAATTAGTCGTAACATCCTTTTCAGAAATAAGAAACTTTATTTGCGTATCATGGTTTAAATTTGGTCTTGAATATATTATTTGAGTTTCAAATATAACCCTAAATAGGTGTGTATGCAAATGATTTATTTACGCATCTTAATAAGTAAATTATTTGCATATTAACATGAGAAGTAAGTACTTTAATTATATATTAAATAGTATTAGTAATTTATTTTAATTTCACCTTGTTTTTGTTTATTTCTATTTTTATTGAATAATTTAGAATCCTAGGAATAATAGGAATCCTACGTCGAACTACTCCGGAAAACTATTTCCGTTTTACTGTAAGTACTGTTGATAAGTAGTAAACATGTAAGAAATAAGAAAATCGAATTGCTTATCACGGTTATATGGTATAAATTAGTTTATATTGTGTGTACTTTTTTGCTCCTTTAGTTTGAAGTGAGTGAAATTAGTATCTATGGACGTTTATAGATACCGTTACACGCAGATAAAGAAATAAAGTAGAGTCAAGAAAGCAAGAAGAAGAAGAAGATAGAGTTTTGATATTCGGTTCACTCTAAGTATGAACACTAAGCGTATTTGATTAGTTTGGTGTTCTACCTTACAGTGAACTGAGATCAAATTGTCGACGGAAGAAAAACTGTCAAGAATTTACAGCAAGATTCAACGGCGGGTGCCGCACAATCGCATTTGTTTTGCATTTGTTTCAAAAATATGTAGATACTAGAATATATATGTTAATATAAGACTATTTATCGTAGTAATATTAAATATTATACCAATTGAGAGATCATTTACCATTGATTTAGAAAATACCGTTCTCCAACAAAATTCAATATATATTTTTTAATATTTTTAATATAATAGATATTGGAAAATATCGTCTTATAACACGTAAATGTTTGCCTCTTCACTACATTGGACTGTGGTAGGGGGAGGGCGAATCGTATGGTGCTTATACAATTGCTAACAAAATATGTTTATTTGATGTTAGTTATATTTACATACGCGTGTTCGCTTTGGGCCCTAGAGGAAAATCGTTTCTGAACACATCTGAATATTTGATTCCACTTTCCCGACAAACTCAGCCTCAGTATACTCAGTAATGACCTCACCAGCGTCTGATTTCCGCAGCAGGGAAATATTAAAAATGTTTTCGATCGAAAAACTCGGCCAGAGCTGGTTAAATGTGGAGTAAATATTTTTTCTTGTGCTCCTTACCAGTCATGCAATTTTGGGAATACCAAATTTTTGGGATGTAAAAGCAAAGACTAGCCATACTTAAAGAATGTTACCAGGGTCATTATGTATGCACAACTTTTTTCAATATTCGTGATTACTGATTCTAGTATAAAGTCGGTAAAGGCACGACAATCGGTCGAAACGGGATGTGACGTCAGATGCCACGGACGCGGCCGGGGCGTGGCCTCTCTTTAAATCAAACTCTGCAGGGTCTTCTACTTATTCTGTGTCTTTATCTAACTCGCTTCATAAGCCGAACGACACTTCGGCTTATGAAGCTAGATTTTCCCCATGTTCTTTCATAAGGTCGCATTGAACATAATTTTCTGTACTTTGACTTTAAATAAATGCAATAATACCTATGTAAACACTACCTTCGATGATAAAACAGGTACAGTTTTTCAGTTATATATTGTAAGTATAATTCTACAGACATTTTTGGTCGCATCAAATCGAAAGTTTTTTTGTGAAAACTAGGTTTTATACCGGTAACAAAGTACGCAAAACTTACTTCGGACCATACGACGAATTTGCACCAGGCTAACTTTATAAATGTAACATAAAGATACTTACATTAAAGTCATCTTCACAAAACAACAAAAATTACGTTGGTGATCTCTTCTCATTATTTTACAACAGTTTGTTAGTACATTCTGAACTCTCGGAACTCGAAAAAACACTTTATTTCAAGTGCACCAGAGTGCACTTCTATTAGTGTTATTTTGTTTTGGCACGATGCAATACCTATAAAAAGGTTTTTTAGCTTCTTCCAGTGTCTCACAAAAACAAAAATTATTTGGATAACTAATCGGGACCGGTATTAAACAAAACAAACATGGAATGTGGCGGATGGCGTGGCATGTGACGTCAACCGCCGCCGCCGCGACAATTGGCAGTATTTTAGCCGCTTAAATTTACTCCGTGATTTAAATGTGATTTTAGTAATAATATGATCCTTTGTTACAGTATTTTTGTTGTTTTCTGTGATATTAGACTGTAAACAGTGAATAGAAAAGAGAAAAAAATACATCAATATTCTAAATTGCCACGTACGGCGAGCTTGCCAAGAACTAATACCGTCCAAACTTCTAGTCCAACTATGCTTCTCCCCGGCCACCGAAACTTGGCCCAACTCTCGTCAATCATATTCCACTCGATTAGTTGCCACTTCTCGCCAGAATTTAAACACTCCTTCCCTGAAGGAACCTTTTACAGGAAACCCCTGAAATAAAAGTGTGAATGTTTCCGAGCAGTTATGCGAAGCTACAAGCCATGAATTATGGCGTTTTCGGAATTTGCGCTAGAGCCAACTGCGCAACTTTTTTTAACTAGTTCGGTATTTATAATGTATATAAAGTTTCAGTGTTTGATGAAAATTTCTGTATTTTGAACCTCGTGATTTTACCAAAGAAAAATACTCCTCTAGGAAAATATGATATATTTTTTTCGTTCACCATAAAAATTAAGTAGAGTAATACTGTCTCCTATCACTAAATAGAGTAGCTATGTACATATTTCCATTTGCTTCTATTCTTTTTCCTTTTAAACCCTGAAATCTAAATAACTGGACGAAAATTACTTTGGGATCACCCTTTTTTCTTTAAATGTTGCAAGCTTTACTCTTAGTGGTGTAAAAATTTATACATTGACATCAGAGACGAATTCGATTAGAAAAATACTGACTGGTTTGAAAAGGTTTATTTTTTAAAAGGAATTTTGACAACTGTCTCTTAACGCTTGTTTATTCACATTATTTTGAAGTCCAAGTTGATCCGATAAAAGGTATTATTTATACAACCTGGTATCAAAAAGTACGTTTAAACAGTTACCTCAAAAATGATTAATTTCGGAATAGGAATTAATCAAATAATCGTAACGAATGAATTGAGAGGTCATCCGTACCCGAAGGGTGTCAAACGGACCCTTTTACTAAGCCTCCGCTGTAAGTACGTCCGTCCGTCTGTCCGTCTGTCACCGAGCTCTACCGGATCAACCGAAATCGGTAGAGCGCAGACATTTTCACAGAGGGTGTATTTATATAGCCGCCATAACAACAAATAATGAAACATACCGGTTCTTAAGAATTAAAAGAAGTACCCATACAAGAAATTATTGGTATGGCCATTTTCTTAGCTATTTTGTTTAATGAAACTGGACTATCCCGATGTTATCGGAAAAGATCTTTAATTGCAGGTATTGAGTTTTGTGCTTAGTTATTTGTCATTATACGATTAATAATTGCTCATTCGGATTACTATAAATAATCCTAAGATTTTTATCTTGTTTGATTTTATTTCTGTAAATAAGTTACTCAATTTCTATCCACTTCCGATTTCAATGAGCAAAGAGTTTCATTAACCTGAGTACATACTACAATACTTACATACTACATAGACAAAACTCTTTTTCAATGTTTCGATGTACGGCCTTGAATATAGTCCTACCTAGTATTAAAAAGGTATACTCATAAAAAAGACAGTCGTTTTACGTTTTTCCGTGTATGGAACCCTTCGTGTCCGGGCCCGACGTCCTACTCGCACTTGACCGGTTTTATTTTTCTACCATAATAGCGGCAACCCACGAACTGTCATCGTGGTCGAATTCAATTTCAGGGTAGGTATAGTTTAGTTCACCATCAAACACGTCTGGTTATCTGAGTCCACTTTCCATGTTCGATTTTCGGTTTGAAAAAAAAAACAACACCCGACCGGATCGGGCGCGGGCACAAGTAAGCCGGAAACGAGGCGACATCAGCCCGGATATTCCACTCCCAGCTTATTCCGACAATGAGGGAATCGTGTCGGCGCCACTTAGGGCTATTTCAACTCCACTACAGCGAGGCCAAAAGGAGGGTTATGTCATTGACCGGTATATATGTATGTATGTATGTTCATTTGTTCCACCAGAACATCTAAACTACTTATCATAATTTGTCAAATGAGGTATCGTTGGAAGCGTATTGGTTGTCCGCTGGTTATAGGCTATGTGAGGTCTCACTGAATTTAATGGGGTGTAAAGTACTGATATTTTTTTAGGTTATTGAACTGGGCCGGGTTGAGTATCAAATTAAAGGCCTTTTTACGACATAATCATGCAGGATTTTTAGTCATTTTGGACTTTATTTCTAAGCCAACAGATTGAGAATTTGGTGAACACATAGTAGACGAGCCTTATAAACGGTTAATTAGCACATTAATTGGCCGGTAGCTGCTCATGTCGTCCCATTCTTCTTTTTGAAAAGTGGTTTGAAAATTGTTTGGTGAAGCGCAAGGGCACAACCTACCTTTTCTCGAAGCGCTTCGTCGATTGTTTGAACCCTCACAACTTGGGTTTGGATTATAGCAGGTAAACAAAATTTTAGGGATCTATTGTCAGTAGTAGGCTTAATGTACATAGACTTATACATTAGATTTTGTTGATATCTAAAATACTTATACTAACATATTATTAATAGTGAATAAATTTGTCACATTACGCCCAAGTGACGGTAGCGAAATGGCCAAGCCACATATTTTGACTAAGATGTAGAATTTGTGAAGTTAGGGCTTGTAGAGACGGAAGCTTGGCACTATATGATATCTTATAACTTTTTGACAATGCAAGCCATATGGTCTCGTCTTGGCAATATAGGGAGCTTGCGAATTTAGGTACATACGATCGATATGATGTTTTTACATCTTATCGATAAGATCGCGCCTGTCCTCTAACGACAGTACTTTGTGACGTGAGCAAGATTCGGCATAGTCATTAGATAGAAACCTATCTAATGAATATGATAATGAATAGCTTTATAGTGAAGATGCTTCACGAACAGACCCTGAATTCGCTTTATTTGGGTTATGAGTACGGTGGGGAGCGTAGAATAGTCGCCAGACAACTGCTCCGGACTCAAAATACTTCTGACGTAGGCATAATGAAGAGCTTTGAAGCAGTAAACGTCACTGAATGGGAGACAACTTCGGATGATAAAACCCATTGAATTGAACACTTTTTTGTGATATATTCAACGTGTTTATTAAAAGTAATTTTATGGTCAAGCATTAATCTCATTAGTTCTTGAGAGAGGTTCGTTATTGATTTTATAATTGTATTCCATTTTGTTATTTTTCGTTAAAAATATATTACTTGGCATTTACTTTATTAACACTAATGCGGTTATCTGAATAGTATATTGCCAGATTGTCGAGATCAGATTAGAGTAAGTGGCAATCATTTGTGGCGTTCAAGTAATTAGAATTTTTGAAACATTGAGGTATATCGAAGAGGTAAATGTTATAAAATAACGGTCCTAAATACGATCCTTGAGGAACGCCAGATGTCACTTTAATATAATCTGATCGGTATCCTCCTAGATCGATCCACCTAAGTAGGTTAACGTTTATACCTAATACACGTAACTTAGTAACTTAATAGAAGTGCGCGCCGCCATCTACACCCAGCGCGCCGCCGCCGCCGCCGACCGTTTGAAATTTCGCGCCGAGAGTGAAATGTCAACGCGGGCGCGCGGGACAAGAACAAGCGAGGGGCGCGGCGGGGGCGGCGCGGGGCTTTTCTACGGCAAACTCGCGTCGAAGCTCACTTGCTCACTCAGCCAGCGACCAGCGAGTGTATATAACCTTTATTTTTGATTGATTATGTAGGCGACAAATACTTAACTAACGTGATTTTGATTTCAAATATGGCTTCAGATAAAGATATTGAAACTTATAAATTAAAAAGGTTTACGGTGTCAATTATTTTCAATGCTAAATCAAAAAGTAGTTCATGCTGGAAATATTTCGGGGATTTGGTTCTCCACGATGACAATGAGAACAAGAAAAAGAATGTTTTGGAAGACCTTGTGTTCTGCAATGTTTGTTTAACTTCGAAGAAGGATGAGTGTGGCGAGGACATCTCATAAAATACCTTGTGTTTATATGAGTGAAGTGAATGAAACGTCAGATTCTAAGTTATTTATCTCATTGTTTTGCAAGTTTAACCTATTATCTAATCTGTGGTTTAACTGTAAGATACGTATGTATCTACGTACGTAAATATGAATAATGGATAAATATGTACGTTACATGAAGGTATGTTGCAGACGTTACAGTCAATCTTGCAAAAATATGAGATAAAAAACTTTTGTGGTTATAATTTACTCCATTCATAAAAAAACAAGGTATACCTACCTATTTGATTGCTTTTGATGTGACTTGAAGGTGTGATGAGCTTATTGCTTTGTTACAGAGCAAATATTAAAAAAATATAGCAAAACGGTGAGCACAGGTAATCTAATGCGACACCTTCGAGATGAGCATAAAATTCGTTCAGATATTGACGTAGAAAAGGCGAAAACGAATATAAAACAATTTTTTTATGTGGACCGCATTTCTAAATCAACTTTGCCTGGTGTTGGTCGCACGGAAAATGCACACAAACCCTCTATCGACAAATGGCTATTGACGAGAGATTTAGCTTTGTGGATGTGCAAATCTTTGATGCCGTTTGATTATATTGCTGACGAAGGGATGATCGACGTTTTCAAGGTGTTTTTTATTTTATTTTTGTTAATAAATATATCAAAGTCAAAGTCAAAGTACTTTATTACTTTAGATATTTACATATACTTAGCAAACGTCAATTTTGCCTCTTCTCTACATTGGACCACTGTGGGAGAAGCAGGGCGTAGAAACTCCCACAGATTGATTTTTAGATCTCTTTTAAAAATAGGTTGTGCTTAACTATTACAAATATGAAAAATTTAATTAATATGATTAATGAGCAGGAATAAATAACTACAAAATTATTAACAGCAAGGCCTGTGTTGAGCTAGATTAACCCCATACAGTCCTGTCATTTAAGTAATCTTGAACATTGTAATATCCTATTTTTGACAAAGTCGCTTTAACATGCTTTTTAAATTGCTCAAATGGCAATTTCAAAATCTCCAGAGGTAGTGTTGAGCTAGATTAACCCCATACAGTCCTGTCATTTCAGTAATCTTGAACATTGTAATATCCATTTTTTGACAAAGTCGCTTTAACATGCTTTTTAAATTGCTCAAATGGCAATTTCAAAATCTCCAGAGGTAGTGTTGAGCTAGATTAACCCCATACAGTCCTGTCATTTAAGTAATCTTGAACATTGTAATATCCCTTTTTTGAAAAAGTCGCTTTAACATGCTTTTTAAATTGCTCAAATGGCAATTTCAAAATCTCCAGAGGTATCTTATTATAGTAGAGAATACACTGACCCTTGAAAGAATTGCTAACCTTCGCGAGTCTAAATCGGGGCGCACACAGTCTGAGATTATTTCTTAGGTTAACATTACAGCTATCGCTAATTTTGGAAAATGTTGTAAGGTTCTTGCGTACATTCATTATATTTTCGAAAATAAATTGACTAGCTACTGTTAGTATGTCAATTTCTTTAAAAAGCTCTCTTAAGGAGTCTGTTCGTTTTAAATTATAAATTGCTCGAATAGCTCTTTTCTGTAAAATAAAAATAGTTTGAATATCCGCTGCTTTCCCCCACATCAAGATACCATAGGACATCACACTATGAAAGTAACTAAAATATACTAGCCTAGATGTAGCCACATCCGTGCTTTGTCTGATGTTCCTAACAGCGTAAGCCGCAGAACTTAATTTACCAGCCAATTTATCTATGTGGGGTCCCCACTGCAATTTGCTATCAATGGTTATTCCAAGAAACTTCGTATCATTTACTAATTCTAACGTGCTGTTGTCTAACACTAAACTGGTCTCAACTTGCCTGACATTTGGAAGTGAGAATTTGATACACTTGGTTTTACCAGCGTTTAACAATAAATTATTAACTGTGAACCAATTCAAGGTTAAAGACAATACACCATTAACATCATCAAAATCTGCTTTTTGTCTTTCAATTTTGAAGACCATTGAAGTATCATCATCAAACAACACTATGTCAGTTAATTTCTCCACCATGAAAGGCAGATCGTAAATATATACCAGGAACAAGAAAGGACCTAATATGGAACCTTGTGGAACGCCAATTATTACACCCGATCCATCAGATTTAACGCCGTTAACTTCTGCCTTTTGAATTCTATTGCATAGGTATGATTTTAGTAGATCCAACGCTTTATTTTGAACTCCGTAATGATTTAATTTAATTAATAGCGTATTATGATCAACACAATCAAACGCCTTCGACAGGTCGCAAAAAACTCCGATAGCATCCTGTGCGGCCTCCCATGCAGAATAAATATGAAATATAAGGGTAATACCTGCATCCGTAGTCGATTTACCCCTAGTGAAATCGTATTGTTTGGCGTGGAGTTGTTTGGTACGGTTGAAGTGTGAGAGCATTTGATTGAGTATAATCTTTTCAAATATTTTACTTATATATACACAGTCAGGTCATAAGTTCTGTCACACAATAAAAACTTTTGAATTTAGAACGCTGGCCACAAAAAAGTTTATTGAATTCGAATTTCGAATTTTTCATGAAAATAAAAATGTGTACTTTTTAGAATTTTCCTCATTTTTAAATATGGAGTGGACACTTAAAGAAGACCGTGTCACAGTTATTGCGTTGCATCGTTGCGGTTACGCGCCAATTCAGATTTTCGACTTAGTGAAAAATTTGAATATAGCCAAAAGATTCGTTTATCGTACCATAAAACGATACAATGAAGACTCTAGTGTAGATGACAGGTCAAGAAGTGGTCACCCTCGCTCTGTTAGGACTCCAGCAGTGATAAAAGCTGTGAAGGCGCGAAGTCAAAGAAATCCTATACGTAAGCAGAAACTGTTGGCCCTTCAGATGGGGTTAAACAGGACCACGGTGAAAAGGGTGTTAAATGAAGACTAGGGCTTAAGGCATATCAAAGAAAAACAGGACATCGTTTGGACGCTCGTTTAATGGACCTGAGACTGAAGAGATGCCGCGCTTTGTTGAAGCGGTACGCGGGAAAAAAGCATCGGGAAATTCTTTTTTCGGATGAAAAAATTTTCACCGTGGAAGAGAGCTACAACGAACAAAATGATAAGGTGTACGCACACAGCAGTGAAGAAGCGAGCAACCGTATTCCGCGTGTCCAACGAGGTCATTTTCCATCCTCGCTCATGGTTTGGTTGGGAGTCTCTTATTGGGGCTTAACTGAGGTACATTTTTGTGAGAAAGGCGTAAAAACGAATGCAGTTGTGTATCAAAATACAGTCCTCAAGAACCTTGTGGAACCTGTTTCTCATACCATGTTTAATAACAGGCACTGGGTATTCCAACAAGATTCTGCGCCAGCTCATAGAGCGAAAAGCACAAAAAGACTGGCTGGCGGCGCGTGAAATCGACTTCATCCGGCACGAAGACTGGCCCTCCTCCAGTCCAGATTTGAGTCCGTTAGATTACAAGATATGGCAACACTTGGAGGAAAAGGCCTGCTCAAAGCCTCATCCTGATTTGGAGTCACTCAAGGCATCCTTGATTAAGGCAGCCGCCGATATTGACATGGACCTCGTTCGTGCTGCGGTAGACGACTGGCCGCGCAGAATAAAGGCCTGTATTCGAAATCGCGGGGGTCATTTTGAATAAACTTTATTACCATGAGAATCTATGTTTTATTAAGTTCCTTTTGCTATATAAATGTATACATAAATAATAAACATGTCTAAATTATTTCATATTGCACATGTGACAGAACTTATGACCTGACTATGTATATATATGTTCATTGCTTCCTTTCCTTAGTTCATTACTAACATTTTGCTATGTATGCATATGTATTTCAGAAATATGGCCTAATAGTTTCTAGTTCAGATTTGCCCTCACGCGATTCTATCAGTCGTGCTGGATTGGATGATATTTATGAAAGTATGCTTGATAAAGTGAAGAAGCAAATAATATGTGACAAAGCATATCAACTAGCACTCACATTTGATTTGTGGACAGATGGCTATAGGCGGCTCAATTATATCACGTTTACGCTTCACTATCTCACTAACGGTAAATATGTTTCATAACAATACTATACTATCTTCTTGGTACGTAACATTATGCTTTTGTATAAGGTGACCCGGGGCTATTGTAACTATGGGGTTATTGTAGCTTATTCATTTATCTTTTTTTTCATAAAACATTATGAAAAGAATCCATATTAATATTACAAATGGGCAAGTAACTCTGTCTGTCTGTCTGTTACCTCTTCATGCTTAGACTGCTGAACCGATTTGGATGAAATTTGGTATTGAGATAGTTATTTCGCTTACATGCTGGGCTGGGAAAAAAAGAAAGCGGCTTCTCTTCCCATCCATACTAAGAGAGTCAGAAAAGGGATGGGCGAGATTTCAGAGATTATTATGTATGTGTAACGTTTGCTTTTTTTTTCTACATTCACAATTTATCTCACACATTTTTTCTCAGACTTCGAACTGAAAACGTTCACTCTCAAAACTGAACTCATCGAAGGAACAAAAAGTGGAGAGAAGATTCAAAAAGTTATAGACGAAACTAAAAAGGAGTTTGCACTAATCGACAAAAAGATTTGCAGTGTAACTGATGCAGGAGCGAATGTAAAACGAGCCATTAGACTAGCAAAAATCGATGGACATCTTTGCTTAGGTCATTGACTGCATAACCTAGTGACCATTGACGGAATAAAAAACAGTCCTCAGATATGGAGTCTCGTATTAAAGTGCAAAAAAATTGTAAAAGCTGTCAGGTACCGATTACCACAGTTAGAGAAAGAAGCAGATACTGAACTAAAGCAATTAATTATTTCACTAGAGTCAGCTGCTCAAGCGATCGAAGAAGACGAAAATGATCCTATTTGCGAAAACGAGGAGGGCCAAGAAAGAGAAGATCGTCCTCTATTTGGTAATTTAGAGCACATTCCCAGCGTTAAAACGTACACACCAACACGTTGGCATAGTATTTTAGAAATGTTGGGAGACTATGGCACATTGCTGCAACCGAAATCCCATTAATAACATTTTAAAGAAGATCGACCAAGATCATTTAAAAATCATTCAGACGGAGTGGAACCTGTTAGAAGACCTAATTAAATTCTTAAGGAAGTTCCGAGATGTTGTTGAGGTTCTATCGTCTCAGAAGAAATGCACAATCAACCTCGCTCTCGTTTTCAAAACATAAATAAAAGATGTGCTCAATTCATTTGGGGAAGGCGATGAAACTTTGATTATCTTAACCCTAAAAGATAATATGTTAGCTAGCCTGGATAAAAGATTCCCCACAACGAAAACTGTTGTCACTGCGGCACTGTTAGACTGTCGCTTTATGAGGCTTAAAGAAATAGAAACCTATCTTGATGCTCACCAGAAGACAACTGCGTCGTATTTAGCAGAGTGTGTCAATGAAATAAAAGGTGTTGCTCAAGGTAGAGATGGAGATCTTCAAGAGACAACCTCAACTGCCAGTACAAGCAAGCAAGTTTCTTTACTAACTCAACTTTCTCGCAAACATAGCTATACATACCGTGACTCAGTGAATAATGGTGATATCGACCAAGAGGTCTGGAAATATATAGCAACTGCAGATCCTGGGAAACTTGAAGATGGAGATCTCCTAGCCTACTGGAAATCAAAAAAAAATGCATATCCGTATTTGACATCTTTAGCACGGGCAGTACTATGTATACCTGCTACTAGTACTCCCAGCGAAAGAGTATTTTCCGTAGCTGGGCTTGTTATTACGGCAAAAAGATCTCGTCTAAGTCCTCATAGACTGAACAAAATAGTTTTCGTTCATGACAATTACAATAGTTGTAAAGAAAATACCAAGGAATGATTCTTGAGCTCTTGTTTATTGATTAAATACTTTACCTATTAATTTACTTTGTTTGTCTTTATCAACCTTATTTCATATTCTCAAAAATTATATCGAATGTTTGACGCCGCCGGCGTCACGCCGCCGCTGAAGGTATTTTGACGGCGCGCCGCCGCTGGCTTTTTTTTACTCGGCGCGCACTTCTATAACTTATCATGATCTACTCGGTCGAATGCCTTCTCAAAATCAATGTATATAACATCAACTTGTGCTTTTGTGCTCAAATTAGATGTTACATACTCGATCAGGAGAAGTAAGTTGGTTTCGACCGATCTAGATTTAATAAAGCCGTGCTGGGCTGTGTGTATACTATTTTTTCAAACATTTTACTAATTATATTTAATTTTGAGTTTGACCTTTAATTTAAGATACTATTCTTACACAATCTGTGCTTCTTTCCAACGTTTGGGAAAAACACCTTTATTTAAGGAGCTTTGATAAATAATTTTAATGGGCAGAAGTAGCCCACTCTTGCACTTTTGTATGAAAAAGGCAGTTATTCCATCAGTACCGGCACCTTTGCAATAATTGAGTCCAGTAAATAACTTTTTCAACCCCGCCTCGGTCACCTGAATTCGACACAGATTATCACATACAATTTCCTCATCTGACCCTGCAACGAAATTATGAGACGATGAAGGAGTGGTACTTTGGAAAAACTCATTAAAAAAATTACAAATATCTTCCGCTTTTGAAAGTGTTTTCCGCAAATATTGCAGTTTGCACGGGCATTCATTATTATTACGCTTAGACTTAATATATTTCCAAAACTCTTTGGGGTCCTTTTTTATTGAGTTTTGGCATCGTGACAGGTAATGCTCAAGACATTGGTTTTGTCGTGCTTTCGTTCTGGATCTTATTAGTGAAAAAGCGGAGTAGTCTAGCGGGATTCTATATTTTTTCCTGATAGTGTGAAGTCTATATTTTTCTTTGAGGCTATTTATCAGTGCTAGCGTGTACCACTGGGGATATTGATATCGGGACGATGTTTTGATGATTGATAAATATTTAGATATAAGATTTTCCAATACCTCATAAAAATAATTAACTGCGTCATCGACTGAGCCACTTTGTAATATTTGATGCCAGTTATAGTTCTCATTTATTAAATTATAGTCGCCTTTGTGAAACTTCCGCGATACACGAGGCTGGGAGGGTAATGGGCGAGAGCCTAACTCCTTAATTAGTAATTCGAGTGGTGGATGGAATACGGCGACTTTGCTAAGCGGCTGGTCATATTCACGGCAATCAAAAATTTTATTTGAGAAAATAAGGTCGAGTGTGTTGCCGCAGGAATTACGCGTAAAGTTATACTGAGCAAGTCCCATGTTCAAGTCTGAATTGGTTTCTTTGTGGATAATATAGGCATATGGTGTACGATCCCACGACACGAAATGAGAATTTATATCATCGGAAAATAACAACAGATCAGAAGGCTTCTTTGTGGTAACACACGACATCGAATTGATGAACTGGCTAAGTAGTATTGGTGCATTTTTATCACAGGAGAGTGGTGGTACATACACGGTTCCTATGTGAAAATCACATGTACTGTATTATGAGTCGCCGTGGTGGTTTTGTGCTTTACGAGGTATTGTTATCCACATGCTTTCGACAGACCCATGGCATAGTTCTTGGCGCTCCGAGGCGCGGAGATGCTTTTTGACTAGAACTAGAATCCCACCGCCCAGTGACTTATGTTGACGGTCACTGCGAAACACATCACACCCAACGTCACATAATTCAATATCCAGAATGCTATCACACAACCAGCTTTCCACTGCAATTATAAGGTCATAGTCGTTTACAATTTACACTCTGATAGAAGTGATGTAGCTTGCTCCTTAAACCACGAACATTTTGATGGTAAAAACCAAGGACATTCACTTTTATTTTATAATTTAGACAGTAAACGATGAACAAACCGTGTTAAATAACGTTGAATGGTCGTGTTTTAAGAAGTGCACATGCAAAGTGTATCTCCCGAAATGATTTATTATTGATAAATATAGTTGAGCTGGTGGTGTGTCCAGCCAGGCGAGTATCTCAGGCGGCAGCGGCAGCGGCGTTGAGACAATGCAGTTGTGGGTACTCGTAAAACTCGAGCGATCGGTGCGCAGATGAACGAAGGCATGGGTATGCCTTTGAGTAATAATGTAAAAAGGGGTTTGCAACTATTAATTACTTTAGAATAATTGAAGACGCGTATATAGTCGCTAGTATGTATAGGGGGTGCGATCATTAATGTATAGGGAGTACATCAATTAAATGACTTTGTTAGGTTGCGTAGGGATGGAAGAGTGTGAAAGAAATATGGACTTACAGTTAAAGAAGAAGAATAAATTATGGAATTCATTTGATGAACACGTTCATATTTTCTACAGTGGATATCAGCACTAAAGGGTGATTCACGTCTTTCCTGGCATAAATGCAACAGTTTTTTACCCATACAAAATTCACTCCAAGTATCTCTCGGCGTCAGTTAGAAGAATCTTGTTGGCAATTGTGAGGTGTTCGTTAACGAATATCTTTCGTGAATTTCCCTCAGATCCAAGGTCTCTTGAGATGAACCCTTCATTGTCACGTGATTTACGTTTGAATTTATCGATAAACGTGTCCTTGACCAGTCTGTTCTTTAGTTTTGCGATAATCCTTTTAGGCTTGTCTTGATTGCGCTTCATGTGCTGTATCCGGGTTACAAAGAGTTGTGTTCCAGCTTAAGGTCAGAATCCAATTTATGGGCAATGCTCATCAGTACCTGTGGTAGATCATCATTTGGTGTTTCGGGGACGCCGATGAGGTCGATGTTAAGTAGCCTGTACTGCTGCTTGGATCGCTTGTGTTCTTTCTCTAAAAGATTTGTGGTGGTCTGAAGATCACTGATGATCTAATTGTTCGTTTAACTAATACTAATAGGACAATATTCATTGTTATAAATAATAAGCAGGAATAAATAATTACAAAATTAGTAACAATGAGTTCTGTGTTGACTTAGACTACCCCCCCCCCCCCCATGCATTCCTGTCACTTAAGTCACCTTTAAGTTTCTAATAACCCTTTTCAGATAAAGTCACTTTTAAATAGCTTTTTAATTGCTCAAATGGCAATTTCAAGCAATTTCATATCCAGAGGTATCTTGTTGTAGTAGAGATATTTTAGAAAATAGATCGAATATCCGCTGCTTTCCCCCACAGCGAAATACCATAGGACATTACACTATGAAAGAAAATAGACTAGCCTATATTTAGCCACATCCGTGTTTAGCCAGAGGTTCCTAACAGCATAATCCGCAGAACTTAATATACCAGCAAATTTATCTATGTTGTTTCCCCACTGCAATTTTCTTTTAAAGATTGTTCCAAGAAACTTCGTATCGTTAATTAATAACTAATTCTGACGTCTAATCGGTCTCAACTTGCATTGACTTTTGGAAGTGAGAATTTGATACACTTAGTTTTACCAGCCATACCATATTAGACTTTCTTATTCCAGGTTAATTATTTATTGATTTAACAATAAAATATTAACCTGGAATAAGAAAGTCTAATATGGGACCTTGTGGAACGCCAATTTTTACTCGATATATCAGATTTAACGCAGTTGAATTCTGCCTTTTGAATTGTATTGCTTAAGTATGATTTTAGTAGATCCAACGCTTTATTTCTGACTCCTCATAATAACCTAACCCTTCCACTAACTAATAGAGGCCCCCTTACCCACAGACGAGTTCTGCGAGGAGTACCCGCACAGCCTGATCCCGACGCCCGGCTACTGGATCGAGTGCTCGCGGCAGAAGATCGCCACGGACACCATCTGGGACGAGTCCGAGGAGTCTGAGCATGACAGCCCAGACCGGGACCCAGGTGAGAATAGTTTGTAATGATGGTCAGACACACTAGGGGACAAAGTGTCCACCACATGTCGCTCAACGCTCAATCTATTGTGGGTGCGGGTTAGCCTTGCGATAGCGGTCAATGGGCCGGCTGCTAATCGAAACGAATCATACATGGTAACCATGGTAATAGTCGGTAACCTTGGTGACGATCGGCAACCGCTACTGATATATGATAACTAAACGACAGTAATTTCGACCGTTGCACGTAATAAGTAAGCGTCGCTTACCCTATATGCTAGCACCAGCATACAGCACGAGCATGCCCGGTACTGCTATGCCAACCCGAAAAGACTAGACCTAAACGATGCATCCAGACAATGGAGGGGAATGTTAAAATGTAGCGGGGCATTTTTTGGCACACTGTGCAACGTTGCAGCGTCGCGATTCAGTGATATTTTGGCGCCATTTTGTCTTCAGATACATTAGGGGACAAAATGCACCCCAACATGTCGCGCAATGCTCAATGTACCTAAACATTGCCGACACATGCCCCGCGACATTTCACTACGTTGGGGGACATTTTGTCAAGTGTATCTGAGCGTTTAAACAAGTTGTAGTTACAACGTAAGCCTACTCAAGAAACCTCTATCCGACGACGAATCGTTGACAACCTCTTTTGTTACCACAACACACGTCACGCCTTTTCCCATACCGGGTGGCAGCTGCACAGCTGCGCTCATTATGATCCCAAAGCCCACATCGATAAAATGGCGGATATCGAGGGATTCCCATACAAAAACACTCATTATATGGTGTCGATACCCGTATATCGAATGCGCGAGAATCAAAGTTTCACCACGATGATTTCTATTAGCGATAGAACCTCCGTAGGATGTACCTGCGTAAGAGCAATGATTACTTAATTCGTGTCGACGAAAGTAGGTCCAGAAATATACTAAGTAATTTCAATCTGTCTATCGTTTGCGCTGTAACAGCCTCGGACAGTGATCTAAATCTGGCTACAGAGGCAACGACATTAAATATGTATGAGGATGCCGAGTCCGGTATATACCGGTCGCCACTGGCTACTTGGTATAAGTTGATGGTTACACGTATTTCTACATACAAACATATTTCTGTGTTGGAGCACCATGAATAGCCATTCAGTGCAAAGCTCTGGTCTCTAGTTATGGTTACATAAGTTTCCCTAACAGATGTTTGTCTAGAGAAATGTGGTGTAGTTTGCAAGGCAAATAATAAGGAGTAAGTAGCAAATAATTTACTGCAGAATGAGGACATGGTTCCTTTGAAAAGCGGTCCAGGGGCAATTATGGCTGCACGATATTAAAAGATAAATATAACAAGCACTGAGGGACATAAAATTATTGTTTATACAGGGTGTCCCGTAAGTCATGTTTCTTAGCGTCATCAAAGATAGATCGACCCATACGGGTTGGCAGAGGTACAATTGCGTGACACTCCATTTTGCCTGACAGCGGTCTTAAAACAATCTATGGGTGGGTGATCTTCTTCTCCCACAGAGACACCCATGTAGAGAAGAGGCAAAAATAACCTTTTTTAAACATGATGTTATTATTTACAGAAAAAAGATATTTTGAACTTCAAAGTTGTATTCAATCTTATAACCAAATTTTTCCGCTGTTAGGCCCTCTCTCTTGTAGGTTTTTACGGTTCCGTAGAGAAACAAGGAACCCTTATAGTTTCGTCAAGTCTGTCTGTCCGTCAGTCCGTCCGTCCGTATGTCACAGCAGCTTTATTTCGAAACTATCAAGACTACACAGTTGAAACTAGGTACTTAGACAAAACTCTTTTCTTCTGTGAACCGTTTTACGATTTTATTCAAAAATTTAAAAATAAAAAAATTAAGGTGCAAATAATTATACATGGAACTGAAATCAAAAAATATTTTATTCATATATAGATATGTATTTAAAAAAACTTTGAGGTTCCTGAAACCATTGTTCGATTCAAAATCGATACTCGATCTATGGTTCCGGAACGGCCATTTTGAATTTGACGGAGCTGCCACAGAGCAGTTTTTGACAACTGACTGACGACAAGCCCTCGCGATGGAACGCGTATTGGGATAGGGTATTGAAATTAAATCGTAAGCCATCTGGAATTGTATTCGGGCTCCCCTCAGGATTGTCTATTTAGCTGAGTGTATTGTGGTTCACCGAACCAGATAAAGTTAGCATTCACGCGTATGTGCGCGTCGAAGCTGGCCTGCCAGCCACACCTGGTTGGCTGAGGAACCTGTCTACCAAGAAGAGCCTAGGGTGCACCCAGGCCTTGCAGAGAGACAGGAGTTTGACGGGAACGAAGCACAGACCAGGTCAGATAGAATCTATTTACTTTAGCTCGGTGAATCGCCGACGTTCTTGCTTCTTGGCATCCGATAGCGACGCTACCTCGTAGCTATGGGCCCCTGCGAGGTCATTAGGTGCCGAGAAGCCTGAACATATTGGTAGCAAGAGCGTGGTTTCCTGAGATTTGCAGCCGTCAAGGGCTCCAGGAACCCACGATTTGGGACTATCGATCTGTAGGTATAGGCGGTTATTAGCTAACTTGGTTTTGTTCCTGTATCCACATAGATTGGTAGTATTATAAGTTATAAGTCTACTGCTGGTAGTAGACAGACAGACATAACAGTTTTCCCTAAATGACCAGTTGTACTGAGATGTGACTCAGAATAGTAATTACATTACAGGTACATTGTAGGTGAATTGAAATTTGCATTGAAGTCATATCATGTTTGCAGTTTGAAGTTTGCATAGTCAATCTATTAGTGGTCTAGTAATGCTAATGAATGTTTGGACATTGTTTTCAGTTTATAGCAATTTATAACTTGAACTAATATTGACTATCTGTGTGTGTTATATGATATAGGGAAACTAAATTGTTGTTTACAGAATTTGTGTAGATATAAAACTCGGTTTCTATTGTTTGGGGAAATCAGCATTGTTTAAGTTATAGATTAGGGTTCCCTCGTTTGTGTTGTAGACTGGAGGGTCCAATATAATTGAGTTACTGCAAATTGTGAGTAAGTATCGTTCCGATCATGTCGTTGTCTGAAATACAGAAGGGTGTTTCTAAGGAGCTCAGATGGTTTTCCTCCGCACACGGTCTGATAGACCGTTTAGATAGGCATGATGTGGTGTTGGAGCGGTCTATGGACGTTAAGGAACGCTACAACAGGGTGCTCGAATTGTCGGCGCAGGCGGAAGCAGTTGATGGTTGCGCACCTGACAGGCTGTCACGGTTGCTAGGGGATGTCGACCAGTGTATGGAGATGGCGGCTGCTATCACGCAGAGGGCTGCGGACATACGTAGGCAGCGCGAGTCCAGCCATAGTGGTGGCATTGGGGCGCCTCTGCCGCATCAGGGTTCGGGGTCCAGGTTACCTGCCATAACCATGCCTACTTTTGACGGAGTGTCCGGTGAATGGATGAGCTTCATCAATCTGTTCGACAGCTTGGTGCACATGCGATCGGACATTACCAAGTCTGTCAAAATGGCTCAGCTGGTGGCAGCATTGAGGGGTGAGCCCAGGGAGCTGGTCGCTCATTTGACAGTTACGGAGGGTAACTATGAAACGGCCAGGCAATTGCTGGTCAGACGTTACCACAACAAACGGAGGTTGGCCGATGCCCAACTGAACCGTTTGTTTAGCATCCCGGTTGTGAACAAGGTCGGGGCCATACAGGCGGAGGTTTTGAACCCGTTGTTGTCCGTCACCAAGGCCCTAGAGAAACTTGGACTTCCGGTTGGTGAATGGTCCTACCTACTGCTGTACATTGTACTTTCCCGCCTACCCGCTGACGTGCAGACTCGTTTCGAACAGTCTCACGGGAGGTCGGCCGAGGACCTGCCCGCCTTCTCCGACTTGGTCGGATTTTTGGAAGAGGAGGCTCGACGGGCAGAGAACTTGGGGTTGACGGTCACCCATCCTTCGGAGCCACAGAGAGCTGCCGGGAGCGCTGTGAGTAGGGGCCCTCCGACGAGGAAGGACCGCACCAACCGGCAGTCGTATGGGACTGTGAGTGCATTGACCCCACCCAGGGGTGCAGGTGAGACCTGCCCATGTTGTAGGCAGATTGGCCATGCTGTGGCCGATTGCAATAAGTTCGGGGAACTTAGGGTTGAGGGACGGCGCCGGATGGCCAAGCAGCGGAGCTGGTGTTTCCTGTGCCTCGGGCCACACATGGCTAGGGACTGCACGCGCACAAAATTGTGCGGATATTGTGGTGGGGCCCACCACAATTTGTTGTGCATGAACCGGTCCGGCCAACAGCCACCACAGGGCCGTACCCAGGGTGACACGGCATGGGGCCCTGAGAATTCGTTTGCGACTCGGAGCGCAACTCAGGGGCCAATGTCCCCACGTGCACAGGGCGGTACTAGGGTGCAGGGCCGCACTCAGGGTCATCACATGGGGGGCCCTGAGTTTTCGGTTGCGACTCAGCATCCGACTCAGCGGGCAATGGGGCCACAAGCACGCAGCCACCCAGGGGTGCAGGGCCGCACTCAGGGTCATCACATGGGGGGCCCTGAGTTTTCGGTTGCGACTCAGCATCCGACTCAGCGGGACATTGGGTATGTTGAGCAGGCCGTAACGGGCGGGTGGCATGGGACAACTTCGAGCTATGCGGGTGCGGTTCGGACGCCGCCTCAGTTGTCGCCCCGCTCGTCGCCTCGTCCTCGTCGGTCGCATGTGATGTCCCCCCCGCTCATGGAGCGGCCACGGTTGAATTCACGCCCACAACCCTTCGGGGGGCGTCGTAGGGTGGCAATGGAACCGGCGCGTGGGCCATTTGTACAGTGGGACCCGCTGGCGTATAGCTGCCTACCTGATCGGTTACAGGCAGAGTGGGGCCCCGGGGGCCCTCGCTAGGAATTTGCGGCCCAACAATTTGTTGCCCCCCAACCGGAGACGGTGGTGTTACCGATCGCCTCTGTGCTTGTTTGGGATTTGGCGGGCAACCCAACATACGTTCGCGCCCTATTAGATTCTGGAGCTCAGGGCTGCATTGTATCGAACGATTTAGCGAAATGGTTGGGCCTCAATATAAATAATGTATCGCTGCCGAGGTCGGTCACACCATTCAGTGGAAGTCTCCTCCGACCTGATACGTTGTTGCCGATCCCTCAAATAAGAGTCGAACCAGCTGGCAGAGGATGAGGAGACGTTCAGGGATCTAAGAACCTCAATGAGAATGTCGAAATCTACGCAGTTGAAGGCACTACTGAAGTCAAGTAAAGCTAAGACGGAAAGCTGTTTGCAGTCCATGGTGACGGTGATATGTCCCGTTCTGAATCCTGACTGGAAAGTGTTTAGAAGATTGTTGTAGGAAAGGTGATAGGAGAGCAGGTTATGAACAATGGTCTCAATGACTTTGGAGATGATGGGCAGGATTGAAATGGGGCGATACTCTTTGAAAGAGGCGGGACAGGGAGTTTTAGGTAATGGGATGACTAGCGCTCTTTTCCACACTGTGGGGAAGATGCCATTTGATATGGAAAAGTTAATAATATGTGTGATAGCAGGCAATAGTTCGTCTAGGATCAACAGTAGCATTTTAAGGCAAATTTTGTCATCGCCTACAGCTTTTGAGTTGACAGCCAATAATGCCTTCTTGACCGTTTCGATTCCAACATTGCTTAACTTGAATGGTGTGGTGTCTGGTAAGGTCTTAGAGCGAAGGCTCTGAAGCGTAGAGTGTTTGACAGCGGGATCCATCACAACAGGCGGGGCAGAAAGAAACTGGTTGAGACCATTGATATCTACATTACCAGCTTGTAGGTCCTGGGACTTACCCACGCCAAGCGTTCGTAAGAATTTCCACACCTGGGCTGGAGTATAATTCTCAATGCATTCGTGGATGTGCCGACGTTTAGCATCGCGACAGAGACGGTTGCAACGATTGCGAAGCCATTTGTAGGAAAGGAAATTGTCTTCTGTCGGATTCTTGTGGTATCTACACTTGGCAGTGTTCCTCTTGGCCATTAGACGCTTGATAGTGTCTGTTAGCCAAGGGGCAGGCAGGTGTTTCACTCTCACTCTTTTTATGGGTGCGTGCTTGTCATAGAGACCCAGGACCACAGAATTGAAATTGGCAATTTTATTATCAACGTTCTTACTTGAAGTGACAGGGGACCAGTCAATCGACATGGCATCCGACATAAGAGAGTGTTGGTCGATATGTTTAAAGTTACGGATGTAAAGAAATTTCGCCCTGCTCTTGAGAGGCCTAATCTTATACGAAAGATAGACGAGGTCATGAAAAGAGAAAGGAGAATTTAGTTGTCCGTGTAGGGCGACCTTGTCCACATTGGAAGTAATCATAATATCGAGAAGTGAGGGAGAGCAATGTGGTTGAAAATGGGTGGCTTCAAGAGGCAGAATATGCAGATTAAAGGAGTCGACTACGGACTTGAGTCTGGTAGAACGTGAATTATTTTTAAGGAGACAGGTGTTGAAATCCCCTAGAATGAGTGTGTCTTTATATAGTGGTGTTAGTTCGTTGAGAAGGGATTCGAATGAGTCGAAGTAGTCGATGTGAAGAGAGGGGCTATAAAGAACACCGAGGAGGACCTTGTTATGGTGAAGAGTTATTTCGAGAAATAGATGTTCAGCAGACTCGGAGTACTGACTAGGGGATGCGCTGATCACCTTGCACGGAATTTCCGCACGCAGATAAATAGCGACGCCCCCATCGGCTTTCCCGACTCTGTCATTCCTATACAGCCTGAATCCTGGAAGAGAATACGAAGAAGATGACAGTGAAGGCTTTAGGAACGACTCAGAGACAAGAATGCCGTCCACGCATTGATCACAAAAACCCTCGAGAAGGTCCGCATAGCTGGTATGTATACTTTGAGCATTGATATGCACGATGTTTAAATTTTTCTCTACACCACCGAAGACAGTCCTAATCTTGACGGATAAGGGTTGCTCCAAAGAGGAGACGCTGCTTTCCGCACTCAAAAAGCTGTCAACATCGTCGTTTGAAGCACAAGAGAAAAAACTTTGATTAATAATATCAGGTGGATTAGTATCCATATGAGTAAATACTTATTATAAATAATATTATACCTACTAACTAAATAAAATAATGTAATATACCTATGTATTAACTAATAAATATTTTTAAATCAATAACTAACTAGAACGACTGGTTTTAATCACTAAGCAGTATTCTTAGATCTAGACTCTTCTTAGGAGTGATGAAAGCGATCATTACAATATAATCTAAAAAAACATTATAATCGAGTATATATAGCTAGAATGTTGCTAGTTTTCGCTGAACAACAATTAGCAAAAAACAAAGATTAATTTTAAATACATATATGACATCGTTGCATTACACGAACACGGCGGTCAATAAAAACAAAATATATATATAAGCACACAAAATAGAAAACAAAACGAAACGCAACCAAGTATCTGTATCCGAATGAAGACGTGATTGCGTCAAAGTGACAGTGACAGATGACAGCAGACAGAAAGGAAGCAAAAGTTAGAGAAAAAAAAAAGTTCACATACACGATGAAAAATCAATACATATGTAATGAAAGCTAACTACCTTGCAGTTGTTGGAGAAAATATTCATTCCATGGAAAGAGACCTATGCACGAGCGCTAGAGATACGTGGTCTTCTGGAGATGCGATGACATAACCTCACTTAGCTTGTGCGCCCCTCCTGGTCGTGACGGACTTGATGGAGCCAGCGGTCGCGCTCGCAGCGGGCTTCTTCCCTTTGTCAGGCGTTGGCGAAGGGGCGTCCTTGCTCGGACACCTCGACGTCAGCGGTTGCAGACCCCCCCAGCACTCCACTTTATGGCAAGACTTGTCTGGCAGCGCGACGATGATCCTGCGTTCCGAGGTCCAGACGCTGCTCATCCCAAAGTGCCTGCGCGCCGCTGCGAAGACTTCATGGCGCGTTTTTGTTAGAAATTCGGTCACAGTTGTGCCCGAACCCTTGAGTGCTTTCTTCAGTCCCCACACCTCGCTGCGGGCTGCCAATGTCGTGAAGCGAATAAGCAGGGGCCTGGTTTTCGCCCCTTTCGCACCTAGTCGGTGAACCACGCTGATGGCACCAATACAGTGGACGGACACCTTGAGTTGGTCAGCAAGCACCCTCTTCAAGACAACATCTGGCTGCTCATCGCCCACCTCAGGCACACCATGCACCAGCAGCACCTTTCGCCTAGAAGCAGTTTCATGCCGGTCCAATCCCAGTGTCAGTAGCTGCAGCTGAGATTTAAGCATACCAAGGCACTTCACAAGTGAGGGATTTGAAGTCGGCGAACTCACTTGCGAGGCTTGCCAAGTTCTTCGGGGCAGGAGCAGGTGTGGCAGCATGCAGATCCCTCTCATATTTCTCCATTCGCTCACCAAAAGATTTGACAATGTTCTCCATATTAATTGCCAACTCAGCATGCAGATCCATTGTTGTGGGATGTTATTGTGAAGTGATTTATGTAAGATAAACAATTGAATATGTGATTTATTAGAGTCCAGGTCAGTATTCTTATAAATAAATTTCCATTAAATGGTTAATTGTATTTTTAATTAATTTAAATTTAGAAGCTAATAAAAATGATTGTTGTAGTTAGGACTACCCTCTCCCAAAAAAAAAAGTATTTGTCGATTCACTTCTTGCTTCTGAGAGTGGGGAAATCGGTATGGCTTTACTTAAACTGGTTCTGTATTTGGTTTCAAAGATATCGACTGTTCATAAATGTCGGTAGTAGACAGTTTCTCATTAGGTAAATAGAAAATATAAGGAAACTTTACGCATACATTTTTAATAGAAATCTGTTTAATAGAAATTGTAGTGACGAAAATAGCTGCTTAACTCGCTCCGCGTTCTTATCACTTTTATCAGACACTCTTACATCATAGTTACGAAGCTTCTCCAAAGTTAAATAAATTTTAATCAATTCATTTTCAGTCGTATTCAGAATCTTTACAGGAATCTTCCCATTTTTGGGGCTCGCTAATACGCTAGCAATAAAAACTCCCTTCGTAATTTCCGATGCACAAACCAAACATTCTTTAGTCATATTTATCTCAACATAATGAATAGACTCCGAACTGGGCGGAATGGTCAATGCACTTCTGTATTTGGAAACCGTTAATGTCAACACTACTTTGTTATTGTCGTCAGTCCAAAAAGTTAATGTATCATGATTAAAGTCTAGTATGGATTTGTGCTTCCCTATAAAGTCTTGTCCTAGAATGCCATGCGCCCTACAAGGCAATGAATCAAAAACATAAAACGTATGAATCAGAATGTTCTAAAGGTGATGGAAAAATCGTGAGGAAACCTTCATTACTCCATAGCTGCGGTAATGGGCTTGCCCCCTGTCACTGAAGTATTGAATCACTGGTTAAAAGTGGGCATAGTTGTGCCTCTTCCACCCCGTATGCGAAAAGGCGTGACGCTATTTATGTAATGTTGTTTCGAAGATATAAAAAGTGCGTGATTGTGGGGTGCAAAAGGGAGCATGTCCAGTGCCTCTTATATGCCGATCATTAATATTGGTCTTGGTCTTATATACATTCACTTTAATTCGTGAGACATACTCTCATTTCCATTTTATCCACCGACCATGCAAAATTGGCTTGATAAGTATCGCTCCTATTTGCGTCCCTTTATCACACACTTTCAAAATAATTAAACAGCTATTCATATTGAATTCAATATACATCATGCGCAATAGAAAAAAATGATGGCGCGACCACATCAACGGTTTTAAAAAAATAACTTGCTTAGATTTCTAATTAAACTGCTGCAGCAATCCAGTGACTCAAGCAAGTATCACTGTATAAGACCTAAAATGATGGCAAAAAGCAACACTAATAATAAACTAAAATAAATAAAGGGTAATTTTCTTCATACATTATATTTTACAATATTTATTTCCTCGATAAGTATGCACCCTACCGATTTTTTCTACATAACAAATGTTGTTTGTGTAGATAAAACCTGTCCTAATACAAATTCTCAGATCAAAATTCCGAGTTTAAAAAATGAAGATACCTCTGTCTATGAACCTAAAAAAAGTTCCACTGTGTCACGTGGTACGTGCCTGCGATGACAAAGCCCCGCTGCACAGGAACTCGGCATGTGCTGCGGTGCTAACGCCCACTTTCATTTGTTTTTTTTTTACATAATTTATTAACAGAACCTTCGTTGCCTTGTATTTCATTCATTCGTTCAATTTGTTCTATCATTCACATTTCCCCTTCTCTAAACTTAACTAAACTATTTTTATAAATTGTGTGTAATTTTTCTCGTAATTAGAAATTTGGGAAAATAATGTTATTTCTAAGCTGAATTTCGACAAGTTTATAGTGAAATTTAGTGTATTTATGTTTAAAGTAGTCTTTGTGCGTTTTTGTGAAAACCGTCATCGAGTGATCCTTGGGAAATATCGAGTTTTTGTAATCACGTTATCTTTGTTTACATCTTCGGTTCGAGTCCCGGTGGGGGCAAATATTTGTTTGATGAGAACGGATGTTTGTACCCTAGTCATGGTTGTTTATCTATCTAAGTATAATATTTATCTATATAAGTACGTGTATCGTTGTCTAGCACCCAAGATACAGGGAATCCTAGTTTGGGGCTAGATCAATGTGTATAAATAGTGTCCAAGGTATTATTATAATTATTATTATTATCTTAAGCCAGTTAAGGACAAATAGAGTGTACGTGCGCATGAAGCGCAAATTGTTTCATAAAGCACGCACACAGCACCAATTGCATGAATATGTGAGGACAGGGTGATGTCGATAAAGGTTATCGATAGTTATGTCTTTCGCGAATTATAGAACAGTAAAATTTGGCCTGGGAGACAATTTAGATCGGGTTATTCATTAGTGTTCTACATTGTGTTATAAACTATTTAGACTGTGTACGTGAAAAGACAAGTAAAATAAAACTCTTTCTTATTTAACAGTCAAGAAAAGTATTTATTATTGTAACATATTGTCGCATAGCAGTCAGAAACTACATGGGTGTTGCCGACAATACATCCATTTTATTACTCAAAATACGTACATTTTAAGATACTCGGTGATACACAATATTTTTTTTAAATAAGCAAAGCATATTGTACTCCTCTTCGCTGGCCACCAAATAGGTCCTCTAGCTGTTGCTGTAATCCATTTTTCTTTTATTTCCGAATTGCATGGGACCTAAAATCAAAAAATTGCTTTGAAAAAAATTAAATAGTCTTGTGCACTTAACGTGCGCTCTGAGGCACGGGGATGACCAGAAAATGGACCCCCATTATAAGCAGCAGTTGCTTAACCAGAGTGATTATGTGTACTCTCATTCGCCAGCTGAGCCACGGGGCATTTTAAAATACATACTGTACAGGAAAGGTTTAATTCTGTAACTCGAACTTTCATATAGGCATACATTTTTTTGATACAGGCTAAGTCGATAAAGCGTACATCACTAATCTACCACAGCGTGGCACCGCTCGAGTCATGGACATTACATTGATTTCCTGTCTCTCTCGCTAGTAGGTAACGCTAATGAGTATGAGAGAGACGGAATCTGGATGCGACTCAATAGCATTACTTCGTCGGAATATTTCATTAATCGTGTTGTTTTATTGAAGAAATATTGTATTTTCAGTATTAACCTGTGAAATGTTATACCCTTCTTATGGAAATTAGTCGAATCACTGCGATTTTCACATAGGACAACTGCACAGGCTGGCATTATAGAAAATAAAGATAAGTGTTGTCAGTTTTTTAAGGCGATCGGCGCGTGCACTCGGGAATTCTCGCTGAGAGTAACTGAATGCACTGTATGCACACTGGGCATACAAAGGTCAGCCGCTACGCGGCGGCTTGCCCTTTCTCTAATATTCAATGCTCTGTGTAAACAACAATATTGCTCAAATATTTTTTTCTCTTCAAAATACTACTTGCATTAGAGTCTTTCTGAATTTATGGCATAACATAACATAACATACTTTTTAGGGTTCCGTACCCGAAGAGTACCAAACGGGACCACATTACTAAGCCTCTGCTGTCCATCCGTTCATCCGTCTGTCTGTCCGTCAGCGGGCTGTATCTCATGAATCGTAATAGGCGGTGAATTGAAATTTTCACAGAATGTGTTGCCACTACAGCAGCATATAATGAAGTACATGAAATTTTATAAATCAAAGGGGTCCTCGTACAAGAAACGTTATCACCGAAAATTCGCGGTACCTACCATCGTCCTCGGTGGCGCAGTTGTTTTGACGTCAGATCCGCAATCTGTAAACAGCAAATTGGTATCGAAACCAACCAAGTAAAGAACAATTATCGATATCACGACTAAACTAAGCAGGTAGTTATAGAAGTAAAACCAAATTTCGTAATGTTTAACTCAATAAGAGTAAAGAAAACATCTACAAAGAGCCTTTATCTAGTTTAGGGGTTAGAAGATCAAAATATTATAATGTTTCTGTGTAAAATAACTTCACTACGTGTTCTGCTTCAGCAGAAATTGTAGAAAGTACAAATAAACTACTAAACTTTTTTCCACCACCGGAATCCGAACCCGGATCTCAGGTTTGTAGAACAGAACTTCGAGCCATGGTTATTAGCCGTTAAATAATGAAAGTATACAATCATTCCACTAAATGAAAAATATGTAAAAAGTTTTACGGTGAAATGAGTTTCCGCCAAATGAAGGAGTGTCCAAATATTGCGCATTTGAAACAATAAATCGCGGAATGAAATTTGGTAAAAAACATTGTAGAACCATACAGGTATAGCGTAATTACAGGGTATCCCATAAGTCATCTCCTAAAGCGACAACGAAGGTAGACCTGCCATATATCGAATAAGCTAGCAAAGGCATTGGATAGGCAAGCACAGGCATGGCATAGACACATTTTTAACGATTTTTCTCATACAGTGGCTAGTGTTTTTATTTCACGGCAGCTGATCAACGAGGAAATCATTTTTGTCTGTAGATTTAAGTTAAGTTAAGTCAATCAAAATACCACTTATGTCGCGTAAAATAACTATTCACGATAGCGCAGAAATTAAAAAAAAAACATTTTATAGAGGGGGTAACAGTGTACAAAATGAGGAATTTAAATAAAACATTTAAATCTACGATATCTGGAATTACATACAACTTCTACGAAGGTCATGATAGGCTTATCCGATGCATCTACGGCAGTAAATTTTGGGCGCTAGGTTATTTTTGCTCACAGTACTGGTAACACAGGTTTGATGACGTAGTTCCGTTTAATCACCTGACCTGTCCGTTATACTATCGTAAAAAGTTAGTTAGTGGAATAATAGGACACCGCTAACTATATACAGGTTGTCCCAAAAATAGTGTGGTGTCAGGAGATTTATCTAATATATATTGTTTATGACATAACTAATATAATATTGTTTATCTACACACGTATCATAAACCGTCTTTACTGTGTCCAAAAACCGCACGTTACGATCAGCATAATGTTAAACTACTTTGTAAAAACTCATTTCATAACTGAATATTGAACATTAAGACCATAGTGTGTAAATTTTCAACATATTATGACATTCAAATTTTAAACGCCGACGCCCGCCTGCGTGCCGCCCCTACTTTGTCTGTGAAGTTGTTACTACAAAACAAGCTAAACAACTCAATGTCACAATAGCGGTCAAACATGCGGTTCCTGAACACATCAAATAGAGCTTCTGATGTGTGTGTTGTAGATAAACTAGTGTATGTAACTGTACATAATGAGGCATTATGTATCAGTCACATAAACTACTATTATCTACTCATCACGTATCATAAACCCTCTTTACTGCGTCCAAAAACCACACGTTACGACCAGCATAATGATAAACTTCTTGGTAAAAACTCATTTCTTATCTGAATATTATATATATGACCACAATGTACCAAAATTTGTCAAATTGTAACATTCAAATTTCGAACGCCGACGCCCGCCTGCGTGCCGCCCCTAGTTTGTCTGTGAAGTTGGTACTACAGAACAAGCTAAACAACTGCAGAGCAATGCTCAATGCCACAATGCCGGTCGAACATGCGGTTCTTGAACACATCAAAGAGAGGTTATGATATGTGTGTACATAAACTAGTGTATGTAACTGTACATAATTAGGCATTAAAACTCTCGAGTGATATTCGGCTTCGGCTAGTTTCATAAACCCACTCTCGAGTGTTAATGCCCTCCATTATGTAGCAGTCACATAAACTATATAATCACAAAGCATCATGCCTGGTCTTATGTGCTACAGCGGAGGGACTAAATAAATTCCACAAAACAAAATCAAATCGACTTAGAATATTTTTTTTAAAGTAAAGTTTTGTATGATTTCGTTACAACACAAAGTAGGTGTAAACGTCGAACACCACTTATTAAAATATCAAAGAGAGAGAAAATCCATCTCCTCAAACAGGAAATTGAAAGAGAGAGTCCACCCCTCGCTTTTCCAATACACTCCATTACTTACTTCTTTCACTGTCACATTATACTTAGATATTTATTATTTCTGTATGTTCCGTGTGTATTGTTGAGACTGAAATAAGTTAGATACTATAAGTAAGTACGATAAGTGATAAAAAATATTGTATCGTTTTATATGTATATATGTATAAAGTTGTTATTAGATCAATATTATGTTTCGACTTAATATCACTCAAATTAGTAAAGTACCGATAGAGCAGCCTCAGACATGGTTAGCTATGATTACATTTGTTAAATTTACAAACAACTATAGTATACAGGATACCCCATGGTACCTTTTTAATAAAATACAAAACAGCTTCATTTGTTTTTTTTTAAACAATTTTCCTAGCCGGGAATCGCACCAGCTGATTTTGAAATTATAAACCCTGTATTATTCATCATATTTCTGGGAAGTAATGTCATGGTTCCTAACATCAAAAACTTCTATCTCCTAAGTTTCCGATTTCGCCCTACTGACCCTTCGAGATGGGCCACCTGTAAAGGCGCTATTAGTCTTACATCTTCACAAATCACTATTCTACGAAAAAAATATCAACTTTTCTCTAGCAAGCTTAGATTTGCCTCCACAAAGAACCTATTATTTCCAACATCTAAGCTGATTATTGTCTGAAACAGTAGCCTAATGGGCACTCCAACCCGCACACAATAGCTTTCAAAACCCAGTTCCTTTGTGATAAGGTTTAAAATTGGCAGGCCTGCATACTTGGCTGCTGCATCGAACCCGTCAATACACGCGAAAGGTACCATTAGAGATACAAAATACGGAGTGCATACGAGCTCTCTCAAAGTTTGATCTTCGTTAAGGCCCAGTTCTAGCAGTTGAGGTGAGGGCGCCGCATTCGCCTATCGTCTTCTGGCGGGTTAGGGGAACAGGCGGGGTAGCGGGCGGCGCGGAATAGCATCGAGCCGCCCGGATACTTAAAAAATAGGTGTTTTTTCGAATTTACTGAAAAACAGAAATAAGCTAATTGATAAAATTTAAGGATTAATACGGAGCTCTAAAAGAGGTAAAATGTGTTATAAAAATTATGAGAAAAAACTGTAATTTTATATTAAAATTATTGAATCTCCTTTTAAATAGACTATGTTCAGGATTTTTTACGATCGAGCCAAATTAATCCAATCGCGTTACAACATAGTATTTAAACTAGATTATCTCTTTATGAATAACATTAGTTTTTTGAGACCTAAAAGATAAAAATTTAATGTTATATTTTTATTTTAAATTTATAATTAAAAATTTATTTAAATTTAAATTTAAATTTTATAAGGGATAACCTTTATTATTTTCCAAAGCTCTATTCAGTGGTGTTGGGTGATATTGGGCCTTAAGAAATGCAAAGCCTGGTCGTATGCCACTAAGTGGGCATCAAGACGTCATTAATAAACAGGTGTTGTCTTGTAAAGTTACACGACACTGAAGTAAAATATAAAGGGAAATATTAAACTGCACATCAATAATACTGATTTGCACAGCAAATATACTGATTTTTACAGAAAATATCAGGGCAAAATACTGCGGTAGCTTAGGTGAAGGGTAAATCGGGTGAGCGAAGCGAAGCCCCCTTTATCCTTCGTATTAGGTTGAACATGTAAGTACAGCAAAAATAATCAAAACATAAAAAGTGCTTTTGCTGATCCTTTTTTTGCTGTAACAATCAGTATATTTGCTGTGCGCTTACTTCTATCGTTTGGTACCGCGCTCTGCGGTTTGCGGTTACTTCAGGACAAATTTAACACGGCAATAAGTAAATCAAAATTATGCGAGGGAAAATTTTAACATTTTTTTTGTTACAAGCGATACGTAAACTATCGTCTCTGAGCCCGGCGTAACTTTATAAAACAACACCCTGTATATATGAGTACACCGCTTTCCTGCTGGTGCCTGCAAAGGGCGTCGCGCAAAGATGTCATCGGCTTATTTAGAGTGCTACTGGATGGCCTGGTCCGGACTGCCATTAGGGTCTGTGCATATGATGTTGTAGATAGTTGTGTAAGTTTTGGACACACTGTCACGTTTCCGCTAACGAGTGCAAGGATGAATTAGCCATGCGCCAATGCCGTTGTAGTAACATAAAACATTCATAACTTGCCTATCTCTGAATTTCGCAGTTACCGTAATATCCGCAAGTAGACTCTCGTCCCACATTATACGGAAGTCCTGGATTTCCATTGGTATTTCGGGTGTACTCGACAGTTGTGAATTACACAAAATGTCTTCCACATTTCAAATGGTAGATGCTCAGCTCATAGAAGATCTTAATGGCCAATTTTCTGATAGTTCTTAAAACAGAAAATAAAGAAGTTCCATATTTTTTATTAGAAGTCGCTGGCGAGGCAAAGTTTTTTTTTAAGTTTTGTTTCTGATTGAGAAAAGCTGGTCTGTGACCAAACCAAATAACAAGAATTGTCTCTCGTCAATAACAAACAAAACACAATATTGTTGTGTTAGTTTATATTTTAAGCAAAGAATTTCGTTAATCTGTGGTTTAAAGTTGTTTCTCTCCGCGTTATCCTCTGTTTGTGATTATTACGACCATAGACGAATAATACAAGAAGACTCGACATCCCGAACAAAAAATCGTACACTGGAAGAAATCTTAAATTGCCGCCCTGACACATATGGCGTAAGCCCTGTTTGCTGCTTGCTTAAGCAGAGACGGCTGCCTATTTGTTGTAAGTTATAATGCCCTAGGTGGCGTCAGAGATTTATAAGACTACACTAGCGCCACCAAACTCAGATAATACCTCAATATACAAAAAAAAAACAAGTTAATATTATCCATTTCCAATTTAAAACTATATTCATCAGGATCTTTAGTCATGTTGATAAAAATATATAATAATCTGCCAGAAACTATATTAAATGAAACAAAAGATAATATATTTATACATAAATTAAAACAAATGTTATACAATAAATGCTATTATAAAGTTAATGAGTACTTAAATGACAAATTTATATAGACAATAAATTCATTTCTAGGATAATTTTTCATAGCAAGGTATTTACTTTCCACTGACTTATAGTGAATATTATACTTCATTATAAAATAACAAACTTTGTTTCCCTCTCTTCTATTGCAATGCCTTTTTTACATGGTTCATAAATAACACATGTATCCTTATAGCATCTAATGCAACATCAATTTTATGGAATGCAATAAAAATATTATGTATGAGTATGAGTATGAAACAATGTGATGGCGCAATTGGTCTGATATCAATTGCGCAATCTGAATGTTCTGGGTAAAAATCCAAATGTTTTCTTGTTTTATTTAGTGCTTAAGTTTTCTTCTAAAATGGTACGAAACCCTTCGCGTGCGAGTCCAACCGACCTTTTTTTAGGGTTCCGTACCCAACGGGTAAAAACGGAACCCTATTACTAAGACTTCGCTGTCCGTCCGTCCGTCCGTCCGTCCGTCCGTCCGTCCGTCTGTCACCAGGCTGTATCTCAAGAACCTAGCTAGCTAGAGAGTTGAAATTTTCACAGATTATGTATTTCTGTTGCCGCTATAACAACAAATACTAAAAAACAGGATAAAAGAAATATTTATGGGGGCTCCCATACAACAATTCTTTCAACACCACATACAAACTTATGGATGCACCTGGTTACGTACATGGAGTGTGAAAGTAACCGCACCAATAACTTTTTAAACAATATTTTGCTGTGTAAAATCCAAACTATTCACTCCACACCATCGCTTCCATTGAATGGTGGTACGGAACCCTTCGTGCGCGATTTAGACTCGCACTTGACCGGTTTTTTTAAACCTTTTCGACAAAACTTCTTCAAGCCGCAAAGGCAAACAAGTCAAAATAAATCAAATAAAATGCACGGTCAAGTGCGAATTGCACTCGCCAACGAAGAGTCCTTACTACCGCACAATGGAAGGGATGGTAATTGCTGGTATTGAGGAACCTATTAAAGGTTTGAATTAATATAGCAAAATGTTAATTCCAAAGTTATTGGTGCGGCTACTTTCATGCTCCGTGTACGTATGTAATGAGGTAATTTATAAGTTTGTATGTGTTATTGAAAGAAATTGTCCCCTTCTATTCTATATCTATAGTTTACCTGTAATATTTAAGTAATGACAAGGACAAGGACATTGGGAGGCGTCGTTTGAGGGACTAAGGTTTTGACAACTGCTCTAATTCTGATTAAACTATGGCTCTGGGGCTTTACTGGTCCAAAGGATCTCGCTCTCTGTGCAGCGCGGTGACGTGCAGTGTAATTGGATTGTTGGCGTTATGTATTTGTATAATTTTTCGTTTTTAAGGTAACCCTAAAAATACGCGTATAGCACTGAACACGTGTTAGAAAGTTTAGGCTTATGTTTCAACGATCACCAAAAACGCACCTATTTTACTACCAATAAATTCTAAACGGCCGCCAAAATTAGTAAACGACCACGAAATTGTGATTGGATAAATGATCTCCAAACTTATTTTTATGTTTTGTGTACTTACTTAAGTTTATGTTTAAGTATTTTTTGTTGTTCTTACATGTTCAACCTAACAAGAAGGATAAAGGGGGCTTCACTTCGCTCACCCCCTTTACCCTTTTGTCCTAATATTTTCTGCAACTTTTGGTGATCATTTACCCATTTTGGGAAGGAAAAAATATTTTGGTGGTCATTCAAATTTTTCTCGAAAGTTAATTACAAATTTGATCGCAATACTATTTGCAGTAACTACATAAAATAAATAAAAATAAAAATAAACTAGCTCAATAAATAGCTAGCTCAAATAAAAATAAAAATAAACACTGGGGATCGAACCACGATCAACCGCTTGTAAGTCTTGCCAATTAGCATTGAGATTGTAGTGATGAAAAAATTCTATGAGCGACATCTCGGTTGTAACAAATGATCTATTTTTCGATGTACGGTGCTTTGTATGGCGATGGACACTCTTCTTTATATTATTACTCTATGATTACGACCATTAAAAATCCACGCAATGTCACAGCTTTCAGAAATATTGCATGTTTTTAATTATCCGTCGGAAAACCTCCTACTGTAATTGCACAGTAATAAATTCAAAGAAAATCATATTATTTTCTTAATAGACGAGGCAAAATAATAAAAGTAGGTTACTTCAGTTCAGTTCTATAAATAAAAAAGTATCAACTATCTATAAGTCGACTTTTCTGTACAAGTGGGAAAGTGCCTTTAGCGAAGAACTCAAAGTTCCTGTTCGTTGATGGATAATTTAATATTCTGTTTAAAAGTTTGTCAAAGGACTTTACATTTTATATCATATTCTACAAGTACGTTGCTAAAAACTACGAGTACTTAGAGGTATTCTTACTATTACTATTTATTATAATAACATTGTCTCGATTATCTCATGGCCATATTGAAATGATTCCGTGTTTCGCTTTATGTCCTACTCGGGCTCATTTTATGTAAATACCTAGTGAAAAGCGGCTTTTAGTATTAAACAATCAGACCATATATCAATTGCAGCGTAGTACTACCTCAACAAAGCCTATAAATAAAATTATTGGCCTAAATTATCGGTCATAATGTGAAATCAATGCAAGAGAGGGTAAACTAACCTACCACTTAATGTATCTACTTACGCTCACATCTTGAACAGTGGGTAAATAGAGGAAATTGAGGCATCGGAAGAAACTGCAAACAGACTGAATGGTTTAACACAACGATAAATATGACACCCAGGCAGTTCCGATTCTAAACACGTTTTCCATTTATCGCTGTGCTCTCAATGAATCGAGGGGGAGAACCCCGGCGCCCTGTGGACGTCTCGGTGACAATAACAGTATTTTTCTTTAGATGGATGTGGTCTTACCTCTTGTGTGATGTGGACAATGGATGGCCGACTAGTTTATATATTGGTTGTGTTTAGAGAAGCGTAGAGAATGTCGGGTTTGCTTTAAAAGATTATATGTACTCAACACAAGTTTGAGTAGTGTGTTAAGAATATTATAAAAAACGATTTAGAATGTCGATCTCAGATAGCATAAAGCGTCACGCCTTTTCCCATACGGGGTGACACAGGCATAATTGTGCCCACTTTTAGCCAGTTATTCAATGCTCCATTTTGTTTGACAGTGAGCTAGCCCATCGGCGCAGCTGTGAAGATTTCCTCTCGGTATTTTCCATCGCAGTTAGAACGTCCGTATAATGTACTCAAGATAAATTACTTATCTTATAGAAGCATGTTTAGCACCAAATTCGAACCCGTATCTCCTATATGAGAAGCGAGCGTGGAACCACTAGACCACGGAGCTCTTCGAATAAAGATAACACACACAAATAAACGAACAATCAATCGAGCTCAATGTCTAGTTCCCTGTCAAATAAATGTTTTTTCTTTCTTTCAACAAATAGACATATCCTTAGAATCGTTTTATTTCGGTCATACGTTATCAGATATTAATATGCAATCGTTTTTTTTGCATCTGTTTGATATATTTTTAAATTACATCACTCTAACACTGAGATGCAGAATCGATCTTTAAATTTTAAAGCCCCGCAAAACGTCAAGGCGTATTATTAGGCGTACAAATAGTTCCACTTTTATACGTCGCATCGGCTATACTCGTTCGTGCAGAATAGTGCAACCTGATGCCGACAAGAACCGAACGTGAAAAGCATTGAAATATAAACCTTTGCTTTATGTTTAATTTTCAAATATAACAACAACACAATTTTATGCTATCTCGCTCTTACTAACTTGTACACTTCATGGCAATGAAACAGACCCCTTTTTGGATCCCTGTTTTATTACTGAGAGTAGGTAACATAAAAATCAGATATAAGATTAAAATACATATTACATCACCGTTATAAATGTAAAATTTGTATTAATAGAAAAATTAAGATGAATCACCAGCATTAATGATGAATTGGTCCAGGCGATCATCAATAGCTGCCTCCAGTGTCATAAACTCGTAATCGTATAAACATTTTATAACATGATAAACCACACAATGTCAAGCTTCTACATCAAATGAAGAAAAAAAACTTCCAAAAGCTGCATTATTTGGGTGACATTCAGTTGTGTTAACATGCTCTTTAAATCGTGCCCAAATATTTTCAATGGGGTTAAAGTATGGACGGTAGGGTGGCAACCTCAAAACTTTGTGTCCATTTTCCTCTATTATGTTATCTATGGAATACTCTAATAGTCTTTTTAGGGTTCCGTGCCCAACGGGTAAGAACGGAACCCTATTACTAAGACTTCGCTGTCCGTCCGTCTGTCACCAGGCTGTATCTCAAGAACCTAGCTAGCTAGAGAGTTGAAATTTTTACAGATTATGTATTTCTGTTGCCGCTATAACAACAAATACTAAAAAACAGGATAAAAGAAATATTTAAGGGGGCTCCCATACAACAATTCTTTCAATACCACATACAAACTTATGGATGCACCTGGTTACGTACATGGAGTGTGAAAGAAACCGCACCAATAACTTTGTAAACAATATTTTGCTGTGTAAAATCCAAACTATTCACTCCACACCATCGCTTCCATTGAACGGTGGTACGGAACCCTTCGTGCGCGATTTAGACTCGCACTTGACTGGTTTTTTTCCTTCTTTATTGTAATATAGTTCTGGTTTAACAGAGCCAGATCATAGCATTTTCTTGTTTTTCTTGTTAGAATTTGGTGCCTTTTCTTTTAGGGTATTGTGGTATGCTGCGTTGTATATTACAAAAACTAACTATGGCGGAAGATTGGGGATAAGCTGTGTTTTACCCACTTTCATAATTATCGGTGTTCATTTAATTATGGGGGTCCACAGTCGACTGCGATGATTTATATATTTATAAACCACCAGGCACTAATCTATTTGAACCACAGCATTAACAATTATGAGTCGCTGTCCTTTTGAAATAGGTTTTTAAACCTTTTCTACTTTCATCTGCCCATGTACTTTATTTAGTGTGTGTAGTATGTACATAGGTTTCATCGCCGTGAACAATGTTTCTTTCCTCGTACCGATATTTTTTTATTTGTCTCAGTAATATTATTCTTAGTAGCGATTTTTAGCAAGCTGGGCTTCGTCACGAATGAACTGACAAACATTACATACAATTTCTCTACTTTGACCCCTTAAAGGCCTGCCTCTTTTAAGAGTAGACATTTTTTAAAGACTTAAATAGGTGGTGTAGTTTATTTGCCCGACAGTGGATGACAAAGTCAGTAAGCAACGCGCGTGCGACCATCCGCGTGACCAATAGCGGACGGCATCAAGACGCGCATCACAGGCCGCGCTTAGATAGGCTAAAACGCGCCTTGGCAGAGGATAGTGGGCAAACATACCCAAGCAAAATTATGATGATACTAAGTGATGAATATGTATGATATCATCACCTTCAAATTCGGTGGCTGAATGTGTGATATTGCATTTTTTTAACAGGGGTAATATTTTTATGCAAAGAATGTTTTAGATTTAGATGTACCGGAAGTTATAAATACGCTATTGTAGCCCTGTAGCACTTTTAGAGACTAAAATAAGGTTTTATTGTTGTGTATGTTCGGGGTTAGCTTCTTTATTTATGACCCTATGTTAAAGATTATATTTACGTTGAGTTCAGTTGAGAGTCAGTTTCTGTGATCTGTTGATTATGAAATAAAATAAAAAACGGCCAAGTGCGAGTCGAACTTCCTTACGGAGGGTTCCGTACCGTTATCTATAAAAACGGCAAAAAATGACGTTTGCTGCATGGGATCCCCCCTTAAATATTTATTTTATTCTGTTTTTTAGTATTAGTTGTTATAGCGGCCACAGAAATTCATCATCTGTGAAAATTTCAACTCTCTAACCATAATAGTAATATATTTTTTTCTCTCAGTTTTGCTAAGCTTGATTGTAATAAAACGAGTAAATAACGTATTTAGATCGTCAGAGCTACCTAGGTCAACCATATCTAAAAGATAAAAAAATCACCCCTCATGAAATACAGAGAGCAACATCACACATTTAGCCACCGAATTTGATGGTGATGATATCATATATTTTCATCACCTAATATCACCGTAGTTTTAAGCAACATCCTGTATCTGTTCAGTGTTGGTTTTATTTTCATACTTCCTTGACCATTGTCCTTTCAAACATCTGCGATGGTACATGTCATGGACATTATGCACTCAGAAATAACTTATCATAAAACTAAATGTTATGGAATCGAAACGCCATTAGCGTTTTGCATGGCTTTAAAATTTAAAGATAGTTTCTGTAACTGGCTGCCAGAGGCATGCTAAAGGGCCCGCGGTGAGATTATATGTGTGTGTGTGTACAATGGTCTGTGTATGTGACGCATTTCGCTGATGAATGCTTCAGCGAGAAGTATCGCTCGGATATTCTGGCTTTATTAGCTCTGCTGTGACGCAAGTTCTTATTATTGAGCCTTGCTTAGGTAGCATAAAGCTAAGAAATAAAACTTTTATTACATAAAGCTGACGTTTACTGGACAACGAGCATTTCAGTTACATGATTTACTAGGTAATTGAGGAAAAAATCGTGTTTTCCTCTACGAGTCAGTACTCTCCGGCGTAAAAATAAGATTTTCTGTATTTATGCCTAACCACTACAGAAGTCTTAAAATTCCAAGAAGGATAGCCGGAGATGCTTTTTTCCATTCTGCTAATGCCTATTTTTATACTTATAAAATATTGGGTAATAGGCAAATTTTCTTACAGATTCAGGAGTCCATAATTCGTGTAAAAGTTTTAAGTGTTTAAAAGTTAATTTCTAAGTTTTACATCTACATATATATATATTTTTATTTTCAGTACGATAACTAAAATTTAATCTTAAAAACCAGTCGTCCTAAATGTCATCCATTTTCATGATAAGATTCGTATTATTTTTTTACAGCTGACACTATTCAAAATTTTTATCGAATTTGCTATCTATGGTTCTTTCCTTTTTTTATTATATTGTAGAATCTATATCAGTAGCTATATCTACTACTAGCTACTATCAATAACCAGCAAACATTTCATAGTTAACTAGCATCAACGCGCATGCTCGACAGCAAGTACTGATACATCGCCGCAATGACAATGATGTAGTTCGGTAGATTAGCGAACAAAACAAGCCACTGAAGGACTTTTAAATTCACCGGCAAACGTAGCAAAGGCTTATTCTAGGCAATTTCAGTACGCTGCTATGATGATATTTTTAAATTATGCAGACTTCTGCTGGTCTGCACATTTTCCCCATCAAAGCCAAATTTAATTGCCAAAATATCCCATATATCCATAATCATTCAAAGCAGCGCGAATCTTGGCTTGTTCGATCATCTTGCTTATATATTTGATTGAATATCTTCGAACCGATTCCTAACCCGACTAATATCATGACAATAAATCATACAATACGCATCCTTATTATTCTCGGCACCCAGGCCGAGCTGAATAATTTAATCTAACTCCTTTTTAATACAGTTATTTTTAGGAACCAACAAGAGCATCTCCATGGTTCTCGTACGAAATTACGATTAAAATCAGAAACGAAAAAAACGATGGCAAAAAAGGTTATATTTTTCCTAACTACCAAACACTAAATTGTAAGCAACACTAGAGGCACTCTTCTAAAATTATGTAATGTACCAACCACAGTAACTGGTTGTGCACTGAATTTTCTAATTGTTTAGCAAAATAATTTCACTCTCTTCATGTAATAGGCAAGTAATGTCTAAGCAAAGAGAACTGGTTTATTTGTATTTATTGGTATATAGCTATCAACAACGACGACGGTTGCTATTAATGTAACAGATATTTCAGCTTGCCTAGCTCAGTGGTAGGGAGCGGGTAGATTGGTTTGACAGGATTTCGAAGAAAGTTGTCATGTAGTGAGCGCCAGTATCCCACTACAAGAGAGGATACAAAATTTATATTTTAACAAAGCTTCTTCAACATCGCGTACAATATAGATTGTCTGAGGTAGAAAGAAATAGTCTTGTTACGGATATTGTTCACTATATAATGCAAGAGACATACACAAGCCGAACATAGTTACAATAGTAACAGTATTGGTTAGGTTTAAGCACTAATAATAAAGGCGGACGTCTTCCCCTACAAATACTGAATGGCTTCTTAGATAATTACTTAATTTATAGGTTTATTTCTGTTATAAGCTAAAAGATCCACGGTGTGACACTATTATATCCTCGAAAATACAGATTAGGTCTTCTATTTGAAGACTTCCATAGAAGTGGAACATAAAATATGATTTTTACCTTAAATAAAGTTTGGGTAAGAAGTGTGGTGAAGGACAGTGATTGTATTTGTGTATAAACTCCTGTTTTCCCGGGGCCGCGTTGCAATCAGCATGATAGACCGATGCCTTCAGGTAAAACAGGTCCATAACACCGCCTATCGTAGACCGCCTTGGACAAGGACAGACGTCTCAACGAAGAAGTCTACCGGTCGCCTACCATAACCACCAAAATCTTGAATCCTGGTGAATATGAGATAACTTGTTTACATTCAAGTTCTCCACCACCTGGAGTACTCCCCACTCAAAATATGAAATTAGGTTAAATACCATTCTGCCATAACAAGATGAATCAAACAGGAACCTGAAAGCCAGCGGACTGCCACGTGACACATATACCGAAGCAGGAGAGTCCTCAAGACGAGATTCCATACGTACTCAGGCTGGGAAAGACGCCTTCATGAAGGAAAGATGCGTTACGTTGGTAAAGGGCTAAAGGTGGACAGTTGCGTTGCTTGAGAAATATTTGTGTGATAAACTCACAACACTACCCCGCGGAGATGCAAGTGACAGCGACATATTTTTTCTCACCCACTTCCACTTCAGAGAGACGTTCTGTTTCTCCCTGCAACCTCTTTCAGTTACAGTCTAAGACAGATATTGTCCCCAAATAATTTAGAATAACAATTTTATGAGACATCTATGTCTAAAGATCATTATGTATAGATCCTTGAAGACCAGACTGTAGAGCGTGGAGACTAGGCCAGGAATCTGGGAATCATATTTGATACTTACCTCGATTTGAAACTCATGTCCTCAATTTAGTGAAGAGTTTTATGTACCGTTTAAGGGTTTTGTACAAAATCCGTAACTTATTTGCGAAAGGGCCTCTTTGTATTATATCTCGACTCAACTACGGAGATATAGTTTATGGTCCGCGTCTTCTTTCCAAGACTTAGCTTTTAATGCAGCGCATACAAAATGGGTTTTGCTTTGATGTAACACCCGTAGTCATATCACCCCAAACTTAAACTCTGCTGGAATGCTCAAAATGGCACTTACACCTTTCCAGTCTAGTATTTGATGTCATCAAGTATAAAAAACCTGAGTACCTGCTCCTAAAGTTAAAGGTGTCAACATCTCACCCCGGATATGGCATGAGGGATATACGTGCACCTCTTGAAGGTCATATTCACCGCACAGTCGCATTTAGAGGTAGCTTCCGCTTCCTAGCTACCAAATGTTGGAATGATATTTCTTATAAGAAATCTGACCTCCAAATACACCTTCAAAACACATATGAAGTCGCATCTGATTCAAAAACAAACTAGGAATTTCTCCAACAATGGATAGCCGGGCTACCTCTGCCATTTTTATTTATTTTTAGTTAGATATTTTATTATTTTAGTATTCATATTCACACTACACCTATTCTGCTATTCACATTTTCTTTATCATATAATTAAATAATATACTTATATTTGTCACCGTAAGATTGTCAAAACTAACGTTTTTTTTCTCATTAGTTGGTCAACTATAGACAGATGGTAACTGTAGCGTACTGCTTACTATATGACGAGTTAGTTGATAAACTAACGGTTAAAACCGTTAAATATTAAACTGGTTTAAACTTGAATTGCAACGAAATACCAGGGCAGATACTGTGGTAGCTTAGGTAAAAACTAGAGGGGGCGAGCGCAGCGAAGCCCCCCGAATAGTCTTCGTGTTAGGTTGACATGTATTTTATACTGTTCGTTTATTATTTTATACAATAATCAATGATTTTAATTTAATTTCTATTTATAATCTTTTTGATGAAGATTACACTATATTAAAAAGAATATTTTTTATTATTATTTATGTAATAACAAAAGAAACGGTCGGTCGGGTTTACTATCTGACGATAGTTGATCAACTAACGCCTTAGTTTATCAACTAATGGTTTTGACTATCTTACGGTGACATATATACATAATCTTCATATATATTTTGTATTGAAACATATTCATATGCAATATATTTATTTATTTCCACATCTTTAAACATTTGTAAGCATATATCTCTTTCTGACCCTTTTTTTTCATTCACATTCACATTCGGATGTAACCGCTACGTCTGTCTCCACGTCTCCTAGGTAAGGGCTGAAAACCAATGCTGCTCTTAATGAGCAATTTTTGATGATGAGCAAAGCTTTGACCTTTCCGCGTCAGTGCCTACAGACCTACCTAATTTCTTCTTTTTTGTTTTTTGTAAGAACATTTAAATGTTTTTTTTGTTTTTATTATTTTGCTATCATTTAAGTTCTTTTGTAGTTGTATCTCTTTATTACTTTTAATTTGTATGTATCTATGTTTCAATTGATTTTACATCATATATCGTTTTAATATCGCAATAACAAATGTTTGTGCTACGTGAAACAGAACGCGTCTCTGAATGGACGCGTTCCAATATTTCTCAAATGCGTTCGGCAACGACGCCTTCGAGTTAACAGAAGATAGATCATGATTTTGTACGTTACACTAATGACTTGCGAATTTTAATGTCATCTCGATATGTTTATATCAGAGTATCAGTATGTGTAAGGACTGCGAAACGAATATGAAATAGGAATGGTACTCGAATTTTAAACTTGCTGTGTCGATAAAAATTGTTACCACTGTTTATTTGACAAATAATTTTTATGTTCATAATTTAATCCAGAGTAATCAAACTTGCAAACAGTTTAAATCTAAAAAAATAGGTGCCGTTAGCGAACGAATTTTGTTTTTCCTAACAATTTTCTCAAACGGTCGTTAATAGGTGCTGAACTGAATGTAACGAAAGATAAAAAAATAAGATAAAAATATATGGCATTAAATAAATAATGCTCGAAGGACCAAAATAGGATGCGTCTACTGCTCTCGCAACGCTCGGCTGTGTCCTTTGCAGGGGTCACTTCAACGGGTCACGCCAAAAAGGAGGGACAGCTGAGTTTTCATACTAAGCGCTAGGAAGTTAGTAGTACCAAGTCATAGAACACGGGGATGGTGCTGGTGTTTTTTTTTATGTTTCAGGGAATTCTGGGAGCTATAAATTAGGTTACAATCCCCTGAACTTGAGCCCCGTTTCATTCTACCCGAAATTACTTCCTTACTAGACTACCTATTTAAGGATTACTGGTTAATCTTAATTAAAAAAACTTTGTTTTTTAACACTTTGATGTGTTAAATGGTATTTACGTCTATGGGACGAGTTCCCGAATTGACGTTTCGATCTAAAAATTGATTAAAGAAGTAATTAAACGATTATTCGACGACCCGAATGGCCGAGTCGGCAGTGGTCCTGCCTACGAAGCCAAGGGTCCCGGGTTTGAGTCCCGGTGGGGGCAAATATTTGTTTGATGAGAACGTATATTTGTACCCTAGTCATGGTTGTTTATCTATCTAAGTATAATATTTATCTATATAAGTACGTGTATCGTTGTCTGGTACCCAAGATACAGGGAATCTTAGTTTGGGGCTAGATCAATGTGTGTAAATAGTGTCCAAGGTATTATTATTATTATTATTAATATTTGAATTGATACAATTAAGGTGCTACGAAAATAAAATGGGGTTTTTTTCGAATCCATTTACTCCACCATGAAGTCATCTACAGATTTGATTTTTGGGTTAACGTTTATTGAGTATTTGATTAAGATTTTCACCAAAACAAAAACGCGATTGGATGAAATTTTCTCGATAGAATTTACTTACGACAACACCTCTAAATTATATTATTTTTTCCTGTAATTCTGAAATCCTAACTAATTTCATTGTGGAACTGCGTTCAAAATGTAGATATTATGTATTCGCAAAATCTCCTGAAAAAACTTTTTAACAAAATAGAGTAGTTTATTTTTAAACAATTATTCTGTTGTTTTCATGTAATTTTTTTTCGATTCCGTCCCTCTCACACTGCGGGTCTTTCCGCCTGGAGTAACGGGGACCTTTGCACGGACGAGGTATCGCCTTAATGTAAATCGTCAGAAATATTTATCATTTTATCATTACAAAATACCGTCGCCGTTAGTTTGAATTATTGATTGTTATTTTAGATAGTCGGTAATTATTTTTTTATTATTTTCATGTAGAATATTCAATGAATAAACCTGATTATGTTTATTCATTAAATATTCTACATAGAAAATAGGTGAAACATAAACTTATAGATATCATTATCTTTAAGTGTATGTTTCACCTATTTTTATGTAGAATATTTAATTAATAAACCTGATTAAAGGTATAGTTTTAGTATTGGGTACATACACTCCACCAAATTAATCTTAATTGAAAATACATTTGGGCTACCAAGGACTGAGGGACACTTGTGGCGAAACCGTGCGTGATAAAACTGAGTTTAGAAGTATTACAGGATTAACTTTCAATCGGGCATGTGTACCAGTAAAACTGTCAGCAGGATAAAATATTGTGAGATTACACGTGTTTTATGAAGGTATTGGATGAAATACTAAAAATTTGGTAACTAATTTGCATGTTTTGGGTATAGAAGCATTAACTCTGATGCAAGTCACTTAATGTAAGTGAACAGACAGCGTAGTATCTGGAATTGCGCACCCACTTTAAACCCTGACTTTAAAATAATGCAAAATATCATTTCTTCGTGTACACTTACAAAGCCAGAGTAAATTGCCTTTACTCCTTTGACTCTTACTTGAGGAGGTTGTTTTACCGTTTTAGTTTCCATGAAATGTTATTTTCAAGACACTTTGATATAAGAATTTTGCTCCTCTGAGAGTGCGGTGATCTGCATCGGATATTAAATTTTTATCTGTACCGAGTAAATAACTAAATGCCTGATATTCCAGAGGGTTAAAAAGGATGAACAACTTTAAAACAAGACATAATAACTTCTGAGTAGATACGAGTATTACTCAGAATTTACACAACCTTTGGTTCATGTCATTGGCTCTAAAAACCTTAAAATATCACTTTAAGCACACTCGTAAAATACCGGAGCAGTAATATCGCAAAATAATTTTGCTTGAAAGTTCAAAATCAGTATCTTGACTGATTTACTCATAAAATCTTTCGTAGCAGTCAAACTTAAAACAATCTGCTACGATAATGCTCAGAGCTGCTACGACCTGCCACGTGGAGTGCTTGTAGATCGTAAACTTTGCTACGTAAAAGTGGCGTCTTGAAGACTTAGTATACTAATAAGTAGTTTTATGACAGTTAATATTACTCTCAGATGAGAGAAAGCTGTTCGATATTACTGTATAGTATTACAGTATCTGGGATATAAATCATTTTATTTCACGACATTAAAAAAACTGAAAACCCAACTGTGGTACATTGAAAAGTACGAAACAAGCTAATAAGTCTTAAGTAATTATTGAGATTCAATAAAACTATTATGGTAATGTTTAATTAAATTAAATTTAAATGCAAGCTGAATCCACTGTATTAGAATAATTTTTAGCCCGCATATTAAAGTGCATAGATGCCGCATTTTTTTTTTCAAAACTAATCCAATGGCGTATCATGTATCAAAATCGGTTGAGCCGTTGTGTAGTTACGAGGGGACACGGGAGCAAACGTACATACATACATACATACATATAAATATAAATAATATATAATATATTAATAGGCGTTGTATAGACAGTGCTATGATAACGATTTGGCATCTTGCCTTTCGTAAAAACTGTTTCTAAAATTTTGAAAAAATACTTTATAGAATTTATATAATATTGAATAAATAAATATAAATATCAAACACATTCCTCGTCTTTTCCGCTGCGCTGCAGTCGGGTCAATCAACATACATTTATTAAAAAAGTAGAACCGCTGTGTCTGTAAATTGAAAATAATAAAAAAATTAGACGAATAACTAATGCTTTGAAAGCCTTAAAAGACAAATCTGTTTATTATTGATTTATTTTCTGTCTGTTTGCCTGTTTGTTCGAGGACAACATCAAAACTACGGAACCGATTTTCATGTTGTTTCCACAAGTAGATACATCATAATTAGGAATAAAGTTCAGGCTTTGTTTCATCAAAAATTAGTGATGTTTTAATCATCAATTAAAGATTTTTAATTAATACTTTATTTCCAAAATTTCTTAATTTCATTTTGCTTACTGTCTATGACTTTGGTATTATTATTATTACGATCAAGCGAGGCCACATCTCACCAAAAACGCTATTTTCCTAGTTGCGTGAACGTCGTCTTTTCTCGCATAATAATATCTTTTACTGCATAAAACGTTATAAAGTGGTGGATACGATCAGATCAACATGCTAACCTGAAGGTGGGGCCACTATAGCCAGGTTCAGGGGGGAGGGAGGAGATATAAACAGGTGCAGCTAAGATTGGAGCAGTTAACCCTTTCTAGCGTCTTGGACGTAATTAGGACGGAGTAAAATACGTGGAGTATTTTGTAAAAGAAACAACGACTGGCGCTGTTCGGCACATACAGTCCCAGCCTCGCCAACACCAGAGGGTTTTCAAGCATTTCTCGGAAAACCTACCATACTACTTACGGAATACATAAGTAGAATGTGCGAGGCGCCTCCTCACCCCCAGCTCATTGTAACCAACCATGCCCAACACGGACTCGGTTGGATACATAAGCGGGAAGAAAGGATAGACCCCATAAGCTTCAGATATAAGTAGCTAACAAAACGGTTTGGCACTTTCTCCACCATGACGCTATATTTCACTTCATATGGGTTAGCATTGTATAGGGCACTTAACAGGTTCAATGCTCCCGCAAACTCTCTAGATTGTCTCATTACAAATCCGAGCTTTTTAAATGCTTGCTTAGTGACATCTACAATGTGATTAGGAAACGTTAAATTGGTGTTCATGCGCCCTCGAAGATCTTTTACCTCTCTTACCCGCGCCATTTTAATATTGTCACAAAAGGAAAATCCAATCAGTGTGTTCTTTCACCATCATCATTAACATCACACTTAATCCACTGTCGGGCATAAGCCTAAGCTATAGCACCAATCTTCAAAGTCCTGTATAAACTATTTCATAGAGACCCCGTCGTCTTCAGTGACGTCGACCTCCATATTTTAGATCTGTTTCACAACTGCATACATTATTGTGCACATAAAAAACGTCATAGTTAACCAACCAGCTTTGTATTTACGTAACGAAGCTCCTGCTCAAAGGTATGTGTCAGATTTTTTTCAATCCAAGTTCGATATCCTTCTCCTTCCTATCGTACAATACGATTTTTATTTCTTTACCGCTCGACACATCTCTGCTTTTATCGGCACAAATCGGATTTTTTCTACTATAAGGTATTGTGATGTATAGGTACATACATTGCTGCATTTTCATCACAATACTACCTACTTTAAAGTAAAATAAGTTATGTACCGAAGTCACATTTTGTAGAGTAGACCTATAAATTACATAGATATCATAGATCACTTGCACAATCACTTTCACTATCTGAATCAGACCCCTTGCTTTTAAATGCTGTCAAAAACTCTACCTGACATTTTGTTGCGCGATCGCAAACTTTCGTCCATTCTTCAGCATCTCGATTATTTCTAACAGCAGCTTCTTGACTGTTGTTTTATTCATATCTTCATTTTAGAAGCAAAATATCCTTTTGATTGTGCCCAAAGTTTATAAGGTCTACGTTAAAAACTAATTTCAGCGCCTAAAACCGAGACGTGTCGAGCGGAAGAGAAAAAATAATCGTACTTCATTGGAGGTTGGTGGCCCCAGTCCCTAAGCTGTCGATAGATCTTAAGTAATGCAATGCTCGAAATGTTCCATTACAGGCAAATGTTTGAGCTCTTGTGGTGTGGCAGCAACTTTAAATATTCGCGTAAGTATAAGTATCGCTAAAAGTCGGTCGTCAAGCGGGAATTTGGCGCTAATTTGACATAATAATTTTAGGCTCAGTAAATATATACTTCTTCTTTTGAAGAGCCGACAGAGTTGGCCTCGGCAATATTACACTGAGAAAGTATTCTTTTTTTATTCGATTATCTTACGTTTCCCTTGTACATTATATATCAATGTGTTTCAATAGAGATTGATATGTCATTTTATATCGTCATCAACTCGATCGCTTTTGTCTATTGATAAATACAATAACAAACATATGCAAACCCACAAATAGTCGCTAATAGAGAATCCCGATATTCATTTTCCCAAATCCCAAAAACTTCTAAAAACTTATTGGTATTCCTGTTTGTCACTGAGTCCCTTATGCTCGCCGTTCTACAAATAAGTCCATCAAAATGGCGAGCTGGAATTTAATCAGAATATTCTAATTAAATATCTGTAGAATAACTACGAAATAAAGCCAACTGGGTGCGAATAGTTGAGCTTTCAAAATCACGTAAACAAAAGCTGCTATGTCAAAGAGCTTTGTAATACAAAAGCACACAGCAATAAAACTCGGTGGAAATGAAAAAGCCCGTGTCTGAAAAACAATTTCATTATGTTTTCATGGATGCTTTTAATGCAGATATGCAGTGACAAAGGACGTCGAGGAAGTAATCAGTTTCCATTTGAATTAGGTGATCCGAATCGTAATAGCCATAACAAACAGCACTCCAAGTGATAATTTAGTGTGCCATTTTAAGTGGACATTTCTCATATAATTATAAATATGCAGGTATTTGGTATGGTTACTCACAAATTTATATTGCTTATTACATTAACGCCACGTAATTGCCGTGGTTAATAAAAACAAATTCTGTTAAACGAAGGTTTTACTATTTCCACTTCTCATTTAGAGTCTATATTTAACCGTGTAAATGATAAAGCATATCTTTTACACGGTTAAATCAAACCCGAAAATACACAAAGCGATTTAATTACACTAAAATTAAAAGCTACACTGTACGTATAGATCAAAACAAATATGTATCTAGTTACCAGCGTACGCAGTTCTAATCTCTTTCATACGAGCAGAGCGTAAACAAACCAGGCAATACATACAGCTTTATATAAGTATCTCAAACAAACAAAGTCAGAACGAAAATACCTAGAAAACACATTTCAGAGCCTGTCATTTAGGGGCTCTACAGACACGCAGAGCTGGGGCTTATATTGACATGTAGGTGTAAGGTAACGTAGATAAAAGCTCAGGCAGGCCTGCGATCAGCTGGGGTGACGTCTTAAATCCGCGTTTGTGTGAATGGTACCTGTATTTGCTTATCGGGTGCAGGCGGGTTTGGACTGAGAGAACGAATGCTCATAAACAAATACATATTCGCGAAAAAACGTCTGCTTTTTCCGACCGCTGATAATTAATAAGCCTGTTCTATACTGCCTATTAGTTCTATTAGATGAACTCTTATGCAAAATTAATAGGCGCTGTACAGACAGTGCTATGATTACGATTTGGCATCTTGCCTTTCGAAGAAATTGATTACCAACCAAGATATTTATTGTTGATAGTCGAAAGAAGTTTATAACCACAAATAAGATACCGGTGCGATCCTACTAATATTATAATTGAAAAGTTTGTGTGTGTATGTGTATATGTTTTTTTACTCGGAAACGGCAAGACGGATTTGGATTAAATTTGGAATGTATATAGCTTATACCCTAACTTAACTCTTTTATTCCGAAAAAAAAAACTGTTTCCGCAGGATGATCATTTGATGAAATTTGGAATGTATATCTCTTACTTGCTTTTACCCGCGTTTACGACCGCGTGATATTCGGCTTTACCTCGTGCTTTGGAAAGTGCCAGAGAAGGGAGTACTTAAATATTTTCTTAGACTAACCGCCTTATTCATAAACGTCTAATAAACCTATTTTAACTATAATGCCGTTATAATTCGTCTGTTTTTTGTCTGTCACTTTGAAAGTTGTGTTTGATAAGTTTAAGGAATAAGGAGGTAAGTAGATTTCTAGCTCTCCATACATTATCTTATCCGTGGTAACCTTATCACAGAAAGTCGTGAAATCATTTGCTCCCTCTTTTGGCACATTCCAAAGCCTGACGTAAAACCGAATACCACGCGGGCGGAGCCGCGGGCAAAACCTAGTTATGCATATACCGTGGAGTTAGCTCTACGCACGCTCTACGCAATTATTTAAATTTCAATTGAATAATGATATCATTATTCAATTGCCGCAACCGGTGAGCTTTTATGAAAGACTTATAAAAGTTGAGGCAGCGAAAGATGTATGCCAGGATCATACTAAGTAGAGGTCTTTAGTCTCTGCCTACACCAGTTCGGGAAAAAATGCGTAAGCATATGCATGTATGAATGTATGTATGTATGTATCATTGATAAAGAGAGCGCTCATCTGTAGGGAGTATTCTGTTCTGTCCCTAAATTGGACCTTGGGATTTCTATCCGCCGTTTCTGTCTAATAAAATGATGACCATAATAGTTATTGCACTCCGTGGTAGCATCATAATGATTTGACCGAATTATTTTATGGTTCAGATTCCCTACACATTACTCTACTATGTGCTAAATAACGTGGTCAATAAAGGTCATTAACCCAATAGAGGAGCTATAATAATAATAACAGTTTATTTATTTTTAGAGGTTTACAGTAGCTGTATAGGGCTAGAACTTCCTTTTAAGTATACAAAAACCCGTACCAAGAAGCTCCGCTCTTCCACACTTAGGAAGTATATGTAATACCCATAACACAAGCTTTATTGAGCTTACTATGGGCCTAGTTCGATTTGTGTAAGATTGTCCTCTGATATTTATTATTCATAATTCATAATTTCTTTATTGCACACAAATGATATAAACAGAGTTACATAACAATAGTTTACAAAAGCGAGCTTATCTCTAATAAGAGATCTCTTCCAGCAACCAGGTTTAAGTGGGAAAGGGTTTATTTTTTAATATTATTTAATTATTTACTAAACAAAACTAATTTTTACTGACAACACTGGTGTCGCTAACCATCGTGGTATGAGGCCAACGAGAAAGCTGGTACTACAAAATTCTACCCATGCCAGTTTGCGATAGGTTTGCATGGTAAGCGACAGAATTAGCTATACTTAAATTGGATTTTGGTGGAGTCTCCTATGGTGTGAATGACCTTTATTGCCACATTATTTGGCAGGTAGTGTAGAAATATTTCTACGACGCGTCATCAATAAAAACTTAGATGAACTCGTCTAAATTTTCGATTGGCACAAGACCGCACAAGTTGGCACAAAAAGGAGAAGGCTTCTGCCCAGCAGTGGGCAGAAACAAGCTGCCGATGATGATTCTTCGTCTAACCACATACTTCCTTCGCAGATCGTCACAGAACATCCGGCTCCCTCGACGAGGCTGCCGAAGACAGCAGCGAGAATGGGGGCAGCACGCCAAAGAAGAAAACTGCCATCGAAGAGCAATGGGAAAGAAGCGGCGGCTTCGAACTCACGTCTGTTGAACAGGAGACGTATGAGAAGTACTTCTACGGGACAGAGCATTGGAACTATTTCACTAATGATGAGGATTTGGGCCCGGTCATACTTTCCATCAAGCAGGAGACGCTCAATTCGAGGGATCAGTTCAGGTGAGTGGAGTTCGTGCTCGTCAATCGAAGGGAACACGAGATGTTGTCGAAATTCAAAGGTTGTTTTTAGAGTTATCAATCTAAGAAAATACACCGTGAAACTGAATTGATTATCTATCAGTGGCTTTGACCTTGACCTTGTGCTGATCAAATTGGTTCCATGAAGAATTTTGTTCAGAATTATGTCCCTAACAATCTCACATATTCCTGGTATACCTTGTATTTGACGAGGTATCCATCGATATAGTAGTAATTTGCTGGTAACACCATACGGCTGAATTTAGGGTAAATGCGAACAGCTAGAGGGTATTAGGTAAATTTAATACTCCTGCCATTCGATACGGAGTAATTAATTTTGGTTCAATGCTTTATATCCCAAATACCGAGCTCAAAGGCTGGCTTGTCTAGTAAAGTTTATCAATGCTTTACAGACAAAACTTTTACCCATTTTACGAATAGTTTTCATTGATATTTAAATTAACATAACATAGCGTCACGCCTTTTCCCATACGGGGTGGCAGAGACACAAAGACTAGGCTAGCCCATCGCCTCAGCTATGGAGTAATGAAGGTTTCCTCACGATGTCTTCCATCACCGTTAGAACGTCCGTATAATGTACTTAAGATAAATTAATTATCTCATTGACACATGGTCAGGAATCGAACCTACATCTCCTCTGTGAGAAGCAAGCGTGAAACCCATTAGAACACGGAGCACTTCTAAAAATATGAGTCGCAATAATACAATAATACAATAAATAATACAATAATACAATAAAATAAAAATAAAATAAAATAATAATCAAGATCTCATCAAAAACGAATTAAAGGTTTTTCCGGAACTTTGTCTTATGAACGACAATAAAATTAAAAAAATTGGTTGTTTGTAAAGTAGGTGTGTGGTCTGCGGAGTGTGTTCTCGCGCGGAGCGCGAGGACCACTACGGTTGCGGGGTCGAGGACTTATGGTTGCCTCATGCCCGCGGCGTCAACTCGGGGGGTAACGTCCCCCCCGGTCTTGGGTGGCCCCTACTTGTCAGGGGCCTCGCGTGGTCTTCGTTGCGCTGTGCTTTCGCCGTCTATTGGCATACACTGGCGACAACGGTGCGGGAGCTTCTTCTTCTCCACTGTGCCGTGCTTTCGCCCTCTTCTGCGGGCTTACACTGGCGACAGTGGGATGAGCAGCAACTCTCTTGGGAGTGGTCTGCCTTCAGGCGGACGTGCGTGGTGCGGAGCAATGTCGTGGAGATGTGCGTGGCGGCTGTTGTCGGCGCAGTCGTACATGCGCCGTGCGAGCCGCGCGACGAATTTCTCCACGGTGGGCATCCGGGTATCTCTCATGATGGTGGTGTTGCGCACGTACCGCCCGGCTCCTGTGATCACCCGCAGGGAGATGTTCTGGAACCGTAAAGTAGGTTTACGATCGAGATGTTTACGTGATAAAGAGTGAGAGAGACGGAAGATCGGTCCACTCACTCGAACGCTATGCCAGCCTCCGCTCGTGAGGATTCCGCGTGACAAGTTTCACGGAATGACTGGCAGCGCTCGAGATGAGACGGGAGATCGGTCCGTCTCTCTCTCGTTATACCCGCGATCGCGCTCGTGAGGTTTTGGTGTGACACAAGTTTCTGAACATGTCACCCGACTAAAACGATTTTAAAGACGTTATCACGTCAAAATATATGATTCTTCATATACTCGACTACAACATATTATGTTGGCTCTAAATCGTCCCGCGTTACTTATGCACTGATGGACTTTTTTTTGCAAATATCCAACCCCGCATGTCAAATGAATTGGATAAAACTATCCTTTACACCGGGATCATCCCTCGTCGACACAACTCACTTGGTCTAAAGTTGAAAACACCAATAAATCGGTGAGTAATCTCCGCAGCACGCAACCGCAAATAGGAAGATCAACACAAAGTTGCTTGTGAAAGTTTGTAGCCGGGCACGGCCCAGCTCTAGTCTCTATAGGGGTGGGGTTTGGGGTGTGTTATAACTTATTATACTGTGATATCAGTGTGGATACGTCGAAGGCATTGTTTTTATTACAACAGAAAATTGTAAAACGAGCCCTTTGGTAAGAACTCCAAAATACACAACACGTTACAACAGAGCGTGGTAGTTAGAGACTCCTTTTAGACTAAACCGGAGACGGATAATTCCAAGTTTTTAATTATTATACATTATAATTAAAAACTTGGAATATCGTTCTGTCTCTGCATATTTCACAAAAAAGAACGGGACGGAACTATACTTAAGTTAACTCATGAATTTCTCAGTTGATAAACCGGCGCTTACAGTTGTATTGCACTCACATCGGTAATTAAAATAATGACATCATTTAATTACGGAAATAATGACGCCTGTTATTGAACGCACGTATATATATATATATATATATATATATATATATACGTGGGTTCAATAACAGGAGTCACGTTCACGTTCGTCTGCGACATAACACTCATATACCAACCAAATACCAACTAGAGTTAGACTGTGGGAAATTTATCTTGTCATCCGACCCTGGTGCATCGTACTTAGTTGATCAGCTCAGCTAAGTTTACCTGTTGAATTGGATACTACAAAATCTAGTTTGTAGTTTAAACTTTAAGTTGTATAACTGATCCAGCAAGTTGTAAGTTACGCTAACATACGAGTAAATAGATAAGCAATAACTTTGATAATAACCTGCAGATCAATGATTATTATTGGTTCATATCTCATTCAATTTCGTAATAAATAAGTAGTCTAGTTTGTTTTTTGTATTTGACTTATAACTTTTATGTTGATCCTTCTACATAATTTTAGCCCAACCTACATACACAATGTAAAAGCGTGAACATATTTAGCCATTGTAACTGACTGAATAAAAAATTCTTGAGCCATGAGCAAACCTACATAAAGGTCCAACGTTTTTCTAGTGAAAAGGTAATTGTTTATGTCGGATTTTATAAGTCTAGACTGTCTGCAAATGTACGTTAAATTTTATCTCGACAAGTTGAGTTGGTCTCTCCTTACCACGCATTGATATCGATATATTTGATGAAATTTAGCACTCCAATACTGCCAAGATGGCGGGATACGATTATTTCCGAAATAAATCAATCAAATCGGCAGGATTTCGTGCTTTAGCCATTTTCCTTCTTCTAGTTACTTAAAAAATATAAAATCCAGTGCCTCTGGAGGGTTAGCAGTCAGCTCCGAATATCCCTCTTATGTAATGGACGCTGTGTATCCTTCTCTCTTCAGAGGTTTACATAAAGAAATTACCCAACATTGAACTCTGTGAATTGGGATAATTTGAAAATAATATATCTTTAGAAGAATATTTGAGAACGAAAATAAGCCATGCCGCATACGGACCAGATCACAATCAAAGTGGCTGAAGTGTGCTTCAACTAGCCGCAGACGCCACGCCACAACCACTTTTATATGGATATTTTATATGAAAAATGTGGTTGTGGCTTGTGGTCCTTGTGCGGCGAGGGTAACCGTCACTTATTCGGCCAGATAGGGCCTCGACAAGAAAATTGCTTAGGCAGAAATATGCACCCTCATATTTCCATTGTGATCTCTACAATCGCGATCTTATACAATATTGAGCGTCCTATCTCCGAATTCCGATGCTCGGCACGGGGTGCTTTAGTCCAAGGCTGAGAAAATATGAAATACCCGAGCAAAGGACAAGCGACAGTGCATGCCGGTGCAGCGGCGTGATATCATGCAGCTTCAAGTTCAAAGAAAACACTCAGGGTTATATCCTATTTGCCTGAGGAATGCTCGGTTTGATCGCTAGTCTATTTCCTCCATTGCGTATAAGTACATCTTTTGTGACTTTTATTGATTTCCTCGAAATCATATAATCACACCTTAATCATTTTCAGTGCCAAGAAATGGCTACGAATGAAAAACCATCACTGCTTACTTACCTTACCCCTTATAAAAAAGGAGAGGACTTTTCAAAATATTTTTACATGAAGTATTAGAAGAAACATTTACATACAGGCAGATACATTGGTTCTGGCCCCACACTAGGATACCCAGTGCCGTGGGAACCAGAAACAGCGACGTCACAAACATGTTAATATCCAAGACCTAGGGATTTTTTTTCGAATCGACACCAGCCAGGATTCGAACCCGGACCTCTCGCTTGGGAAGCACAGCCTCGACCGCCACACCGCAGAGGTCCTCAACGAAAGAGACTAAAATAAACTGGGTTATTTAGTTGCGAAAGTGTTGATACTGCCTATATAAATACACTTAAAATTTTCATTCGTAATGGACTTTGGTGGAACGATTTTCATAATTAATTTAGCAATGCCGTAACGGGTCTTGCGACCTTTCACGGTCTTACCCCTTGCCCGATGTAAACTCAAGCTGAATAATTCTCAATTAGCATACTGAATGAAACGCTAAAGATGCTAAATAACTGTGTTTTCAAGTTATTTTAATCATTTTCAACCGACTTCAAAAAGTAGGAGGCTCCCAATTCGTCTGTTAGTTTTTTGTGTGTTTGTTACGAGATAACGCCGTCAATTATGTACCGATTTTGATGATTCTTGTTTCATACGTCATACTTTAGAAGTGGTCCCATTCAGTTTTTATCAAAATTGATTTAGCGCTTTTTGAAAAAATCAACAAATACAAAAAATATATCCACGGATGACGTTTTGGTTTGTGGTTCCGTGCAGCAAAAGTTTTGATGGGGACTTTTCATGTACACAGACTTCATTAGAATCCCGACCGGGGGGGGAAGAAATAGGGCTTAAACTTGAAGTAGGTTTTTTTAAACTTTTTAACTTGGTGAGTTATGATGAGTGAATCTACCTATTACCGTTTTTGTGCATTTGCTTTCGCGGCATAACTAAAAACCAAAAATAAATTATTGAATATTTTTTGAATAGATTTAATTTTACAGCGTTAAAACTCTTAACAAATGATCACATTTATATTTTCCTGGAATTCTGTCATAATAATATAAAGTTTTAGATTCTACGTATTTTATTATTGAAGTGCTGGCTGACACTTTTTCTCATAACAACAATTTTATTTATTTTGTACAAATTCTCTCAATAAGACCGATTTTTACGTAACCATTACCCTGATCACGTTAGTATCACATATAATCTAGATAAGGTATATTATTTATTGATCTTGTGCCCTTCTAAAATATAAAATTTATCAAGATACACATCATGTGGGTTAGGTAAGGCCCCGAGATACACATCATGTGGGTTAGGTAAGGCCCCGAGATGTATTCGTGGGATACAAGAATAGCAATAAATTCAAAATAACTCGCACTCGTCCAGCTACCAATCCCGTTCCGGTTTCAAAAACGTTGCCAGTCCTGTCAGCTACCAACCGTTGTCGGCAGTCCACAAGTTGGCAACACAAACAAGGGCTGTGGTTTGCGCCCGGGGCCCACCGCTCGCTGGGTCCCACACTGACACGTTTGCATTCGCCGACAAGATAATTACGCTAAAGGAATCTGGCTAATTAAATTAAGCCTATGACAGTATCTGAGAATGAGAGGCGTAGAACGAGAAACAAGATTTTGGTTATGAATGTAAAATGCCTGGCTACTAGCTAATAGCATCCGAATTAGCGCCTAGATACCTACCATAGGTATTACGCCCAATTAGCTAAAATAAAGACTATTTTATGAAACTAATTTAAATATTTTTGGATTTTATTCATTGCGTCTATTTGAAAAACAAAGCTTAAATTTTACCCGCCAAAATTAAAGGTGGTCACTAGAGACGCAATGGGATACATTTCTTTGGCTACCACAAAAAAAAGTGGTAGTGACGTCAACTGTCACGTCACTCACCTAACTAAATTATTAATTATTATTGTATCTAAAAGAAAAGTTTTCGTAATGGGAAGCAAAGAGTATTTCGTGCCATCAAGTTCAAACAGCAGTGATTAAATACCAATAGAACGTCTGTCTGTGAGAAGAATGATGTCGTCAAGTGAACGCAGAATATTTCAATAATTATATAAAGCGCTCAATCAATTTTGATATTTTTTGTATTGTACCACCTCTGAAGTATGACCTATCAATCAAAACAATAATCATCAAAATCTGTTCATAAATGACGGAGTAATCGTGTAACCAACACGCAAATAAAACAGACGAATTGAGAACTTCCTCCTTTTTGAAATCGGTTGAAAATACACTAAATTTCTAAGAATATGTGTGGTTTTATTTATACAAAACATTTACATAAATAAATATTCACACAAAATTTAAGTTGTGCAGCTGACAACAGTTGACTCAGACTACCAGAAGTACCACCGGTAGATCCACCTGTAGATAAATAGATCATGAGGTGAGGCGCTCGCTGAACGCGAGCGGGTGATGGGTCCTCTATTGTGACTATTTCACCCAATTCCCAGTGTTTGAGCACCAGTTACTGTTGATTCAGCCGACTTCCGTCCCCAAATCTCCTTGTTCTTGTATATAGGCAGTCTGCACCGAATCTTGCCAGCTCGTGTGCTCGTCTAGTCGTAAACGAATAGAAACGTAACGATAAAAAATCAAAACAAAATGCTGAATATAACCTACAATCTCGGGATGTGCAGTCCGGCAGTTACGATCGATTTCCCAGATCGGATCGCATCGTTACTCTTGGAACTGATCCGCGGATCGGATCGCATGCCTTCGATCCGATTTCCTGAAAATCGATCAAAAACCGAAAGAAATAAATTAATAATTACATTAACTTTATTTGTGAAAAATATGTGCAACAGAGTTATTACAACAGTCAGGTATTTTAACTTTGACGGTGATACGAGTCGGTCGCAAGTAAACGCAACGCTGTTTTACTTAGTGAATTCCATACTACTCTTCTAGTATGCCAATATTTTAAAGGGTCGCCTTTGCGGTTCGATAACGACTCTGAAAGATACTGTTTTAGAACAGAATCCAGGTCTTGTGATGGCGTTGGTTCACACGATTTTTATTTAGAAAAACTTTGTGTGTGTGTGAAAATGTGTGAGGCAAATCATAGTGAATGTTTTTTTTATTCTAGACATAAAAACACTTTTTTTTTAGTAAATATGCGTTACGATCATTTCGATCCGATTTCTCATATTTTTGGATCGATCCAGCCACGATTTTTATCCACGGTGGATCGTTTGCCTTCGATCCGATCCGAAAATCGGATGTATCGTCCAAAAAATCGGATTGGATCTGCACATCCCTACTACAATCATGAGAGTTCACTCATAGGTTAAAGTAGAAAGGAGTTGTTTTGTATGGTGGAGTGGTTTTTATGGATATCATTTTGAACAACTTTTAGTATGGGTCCGACTTGATGAGAGCAACTTTATTTTCAACTCCACCATATAACTCAGGTGAGCGCTAGGCCCGAAATGTACTGAGAAAAGAAAAATAAAGTTGCTCTGTTCACGTCGGTTCCATAGTAAAAGTTGTCCAGAATGATATCCCTAAGAACCACCCTTCGGCTTGTAACTCCCTTTCTGTTAGACCCTGTATACTTTATCTTAGAAAACGCCTGCACACAAATATCCACAAACTATTATTGAAATAACAACATCGAAAGCATAATGCGAGAAAGTTAGTACAGGATGTAGGTAAGGCAGGCAGGTAAAATCGTTTTTTCATACATCTTACAATGACGTCATAGTTAGGAAATTCATTGTGTTTTATAAAAATATCTTAAAATATTTATACTCATGTATTAATCTGATAAATATAAATAACATATTTCTCGATACGGTTTTGAGATTCCCGTTCCTGTCCAGAAAGTTAGCAACCCCACTTGGATGCAATCGTTAGCGTGCTTATAGTTCTGACAGTAACCGTCGGACCGCGTAACTTGAGATGGTTAAATTCACAAGAGTTTCGCTTATCTGAGGTTAAACTAACCTATCACTGTGTGGAGTGGCAGAGGCTTATTATGGATTTCAATAGAATAGTTGGACGAGATGGGCGTCCTTAGCGTTGGTCCGCAAGTAGGGTTACCATATGGAAAAAAGAAAATTCCGGAGATTAGGCCTGATTTGTATTGGAAATTCCTGAGATTTAGTCGTAATTTCAATTAAAACGTAATAGAACTCTACAACCTATATTTACAATAAAAAGTCACAATTAAAAAAATAAAATGTAAAATAATAATAATGTAATTTGTGATTTTAGTTAGGCTGTTTGATCTCTTAGTTACTGGAGAGTTTACACGAACGATATTGACGATTTGCTCGGTTTTATTGAAAATTCCCTAATTCCGGAGATCTTACGACAACTCCGGAGTTCCGGAGATTGGTCTATAAGTCCGGAGATCTCAGGACAATTCCGGAGATATGGCAACCCTATCCGCAAGCCAACTAGGGGAAGGAATAACTCTGAAACACACCCGGGATGTAGTTCCCGCTAGGCGCAAGCAGCAGCAACTGCAATGGTTGACGTCAGAATAGGATATCAACGTAGGGCGGCGGCGCACGAGTGTCATGCACACCAACAGCGGCGCCCATAGGCCGAGTCAGTAGGCTACTATTCACCTGCCAACCTGCGCTAGACGAGCGTGGTGGGTTAAATGTCCACGCCTCTCCCCAATATGAATCCCCACAACCTAAGGCCCAGGCCCCTAGTCCCCGGCAGCCCCGGCAGACCTGGCTACGATCATGTGCCATTTGTCTCCGTAGCAGGGGGTGCTATGAATCCCCGGGCGAGATCCAATCGTCAAACGACCATGGCTATGAAAACGGACTCCGAATACATGCTTAATTTAATAACGTATAATGTGAAAACCTGAAGTTCAGAGAATAGTCTATTAGAGATAGAAAATGCATTAGAATATATTATCTGAGGTGAGGAGACATTAGATCGAAAAGACAATATATTCTTCTATTCTGGGAAAGCTGGAGGCCAGTCCGGAGTATTATTTTTAGTCGCTAAACGTTGGATTAATAACATTTTAGAGTTTAGGACCTACTCCGACTGTATCGCCGTGCTGAAATTCCGAATCACAGAAAAAAAGTACTAACTGTTGTCCAAACCTATGCCCCTGCGTCAGAACACCCAGACAAGGAAAAGCTTTTGGTCTATGAAGGAGCTTATGAAGGGAGAACATCCGTGGTCCCTCAAACGCAAGCTCATGGACATGTGCATTCTCCCCATCCTTACCTACGGATGCCATGACTTCAACGGATAGTCTTTTGATTTTATTTTATAATAGCTAAAATATATGCCGTGTTACTACGAAAAATATCAAACATAGTTTAACCTCAAACCAAAAGTCAAATCCCATACAGTTTTTTCTTTAAACAAGCGTTGAACAGGAGTTTATTTCTTGTGGAAAGACCCATAAGTAAATAACATACCAGAAGATACATTACACCAATCCATCTCATATATATATATATATATATATATATATATGTCACCGGAAAATAATACGATCCGCAAGTTTATAAATTTCCTAGGAAATTTATAAACTTCCTTCTAGATTATATTAGGCTATGTTAGGTTAGGTTAGGTTATGTTAGGTTAGGTTAGGTTAGGTTAGTATATTTATAAACTTGCGGAAAAAATATTAGGAAATTTATAAACTTGCGGATCGTATTATTTTCCGGTGACATATATATATATATATAATATAATAATAATAATAATGACATTTTAGGGGTTCTAAGGGTTAGTAGCAGATTGGATAAAAAACAATTTAAAAATTAATGTAAATAAGACTATTTTAATGAATTTCAACAATGTCAGTAATACGAATATAAGTTATAATAATGAAATAATTAAATGTGAAAAAAGTGTAACATTTCTTGAAATCGTTATTGAAAAGGCCTTATTTGGAAAAATATTTATCAAGGTTTGCAATAAAATGTCGAAATTTTTATATGTACTTTCAAAGCTAATAAAAACAAACACTCCTCAAACATTCCTCGCTGCCTACCACGGACACGTGGAATGAGTGTTAAGGTACGGGGTCATCTTTGGTGAAACAGTACTGATTTTAACAAAGTATTCGTCATACAAAAAAAACATCAGGCCAACTACTAGAAACACGAAATATGTTGTTCAAAAATTAAATATAAAATATAAAGTAACTTTACCGTGTCTACATGCCTCTGCAAGATTGTCAAAACCGTTAGTTTATAATCTAACGTTTTTTTTCTCGTAAGTTTACAAACTATCGATAAATAAAAAGGACAAAAGGAACAAAATTGTAAACCCGGTCTGGTTTACAATTTGTCGATAGTTTACAAACTTACTCGTTAGTTTATAAACTAACGGTTTTGACAAACTTAAAGTGACATATATATATTTGAAGTCGCAAAATTTGTATAACAAAACACTGTTTACAACAGCTAAACAACAGTTTTCAAGGAGTTCGAGAAATCCGCGGCAACTAGGAGTTGTGGTGAGTGAGCGTGACGGAGAGCGTGCGGCTTGTGGCCACACGAACTTGTCGCGAACTTGAGGGCTTTTAGACGAGTGCGCAGGTGACGAGTGCGCAGGTGCCGCAGAGCATGGATGAACATCATGACGTTTTCACTAGTGGAGTATGGATGGGAAAGACTACCGTCAAATCAAACCGATTAAAAGCCGCGGCCATTCGATTATTTTATCGATTACACAGCGACCCTTTGAATGTGATTAGTCAGCCGGATCGGTCCCTCGTCATCATCATCAACATGATCAGCCCAAATCACAGTCCTGTGTCAATCGCATCCAGTGACATCCTATGATGATGACATGGTCGGATCACCGGGCACGTGGTCTGTCTACTGGCCGTTTAGGTTCCCTTAGCCAACACTCTGTGACTGCTGTGGTCCACCAAATTAAGTTGAAATTAGCAACTCGATTCCTGGTCGTTGACATTTTGGACAAAACTATGCAACTTATATTATTAATGTGAAAGTAGCGATGTTTAGATGTAAGTGTGTTTGTGCCTCAATCACGCTAAAACGGCTGAAAGGATTTGAATGAATGTTAGCTCAGAGATAGTTTTTTGAGCTAGATTAACATATATGATAATTTTATCCAACTGCACTAGAAGGAGGGTAAAGTTATCTCGGTAAATAATACTTCCTAGTATCAGCTAGTATTAAAATAAAAGTTCATAACAGTTTACACTGTAACATAGCTGTTAAGTCAGTCACTTCGATAGAACAGTGCAAAAATTGTGGGATTGTTTATTGACTAGAACCTCGTGGCATTGTAAAATGTTATTTTACCTCTCTCTCATCAGTGGATCTGGATATTTTATAACATTGCTTTTCATTTGTAATTGGCGGAATCCGCCGTTCCTGACCTGAAGGCTTATTTGAAAGCGCATTGATTTTATAACCCTTTTTAACAGGGAAGCTTTATATTAAAATTTAAATCACAATAATGAACGACAGTTAGACGGAGAAAAAAAAATATTAACCAATAAAGTATCTATATATTATTAATATCGATATTAATTCAAGCAGTTTTATATTTTTTTCGAAATACTCCAGAAACAAGCGGCATTTTATGTTTTTTTTAATTCTTCGTCCATCTGAATAGGCTAAACTCTTCCGACCATACAGCCAATTCTTATTTATTTATTTCTTCGTTTCTTAGATTCCAAAAGGAGGTATATTTATCTTCTGCCGTAGACAAAAAAAAATTTGAGCTTCATTTTTCGATAACGTGTGCTGTTTTTTTTCCATTAATTATTTATATATAACGTATATTAATTATTAAAACATATAACAATACTATCACTAATCTCACTTCTCACTATGTGATATAATATATATAAGATCCCGATCCCGAATACGTGATTTTTGTATAAATTTTTTGTCTTTAGGGTAATAATTTTTTGCACCAGTGTGAACGGGCTCATAGACAAAACATGGTAAGCGATAAAATGCAATATATAAATCCCATAGTGAAAAGGCTTTACTCGAATAGTCCAGCGATATTGCATGAATCGTCGCAGTTTACAACACTATTTTTATAAATTGACAGGAAATGAAATGGACCCTTACAAATACCTCACTATTATCAATACCTAAAAACCAATGAATACCATTTAACTTTCGGCAGGAAAATATGTCTGCTCCGTTGGTATTTTTTTAATACTTTTGTTGCTTATGTTATAAAACATTATTATCTTTGGAATACGAATATGGCTTTTGGTGACAGGAGTCATTTATATTACCAAGGAGTAAAAAAAAGATTACCAATATTAAATAAAATAATGCAATAACGATAAAATTAGTATATAACATTAAATTTAAATTTAATAATTTAAAGGAATTCGGCAAAATTTTATATTTACCTGTTTATCAAAAACATGTCTTTTTGGGTATAACTATACATTTTACAACGGTATCACTGCTTTTTAACTTTTTTGCAGCGAAAAACGAGACAGACTTTACTATGATAAAACTTTGCTTCTCGATTTTCCCTTTAGGGGAGTTATGACTTCATTATTTTTTGTATAGTTTTTTTTTTTTCTGAAACTTATCGTGTGGGGTGTCAAATTAAAGGGCTTCATGAGCCGGTTCTAAAAATATACTACATCATTACCTTTCGGCCGCCTGTTTTCTAAAAATCCAAGAAATATTTTATTTTATTTTATTTTATATTCTTAAGGAAGGTAACAGCTTTAATTCTTAATAATAACAGAAAAAATATATACTTATAAGCTAATAATAACCTCCCACAGTATTTTCAAAACATACCAAGTTTGGACTCCTCGAAGTAGGAGACGGATTAGTAAAGAGGATCTAAACAGACCATGAGAGTGAGTGAAATAGACTATAACTATTTTCGTGAAAAGTCAATAGATTGTATTTTAAACCGCATAATGTAGTTTACAAAGTTATTGGTGCAGCTACTTTACTACTTGATTTTGATTGAATCTAAAATACTTACCTATAAATTGGTTCACAGACCCCCCTGTTAGCGAGGTCTACTGCCCACAGGGCCACTAGTTATATGGATATATTTATTCCTACTCTTAGGCATAGAATAGACTATACCAAAAACTTCATAAAATTAGTATGGATACGTAGCATCACTGGTTAGATCATAAAATAATTAAGTAAACAAAGAGTTTCGTTAATCTGAGAGTTAAGCTTTGTTCTCACACGGCAGACAGTGAGCGGCCGACTGTGGCGTTTCGTTAGATTTTACATGATAGTAGGTAACAACATATTTAGTTTTACAAGAAAGTAGGTAACAAAATCCTTAGTCCTGTCATATAACTCCTAAAATTTACTTAACAACCCTTTAGCTTTAAAATGGTGGATGTACGTTCGAAAGGCTATTAGCATAAAATCTAAAACCGTATTTTGAGAGCAGCCCCGAAACTCAGTAACTAACTGAATTTACCTATAATGTTCCTCTCATCCAACTGAGGCTTAGCGAGGTTCCCACTAACAATATAGGTATCTATAAGCCTTTTGTGTGCCCTCTCTTTATATCGGAAATACAGCCTCTGTAAATACAATTTGGTATATGAACACGAGAACGCTCTTTTACGCCATCGCTAACTCAACCACTCTAGACAAGTTTATGATTTGGTTCCAGCCAAGAGGATATAGTCCCAGAGGACGTGGTGTAACCTTCTGAAGTTAACCAAATAGAGCCCACTTCCACTAATCAATTAAACAAATAAACAAAGTACTTTAAGAATAACGAGTGCAAAAAGAGTTTTCCAATCAATCAAGCAAATTATTTATTTGTGGAACATAGGTATGTTGGTATACAGTTAGGTGTTATTATAATATTATGTCTCTCTATGTTTAGCCATGAGGCATACAAATATTTTACACATTTATGGATACACAATTTTGTCACAAACATTTATGTCAAAGTTTTTGAAGTCAGATAACAAAAGTTAAACAAATTCTATCAGCAGTTGACGTTATTATTTTCATTACAACTACTACTCTCTCATCTCATTCTCATTTAGCCTGCATAGTGTCCCACTGGTGGGCGAAGGCCTCCCCTATCTCAGACCATTCCTCCCTGTGCTGTGCTGCCCCCTCCCAGTTCGGCAAAAACCTGTCCAGGTCGTCCCGCCACCGACGCCTCGGCCGACAACTACTACTACATATTGTTATATATCAGTGGCTGGTTGATCCCAATACTAAGATAGCCTGATAAAGCCAGTATTATATCGGAATTATATAGTTACTGAACTATGGTTTGACGGTCGGTTGAAAAATGGCGCCAAAGTGAAAAATACAACAATACGCGCGAGTGTCGTAACTTAAATATATAAATTCCCGTTCAAACTGATCCGTTCCCCATTATGATAAAACTCGGCAAACGTACGTGATTATTTGTAAATTTACCCCATGTTCCGCCGATCGATGACAATTGGTGGAGTTTTTTCGTTCACTTTCCTCCTAAGCATTTACATTTACATTCATTGCTTCTAGCCCCACTCTAGAATACCCTGTGTCGCGGAAACCAGAAACAGCGACATCACACAATTATAAACATTCAAGACATGTTTTTTTTTTCACCCCAGCCGGGGATCGAACCCGGGACCTCTCGCATGTAGGCAGAGCCACAACCGCTGCGCCACAAAGGTCGTCAATGCGCAAATTAATATTTTACAGGACATCTATTAGGAATACTGGCTCAGCTCGGAAAATGTAATGCGTGACGTGAACCTTTGTGATATCGAAGCTTGCAGGTTAACAATTAGATAATTAAATAAAATTTTACTTAATGTATTTACATAATTTTAACATTCAAGAAAATTTCAAATGAAGGATACCGTTACCTTCAAAGTCCAAAATGTACTGAACTTAGATTACGATCTCGATTTTTCAAGATTTTTTGAACCCAAATGATCAATACATTTTCAACGGTATCCCTCTTTTTTCCTATTTATCTTTACGTTGTCATATTACATTAATATCTTTTGGAACTTCTACAATCTTCCATTTAACCTAGCCTGTTCAATTTGTGTTCAATATTTGAATTTAAATAAAACCCGTCATCAGTTTCGATATTCTTTAACCATGGTTAAACCAATTTCTGAAGAGGTCCGAAAAATCATAATTTGTAATACTAATAAAGGGAAGTCAATCCATACCAAATATCGAAAGAACGGTTACTACCAAGGTCTACCATCCAGTCAATCATCCATCATTATAAACAACACAATCAGTAGCATGTTTGAAGAATACCGGCCGTCCCCGCATCACAAGTGACTCGTGAACATCAGAATTGGAACTCGTGAACATCAGAACAGTGGTGTCAAATAATATGAACATAAAAAGGTCATCAGAAATAAAAGAAGAAATTTTCCAGAAATTTTTGGAAACGGGTGAATTACCGGCCATTCAGAGTTTGCAACATCAAGATACCTTCCGTTTTCAACAAGATGGGGCTTCAAGGATAACGAAGGCATGGCTTAATTCTTAGCAAATTCCTACAATTATTTGGCCACCAAGCAGCCCAGACTTGTCCCCGATCGAAACTTTATGTTGGGAAATGGAGAAAAGATTGAGGAAATATACATCAAGATCAGAAAATGATTTAAAATAGAAGCTTCAGGCAGTTTGGGATACCATCAACCCTGAAAAGTGTGCAGAGCTGGTGTCATTGCCACTGTGAATAAAAGCAGTTATTGAGAGCAGAGGAGACACTATTAAGTGATAGACAAACTGTTTTGCGTGCGTGGTTAGATTGCTCATTTCCTTTTTAGGCTGTTAGGAAATTATTGTTTTGTTACCTTATCACACTAACAGTCCAGTGCCCCTAATGTGGTATGACGGTGAATCTTTTCGGTACGTCCATGATCCCACACTGGGGTCACGCCACCCATTGGATTTTAAATATATTGAACTTATAAATAAGGGAATAAATATCCACGAAGAAAATATTAATTGTGTTTGTGTTGCGTCACTATCTTCGAGAATTCTTCAAATATCTCGTTCTAATAAAAGCGCCATTAGTATCATGGGCAAATACGAGATGCACAATGATTATCTATTGATCACCTCCAAAAAGGTACAAATATTTGAATTAAAAAAAATGCACTACCCTCATTTTTCACCACAAGTCCCTGAACCCATATTGGGTTCACACAAATTGTTACTCACAAGTCCGTGCCCTGAGTGTGGTGTCACGAGAAAAACGGTAAATATTTCGGGAAAATATTTAAAAATCGGAAAAAGTTAATGTTGTTTACTGATGAAAAAACTTAATTTGTGGAAATCGTAGAAACTCGGGTTGACTTACCGGAGGTTAAATTTGCTTTGTAGGGGGACTATTAACGTGTTAATTGGTTCAGAATTTATATGCAAAAATAAATAATTAAAATTATAACACATTTTACCATAGACAAATTATTTGGCCTCATATACGGGTTTGTACTATATGGCAGAAAAAACATCGAACACCATAAAATATTACTGACTGAATATTTAAGATACAGGCAGTAATACTCGTAGACTCTGAAACATACATAGTCAGGTCATAAGTTCTGTCACATGTGCAATATGAAATAATTTAGACATGTTTATTATTTATGTAAACATTTATATAGCAAAATTAACTTAATAAAACATAGATTCTTATGGTAATAAAGTTTATTCAAAATGACCCCCGCGATTTTGAATACAGGCCTTTATTCTGCGCGGCCAGTCGTCTATCGCAGCACGAACGAGGTCCATGTCAATATCGGCGGCTGCCTTAATCAAGGACGCCTTGAGTGACTCCAAATCAGGATGAGGCTTTGAGCAGGCCTTTTCCTCCAAGTGTTGCCATATCTTGTAATCTAATGGACTCAAATCTGGACTGGAGGAGGGCCTGTCTTCGTGCCGGATGAAGTCGATTTCACGCGCCGCCAGCCAGTCTTGTGTGCTTTTCGCTCTATGAGCTGGCGCAGAATCTTGTTGGAATACCCAGTGCCTGTTATTAAACATGGTATGAGAAACAGGTTCCACAAGGTTCTTGAGGACTGTATTTTGATACACAACTGCATTCGTTTTTACGCCTTTCTCACAAAAATGTACCTCAGTTAAGCCCCAATAAGAGACTCCCAACCAAACCATGAGCGAGGATGGAAAATGACCTCGTTGGACACGCGGAATACGGTTGCTCGCTTCTTCACTGCTGTGTGCGTACACCTTATCATTTTGTTTGTTGTAGCTCTCTTCCACGGTGAAAATTTTTTCATCCGAAAAAAGAATTTCCCGATGCTTTTTTCCCGCGTACCGCTTCAACAAAGCGCGGCATCTCTTCAGTCTCAGGTCCATTAAACGAGCGTCCAAACGATGTCCTGTTTTTCTTCGATATGCCCTAAGCCCTAAGTCTTCATTTAACACCCTTTTCACCGTGGTCCTGCTTAACCCCATCTGAAGGGCCAACAGTTTCTGCTTACGTATGGGATTTCTTTGAATTCGCGCCTTCACAGCTTTTATCAATGCTGGAGTCCTAACAGAGCGAGAGTCCTGTCATCTACACTAGAGTCTTCATTGTATCTTTTTATGGTACGATAAACGAATCTTTTGGTTATATTCAAATTTTTCAGTAAGTCGAAAATCTGAATTGGCGCGTAACCGCAACGATGCAACGCAATAACTGCGACACGGTCTTCTTTAAGTGCCCACTCCATATTTAAAAATGAGGAAAATTCTATAAAGTACACATTTTTATTTTCATGAAAAATTGGAAATTCGAATTCAATAAACTTTTTTGTGGCCAGCGTTCTAAATTCAAAATTGTTTATTGTGTGACAGAACTTATGACCTGACTGTATATGATGATGATGATGTTGCTGATTTTTTAAATCACAGACTTTTAAAATAAAGGAACGATATCATATGTTCTTCACATTGCGCAAAAATCAAGAGATCAGAGTACAATAAATATATAAAAATGTATGAAAATATCTCCATTTTACAATGAGTGCAATATCGCAGATACCTGCCCGTGATGAAAGCCGGCATTTGCTGGCATTTTCATTATTCTCTGTCATACGAAAACTGAAACGTTCGTTTTCAGAGACAAGAAGGAAATTTAATTAAAAATTTCTTTCGTCATGTTTTTACACCAGCCCCATCGACAATGGAATGTTGTCATTGGGAACCGATGCTCTTGCATTGGCTTGTATCGGATTCCTTGAATATTCTCGGTTAGGAATGACATTTTGCTCTTTCGCCTGAAATCAACAGATTTCCTTTATTTCTTAAAACTTAATAATTACAAGACTACGTTTCATTCTTTTAACCGACTTAGAAGGAGGAGACGCTAAATTATAGCTTTTAAACTCGAATGTTCAATGTAGACATTCTGAAACACCATGTAATGGACACTTGTCATTTTGGTCGGGCCTATGATCCACGGAGTCTACTAACAAAACTACTCAGACTACGTTAAAGACTATAAATAGCACTCAATGAAATGGGTCGCAATTTGTTGATGATCAGGTCAGGTTGGTGGCCCGATGCCTGAAAAGAAAATAAAATAAGTACCTATGATGCGATGGGTGACTGGCTGACGAGACAATTATTTATTATTTTTCTCTATTCTGCCAATCATTCTCTGCCTGTATTATTATTGTTTTTATTTTGCGATCGCTCACCAATGCATATATACTATAATATGTCGTAGGATTATTTGATAATCCGTATTTTCGCAAAAACACTGCGGTAGGATAAAGGGAGTGAGCGGAGAGAAGTTCGCTTCGCTTCGCTCACCCCCTTTATTCTTCGTGTTAGGTTGAACATGTAAGAACAAAAAAAGCACTTAAAACTAAGTACTTTTTGACAAAATCCCTAGAATTTTCGCGAAAATACGGATCATCATATCCTACGACATATACAATGCACGTCGTAATTACTATTATATTATTATGTTATGGTGTTACGGTTATGTATACATTTTGATAATTTGTAAGTATTTCACACATTTTATTGTAAACCAGACACAACAACACGTACAACTGACTCACACATACCTTTCCAGCAGAATATCAGAATATCATACCTTCCTGAAATTCCACAAAATATTTATAAAAGCATATTTAGATATTCCTAAGTGTACTTTGACCTCTCTAAAATGTGGTAAAGGATCACATAATCGAACAAATGCATCAATTGAAATCTTATTGGATTATTATTGGATTCCTACTCTCATTAGTTCGCAAGTAAATCCTATCGGCAAGAAAATTTGCGACCGTTTTTATTAAAACACTATTATTATAGCTTTGTAGTAGCAACCTACAAGTTAAAATAATAATTACGAAAAACATAATTCTTGGGTTGAACCCTATAACTTGTTCTTCCCACATTTGTTTTAAAGAAAATACGAGTACATACCTTGAAATGTTAAATATTAAAATACACTAGAATTGTTTAGTGGATGCGAACTACATGGGTCAAATATTGACCTTTTTGGATTGGTAACGAGAAAACTTATATTTGTCGTCCAATACATTACCTACTAAGAGTATACTAAACCCGTTATAACTACATACTATTGGAATTATGTGGCCCATGCCAGCATTCTAGACTGGTTGTACTTATTTTAACAAAGTCTAGTTGAGGGTAAAAGTTTTCTCGTTGAGGAAAATGAGCTTTGCTTTTTATTTTAGACGAAATGTTGGCGCTTCTAATGAAGGTAAGAATGGTAACCAGAAATTGGCTGGCGGCTGGACCGTTTTTTTTGTTTTTTTTTAACTATTCGTTGGGCAAAGGGAAAAGCCCAAAGATCGAAAAATCTTTTGTTCAGTTCATCGTCTGTCAAGACGGCGTTGGTAGCTTAGGACAGACGACGTCTGTCGGGTCAGCTAGTATTCTCATAAATCATCATCGTGTTCTGTTGGCAGGATCCTAGTCCGTGCAATCAGCTACACCGTCCACGGTCTGATCCCGGCGTCCTGTGTCTTCGCCGACCGGTACAACCGAGAGGAGGTGGTTCGATCTCTGGGCAAGGAGGTCAACATCAACCCCCCACTGATGTTGGGGCAGCTGCCCGACACGCCGGAAGAACTGCTGAAGTTGGACCAGGTATGAAACATAACACTTTAACGCTACTATTTTTAATTCCCAGGAATCGTTTATAAGTAGTAGGCTTTTCCGTTTTTATTATAATATATTTGTTTACTTTGCTTACTTGGGCTTCTTAATCCCTACGAGGGAGGAAACCTAGAGTAAACTACGGTTGGAGGCGACATTCACTTCTCTCTACTATCCATGGTCATAGAGCGGTAGGCTCCGACCATGTGTTTCCTGTCTCCCGGGCTTCTATCATCCTATCCTACATTTGAGTTGCTCGCAATGTCGAGTTCGAGCAACCTTTATAGGCCAGGGGGGTGTATCTCGCGCATTCGATGTACGAATATCGACACCACACATCGAGTGATTTTCGTGAGAATAGTATGGAAATCACGAGATATCCGCCATTTGATCGAGTGGTGATATTGTGTGAGAATAGTGGCCGAGGTCTAGATTTGGATGGTGGCCTGCATGAATTCGTGGGATGCTTCCTGTCCATCGCTAAATTGCAGGCTCAGTCATTCGCAATTCAATCTTTAATTAGCCATCCGAACATGAATATTGCTTCATAACGACACCTGTGCCTGCATAGCTGAATTATATCTTATCACAGATCTTATCGAATTCACATACTCGAACATAAGACTGTGAACTTCATCAAGATACTGACTGGCTTGAAGACAAAGACAACTTAGATCCAGATTCAGATAATGGACGACTTTGATGAACGACACTCCATTCGACAGGGGACGCGATTCAGGTATCCATCCCCCCTTCCCCCTGAAATCCGATACCAAAGCCGTGTCGTCTGTCGCAGACAAATTCTTCTGGGAAAACCCAACAAATGATAAAGTCTCAGCGAGCTTCCTTACCTCATTTGCCATTCCGCCGTTGGCCGTAGTCGAGAGGCGGCCGCAACTAAATTAGCAGTGAAACCTTTCCGCGTTACGATTGTTTTTTTTTCACTTCCCCATTACGAATAAACGACGCCGCCGTTTACAGTCGTGAAACATTAATGAGCAGCGTAGTCGCGCGTGCAAGTGGGGGAAGTGGGGTACGCCAAATCAGGTGCCACTCCTCACCCCTTTTCCCCTCCACCACCCCGCGCCAGACCCGGGACCTAATCGCGGTAATGGACTAATGACAGTGAATGTGGAAACTACTTCTGGCGGAGACAAGTCTATAAAGTTGCCCCTTCGAGTGAATACGGATGATATATCCATTAAAATATTAACATACGTAACTGCCGAGTTTGAGACGTTACTTCGACTAAACTTAACTCCGTCGTGCGATAGCGTCAGTTTGAGTCCACGTTTGAAAACTCCTCGTTATCATGATTCATACTCTAGATAACTTATTTATTATATCGACATATCGTCTTTAACTTACTTCCTATAGATGGGGTTAGTTATATACATAGATAACTAAACACGGAATTTAATAATGTTCAGATTTGAATGTGTAATTTGAGGAAGGATTGTGTAGTACCTATATGATTACATATATGTTATTGTTTGAATGCCGAGCACGAGCTCTAGAAGACTTCGTCGGACAGCCTTTTAGCTCAAGTCTTCGTTTGAGAAAGCCTTACGTCAAACCGGGTGGCTGAGTTTCGACTGCAAGCGGAAATCTGGGAGTGCACGGCCCACTAAGCTGTCAATTTTCATTATATTCCACATAAATACGTGGAGCGGGATGGGATTTCGAACGTTGCCCGTCCGCCCCCTACATTTTGAATGGGCATTGCACTGAAACAGCGGCTCCGCTGAAAGCCAGCGCACGTGAAATTCGCGAAATTTTAGCGAATCATTTCACTGGGCTGCAACACAATATTACGGTTCTGGAACGACTTAACTTAGTGCTTTGAGAGTCCGTTATTGTTGTTTGTAGATAATGCTCTACATATAACTTAGATGTGCAGTGTATGTATAAAAAAAACTATGGATATTCTTATCATTTAATGGATAGGACACTTTAATTCCAAATAAATTGTTGATCTCTTTTGTGATTCCGCGGATAAACATCAGTAAAAGTGGTAGGTACCTATAGAAAAGTATTTGCCATTAACCTTTAGGGGGGTGATGGACAAACAGTACAGCTCAAATTCTTTTAATAGATACAGATATTCAGGCCTCAAATAAACAATACAAATCAAACTAATCCGTTGTAAATATGGATTGTTTACTGTTGTTCCGTATCGAAAGACTTTCATAACAGCGAAGATATCAAATGTCTTATCAACGGTATTGTGCAAAAAGCGTGCCACTAATACCTCTCTCTTTTTATAAGGTATTTCAGGATTTCTGGTGGCTGTCACATAATGTTATGGAAAAATACTTTCTGGTCTCACATTCGTATATATTCATAATTCATAATTTCTTTACACAATTACACACAAATCATATAAAAAACAAGAGATACTTAAAAATAGTGTACAAAGTCGAGCGTATCTCTTATAAGAGATCTCTTCCAGCAAACCAGGTTAAGGTGGGAAAGGTTGTTTGCTGAGCAGGGATAGACCTATGTGTACAATATATAAAATAATAAATAATGATAAATAAAATATATGTGATACATACTCGTAGATAGGCGAAAATAGGAAGTCAACAAGAACATGTCGAAAGGAACACCTTTCAAATAGTGGGTCCAGTACAGGCTCTTCTTCCGATTGAAATGAAATGATTGAACAGTTCTGGGTACGACCAGCAACGTATGCCGAGTCAAAAATTTAACAATAATAATAACTCGAGCAACTTCGGAATCACGGGATTCGGTTTGTCTTCAGATTGCGCAAATTCGACCATGTTTCTCAATATCGCAAAGAGTTGGAGTGGCTTCCGATTCGTCTTCGCCGAGACTCTCACATTCTATTGATCTGTTCAATTTCTTGAAATCCAAGCTACCCCAACTACCTTCGAGACCGTTTGGAGTATCTCTTTTTGGGAGATCGGCACCGGAAATCTCACACTGTCTCACTTTTGGCCACTCCGCGGCATAACAATTCTGCGTATAAACACTCTTTCAGGCTTCGCGCGGTCCGACTTTGGAACGCACTTCCTTGCACTATATGAGACAGTCCCGCTATTTTCTCTTTTAAGAAACGTATTATAGTAGTATATGTGACTGGTACATAATGCCTAATTTTGTACAGTTACATACACTAGTTTATCTACACACATATCATAAGCTCTCTTTGATGTGTTCAGGAACCGCATGTTTGACCGGCATTGTGGCTCTGCAGTTGTTTAGCTTGTTCTGTAGGACCAACTTCGGGCGTTCGAAATTTGAATGTCAGTACCAACTTCATAGACAAACTAGGGGCGACACGAGGCGGGCGTCGGCTTTCGAAATTTGAAAGTCATACATTTGTAGAAAAATTATAAATTATGGTCATAATGTGTAATTTTTAAGATAAGAAATGAGTTTTTACCAAGTAGTTTAACATTATGCTGACCGTAACGTGCGGTTTTTGTACGCAATAAAGAGGCTTTATGACACGTGTGTAGATAAAAGAGCATTACCTCACACTTATTCGTAAAAGTTATTGTATTTATATTATTATATGAAAAGTTTATGTATCGGTAAATATTTAGTATCTACTGTTTGTATTTTATAGGTCTTTAAGTTATTCCTAGGCATTTTGTTTCTGCCATTTATAGTGCACTGCCTACCCTTTTATGATGCTATTTCCTATAATGCTTTGGTTTGCTGGAAGAGATCTCTTTTTAGAGATTAGCTCGCATTTGTACATGCATTTTCTTTCAATGTAACTGCTGAAATATTTGTGTGCCCATAAAGAATTATGAATAATTTCATTAGGAAATTATTAGAAAAATCTGTTTTCAAATCAGCGCTCTTTGATAATGTCTGATACGCCCCCAACCAATATCAAATCCACCAAAAGTTACCGCGTGTACATAAGCCTCGAGAAAATAAACTTCTTTATTGTATTTCTTTATAACGAAGAATTATTAACACCGGAGCGACGTTCCCGACAGAACTTTCCTCCGTGTTCCTCCACTCCGGTGGATCTTCATGAATTAACAATATGGAGCAGGGAAAGTAGTAGACAATTCGCGACAAATATAAGTAGACGGCTGACTTCGTGCCACAAGTCAGTCACTCAGTTTAACTTTGTGCCCAGAGTTTGGAAGTGTCAGTTTTGCTCTACGTACTAATTTGATTTAAAAATACTAAATAATAGACCACAACGTAATATTAAGTATTCTGTGCCACAACTACGTGCATTGTCATTTATTTTTACGTACGCTAGTCCGAGGGGAGCCACTGGTGATCTTGTCGGAAAAACGGTTTTACTAGGCATACACAGTCTTAGTGAGTAGGTATTAAAGCAAGCATTTTTTAAACGATTCTTCAAAATTTCTAACGTAAATTAGAATAATTTGATAATTTAAGAAAAGTTAAGTTTATTTTAGGAAAGGACCCTGCTAGAGGTATTTTAAGTGATTAGATGTCATTAGGTTCTACTTTTGTAGTATACAATTTATAACACGATGATAGATTTTCAAAATACAAACCTCATAGTAAGAAGACACGGTTGGGACCAAATTGGCATGTATTGACAACCCGAATGGCCGAGTCGGCAGTGTCCCTGCCTACGAAGCCAAGGGTCCTGGGTTCGAGTCCAGGTGGGGCAAATATTTGTTTGATGAGAACGGATGTTTGTACCCTAGTCATAGTTGTTTATCTATCTAAGTATAATATTTATCTATATAAGTATGTCTATCGTTGTCTAGCACCCAAGATACAGGGAATCCTAGTTTGGGGCTAGATCAATGTGTGTAAATAGTGTCCAAGGTATTATTATTATTATTATTGTCACAGTATCTTCAGAATAGACCGAATGGCTTCAGTTCATGTTGAGTCATTGTGGGGGGCGACAGTAGCTCCACTAGAGCTGGGGAGGGGGGGGGTGTCGAGGAGAGGAGCCCCGAGATTGGGTCAAGTGGCGATTTATCTCAAGACAAGAGAGGCGATAGGTGACCCGATAGGCTAGCTATACAAATGCGTGCATTTGTTAATTAGCTGTTATACCCATTATCGTGATTGTAATGTCTATTTAATATTGCTACAGGTATACTCGTAGACGTATAAGTTCCTAGAAGTTTAACGTGCAAACAGGATGTGTTTTATTATACATCCTGTATTGTTGTTCTGATCAAATGGGTTTCATAGTGAAAGTTGTTCAGGACGATGGCCCTAGGAACCCCTCGAAATATCAACACCGTTCTGTTATTACAGCCTGTACGTATAATTCCTGTCGGTGATGGAAAACATCGGTTTCTATGTATTATTAGATTTATGTATATTTGTTTTGTGTAGTACAATAATGAAATTACATAACATAACATTACATACGTAATCTAGAGCAGCCGCTATGACTAAAAATGGACTACCTATTTAATTGCTGTCCAAAAATGGGAAAATCTTCTCTACATCCCGTATAGATCCCATCCCGTATGGTAAATGGCGTGACGCTCTGTGTGTCTGTCTACGTGTTTACGGTGCATCCAACATGTGAAATAAATATTCTTTTATATTAACTTTACCTGTACACTCGGTTTATGATAAAATGACATAAAAATTGCCAAGTCAACATACTCACAATCATAATATGTTGAAGTTAGCATAAGTCTTCCATATAACGTCAACAAAGTATCGCTTACCATGTTCTTACCTCGAAGAACACTTTTTATGTCTGTTTTATTATGTACTTGAGGGCCTATAAAAGGAGTTCTCATCAAGCGTAATGTCTGCCTATCCTTGTTGTGCTGCTTACATATAAGAACATAACAAAAGGCTGTCGACTTACGAAGGGAAAATTACCAAAATTACCGCCCTATGAGTTTAGGGTAGCACATGTGTGTACCGTACATAGTGAACAACTGTATAGGTCAAAATCAAAAATTTCTCTATTTCTGTATAATAAACAATATACTTAAAACACGTATTTTATCGTTCCAATTATATGTCCTACCGGCAATCTGTATAATCTGGTATTATATATAATCCCTAGGCAATATATAAAATGCCTAAAACGTGCATGTAATATATGAAATATTATTTATTTTATACTTGTTTAGGTATTATATATAATACCCAATCGCAGCCATTAATGTATGTAAAATCGTAAAACACTGCCGGTGAAGGGCAAAGGGGGTGAGCGAAGCTAAGTTAAAACTAAGTATTTTTTGTTGTTCTTACTTGTTCAACGTAACATGAAGGATGGAGGGGCTTCGCTTCGTTCACCCCCTTTACCCTTCACCTAAGCTACCGCAGTGTTATGCCCTGATATTGTGCGGAAAATCTATTTATTTTTCACATTGCCGGTGTCCAAGTAGGTATTCTATTTAATCCCTAGGCATATTACCTAGGTAAAGTATGTAATAGACATTAATATTAATAATATTTTATACATTGCCTAAATGCCCCAGGTATTATAAGTTGTAGTGTTATGCTACTTACGTGCTATTTTCTTGAATGTCTTAAAAATTCCAAGGCTGCAGCTGCTTTCGAGAAAGAAGCTTTGGTAACTGCTCCTGTCCTTGCTTGCTCTATTACGCTGGATGCTTGCTGAGCTGTACAGTCTGATATTTGTCATCACCTTTATTTTCATAGGACCCTGTAACGTTTTAAACCATAAGAACACATTAACAAATCATTTTCGCTCTGCATTTTCATGCTATCAGCACTTCTAAATCGATATCGAAGGGGCTTACCTTTGGTGACCTTGTATTTGGCTTTCTCCGAAACTCTGCAATCTCGGGTTTCATGCGCGCTGGTGCGCTACCCTTTTTCCTTTCGCTGTTATGTAATTTTGGCTATGTGAACTTGTTAAATTTTATATTACGAGCCTGAAAACAAACTTTGACGTTTGTTGACGTCTTTGTTTATCTGGTTGTCATGGCAATGTCCACTCAAACTCGTTAGCGGTCTGATAAGTTCGCTTCAATACTTTTACAAAAATACTTTTTCTCTCTTGGCCACTCACAAAAATTACGTTTAATTTAAATAATGTTTAGAACTCTCCAAAAAGGGTATAAAAGCGGAACATTTCTGAAATTCTGGAGTCTCACGTCAGCTTCTGAACTAGAAGTACCACTTAAAGGCCTTATCCCGGGGTCGCACTACCCCGGGATCCTGCGAGCCTTCAAACTCCCTCAAACCTTCAAACAATCCTTCAAGCAACGGGATCCTGCGAGCCGTTTCCTTCAAAGCACGATTCTGCGAGCCACTCCTACAACGGGATACTGCGAGCCGTAACTACAAATACGCCCGCTACCGTTCCACTCCTACAACGGGATCCTGCGAGCCGTAACTCCAAATACGCCCGCTACCGTTCCACTCCTACAACGGGATCCTGCGAGCCGTAACTACAAATACGCCGCTACCGTTCCTACAACGACGATCTCGACAACATCTTCACCAACAAATAGACCAGCATCCTGTTCGTCACCCTACCGATCACCTACTCTCCGTGTCCTCCGCTTCTTCTTTTTCTATATCTAATCTATATTTTATACAAACCTGTTCACATCTCATCCATCCTCATCCTCGTATCATTTTTTTATCGTCTTCACTGTAAATATCTAATAAACTGTTACTACTAAATTTTATTCTGGTTGTTTTCTGTTAGGTTCTGGTAGCTTCTTGACGTCACACGACAAAGTGTCACCGAAAGATAGTCAAAACCGTTAGTTGATAAACTAACGCGTTTTGGGGCTTCGCTGCGCTCGCCCCCTCTAGTCTTCACCTAAGCTACCGCAGTTTTTGCCCTGGTATTTCGTTTGCAATTCAAGTTTAAACCAGTTTACTATTTAACAGTTTTAACCGTTAGTTTATCAACTAACGCGTCATATAGTAAGCAGTACGCTACAGTTTACTATCTGTCGATAGTTGACCAACTAACGAGACAAAAACGTTAGTTTATTACGGTGACATATACATATATAATGTATTCTAGATAAATAGAATATACAATTTGTAGAATAATATGCCCTTTTATCGTTATGCCATAATTTTTTAATCTATAGGAAGCAAGATATTTGCCAAAAACCTTTTTTTTTACCAAAAATATATGCTCTAACGACGACTCCACTTTTCGCTTCTGTTCCTCGAAGTTTAGGTTAATAAGCCCTACCTATTCCTATCACTGGTAATAAAATACTAATAACAATTACCTACCTAACTAAATAACACGGTTTGTGCGATAGATATTATCTGGTATTCATTAACTTTCCTTGTAGACTCCTTGGGATAATTGAAGTATGAAATATCTTTTCTTTTCTTCGTATTGTTCATAAAAACAGTACAGTAAAGAACCATTGTAGGTACTACTCCAATACGTACACTTCTTAACACTTTAATAACTATTTGCTGTTTATTGCACTTAAAACAATTCGATAAGGTAGGTGATATAATAAAAAATACGTGGATTTATGCAGTGCAGGCCCTCCGTTTGTCATCATCCCGGACGAGCGTAAACCGGTTTTATCCGGTTGCGGCGCGTACGCGACACAGGGGCTGATGATACGCACGCATACGCCGGCCCTTTGCTTGTAGTAGGTTACCTACAACGCCGTGGTTGCATGAATCTTTGCCTCTGTTCCGTTTCTTTACTCATGTGGTACTACTAAGGAAGTAGTGATGGGGCTGTCCGTATCTTCTATATGTATCGTTGTATGCCATATCACGATACGATACTGCGTTTGACCAATGGAAGAGAAAAGATCGTTACTGTCGTATGGATTTTGGTTTTTATTCCACGTAGAACCTACGCGACAAATTGTGGACGTATTTTCTTATGTTGGGGAATTTTATGATCGTGAAGTTTAGACACTTGGTGTAGTATGTAGGGTATTATATGATGCTTTTAAGGCTTTATTTTGGACAACTTGTAGCTTGGGATAGTTCGAATTGAATGTGCTGCTCCATACAGGTACTGCGCATATGATGCAATGACTAACGATGCGTGAATTCTGAGTTTGGTGCAAGGATTAAAGTTTGTTCGTTGGTTGTGTATTCGGCTCAAACCACCTAAGTACTGTATGCCTTTATAAACACAGAGCTACCACTTGTGCTAAACAGTTTAATTTTATGTCCAGAATTAGCCTAACCTAAGTATTTTAAATTATTTTCCATGGGATTTTATGACCTGCTATATATATGCTAAGCTCGTTGAAGAATATCTATGCTAATCTGTTGGATGCGGATAAATAGAATAGCTTTCGGTTTAGCACCGTTCTACTTTAGTTTCCAATCCTTGGTATACGCGGTTAAGAGATCGAGCGATAGTTGAAGTCGGCTAATCACCAGTTCAGCATCATCTGATGACGTGAATATTGCTGAATGAATTTAGAGGCTCTGATGAGAGTAAGGGTACACTGGTGGAGAATGTTTCGAAAGCTCGAGCTAACTCAGCGTTGGATTTCAAAATATTATAAGCAGAAATCTTTGTCCCTTGGTATCATTTTGCCAGTTTCACGGCCTCCCATGCAGAGAACATATGAGATAAAAGGGTAATGCTTGCAGCCCTAGTCGATTTACCCCTTGTGAAACCGTATTGATTGGCGTGGAGTTTTTTTGTACGGTTGAAGTGTTTTTTTTTTTTTACTTATTGCTGTATACTATAGGTACAGGTATTGGTCTGAAATTTTAAGGATCACCCTTGTCACCTTGGTAGTAGGTTGCTATGTTTCATGAGGTCTGGGGAAGTCTGGGGAAACAGAGCATTTGCTTCGGGCTGAGCGAACTGCAAATCTCTCTTAGTCGAATCGAAAAAAAAGCCTAAATCTACTTTTACTTAAATTAATTATAGAAGAAAAGAACTAGTGCCTACTGTCAATCGCTGTGCCCACGTACGTGACATGTATCTGACAAAATGCTACGTTTGCACGACATGTTCCACCCATTTGGAATTGAAGTATTGGGTACCCAAAAGGGCATACCGTGCAAACGTGGCCTTTAGACATGCCTTAATGTTTAATTGTCACCAAACGCCACAACTAGATTTTCGAGACAACAACAGATTCAGTTATTCTGGCGTATGTTTTACCAACCTCAGGGACAGCGATAATAACAAGACCTGAATTAATATTATCCCTTATTAACGAAATCCCAGTGGGCTTTCACTCTATTACGACGTACGGTAATTGTTTCATCGATTCCGAAATCAGGTTTAATTAACGTTGTTACCCGTAATAATAAAATGCAAAGAAATTTGCTTCCTTCGCCGGCCGAGATGGAAAAGATAATGAATAGGGGCTCACCTCAAGGGAGTGGCTATGGCGCTGTGTAATGCTTTATACACCATTAGCCTTTATTGCGCCTGGGATAAAGGCTTTACTGATAGCAACATATAGTTTGACAAGGTTCTTATCCAAGTACAGTATGACGAACGAAATAGATTGCTCCTCTTTTCTTTCATTTGTCGATAATTATATCACATGGCAGCTGGCAGCTCTATTACGGCGACTTCTTTGTTGGAGTTTTGTTTATTGAAATTCGTAACCCAGAAATAATATGGTTACCTGTAAGTTACTTTCAGAAGATATGAATGGAAGTCTAAAGAATTAACCGAAACTAAGTCCGGCCATTATAATGACAACAGAGCTATGAAGGCTATTATTCTAATATCGTGACGTCACACATACATACAAGGTGACATTTAAGTAGCCGACCATATTTTGGGGAATGATAGTGCCCATTATTATGAACAACTTTCCCCAAGAAACATATGGTCGTAAACGAAATAATTTTTTTGGTCTCCCATAGTAACTTGTAATCAGCTGATCGGGTCAATGTACTGAGGGGCAATAAATATTTTTCATTTGCGACCATATGTTTCTATAAGAAAGTTGTTCATAATGATCGGTGCTATGAATCCCCAAAATATGGTCATCTAATTAAATGTCACCTTCGTAAACAAACAAGCAGATATAATACTGTGTATTGATTCGTTCTTTTCATATAAGCCACGGACGTATTTTGTTGTGGGGGAAAGCATTATTCAAACTACATATTATTATAATATTACAGAAAGAGATATTCGGGCAAATCATAACGTCAAGCTATTGAGAAACTAAGTAACGAAAATGTGTGTCAATAATAATGATGTATATACCCAAGACCCTTACAACACTTTCCTTTAGCGATAGCTGCAATGTTAAACTAAGTTATAACCACAGACTAGTAACGCCCCGATTTGGACTCGCCAAATTTATCAATTGTTTCAAGGGTCAGTGCATTCGCATTGTTCACTACATCAAGATACCTCTGGAGATATTGAAATTGCCATTTGAGTAATTTGCAAACCATGTAAATAAGACTTTGTCTAAAAAGGGATATTACAATATTCCAGATTACATAAATTCCAAGAGTGCATTGCTCATGATTTATTTTTTTATTTATTCCAGCTAACCTAACCTAACCCAACCAATTTTTAAAAGAAGGCAAAAAATGACGTCAACGAAGTGTATTTAAATATCTACAGTAATGAAGAAATGTTGACCTTGACTTTGACTTTACCGAAAAATGAGCCAAAAAGGAGATATCTCCAAGAAACTGCTATTAGGCTCCTTTTTTTTCAATATGGCGGCGTGAGAGGCATTCGGAAAGATCACATCAAAATCTATAAAATCACCAATTTTCAAACTCTCGGATAACTTTCCAGGCAAAACTACGAAATGACTTTACTAAGTCTGGCTGTTAAAAATACCTTGATCTCGCCTAAACCTATATAATCAGAATATGGGAAAGTAAAAACGTGTTTTCATCTCAGCAACTTGTAACTACACTGACGAGCAATGAAAAAGTTCCAGTGACGTAGCACCAAATTACTCCAAAACGGGAAAGGCTAGCTTAATGACGCCGTCTGCAACATTGAAGTATATTTAACAGCGCATCAGAATATTACCAATTAAAAACGTAAATATTGTAAACGTAATATTGGTTCTATTTGTTAGGAGATATTAAGGTGTTTGTCGGCATTTTGTGGGTGGAACTTTTTCATTGCTCGTCAGTGTAGTTGTGATAAACAAAACATTTCAACTATCCCTTCATTTGACAACGTGTTACTATTCAAAATATGTACAGTACGATTACTTTAACTTTACTGCTGGACACTTCTCTGTTTTAGTCGCTGAAAGTGATCAGAATTTCCTGGAAACTTGCAATTTGGGACAGAGGTGTATCATGAAGAGTGTACTAAGCGATTACTGCTTTCCGATTTAAAAAATAGCTAAAGAGCCGGGCAGTGTCGAGCGGTAAAGATAAAATAATCGTGCTGCACTCGAATAATGGACAGATAAGTTCTGACTGTAACTGAACGACACGTTATTTCCATTCACGACTATACCCTGGAATGATGAAAGGAAACCATGTATGCCATGGTTGGTTTATTTTGTGTCTACTTTAATGAGATAATGCTTTTTTATTTGTCTTTTTCTTTCTATTTAGTATCTTTCTTCATAAGCACTTTGTTTGTTGCTCATTCGGAGATATATGTTTTCCATCATTTACCCCATAAGTGGGATACCCTAAGGGATAAGTTAGGTTTTTATTTAATGTTTAGTTTTCCTCTGTCTGCCTTTGTAATGTAACTTGTCCTGTTTGTAACCCCAAGAATAAATAAATAAATAAGAAACAGAGATTGACGAATACGCTGTATGATGTGCTGTCATACTTTCTGTGTGTCATGCAATTACCGTCGGTAGTTTAAAAGAACCCAATACGGCCAGTATTGCTTCGAACTGCTATACCACACCAGACTAATCACTAATCTCTTCACTCACCAGGTGTTCATAAAGTCTGAGCTGAAGGTCGGAGTGATCTTCGTGAAGGAAGGCCAATTCACTGAGGAGGAGATTCTGGATAACAACGAGAACTCGCCAATGTTTGATGAGTTTCTGCAAGTCATGGGCGAGAAGGTTCGATTGAAAGGTGAGATACACAACTCAACCACTGAATCATGATTTACCAGACATTTAATTTAAGCCAATATCTGAATCATGCAAGGGTTGATAACACTAAAGTAGATCACTTTTCAAACTTAAAGGTTAAGACTGGAATTCAATAAAAGAATAAGAAGATTTGGGACGATACATCTGTTGAACCAACAGTAACCATTAGGAGAAATATGTAACTATTTTACCTAATAACATAACAATAGAGGACCGATCACCCACCTGTGTTTCAGAGGGCGTCTCACCTCATCATATATCTATCGAACTGGCTAAACTTGGCCGTAACTGTGTCTCTGCCACCAGTATAGGAAAGTGCGAGAGGCTATTGGTTGATGTGATCACCAAATACTTCCTCCGCAGGCTTCGACAGATACAAAGGTGGCCTCGACACTGTCCACGACCTGACCGGCCTATTCTCCGTGTACACCAACTGGCGAGGCATAGAGATCATGTTCCACGTATCGACCCTGCTGCCGTACGAGAGGCACGACCCTCAGAAACTGCAGAGGAAACGGCACATCGGGAACGACATTGTCTGTGTCGTGTTCCTTGAAGCTGACAATACTAGCTTCTCACCCGCGTGTATAAAGAGCCACTTTCTGCATACGTTTATTTTAGGTGAGTGCTTTTTTGAATAGTAATAGTACCTAAGCGTAATCCACCTATCATATTTTGGCAGGACTTAAGAACTTGACCTCTTGACCGACTTGGGGGAGAGAAGGGGTAGCAGGGAGGGTGTAGACAGCCACAGTGGCAGTCTGTGACTAGCCACAAGACTGCCTGGAAGTAACTAGTACGATTCCTTTGGCGTAAAAATATTTTTTACATAAAAATATATTGTATTTATTTCAATATAATTCGATTTAATCCATGATTTCCTCCTACAAATAAGTGTACAACGTATTTAAGTTAGTGGATACGTATACAACGGAACGTAACGTATTTTTGGGATTGCTTTGGCGTTTCTTTACTACAATTTAACACAATTTACAGATTTAAAAAAAAACATATCTGAAAATCTATTGAGTTTCTCAACCTGAAACTTTCAGGATTAAGCTTAGAATGTCAAACTGTCCGCCAAAAATCACGAACGTCCTAGCTAAGTGGTCATTTTCTAAAGGTGAGCCTTTCTCTTTGTTGTTTTTATTGACCCAGTCATTCGGTGTGAACGATAAAAGGCGACCTAGAAAGATTTGCGGTAATTTTGAAAGGACAATGGTCACGGAAGAATGAAAATAAAACCCAGACTGAACAGATACAGGAAGTTGCTTAAAAGTACGGTGACATTAGGTGATGAAAACATATGATATCATCACCATCAAATTCGGTGGCTAACCCCCATTTGCACTAAACGTAAGTTAGGCTTGCTAGTTAAGATTCACCTAAGCCTAAGAACAGCTTTGCTAAAAAAAATGCACTGACTGACAGGAGCAGCCTAAACAAGTTAGGAAAGAACTTAGGCAATTCTTATGTTTAGCGCAAACGGGTGTAAATGTGTGATATTGCTATCTGTATTTCATCAGGAGTGATTTTTTATCTTTTAAATATAGTTGATCTAGGTAGCTCTGACGATGTTAATATGTTATTTACTCGTTTTATTACACTCCCATCGATACTAGTAGTTTAAAAACACTGAGAGAACAAAAAAAAATGTTTTCATCAGAGGTGCTTTATTTTTATCAATAACTAAGTATCTACGTATATATTATAGCAGAATAGGTAACGTAACATATGTAACAGTATCTCTTTTTAATTTTAGTTTTATTGACACATTGATTTAATTTTATTTTTTAATTTATAGTCATATATATCACAGAAACTGACTCTTAACTGAACTCAACGTAAATATAATCGTTAAAATCGGTTCTTTAATAAAAAAACTAAGCCCGAACATACTCAAAAATAAAAGTTTCTGAATTTGTACTTTGCCAGCTCGTATGTTTGCCGAGCTTATCAAGAGTCTATAAAATCAACAATTTTTTAAACTCCTGGATAACTTTCCAGGCAATACTACTAAAGAAATTACGAATTACTCTCTCCGTTTTACATATTGTATTATTTGCTAACTAAACTTACACAGCCGATGCCAAATTGGATTTGGTGCAGCTGTTCTGGGGCTGACCAAAATGCTTATCTATGTCAATTAAGAATCCATTAGCACTAGCAAACTGGCCCATTTCCTGGGGTTAAATCAATGAACTAAAATAAAAGCCTTTATTTTAGGTCTTGGTTGTATAGATATGTCTGATGTCGCTATTTCTGGTTCCCACGTCACAGGGTATCCTAGTGTGGGGCCAAAAACAATGTATATGTAAGTTTGTAGGTAGATATAACCTATCTTTAAACGGTTACCATAAATGTGCCCCTCGCTGGAATGAAATAACCGTACAACGGCGTAATGACGGCAATAATCCTTGTGTACAGATATTGTAACTTATTCTTATGTTACTATTCTTCCTTATAGTCCGGGTCTCAGCCAGGATCAAACGCAAATCAACAAGGTACGAGGTCTCCGTAGTAACTCGGGACGAAGTGGGGGCCTATAAGCCTTACCTGTGGGAACAAAGCGTCTTCGACAAAGGACCTATGTTCAGGTATGTTCAGAAACTATGCATACCTACTTGTTGCAGGACATGTGGACTCGATATCGAGTTGCGATTGTTCGCAACATTGAATGCTTTGTGCAGAATCCAATTCAACAACTTCTCTCGTTTGCGCCTGACCGTAAATGGAACGCTAAAATTTAAATTAAAAAAGGGATAATTGACGTTGAAAGTTTTCATAACGTTGAGCTATTTTAGCGTTTACTTGTGCTCCACATGATATTAAATGCTTGCTTATATGAAAGACCCTCATCCTAAGTATGCAAAGTAAGTAATTCAGTACTCGTAGAAGAAACGACAACTGAATTTACATATTAGATGACCATAGCCTATTTTTATCCGACTTCAGCGAAGCGGAAAAAGGAGGGTTATGTGTTTGACCTGTATGTATATTTGTATGCGTGTGTGTCTGTGTTCCCTCGTAACTACTTAATAGCTCAACAGATTTTGATAAATGATACGCCATTAGATCCGTCTTGATGTCGCAAATGTTAGTGGGTATATTAAATAAAATAAAAAACAAAATGGCGGACTAAACGGGCTGAAATGAGCGAGCTAAAAAAAATTTTTGGAAGACCCTCGAGATGGGTTACAAAAAAAACGGCTTTAAAAGGCGACCACTGAGATATTTACTATTCTTGCACGAGCTACGCACCTAAATTCTAATCATTTACAGACTTCATAATTTCGTTCAGCGTTTCACCTTTTTAATTTACTTCTGGCTACGTAACATCCAGACAGCTAAAATCCGGTTATGTGTTACAGAGAATGGCTGCTCACGAAGATAGTGAATGGAGAAAGGGCTTCATATTCGGCGCCGAAATTCGCGCGAATGCAAGAAAGGACGCGAAGTCAGATGCTGGAAGACATTGTTGCCAACTTGCAGAACCATGCGGAGACCGGGCAGATACCTAAACCTTATAGGAGAGGTGAGCAGAGCGAAGTACAATGCGAGAAGCACATCTCACAACTTAGTGCGACTATTTCGTTTAATTTCAAACACAAACTGAAATATTTTATTGTAAGTAGGCAAAAATAATGAGCTTTTACAAGTCAGACATTTACACATGGAGCAAATCAATATAAATCAAATATGATCAACTAAACTAACGAGTAAATGAATATGGTCAGCCATTAGGCAAATAACATGATAGGTTGAAGCCTTCAACTTCAACTTGAAAGGCAATGCACCGTCGCAAGAGGAACATCGTTAAATTTAAATAAAAATCGGTCAAGAGCGGGTCGGACTCGCAAACGAAGGGTTCCGTACAAGAAAAAAAGCACTAAATCCTAAATAATAATAAAAAAAAAAATGTGATCTCTGGGAATCGAACCCGGAACTTCGAGATTGCGGAACCTGAAATATTTTATTGTAAGTAGGCAAAAATAATGAGCTTTTACAAGTCAGACATTTACACATGGAGCAAATCAATATAAATCAAATATGATCAACTAAACTAACGAGTAACTGAATATGGTTTGAGTTTGAAAAAGGAAATTTCCCTTTGAAGTGGTGATTCATGGCTGAATCTCGCACAGGAGAAGGAAACTCCTTTAACACTAGCAGTGCTTCGGAAATACGCCCGTCAGAGAAGATATAATTTGACCAACTTTTTGAATTTTTGTCTTATTTTTTATGCCACAATATACAAATTATCCAATGCCAGTTATCCAGTGCCAATAAGATGTCTCAAAATAAGTAATTTACAAAAGAAATATTGTTTTTTTTTGTTTATTTAATACTTATTGGAATGGTATCATTTTCCACTCACGTAGTCCTTATTGGTCTGTCAAGAGTGGCGTTCCTTTTATATTAGATTAAGTTTGTGTAACTTATTACTAGGTAATTGTACAAAGTCTTTTATCAGTTCATTAGGCAGTTCATTAGACAGTTCATTAATTATATCTGGTAGCATATACTCCCACTTGCGCATACCATGTACTTAGGCAGACTAAATGTTTTTGTGTAAGATATGATAATAAGAACAAACAAAATCTGTACATAACTTATGAGAAACCAGACTGGACCAGTCCCCCCAGCAGCACCCGTTCACGAGTATGACTTGTGCACCAGCCATCACCCCCCTCGCCATATTTGAGGGAGGGGAGCAACTCGCTACACAGAGCCGCCGCAAGCAAAGACATTTTCGTGAGCCATAAACTCTGGTTTATTTTTAACAGTCTTGTAATCTACGTTAAGGGGATACCTCGTCCGTGCAAAGGTCCCCGTTACTCCAGTCGGAAAGACCCGCAGTGTGAGAGGGATGGAATTGGGAAAAAATTACATAACTTAGCGTCAAACCACATAAAATTGTTTCAATATAAACTACGCTATTTTGTCAAAAAAAAACAAGGAGAGTTTACTAATAAATAATATCCACATTTTGAATGCAATTCCGCAATGAAATAAGTAAGGATTTCAGAATTAAAGGAAAAAATAAAAAAAATCGCAAATAAATTATATCGATAAAATTTCACCAAATCGCGATTTCCTTCTGTTAGAATCTTAATCAAATACTCATTAAACGTTAAAAAAAGCCATAATTTATTCGTATCACCTTAAAACTAATAAATTGTTATGAGCTATTCTTTGACATATCTCGGTTGATGAGTGGTCTTTATGACACAGAGCATCATGTCTGATATGTCATTATCTGGCGTCAAGATTGGAAGTAGTCTGACATTAATCAGGGCCCTTAAACAAGTAAATAAAGTTTTCTTTTCACGGATTTGCGAAGAGAGAAGATAAATTAATTTGGTTGACTCATCTGTTAGCTGATATCTTCACTCCGGTACGCTCCGGAAATGACATCATCGGTTTGAAGACTAAGCATTACTTAATAAGTGCAGTAGTCTACCCACTCAGCCATTAGGCAAATAACATGATAGGTTGAAGCCTTCAACTTCAACTTGAAAGGCAATGCACCGTCGGAAGAGGAACATCGTTAAATTTAAATAAAAATCGGTCAAGAGCGGGTCGGACTCGCAAACGAAGGGTTCCGTACCATCGTACAAGAAAAAAAGCACTAAATCCTAAATAATAATAAATAAAAAAAAATGTGATCTCTGGGAATCGAACCCGGAACTTCAAGATTGCGGAACCGATACGAAATCGACTGAGCCATCTCATAATCATCGTTAATAAAAACGGCGAAATGTATGGTGATATTGAATCATGATGTAATAAGGGATTTCGCAGGAGCAGGCATTTTAAAAAAACGGTGGCTTGTTTAGGGACCCCTTTAATTTTCAAAATTGCGTGTAGTTCATTATTTGTTGCTGTTGCGGCAACAGAAATGCACATTCTGTGAAAATTTCAGCTCTCTACTAGTGATGCAACGAATACGAATACGAATATTCGTATTCGCCGAATAATAGACATTTACCAAATATTCGTATTCGGCAAATACGCGCGTCGGTCGTCGTACGTAAAACTACGACGATCCAGTGGCCTTTTGGCGAGAAGATGCCCATTTTACAAGTCTGAAAAAACTCGCTTAAAAAATATTTTTCACTGAAGCCATGTTCAATTGCCTCGGAAAGACTTTTTTCAACAGCTGGAAACATCCAGACTGAAAAAAGAAATCACCTATAACCAGAAAATCTACAAATTTTATGTTTTTTAAATAAAAATTTGCCTATTGTAAATTTAAATTATTAGGAGAATAGAAATTCATCAAATGCTAGTATTTTATTACCATGGCGAGATATTCATATTCGTATTCGTATTCACCGAATAGTAGGTTTGATATTCGTATTCGTATTCATAAAAGTAGTATTCGTTGCATCACTACTCTCTACCTATTTAGGTTGATCCGATAGAGCCCAGTGACGGATGGACGGACAGACAGAGGGACGGTGGAGGCTTAGTATTATGGGACCCGTTTGGCACCCTTCGGGTACGGAACCCTAAAAATGGACAGTTAGAAAGGCTCCGTGGTCTAGAGGTTTTTTGCTCGCTTCTCACTCAGGAGATGCGTCTTTGAATCCGATCCGATATCAATGAGAGCTTAAAGATATTATCGTTCTAACCGTGATGGAAATCGTGATGATGGGCTACCCCCCTGTCGCGCAAATTGGAATTGAATAACTGGGTAAACGTAGGCACAATTGTGCCTCTGCCACCCCGTATGGGAACAGGCGTGGCGCTATGATGATGATGTTGATGGCAGTTAGAAGAACATCAGCATATTTGGTGAAAAAATAAATAATAGTCCGGGAGGCCATTTCGTGAGCAACTCGAGCTCGTCGGAATAAGATACGGGATATACCCTTACATCCTGTTAAGTGGCACCACCAATTCTGAGCTTTCCATCTTGAACCGCGCCGTTAGGGCAACACAAAACAAGTCCATACATGTGGAATATACACGAGCGCGTCAGACTAAGATATGGAGAGTTAATGTCATTAACTCTGAAATCCCCTATTAGCCTCCCCTACTATAATTAATAACTCAAGAAGTGTATTTTTGACTTCGGTGAAAGTCGGGGCGATTCAACTAATCTTATTCTCTTTTGTTTTTTAAGCTTTCGATTCCGCGAATCCCGAAGCTCGGATTTATTTTGTTTGCGGATTGTTAAAGATTTAAGGGCCTTACTAATAAAAAAGCTATTCACTGTTTAACTTATACAGTGTTTTGTCCTTTTCATACGTCGAGTAAATATTAAATGTCAAAGCAAGGCAAACACTGTATAAGTTACACAGTGAATAACTTCTTGTATTAGTAAGGCCGTAAGTGTATCAAGAAATGTGTCTTTATGTAAATATGAATGTGCATGCAGGCTCGTGGCGACCGATAGGCCACATGCGGCCTTCCTCCCCCCTTCTGGACTCCGTGCGAGACAAGTTCGAGGACTACGACCAGCTCGCTAAGGACTTCACCAGGGTAATTACGCTCGCTAAATCTGTGGGGAACCCTCCTTTTGGGGTAGTCCGGAAATCTGTTTTTAGTTCTGAGGTACACTTTCCTTCCTTCGTTCCTTTCTTCCGCGGAGTCCCCGGTTTTCGCAGATCCCTTAATCTTGCATATTACAAAATTAAAGACTTTTTACACGACACCGAAATCTGGCATTAAATCAGTTCATTACACCCTATATATTAAGTACTAATAATTAGGCACCTCCTTAATGTTTTATTATGCTTGCTTGATAATGTTATGTATGACGTTCATTAAGTCTCAATTTTTGTGCTATTGTGAATAAAAATCTTTGAATTGAATTTAAATGAATTGCGTACAGTTTGTACATGATAGCCGGGAGCGCTGGCTTTATACTAATTAGTAATTAATTAAGCATGGGATTTTATAAGTGTAGCATCAAAAGTTCTCTTTAGCACGAAGATATACGAAAAAGACGCCAGGTTGCACCTGGCGTCTTTTTCGTATGTAAACAATTATTTAATAGAACAGCTTCTGTTTGATTAATTCATCAGCTTTGCTACCCCCACATAATATTAAACATTCAGCGCCAAATCACAAACAACAATGAATAACTACGCGCTATAGATAAAAATGTAAAGCATCAAAGCGGTTAAGAACACCGGCGCGCGGCGTTTGCCCTTGCATACTTTTATCTGAAGCTAATTTGAAACGTCGACCTAAGAGAATCCTCCTATACGATAGATGTTTTGTTCATAAGGCCCATCCTGTTAAAATCTTTCTTGCTTGAGGCCATTTTAAAAATATACAAGATGACATTTAATTAGCTGACAATATTTTGGGGAACGATAGTACCCATTTATGAACAACTATCCCCAAGAAACATGTGGTCGTAAACGAAAAAAAAATTGGATCTCCCATAGCAACTTATAATCAGCTGATCGGGTCAATGTACTGAGGGACGAAAAATATTTTTCATTAGCGACCATATGTTTGTTTGGGAAAGATGTTCATAATGATCGGTGCTATCATTCCCCAAAATATGGTCAGCTAATTAAATGTCACCTTGTATAGATGTAATGTTTATTTTGACGATGATGATATTAATTTACTTTTATTTTTTTACCCGAAGTCAAAGCGTGTGACCAAATAGTTAAGTTATATATTTACAAATAACACATCATCAAAAGAGAAAAAATTCACGCCTCTCCTTCAAAACATAATACATGCGTACAAATAAAACTTGGGGACAAGTAAACAGACTGGACAATCCTGTCAAATCCACATTACTAGATATTACTTACAAGGATGGAATGCAATTGGATTATGACGTAGTGTGGAGTTGACTGGACTGGACCTTTATAGTATACTTTTATCATGATTCAAATAAGATGGAAGGTAATGGAAAAGTCATTTCATTTCCAATTTATACAACTTATTTTATCTAGCCTGTAATATCTTCCTTACTTACAATGAAAAATTGTGTTTAGAAAATAGATTTTCTTTGATGTGTAGGTGGTATTCATAGACGCTTTGGATATGTCGTAACAATATAATAATAGAATTGATTATATAACGATATAGCCAACCATAGTTGAATTAGAACTTTCATTGAACGAAGAAATATTTTAGCGCAAAACACCGCGATAGATTAGGCGAAGACTAAAGGGGCGAGCGCAGTGAAGCCCATGAATATTCAAGTTAGGTCGACATGTATGACACAAAAAACACCACGTATTACTGAATACAAATGCTTTTAAAAATACTTGTATTCGTGAAACTTAACCCTTTCCGATCTATTCATGAAATGGCCAACCATTTCATGATATAGTCACTCCATGGTTGGCTATTTCATGCAATAATAAAATTCTACGATATACCTACGACAGATATATGAGAGAAAAAAATCGCCGGTTTTCTTTTTAAGATAGTTAGAGATCTGTCCGGTAATAAAATTAAATTCAACAACTGCATAATTCATATTTCTTTATTGCACACAAATATTTAAAAAGTTATTTTAAGTTAAGTATAAGTTGGGTTATTAAAAGAATATGCAAAGGCGACCTTATCTCTAAAAAGAGATTTCTTCCAAACCAAGGCATAACAGTAATTGGTATTACAAAAGGGGAGGCAGTGCACAATAAATACTACTTATAAACAAAATGCCTAGGAATAAATTAAATATCTATAAAATACACATAGGATTATACTTAGTCCATTAATGGTTTTTTGGCAGCTCAAAACCTATATAAATTTTTGACGTTTGCAATGAAAAATATTGCTTATTATGAACGCAATAAGGAAATGTCAAAAGACCATGATTAGAGTGGACAAAGTATAAATTTATTAATCAGTCAGTCGACATCTAAGTACAACAATGGACGGAGTTAAGGGTATTTTCTAATGAATGTCGATCTAAATATATTTTTATTTTTTTATTTTATTTATTCAGAAAACCAACAGCGTTACAGTTTAATTCTCTTAATTAAATTACTTATATACTACAGCCAATTATAGGTTTCCATAAATTACTTAATTCAAGACTCCAGCTTATTTTTGTACCCAAAATTATCATTCTAGTTGTGTCATAATAATAACGACTATAACCTCGATTTGTATTTTTGTTATGGTATTTTCCAATAAACGGCACAGTTTACCTAAGCGACTTTGGTAGTTTTTTCACACTACTGGTAACACAGTGAAGAGATACTGTGTTACCAGTATTGTGAGGAATGATACCCTAGTGGCCAATATTAACTGGGCCGCGTTTGGAAAATATCACAGAACTGTGGAAAATACCGTTAAGTTATAATTGTTCAATTATTAATGTGGCACGAGTAGAATGACAATTGTTGGGTAAAAAATAAGTATTCAGAACTAACAGTGATCAGAAAATATCCATGACTCAAGCCGTCGTCGGTGTAAGCGGCAAATGGATTATGTTATGACATAGCCTAAATTGGAGAGTTCAGCAGCATTATGGCGTAAGTCGTCTGAGCTATGAACTTATGGCGTAAGTCGTCTGAGCTATGAACTTATGGCGTAAGTCGTCTGAGCTATGAACTTATGGCGTAAGTCGTCTGAGCTATGAACTTATGGCGTAAGTCGTCTGAGCTATGAACTTATGGCGTAAGTCGTCTGAGCTATGGACTTAATAATAATAATAATAATAATACCTTGTACACCATTTACACACATTGATCTAGCCCCAAACTAGGATTCCCTGTATCTTGGGTACTAGAAAACGATACACATACTTATATAGATAAATATTATACTTAGATAGATAAACAACCATGACTAGGGTACAAACATCCGTTCTCCTCAAACAAATATTTGCCCCCACCGGGACTCGAACCCGGGACCCTTGGCTTCGTAGGCAGCGTCACTGCCGACTCGGCCATTCGGGTCGTCAACTTCATATAGACTTTTACGTTTGACACCTTGCACCAGCTTCATCTGTCACGCAAGTAGCATCATAATGGAGGCCAAACCCAAGGTCATTGAATGAAGCCTAGAAGCCTTCGGTGATACCCCGCAATCGATGAAATTGTATGAGCATGAGATGAACCATAGACACACGCTATGAACTTCAGAGAGTTACGCCATAAGGCTGCGGATTGCTATACCTGTATCATGATACAGGTATAGCAATCTGTAGCCTTATGGCGTTTTACCTAGTCATCATGAATAAAGTTCGTCAAACACTAGTTATGATGTTAATCTTTTCGCTGACTTCAATGCCGTCTTGTATATCAAAAATAATAAATAAATTCAAATTGCAGGTATTTCTGAACAGCGAGCTGAATTGCGCCCAAAATGCTCAGCTGTTCGATGTCGTGTTCATGGTGGGGCAGTCCAAGCAGAAGACGAAGTTTATCGGAGTTCGAGCAATACTCGGTGTCAGAAGCAGGTGGGTGTCAATGGCAAAACATAAAGAAATTTATAAATAATAATAGAATACTGCGAAAATTACTACACTTCCCAAGAAACCAATGTCCCCCACATATCCGATCTCCTATTAGCATCCTCATTTGCATATCTAAGGTAATTAATTAACCTTAGAGGGCAGTATACAATCAGCTGTAGCCATTTTTCTCCACAAACCTCATGTGGAGGACAATGGCATTCTACCGGAATAGCAGTCTGGGATCCGGGGGGGTCGAGGGATGGCTGCTGCGTTGCTGGACGTCGTGGAGAACGTGCTGCGCTCGACAAGAAGAGGAATACAATTCTGGTGTTGCCTTTCATTGTCTCGATTCTTCCCTCTCATTATCAAAGATGTCTTATTATGGATTCGATGATGCTGCGGTTCGGTAGTTCGGTAGTGACCTGTCGGACCGTGCTAAAACAGTCGGATTACAGAAGAGTGATGGTACGATGCGGTGTTCATGAACAAAGCAGCTGACACGGGGGTTCCCACACGGATCCTATTAGAACCTCTCCTGTTTATTTTATACCATGCCGATATTCGCACCGATTTCAAAAACTGCACGTTCCTTTGTCCGCGGATTATACGTAGTTGTACTTGTCTACACCATTGGGATGATGCGGCAGTTAAGGCCCGGCAGATCAATAGTGATCTCGTCCAGCATCTGACAGGAACTGTCTGGTGCTGAACCTTAGCAAGTCAAAGTACTTCGTACTTGGTACTTAACATCAAATCCATAATACAGTGCGAGCCCTTGCGGATAAAAATATAGCTATTACGCGGGAACTAGTGGAAATTATTGTAGAAGCAAAAAATCTGCAGAAGCAGCAACTGCTTCTATCGTCTTAAACTTCTCTATAATATACGCAATTACCTTAGCACTCATTCGCGTGTGAGGCAAACTGAATAGCTGGTATTACCATGACTGAATTAATGTGATATCGTTTATGGTGGCTGTATATTTGACCGGGCCAGAAGGTTAATACAACGTGTTCACAACGCATGCGCACGTTTTTACTTCAAGGTCTCTTCCAGGTCTTATATCACTCCACATTTCAACAATGCAAAGCTCCCGAACATGGAAGCCCGAAGAAAACTCCTTTTATCCATGTTGCTTTTTGGTGATATACGCACCCAAGATATAAGAAGCTGGAGGTTTCTCCAAGCAGCGCATCGTCCACAAGGACAGTATTCTGCCCCACCCCCCAGCACAACGCGATGGCATTCCGTGGTAGTTTCTGGACTCACTAGAAGCTGTCTGTAGAAATGCTTTTGGACGCAAGCTCAAGGCATATTTTCTTGAACAACAGAAACTTCCTTTCCCAGTCCAAACTTTTCGCTGCTACACAACATGACGATATATTCGTCATATGTAATGTCATATAATTTTGGTGCTTTTAATTAATTTCATATTTATTTATTTTTATTTTATACGCTCTGTACAACTTATTTCTGATTTCTATTTATCTTTTATAAGTATCTGGGTTTAATTAATAATTTCATTAAGTTATATGTAGTTTATCCCACGTTTATAAACCGATTAACTTTAGGTCTCGAAATGTCAAATCGCATAATTATTTTGAGCGTTTCGTGCGATTGTTATTTGCGTATCAGCTTTGTATATTAAATATTGACCACAGTGTATTAATGTATAAGTAATATGTAAGTATTGCAAGCACTACACTGCAACTGTGGCACGCGCGGTCACTACCTGGCACTAACTGTCAGTTACTACCTATTGCAATGACACTCAGTATAGCATTCTAATAGTGAAAGAATTTATGAAATCGGACCAATCGTTTTTGAGTTTATTCGTTACAAACATAAAAGTCTTTCCTCTGTATAATAGTGTAGAGATTGATTTGTTAAATGAGTTATCGCTGTAACTATTTGATAATTAGTAGAATAGAACAAAACCCTTTATTCCACTGTAACTCAATGGACGAACCTACATACACCATAGTTACTGCAGGCCTAGCCGCCACCGCGTCGAAGCAGTATCTTAATAGTAAACAGACACCATTACCGCACCTCTAAAATAATTGTGTCATGGTTTAATGGTGTTTTTATGTTGGGGTTTTTTTTCGGGTGTGTTTATTTGTCTTCTAATTTTATTTCTAAAATGTTTTCTGATATACAGTTAACGAATAAACAACCCCAGGTTGTCTTCCAAGAGCCTGTCACCCATAACTCTCAAGTCACTGCAGCCTCATCGCCAAAACGTATTTACCCCAACCCCATCTGAGTAGATCCTTGTCAATAGATTCTGTAAATAGTAGGGACCGACCGAAGACTCGGTTTCGGTCTCGCCCAAAACCGGCCCAATCTTCGGCTCGGCCGAAACAAACGTTTTGTAGATAGTAGATAGATAAACGAATAGTCTTCGTGTTAGGTTGACATGTTAGAACAAAAGAAACAAATTCTAAACCCTGTCGGTCTGGTTTACTACCTGTCGATAGTTGATCAACTAACGGTTTTGACTATCTTACCGTGGCATATATATGTATAAAGGCTTTAACAGAAAGTTTAAGTTATATTTTAGGGAGTTGATAGGAACATCAGTACGCGTTCAGTACCCCCCGACGAGCTGAGATTTTTTTGTACTATACCAAATAAAAACCATTTTTCATTCACATTACACTTTTAAACACATTAGTGGTATTTGCTTTGTCCAAGAAATTCCTATAATGTTAACGCTTTGGGAATTGTGTACATTTTCACAAGTTTTAAAAGTTTCGCTTTCGGTTTCGGCTGAAACTAGAACGAAGCCGAAGTCTAATGTTTTAATCCGGTTTTGGTCGGTCACTAGTAAATAGGCCGTCAAATCAAACGCGTAATGAATCAACTGATTGGCACAATTAAATTAAGCTGACTTAAGCGATAAAGTTATTCCGAATTGTACAAGTCAGCGTAAGTTGAAAGGCGGATTGTAACCCAGTTCCCAACAATAGGGAACCATAATAATTTTCTGGAGTTAGATACCATAGTAATTGCTACAATTACTGTGACTCGTTTGAATACGAAATCAAAGCGTAAGAAGCTTTAAGACCGTCTTTGACGTCTATCGTAGCTGTATATGTTGTTGTATACGCTGTAGATGCTGTATATGTATTTGTTTTCCGTGTTTCGGAGAACACGTAGGTTCCAGCTGGCTACTATCGCTAATCGGTGGTAGAAGTCGTTAAGCTGCGTCGGAGGCACTAGCAGGACAGCTGGAACGCATCAGGTTGGCCAGTAGCCTAGCCCTCCAGCCATCTACACAGAGCCAGCGTCGTGTAGTATGGCTCAATCTTCTTGAAAAGGCCTGTGTCCGTCGGTGCGAACTAAATTAGCGCCATTTTATGTTTTTTTTTTATATTCTTCGTCCATCTGGACTATTCTGAATAGCAGCCTTATGGCGTAAGTCGTCTGAGCTATGAACTTCTTATAGACTTTTACGTTTGACACCTTGCACCAGCTTCATCTGTCAAATTGGTATCACTCAAGTAGCATCACAAACCCAAGCTCATTGAATGAAGCCTAGAAGCCTTCGGTGATACCCCGCAATCGATGAAATTGTATGAGCATGAGATGAACCATAGACACACGCTATGGACTTCAGAGAGTTACGCCATAAGGCTGCAGGTCAAAGTCTTCCGACCATCCATAATTATTTTTTACTTCCCTGTTCTTTCTAACTTTTTAAGCACGAATTTTATTACGTCATTCGCACGGTGCTGCACGTGTATTTTTACCCGACTGCAGCGAAGCGGAAGAGAGTAGGGATATGTGTTTGACCTGTATGTATATATGTATACGGGATGTGACAGACAGTTGTAGTCATATTTTAGGGGGTTGATAGGAAAATCATTCTGAAAAACTTTCATTATGACACCGATTTGATAAGAGCAACCTTTTTAGGATTCCGTACCCAACGGGTAAGAACGGAACCCTATTACTAAGACTTCGCTGTCCGTCCGTCTGTCACCAGGCTGTATCTCAAGAACCTAGCTAGCTAGATAGTTGAAATTTTCACAGATTATGTATTTCTGTTGCCGCTATAACAACAAATACTAAAAAACAGGATAAAAGAAATATTTAAGGGGGCTCCCATACAACAATTCTTTCAATACCACATACAAACTTATGGATGCACCTGGTTACGTACATGGAGTGTGAAAGTAACCGCACCAATAACTTTGTAAACAATATTTTGCTGTGTAAAATCCAAACTATTCACTCCACACCATCGCTTCCATTGAACGGTGGTACGGAACCCTTCGTGCGCGATTTAGACTCGCACTTGACCGGTTTTTTTCCACTTCTCTATACATATCAGCTGTTCGCCCGGCCCAATATGTAAGGAGAAGTGAAACATAAAGTTGCTCTGTTGAAATCGGTTTCAGTGAAAGTTGTTCAGGGTGATGTCCCTAACAACCCCCTAAAATACGACCACACCTTACTGTTACACCCCGTATAGGTATGTCTGTTCATGTGTCCCATCATAACTACTTAACAGCTCAACCGATTTTGATAAATGATACGTCATTAGATTCGTCTTGATAGGGCAAGTATCACTACTTACAGAAAAAAAAAGCGGGCTATAAAAACTTTTTTGAAGACCCTCGAGCGGTTTATCTAAATAAAGGGCTTTAAAAGGCGAGTACGGAAATATTTACTAATCGTGCACAAGCTATGAATAATAAATACACCTTAGTTTTAAGGCCCAAGATGACATAAAACCACTGAAGAGAGCTTTGGCAAAAAAAAAATATACAATAAATTCATAGGTCTCAAAGAATTATATGTTATTCACAAAGAGATAATCTAGTTTAAATACTATATCGTTACGCGATGGGATTAATTTGGCTCGATCGTAAAAAATCCTGAACATAGTCTGTATTTAAAAGGAGATTTATTTTAATATAAAATTGTTGATTTGTCTCATAATTTTTATACTTAAATTTTCCTCTTTTAGAGCTCTGCATTAATCCTTAAAATTTATCAAATAGCTTATTTCCGTTTTTCAGTAAATTCGAAAAAAAACACCTATTTTTAAAGTGTCCGGGCTTCCCTATGCTATCCCGCGCCGCCCGCTACCCCGCCACTTCCACTACCCCAGAAGGCGATGGGCGAATGCGTCGCCCCTCACCTCAACAACTAGAACTGGGCCTTAAATGAACACGTTCACTGCTATAACAGGTCGATAGACCCAGTACAATCGATTTCATTCGGTGTGGGAGCAAAATGTTGTACTCTCTCTGGTGCGGAGCGCATAACTTGAAGGGTTTTCTAGGTATGAAAGAGATAAATATAGGTTTTGAGTTTGTGACTACTAGGAGAACTCCAAAAGGTAAAAAAAACTGGACTAGGTATAAGACCTAGTGACGCACTGGACGTTAAAAATATATTCCTTGCGGTTGCGATCCTTACTAAAGACCTAGTAAGCCGGACATGGTCTTTTCACCCTGTACCGCACTGGCAGTACTGCTTGCAATTTTTAGTCATTATTTATTTAGTTTTTGTCTGCGGCATTGGTGTTGTACGCAGTGGCAATTCGCACTTGTGATTCTTAATTTGTTTGTCCTTATGATTCATTCGATGTTTCTATGTTGTATAACAAAGGTTATTGTTTTAATCACTATTTTTCACTGATATATGCAGCAGTTTTCACTGTGAAAAATGGTTTCTCACAAGTTTTGAAACCAATTCCAACACTTCATACAAAATATAGAAGACACAGATGAATATAAATTATATGAATTTTCGTGTAGTTTCTTACCTTAATATAAAAGTATCGATTATTGGTTTTCCCATTAGTACCGATTTCCCAATTTCTACCGTAATTATGTGCGATACTAGGGCGAAGTGCCCAATTATGAATTTTGACTATTACTTGTAAACGAATAATTGCAAATCCGAGCAAAGTCAGTAAATTACTAACAGACATTTATTCTACCGAATGTACTTGTTTATTTTTATATTCTTTGCTTCTTTGTTTTAAAATTTACCTTTATATGTAGTTCCTTGCACCTACAGTCTTGACAGCGTCCGTGTCACTGACGTAATAAGGTTGAATTTAGTTTGGGCCATCGGGCCTTTTATTTTGTGAAGACCGCACCGGGGTAACTACAGCGAAATGGGCGTTTCAACCTGGTAACGTACTAGCGAAAATAACAACTTCGCAAAATTATGGGTTCCGAAACAAATGTATAATAAAAGCCTAAAAATGAGGGAACTTTAAAAAAAATCTAATTTATCGATAAATAATAAATAACATTATCACCAAATTTCAAGGTCTTAGGTGATAATGGGAAGTATAAATTTCTTCGGTACAATTTTATTTTGAAGTGAAAACTTCTTTAGCATCGTTGTGATCTGGATTGTTATGAAACGAAAAAGCGACAGTAAAAGAGACAGATACATAACTCCATACGATTTAACGTGCGAGAGAATGAGATAGCAAGCATTATACAGTGTTTCATATATTTGCGATCTCCTCTTTGTGCGGTGCTTCGTACCCAGTTTCGCTAGCAGTCGCGCGCGGTTTGCTATCGAGACAACATGCCGAAGTGATTAGGGCTCCGTACACGAAGGGTCCAAACTATTGCTGTCATTCACGAGTCCTTCCGTTTGTCGTCTGTCACAGTATCTTGTTGACCCAAAGCCATACAAATTGACCAAAAATATTTTTAAATGTTTTAAAGAGGGCTACCATAGTCTTCCAGGGGGCGGGAAAAAAAAAAATTGACCTTCCCCCCATCTAGTGAGGTACCATTATTATTAATATTATTATTATTATATTTAGTGCTTGTTTTAAAAAATGCTGGAAAACAAAGGAATGAGAAACCACCGAGATCCGCTTTTAAAAAAAACATGTGCAGTTCACACGCGATAGAAGTGAAACCTTCAATAGTATTTGGAAACATGCGGATAAGCTGAATTTGACAAACTCAAAAGAAGGACGGTTTTTAACAGCAATGACAGCCAATATACCTTTGCAACCTACAGAAAAGATTCTAGAAGGCTGGCAGTCTATTATGGAACAAGCTGACACGAATAATGTTCTCAAAATTTCCGATTTTGTATCATATTTTGAAAAGCAGTGCCTTAAAATGGTGCCACAAAATATGAAGCTGTGCTTGAAGGGTGGCACCAAATGTTGAGTGGTCGTATTCCGCGTAACGCAACCTTCATTCTATTTCTCCCAAAATTACTGAAGGAAGCGAAGTGGCAAGACAAAAAATACGTCATTCTTTATTTGAAATAAATAATCGAAGAAGATGTGACGTTGAATTCAACAAAAAACACAAGAAAATTCTTAAAAAACTGAATGATGGTGAAATCAGGCCCCTAAACTTTTTAAGAAGAATTAAGAAGAATAAAATTAAGAAAACTGACGGACAAAATCTAGTTACGTAGTTACTTAACGTAAGTGTTGTCTAAAGTAAGTTGTGTTATTTAGTTTCTGGTTAATAAAGCTTATTAAATAACGACTACCTTCTTGGCATTGTAGTAGATACATCTATAAAGCGGTCTACTCACTTACCTAGCAAGACTACAGTCAGGTAAAATACAGCGTATCCATATTGCAATTTAGTAATTTTGCTTCCTAGTCAATAAAGGTTTTAAGTAAAATACAGCGTATCCATATTGTAATTTAGTCATTTTGCTCCCTAGTCAATAAACGTTTTAGGTCAAATTAGACGTTTTGAATTCTAGGCTGCATGATCAAAAAGGAATAAAACCAGCTTATTATAAAATTGAGAGTGAGTTTTTTTTTGTCACACATAACCAAATTCTGAACAAAAAGCCTTTTTGCAGTGCCTTTTTTAGTGGCAAGAAGATCTCCCGCTTTTTTTATCACACATAACCAAATTCTGAATAAAGCCTTTTTGCGCTACCTTTTTTTACCATTTTCGAAACAATCATGGAATTTGACAGGAAATTGCCGGTCGCTAAAACACGACAGTAATGGATTTTCACAGGAAATTGCCGGCACCTTTTCTGGCTCCTCCAGTAGCGCGGCAATGTCGATTTTGCTCAAAGAAGGTTGTCAAAATAATGAGCACATTACTTGCTTTGTTTGAGTAAAGTATGTTTTGAGGTTTTGAATGTATCGTAGACGGGTTTTGGTTTTTTTTTATATTTCGTCATTTATATACTACATAAAAATAAATAAATAAATGTAGGCCATTAATATCCCCTCCGAGGGGCACAGGCCATTACCCGGATACGAGAAAGATTGAGCCAACCTCCACCGCGCATTTTATATACAGGGTGACATTTAATTAGCTGACTATATTTTTGGGAATGAGAGAATGAGATAGTAACCATTATTATGGAAAAAATCCCTAAGAAACATATGGTCGCAAACGAAATAATTTTGTGGGTCTCCCATGATAACTTGTAATCAGCTGATCGGGTCAATGTACTGAGGGACGAAAAATATTTTTCATTTGCGACCATATATTTCTTTGGGAAAGTTGTTCATAATGATTGGTTGGCACGTTGGCACCAATCATTATGAAAAACTTTCCCCAAAATATGGTCAGCTAATTGAATGTCACCTTGTATATCAGACACATAAAGCAACCCAACACGACCTCTGTGGCGCAGCGGTTATGGCTTTGCCTACTATGTGAGACGTCCCGGGTTCGATCCCCGGCTGGGGGTAAAGAAAGAAAAAAACAGGTCTTGGATATTTATATGTGGGTGACCTCGCTGTTTCTGGTACTCACGACACAGGGTATCCTAGTGTGAAGCCCGAAGCAATGTATGTGCCTGTATATAAATGTTAAGAATAGAATATAATAATGATTTATTTTCGAAACAGGCACTTACACTAAAATATAATACTTAATTTCTAATAATAAATTTCTATATCGAGCTTGTGTGTGGTAGAACAGACCCTGACTCAGCATAATGCTGGCTGGTTTACGTTTGTTTATGTTTGTCTATTTCTTGCACAGAGTGTTCCAAGAGATGCTGTACGGCATCCAGACCGGGTTCGGGTCGCCGCAGGTGCCCGTCGCCGAGCTGTTGTCGCGGCCGGCGCCGACGCTGATGTCGCCGACGCCGGCGCGGCAGAAGAGCAGCAACTTCCTCCAGGTGCCCGACTTGGAGTCGCCGAGGTTGGTAAAAGTCGCAGACCATGCTCCTGCTCCGAATCCAGCTGTTGTTCCGGCTCCCGTTTGTGTGACTAAGAGTAGTCGTTTCCTTTTAGGCTCCTCGACTCTGGCTTATCTCGAGGGGTCTTCAAGGAATGTCCCGAGGTTTCCTTGACATCGTTTTCTCACCGCCCGCCTACCGAGAGTCGTAGAGATTCATTGAACGATTTTGTATGCAAATTCATATTTGAAATCGGATTATTGGTTCATTAATGTCTGAGTGCGACGGTCAGTCTTTAACACAGTAAGTGTAAGCAAAGAGTTTCGTTTATCTGAGGTCGTTGACTTCGGTTTGACAGAGGCCATCTCGAAGAATGTTCAGTAACGTTCATTTGCAAGGAAACATACACAGTGTTTTGATTGTTTTTGACAGTTTTCGTTAGTAATTGGTTATAACAAATCGTAACACGTATTTTTTTACAAAGATGGCAAAGAATTTCGTTCACCTGAGAAAGATATTCATATATGTGACCCAAACACGATAGCGTTATTAAACAAATTATAATTTTGAATTAGGGTGGCAATGGCAAATAAGCAAAATAAAAAATAAAGTTATTAAACTTTATGTGAGACATGTTGTTTCGGGAATTTCACATATATTTTTTTCATAATTGTTAAATATTTTGTTAAAAGTTCTAAAAAAATACAAAAATAGAACACCCCCACCCGCTTATCTTTGAAATAACTGAGTATAAACAACAACAAAAAACGCAATTCAGCTCTTTACCTAAATATTACAGGAAACTATGAAGAAATGACAACGCGTTTGTATGTTATCTTCATAAGCAATGTTTTGGTTCCCAGACCAAAAAGCGTGCCAAGTTCGCCGATGGTGAAGCGAGCGTTCTCCCGGCTCGGCACCATCACGGCCGGATGGGGGCGCTCCATCCGCAAGCAGCACTCGCAGCTGAACCTCGACGACAAGAAGAAGTGGGCCAGCTCGCAGGACTGCTCCAGTTAGTATTTCGTTAGTTTCATCTGAGAGCCTAGAGCTATATCTTGACTGCTAGATGATTAATCTCTGTAATAGTTAATCAGGATTCAGTGCTGCAATTCTTCAGGTGTCACAACCAAATAAATACGGCACTTAACCGACAACTTTGAATGCGGCAACTCTTGCCATAGAATTCATTTCCAAATATACATTTTTAATGGGAAATATTAAAGTAATATTGGCACAGCAAATATCAGGGCAAAATGCTGCGGCAGCTTAAGTGAAGGGTAATGCGGGTGAGCGAAGCGAAGCCCCCTTTATCCTTCGTGTTAGGTTTAACATGCGAGAACAATAAAAAATACTTAAAACATAAACTTAAGTACACATAAAACATTTAAAACATTAATAGTGTTTTCCTGATCTTTTTTTGCTGTGCAAATCAGTATTTTTGATTTGCGATTAAATACTAGCCATGTCTAACACTTTTTATGTTTTATAGTAGTTTATGTGACTGATACATAATGGAGGGCATTAAAACTCGAGAGTGGATTTATGAAACGAGCCGAAGGCGAGTTTCATAATAATATCACTCGAGAGTTTTAATGCCTAATTATGTACAGTTACATACCCTAGTTTATCTACACACATATCATAAGCTCTATTTGATGAGTTCAGGAACCGCATGTTTGACCGGCATTGTGGCATTAAGTTGTTTAGCTTGTTCTGTAGGGGCTTCTTCACAGACATCAACTTCACAGACAAAGTAGGGGCGGCACGCAGGTGGGCGTCGGCGTTCGAAATTTGAATGTCATAATATGTAGAAAATTTACACATTATGGTCAATTGGTCATAATGTTCAATATTCAGATAAGAAATGAGTTTTTACAAAGTAGTTTAACATTATGCTGATCGTAATGTGCGGTTTTTGGACGCAGTAAAGAGGGTTTATGATGCGTGTGTAGATAAAATATTTTATGTGTACTTAAGTTTATGTTTAAGTATTTTTTGTTGTTCTTACATGTTCAACCTAACAAGAAGGATAAAAGGGGCTTCGCTTCGCTCACCCCCTTTACCCTTCACCTAAGCTACCGCAGCATTTTTCCCTGATATTGGATGTGCAAATCAGTATTTTTGATGTGCAGTTTAGAAATTGCAGAAAAGCGGCCAAAATCTAATTAAAGTTACATGAATTTTTTCAGATAAAGAAGGGAAAGACAGAGAGAAGGACAAGGCGGCCGCGTTGGCCGTGCCGCGGCTGTCGGTATGCGCAGACGCACAGAAGGTGGACCGAGCGAAACTTGCGCAGACTGAGGTAATTAATACACAGCTGAACATTGTGGCTGGCTTCACTCCATCCATCTACAAGTTCCCTATCTTATCGAGGAAACATTCTTAAATAAAACACATAAGGACCATTAGACAAATGATAGAAAATGATCCAAAACTATTTGCGCATTCATTAGCTACATCAGAGGTAATAGGTATATCCTTATGCATAGATGGTTATCGCACTAAAAACAAATAAAAAATTAAAAACTGAAATAATAAAATATATAATGATCAATTATTTCAAAATTAATTAATTTTGAAATAATTAGAAATAATTAACAAGAAATAATTAGAAATGATATAAATGATATAAAGAGAAATAATTAGAAATAATTAATTTAGAAATAATTAACAAGAGTGTTGTGGGATTCAGTTTCTTCCGATAGTTAGGATCCAAATACAAATTATTACATAACCCAAGCATAACAAGAAAAAAACTGTTTTATCATTTTACAGAAGATCCTATCTAGTGATCCAATGATCTAATTAATTAATGTTGGCTATGCTATACAGAACACTTTACCCGGTAATAACAAACATATTTTGCCAATTCCAGAGACGAATAAAATCCATGTTACTATGTTCGCAGTCTGCATATCACAATCACACACAATCTGGTTTCACAGTAGAATGCATTTATTATATACCTGTTATCTAATGTTAAAGGTTCCATAGAAAGGTTCCATAAAACCACTTTTTAAATTTTCACAGTTCTCGATAATCGAGTTCGACGCAGAGACCTTCCGGATTCTTCTGGATTACCTCCACACGGGGAGCTGCCCGCTGACCTGCGCTTCCATCCCGGGGCTCATCTGCGCCGCGGAGCACTACGACCTGCCGGAACTGCTGCAAGCCTGCTTCCATCACGCCAAGCAGTTCCTTAGGATAGAAGTGGTAAGAGAGCAAAAATGCGATGACCTTTTTACAACAACGAAATTCCCTAAAACTCTGGTATCCTTCAAAAGCGGAAGCTCTACATTTAGCGGACGTATACAGCGTTGAATGTCGTCACTAGAACGTTGTCTTGTTCCCTAGAGAGCGGTATTTGACACCGTAAAACCCACCGCCATTTGCATGAAGGTCGTCATACAAATGGCGGCATGCCAATCTTTTTTTTCAATAGAGGTGTCACTTTTATTGTGAATGAATGTCAACGTCCACTTTCCACTGTCGATACGTAGACGTAGTACATTGTGGTCTGAGTTTTTCTCCGCAAAAAGAAGGCCGTCAGTCTCGAACATTCCGTATTTTCACGGCCACCATATTACGTCCGCTAGATGTCGCCACTGCTTTTGGCGGAAACCAGAACTTAACTGGCTGATGATTATGATAAAGTTATGAAATAAAAACAATACCTCCATCAAAGTTTATCAGAATTGATATAAGTTCGTTTTCAGGTGTGCTGCATGCTCGTATCCTTAGAGAACTATTACTGGAGATACACATCAGCATCAGAGCTTGTGAACATGATCCTGGCATTCGTGGAGCAGAGAGCTTTCGCCTTGTTCCAAACGGCAGAGTTCTTGACCCTCTCCGAGTCCATGGTCCAGATGATCATGTGCCGAAACCTCGAAGTGCCAGAAGTCAGGAAGTTCGAGGCCATGCTGAGCTGGGCCCGGCACAAGATCAAGAGCAAATCCGCTAATAATAAGACTGACGCCAAAAATGAATTCAAAATTACTATGGAAAGGCTAGCAAGAGATCTGAAGCTGCATAGGATCTCGCCGCAGGAGCTGATCAAGGTGGTACTTCCTACGAAGGCGATTAAGAACGAGAGGATCCTGGAGACCCTGATGTACCAGGCGAATTCGGGCATGTACCGGATCCAGGACAGCTACATCGAGGCTTGTCAAGAGAGACTCCAGAAGCAAGACTCGAGGTTTTCCGAGTGGGAGAGCTTCGACTACGGATTATAAACAAGGAGCTGTGAGGAATATCAGTGTATTAGATAGAATTATACGGTAGACAGTGACTGGGTAGGTCCTTCTTACATTGTGGTATGTTGACGCCTTCTAAAGTATTATTGTTATAGATGAACTCGAGTAGACAAGCGAGAAATTATTGTACACTTCTCGGATACTCCTTGTTGTTGTTTATTGATACCCTATATATATTTTTTACATGTAGACGTATCATCGTAAAAGTCATCTCTATTTTTTGTATCGGAATATCAGCCAAGCATCTACCTAACTAACTAAGGCAGATAACAGAATATTGATATGATGTTGTTATCGTCTGTACAAATTAATATCCCTTCTGTGATCCGTCTGTAAGACAAAAGTATAGACCTAATTAAAATATATCGCATTATACAATACAAACCGTTTGTGAGGAATGAAGCAAGATAGTCGAAAAATTTCTCTAGTTTTTGAAATTCGATGAGCTAGGCATAAACTTCAAGCTTGTCCTACTTCTCTATCTATCCTATACATTACAGACATACATTTTGTTAATATGACCGACTGATTCCAGAATAAAAACTGCGTTGTAGGTATTTTGAACGAGAAGTTGAATACTGAAATAAGGGACGATTTTTAAATCCCCAGATAAACAGACACATTACTATATTCGACATTTCATGTTCCTCTGAAATGTCAAATTCCTCAAATAAAAAAGACGGATAAACGATATCTGAGGATTAAAAAATCGGCCTTAACATAATTATTCTGAACAAACCAATCTAAATCTAAAGAATGAGGTTAAAATTATATTCTTCTAAAGCTATTATATTATTAAAATTAATTCATGATGTTAACGAATCGCACTTTCTTAGCGGGGTCAATGTACTTTATTGCATGTCATCTGGCAGTAACTATAGCTGACCCAACTTACGTCGTTCTGTGAAAAGCTATACAAAGAGCCTTCTACAGACGCCATCTATTGATAGAAAGATGAACTGAACACAAGATGTTTCTATTTTTCGGCGTTCATTTGCGTTTTTAAATTAATGTTCTCTTCTTATGAACCTTAGACGAATAGGTACTTTTTTTTTTTTATATCCAAATCGGTCCATCCGTTTGCAAGTTTCACGCTTACCAACACATTTTAGTTTAAAGACCTGGGGTTTTTAGGGTTCCGTATCCGAAGGGTGCCAAACGGACCCTACTACTAAGCCTTCGCTGTCCGTCCGTCCGTCCGTCTGACGCCAGGCTGTATCTCATGAACCGTGATAGTTAGACACAGAATAAAATAAATATTTAAGTTTCCATACAAAAATTCTTTCAATACCACATACAAACTTATGAATGCACCTGGTTGTGGAAGTACTCTGTAAACAACATTTTGCCATGTAAAATCCAAACTATTCACTGCACACCATCCATACCATTGTACGGTGGTACGGAACCCTTCGTGCGCGAGTTAGACTCCGGTTTTTTGCTCGATATCCACTTGACCGGTTTTTTTGCTCGATATTGATAACGGGAAGTAGACGCGTGAAATATACACAGAATATTTAGTTATATATTCACTTTTAAAAAATAAAACAAATATTTAAGGAGGCTCCCATACAACAAACGTGATTTTTTTTTTGCTTGTTTTTGCTCAATATTGAAAACGGCAACTAGCAGACGCTTGAAATATTCACAGAATATTGAATTATATTATTCACTAAACGTGTTTTTTTTGCCGTTTTAATAGATAATGGTACGGAACCAAACCAATCAAAGCAAAAATGTTGATTATTAAACGCTTCACGTTTTCAGTTCGCAATACTCTTTTCATATCCATTAGTAGTCCAAATACTTAGATTTGAAATCGGTTAAGCGCGGGCCAGACTCACACGCGGAGGGTTAATAATAAAACCAAAACAAAAAAATGCCCGAACTTGGTTTCGATCAATTCGATACCTCTTACGGTTCATCAGAGCCCGCTGACGGGCGGACGGACAGACAGACAGACGAACTGCGGAGGCTTAGTATTAGGGAACCCCGAAAATATAACTGACGCAAATGAACCAATCACCTCCCATGGTATTTCTAGAAATATTATTTCCATTACAGGTTTTGAATTTTATTACCATGGCATAAGGTTATGCCATGGTAACAAAAATATTCGAGGCATCGCGCCTATGCGCCTTGCCTCCCGCATACATAGGAGCGGGAGATGAGTTGGTCACGGGACGCCTTAGAATACGAATCATGAGCACAATGGTCACTTATCCTCAGTTTCAAAATAGGTATAGGCAGCCTCACTCAGCAGCAATATTATTAAGTAGTCAATGAATTCATTTCATTCGCACAAAACACGCAGTAAGTCAAAGTACGTTTGTTTTTTTAATTACAAAATATTTATCGAGATTCTGAATAATGATGATTGATGATGCTGAGGTTCTGATGAATCATATCAATAACGCAAAAGTTGTATTTAATTACTTGAATGTCAAACAAAAATATAGTTTATTTCATGTTGACATAGGTATAAACTATATGTATAGTTTAGTTAGACTAATTAACAGTGTTCAAGAACTATATTAATGATGTTAGTCAATGATCCGACATATTAATACAAACCGCTTTAACTAAACATACATATGTAGGTAAATACAGTTATATATACACCTTCAAAAACACAACGTAAAAAGCATCGTGAGGAAACCTTCATTACGCCTTTGCTGCAGCGATGGGCTAGCCCCCTGTCACGCAAAATGGAGTATTGAATAACTGGCTCAAAGTGGGCACAGTTGTGCCTCTGCCACTCCGTATGAGGAAAGGCGTGAAGCTATGTTATGTTATACACCTTCAATACTTGAATTCATTTCAATTTCCACGTCCAATAATTGGTATTGGTGGAATCGATCTAATGAATAAGTATTTTGATTATTATTATTTTCCTTTTTCTGGTTACAGTCTACAAGGTAATTAATTGGAAACTGACTGTCTATAATAGCCGAAATACTTGTACTATAGGATATCTCGGACTCAAATCTAAGTATATGTAAGGTCATTTACTGATAATGCGTATACATGTATGTATTGTATGTACTTGTTAATGTGAAATCTTCTGAACCAATTTAAACTGTTATATATATATAACATTTTTAACTCTAATATTTAAAGCTGTAAATTTTCAATCCTATGTGCCGTTAGGACCCGTTTTGCAAAAAGAATTAAAGATAAATAAAGTATATGTGATGAGATGTATAAGATAAATAAATAAAAATATATACATTTCCTAGTTGCCAGAAAAATATATTTATATCCAAGGGCTGCAGCTAATGAAATTCTGGAATATCCCGTGAACTGTATAAGCAATAATGTTTTATGGACATAAACTTGAACTGCAAGTTTACTTGATGGTATTAAATCTAAACCAAGAAGGGGCCATGCCTACATGGGCCTATATTCAATTATCTTGATCTCTTAATTGGCAGCTTTTAATTAATTTCTCATCATTTGAACCTCAGGCAAAACGGGTCTGAATAAATAAATTTAATAAATAGATGTTAAATATAAAATGTAGCCTAAACATTAAAATATATATTTAGTATCATGGCAAACAAAAATATAACAGAAGCAAGGTTGAATTATCAGTAAAAATTTTATACTTGTAAAAAATATACATGAAACTTTCTATTGTTGTGAACGTGTCACAGTTTCCTTTATCATGATTTTGCTCAAAACATTGGAACTATTGCATGCCGTTATCTGATAAGAAAATAGTAAATTTATTACATGTTACATGTTGGTGACTCGATTGCATGATGTATTTTCTCACTGGTTATTGATATAGGTAAATACATATATTATTATAATGGAAACCACTTTTGTCAAAATTTCTTGACAGCTGGTCAGCTGGCAGTCATACGTCGGCATCGTCGTGAACTCTTGTTCAATGTATGTATGACCCGATCTGTATCTTTATCTGTATCCACCTGAAACGTATCTCAGAGAAGTGTTCCAGTTGTGGTAATCAATTTTCATTTATAAAAAACTGACGAACTAATGATATCAGTTCAATCTTTGATGGTTTCAGTAAGTTTTCTATTCCGAAATTTTAAACCTTCCTGTGATTGTGGATGTTAATATATGTTAATGAAATGTGAACTCTTGAAGTATCTACTTATACAAATATATGACTTAGTTATTTTGCATGAGCAAGAACATTATTCAATGAAAAATTTTATGTGGTCAATAAATTTTTGTGTATTGATTAGTTTGTTTAATTGTATTGTTTAGAACCGAACGGTTCCTATTCGCAATTTCGTCACGATTAGCGCTAGTAGTATAAATCGGAATGCATTTATGCGCGTGTACCTTACAAAACAACATCGAGAGTTCCTCAAAAGTCAGCGTGGTCTGACGCCCTAAATGCGGCAACCAGGAGGACTGAAGGTCCACTGTATACCCCGACGGGAGAGGGTGGTTCCCTATATCCAATATCCATACCATTTACATTCAAAATTAACTACTTCTCTTAAATTTCGTTCTGCACCTACAAGCTGGCAGTCCCCTTCGGAAAATAATAAAATCTTCAGTCAAGAGGTCAGCAACGAGCGCGAGATGAACTGCTTTGGTGGATACAGGCAAACAAGGCGTTATAGCCTGCGCGAACATTCCTAATATGGCGATCAGTCACCAGCAAATCAACTAACTGTCCCCCCTTAGGAAGCAGTAGTGGGTGACGAGCCAAATACGGCAGATTCGCATTGCGATACCTCCTACCCGAAGCAACCCAGCCGGATCAATAAAAGGGTTGCGACGCGCAACAGCTCCCTTCAATTTTGAACGTCCAATTCTGCAGACGGGTTCAACTCTCCTGGAGCATGTCTCCAGGTCAGTGGGACGTCAGAAGACCGAATCTGAGAAACATGGTTCGCAACAAAAACCCTTAAGATGTGGGACAGAAGAGCCTTCAGCTAGCTCAATTCAATCTGGCCAGCCGCGGACACTCCATGAGCGGGGGCGACAACCGATGGGAACGTGACGAACGAGGTACACCCGAGGCGGGGCGTCCGAACCGCGTGTGCACAGCTCGAAGGTCCGCTGACACCCGCCCGTGACGGCCTGGTTCACATAAACGGCGCCCTGTTAGGTCGGAGAACCACCTGCAATGTTTGCCCGAACAAAGTCTTTGACCTCACCCTGACTGCATCCCTGTATTGGTGACCCCACCTGCTGGCACCCCTGGGTCCGCCCGTGTGCGTGTGCTCCCATTCGTTCCCAGGTTGCAACCGAAAATCCAGGGCCTCCATGACTTGACCCTGAGTACTGCCCTCTGAGCGGCCCCGGTCGTCTTGTACCTGTTTACGTCCCTGTTCACCCTACTGGCCACCCTTGACCAGTTAATGGAGAGCGATTCATGGTGTGGACGGCGCCAAAATGAACACGTGCTTCCCCGTGCGCAATCTTTCGCCAGATGCGGACCTAGACACCTGAAGCACCAGATTCGCTGCTTGCCAATTAGACGCCGTCCCTGAACTCGTTGTTCCTTAAATGTATTACATGACACCATGACATGGCTAACTTGTTTACAACATGGGCAGGCATCACCGGTTAGGCTCAATGAGCTGACTGCACCAAACAGTTTTCTCCCCTCCCTCCTCTGTTGCAACCCCTTGCTCACAGCACCCCTGGGAGCGTCCATCTGTGGTTCCGGAGAGGGATTAACTGACAGTACCATATTCTCTGCCCTGTGACTCTTCTTCTAAGAAATCGAACAGGTCGGAGAATGTGGGTAAATCGTTTGCCGGATTCCCGTGCGACTGTTCAAATCTACTCTGCACGTTCATTTTCAGGCGAGACAAAACAATGTTTATTAGTAGGTTTGACCATTCGCCCACGGGTAAATTCTCCAATGCTTTGGTGACCGACATTGGGTTCAATACTTCCGCCCGGATGGCACCACCACTAGTCACCATTGGGGTACTGAATAAGCGTTTAACAGGGCGTCAACCAACCTACGCTTATTGTGGTACCGCTTAACCAACACCTGGCGGGCAATTTCGTAATAGCCTCCGCTACGGCCAGGTGCGATACCAGCTCCTTAGCTTCACCCCGTAAAGCTGACATCAACTAAGTCATCTTATAAGATTTGGCTAGGCTATCAAACAAGTTGATGAAACTTACTCATTCATTCACAACTCCATCGAAGGTCGATACCTGGACCTTGAAGAGGGGGCCTTACTATCAACAACACGACCAGCTTGGCGCTTTCTTGGTATGTCTGCAGCCTTCTGAGTGGTGTTTGCGGTCATGTCGAAGCACTGAGTGACATCTGCTATCAATCGGTAGAATCTGGGTTGTGGAGAGCCGTCAATAGCTTCGGCCTGAGCACACAACTCCAACACGATATTGCAGCGTTCTTTAACCTCTAAGGCACGCTCCAAAACAACATCGCTCCTATCCTGACGCGCCACCAAGGCGCGAGCTGATGTAAACCTTTCCTGCTAACCTCTCACTGAAGCTCTGACAGAGACATGTTGCAAGCGATAGTTACAATTCACAATATCTTATATCTAATAATCTTAATATATACATATCTAATAATCTTAACATAATATAAGAAATAAATTTTATAGATGTTCTATAGAACACTACAGTAGGTTTATCTTCTACTTAAACCAACATAAACTAGAGCCCTACGTTCATATTTAGTCCACAAATAAAGTGATTTTAAGTTTCAGTTGAACACATTTGTTTAGTTGTTTGTTTCTTACGTTTATAAATATTGAGCTTTAAGTGTAAAAATGAATAAGTATAAAAATATGGTTATCTTCTGTTTACTTTTTAAACATCCTGGAATATTATTTACGAGTAGTTTGTTTGAGTATTTTTAGTCAGTTATTTTGTAACAAATCAACATTAAAAATCAAATTCAATGAATTAATCATTTATTTCACATTTGTATACCTAGTCTAATCTAATCACCCACCCAACATCACCAACTGCCCTGACCACAGACATCTATTAAGATACTAGCGCTGACCCTGACTGAGCCAGCTGAGCCTCTGTCATGTCGATATGTCAAACAGGATTGTCAGGATGTCAGGCCACTTTATTTGTTTCGTTTCATTCATTCCCAAACCGTCACGTTGAAACATTTCTATTGATTTAAAGAATACCTTGTTATAATACAACAATTCACAATAGCATTATTTAAAAAAACATAATGTCCTCATAAGAATTTCTCAAGAGTAATTGATATAATATGTGTATAATACAGAGACAAATGGTTTCGTATTTCGTTGATTATGCGTAACGGAACGTGTCGAAGTTTCCGAACGCCGCCACAGGGAGGGCGCTCGTGCGTGCGTCAGTCAGTCTCTCTCTTTGCAGCGGGCGAGCGGCCGGCTGCCTCTTGCAGTACGTGGAGCGAACTAACACACTCGAGTTCGCGGTTATCGGGTCGAACGAACATCGAAATCCGACGGTCAGTGCGGTGACCATGATGATGGACAACGGGGTGATACCGAACCACTATGACGGGTACTCCGGCAACGACTATATGGAGCAGGAGGAGGAATGGGAGCGCGAAGGACTCCTAGACCCAGCTTGGGAGAAACAACAGAAAAAGGTCAGTTCCATCCGCGGAGCTATGTTGACAGACTAGTAGGTGCTGGGCCAGGTAGAGATTAATCCCGACCCACACGGTGCAACGCTTGAATGGCTTACAGCAATGTTAACCATATCGACTGCATATTGTGAGTCATGTTTGTGTATTTACTGTTTGGATTATCTGCGAATCGATATTTGATATAAAGTCGAGATCAACCGGTGTTTAGGACACATGTAAGCATGTAACAGTTGTCATTTATCTATTAATAGGCAGTTATTATAAATATCGCGGGCTTATCAAGATTACGATATCAGAAAATGATACACTTAAAAATGTATATTTTTGGACGACTGTGTGATAGAATCATACATAATAAATAAGTTATAGGACGACTTAATAAAAGCGTATTAAAATAATGAAAAACGTGATAAATAATAATTCAGATAAATTCGAAGGTATTTGAATAAAATGTGCTAAAACAGAAAAAAATATTAAGTTTTTTTTTAACAAATATTTTTAGGAATATAAACGGAAACCGTCGGAAAAAGTCGGTAACCACAAAATCTCTAAATAAAAAGAAGCTATCAAAAATTCTAATATTCAAATCATCCCGCACATTTCCCGCGTCTAGATGAAAGAAGATCGCGGCCGTGGACACTATTAAAAGATTTCTTGGAGCTTTTAGTGCGAGCGAGACGCACTGACGTCGACCCCCGCGCGGTAGAGCGGGCCAGAGAGAGAGGAGTCGAATTTCCGTTAGTCATGTCCTAAAATGGGTCCGGCGCAGGCAGCTGAAAGCGCGGGCGTTCGACTTTACGTCACCATGAAACCCGTATTTCAGGAAATTGCTTTTCCTGCTCTGACACGTATTCTGCACCTATGACTCTATGACCTAGGTTATTTGCGTGGGGCTGCTGACGATGTCATGTGACGCACCCTCGGCGCTCAGCACAACCTAGGCGGAATGTCATTAACAGTATTACGAAATCAGCCGCCATTGTAATGGCGCGTGCACACTGAAATGTTTCTGAAACCAATGTCAACAATATCATCGACATTTAACATTTTAATACAAATACACATTCAATTCTGACGCTTGTAGGTATAACGATTTGCTGCTACTACTTATACCTATCAAGAACTAAACAAACTACCTAACTACAGCATCACAAACAGCAGCATCGAAATGGTGAACAGAAGCAGAATTGCAAGTTCTGATCAAGGTGAAATCAATAACGATCTGATTGTCAATATGCCACGTGTAATACAGGAAAATAAAACAAATAAGAATTTATAAATCATATGTACTTATAACACTATCTGCCGTAATAAAATATGAATGGGTAACTCTAAGTTATATAAAAATGATCAAGGTAGGTAGGCTACATAATCTGAGGGGGAAGTTTAAAAAATAGTAGAGAAAAGATACAAACAAAAAGGAAAGACTATCGAAAATACACAAGAACGTGAAACAAATGGTGTATTACATTGCTCCTAATTAGAAGACTACTAAGATACGTGAAATAAGAGTAAGGGACCCTTATCCCATATTGGAAGCCATGCCCGGCCCGCCCTTCATTGAGGGACCTGATTCAGGGTAGTGTAATACGCCTTCTCTAAAGAGTTCTTACATCGTACAAAGGCTACTGCGGGTAGAATGTAAACAAAGAGCCTACGACACCTCGGTGCATTGCCCCATCGTGTATGGTAGGTCAATGTCGCGGGCGACCAACTTAAGTGGAGCCTCTCGAGACGAGATGTGACTGCGAATACTCACCAAACCAGTCGAACGCAATACAGCAAAGTTATTGCTCTGTATGATCATTCCATAAGAAGGTCGGGTTATTATATGAATGAATATAACGCAAAACGTAATTACAAACAATGATTTCGATTTTTACGATCCAACTTTCTCCTTTAAAGGAACATTAATAAAGCAATAAAATATTGGATGAGCTCTGTCGCTAATTGGATACATAATTTTATCAAAAGTAAGATCAGCAAAAGTTAGAAATCAGGCGTGAAAGTGGTGTCGTCGGAACCCGAGCAGGTTATAGAATTTATAATTTACATGAAATTCTGTTCTCTGTCAATAGAAACTAGAAACGTGGTGCAGCAGAATGTAACTGTAAATAAGTCACTCATAAACATAAAAATAAACGTATCAACGAAGTGAGTGAAAATATAAGATACCTTGGAACGCGTGAGTGGAATTCTGTTGAGTTAGATGAACAATGTGGAAAGAAAAAGAAATCTCTGAGATCAATATGGAAGGGCACACAGCTAGTGTTGCCTTGATAAAAATAACTGGAGTTCCAGAATAACATTCACCTTGTCATTAAGTCGAAGAGTTATCTCGTTGGCATACCTTTCGCGTAATTCCTGTGAACTCGAGGTCTTTATCACCATGCCGATAAGCCATGACATTACGGAAATGCTTAAAGATTCAAGAAACTTCGGTTATAATATTTTTGAAGATTTCTCGTATCAGTGTCAGCAGACCAAGAGGATTATAAACGATACTTCCAAGATTATTTTCAATGGAACGAAGAGATGGATTTAAGATACACAAATCTTACATTTATTTTTAAATCGTGAAACTAGTGTGTAAAGAATTTAGAAGAATTACGGCATTTTTTATGACATAATTACTTTAAGCTTGGCACAGACCCAAGCGTGAATTGAAGGCTTGCTTGTTTGCATCCTTGGGGTAGGTACAGAAACTTCGGTATCAAAAACACACACATACTCGTATTCGTCCAATGGCATAAGTAGGAAGGAAAATATAAAAAGAATGGAGAACGATTTGTCAGTTGTGAAACCAAATGAGGTGACTAAACCAACAACTACATCCCTTGGTGTCAAATATTTGTTTAACCATGAAATGCGCAGCCACTCCTATCCACTTCAGTATTTTTGTTTACCAACTTATCTTTTACCATACTCGAGTATGGTTTTAACATTACCAAGCATAGCGTTTGCATTGTACTTGTAGTAAGTTAGTCCATAAAATGAAATATGTTATGCGTAAAGCATAAACTTCATGGGCGAGAAAATTTTAACCACGACATGTAAACATTGAATAAGATCCGGGCAATAATATTGACGACCTTGGTCTGAACTGCGACACGATAATTATATACAGAATAAATTAACATTAATTTGATGGGAGGTGAAATGGAACTTTCTAAGCTTTATCACGACATGCCCCCAACTCTGTCTGCCTACCTACAAATGACTTGTAAGCTTTCCAGTTCATGAATTAGTTTACAAAGTAGATAATATTTAGGTACATATAAGGCAAATTATTGACCGAGCGAGCGAAGCGTCTAAGTTCAGCTTGGGCAAAAATGCTTTCGTATGTTTGGATTTCTCTCTACAGTGCATTCCTCAATAGATTGTCGTGAAATTTTGTGAACAGGTTCAATAATTATGTAATTTTTTTTTGTACATCCATTTTTATTTTTTTTTCAAAATGACGGAGATATGGGGTTTGAAACTGTTAAAAAAACATTGCTAAACGGCTTGACTTAGTCGAACAAACGAGGTGTCGTTGGATTCGTGGAGGCCGTGAAAGTGTCATATGCTATAAAATTTTGGTGAAAAGTCAATAGTTTGGATTTTAGTTCGCAAAATTTAGTTAACAAAGTTATGGGTACTTTCATACTCCGTGTAGGTAACCAGGTGTATTCATAACTTTATTCAGGTGTATTCAGCTTTTCACAAACGACTCGCGGGATCTACAGCTCACAGAGCCACTAGTAATAATTCCACTTATTCATCTGATAACCTTCAAGGGGTTAGGAGTGCGAGGGGTTGGAAAATAATTTGAAAAAACGAAAATTTCCTATATCGCTCGCGGGGTTTTCAGCTCACAGAGCCTACGTTGCCTAGTTGTAAACGTTTAAACAAATAATATATTTCTAAACGACTTATCTAAATGGAGAATAGTTAAATCCATTCAAAGCTAACAACATCGTTATACTAATGACGGCAGCATTTACTAGGTCGCATGTACCCTAGCAATTATTGAAGATATTTATTGTTGTTAAGAGTCTAGATACTTACATTACTGACATTGTAGTTCACTCATCATTCCATCAACTAGATTCTGGTGCGAGTTCATTTCACATAACCAGCAATGTGCACAGGTATTTTATGTACATCTCAGGCATCATTCAAAAATATGCATTGATTTTAATATTTCCTTACCTAGTGAGTCATTGAAGAAGCATCACATATAGAAAGTCTCCTAGTGGGCATGATATGACGAGACCCTGATGACAAACATTTCGGATTATTCGAATGCCATTAACGGATTACTCATGGATCACAAGATCTTTCGGAGCAAGAGTAAATTACACCAGAGGGACTTTTACACAAGTAGGTCCCTGTTACTCTCGCCCACGTCAATAATATCATTTTAAGTGAACCGGTTTCCTAAGGCCGCAGTAGGCACATAGATGCATAGAAATTATAGACCCTGCGTTACTTCATTATTCTTGTTAATAAAGAGCTGGTTCGACCAGATATTGGGTTAGTTCGACCAGATATTGGGTAGGGTGGTAGTAGAGGTATACTGGATCTTATTAATTTTTAATAGACATTGAAGGTTTTAGTCGACTGTTTGGAAAACCATTTTGCTCTTTTGCTTGACAATGGAGAGTGAAGATGAAATTAAAAGCGTTGTATTTCCTGATATATCAAATTATATATTCATTTCATTCATCTGTTTCATAATCTCATAATTTCTTTATTTCACTGCAATTAACGTATTCAGAAAACTTATAAGAGAGAAGTGTGCAAAGGCGAGCCTATCTCTAACAACAGAATTCTTCCAGCGAACCATGCTTGGACAAGAGAAGCTGATTAAACGGGGGTAGAACTATGTATAGTATATATTTATTCTTCTAACTAGAGGAATCATTATGTTCATTTCATTTGCTCTTTAAGTAGCCATAGAGAATCCATGTACGAACTGTAAGTTTGACTGTTCTTTAGATGGTTGTAAGGTAGGTGATGCCTTTCACAACTTTGTTGTAGATAAGTGCTGGTTCGCCCACTCTGTGCAGCCAGGTGCGCCTGAGCTTCGTGTCATGTCAATGCATCGTTCGCTTGTGTGCTAGCTGCACAGTTTTATAATGCTTGTTGGATATACGATCACAATCATCTTTACGTTTACGGATGATCATATCAACTCCAATGCAAATATTGCAGCATGTTTCAAAGTGGTTTCCATTTGTCGGACGTTGCCCATCAGGTTTCATTGTAGCAAATCACTCTTCGAATTCATGAGTTTCGTCTGAGAATTGTCGATTGATCAAATTGACCAGTGACGCGAATGCTTTGAAATTGGTACATAGGTAATTGTTTTGTAAAACTTTTCCTTGATAATCACAATCTTATCTCGATAACCCTGATTATCAGGTTACAGTGATCACTTGATTCAATTGAGATTCTAACATTGATTCACGACCACAATTTCATAAGACCTCATCTACCTCTGCCGAACAGCTGATCTCTAACTAAAGTTATCAGATAACGAAGAGATCTATAGCTGAGAGAAGCGGTATTTTGCCACTATCTTGTGAGGGTGCTGCCTCAGACAGATTACAGGCGAGTCGATGCCAACGCGTCTATTTCAATCCCTGTCCATCGCCCACGCAAGATACTTATTACACTCACTTGTTATTATAATTAGAATGAAATGCTATTTCCGAAAGTCCGCTTCTCTAACACGGTCAATTCACATTGGACGTTTGGATATTTGTTCCATGCGTAACCATGTGATTCTAAATATGCTGATGTAGAATATCGTAGCCGTACGTAACCAATACAAAAATATGTGACGAGATCACTGTCATCTTATCAGTTATTATTATCTTACTATATAATCTTCATTTAGTGGTTAGGGGCAGATTCGTATGGGACATAAAAATCTAATATAGTAGTAGGTAGTTTTTTTATCAAGTAGATAGGGTTCTTCGTTTAAAGGTAGAATAATATTAGCTTTCGCCACAATTCCAGCTGTGTGACTTTGTTTTGAATCGTAAAACTTACTACACGAGGCCCCTATCTATCCCCTGTCCATATCGCAACACTCGGCGGCTGCGCCAGATTATCAGCACAGATAATTCCAGCTGCAGCAACTAGTCACCGGTAAATAGGGGTCCTCGGAATTATTATTCATTTAGCCCCCCCCTCCCCCCCACCGACACACAATGGGTGCACGAGGGCCACAAATGAATAGCGGTCGTGCGAATTCTAATAACTTAGAAATGGCCTTCAATTACAAACAATGGCATACCATTTGTAGTAATAGCGTAGCGATAAAAAGTGGGATTTTTCATTACTCGCGGTAATTCTCAGAAAATCTGGCGAGTGATTTCTCCGGCGCACCACAAAATTAACCTTTGTTATCTATCTCTCAGGGAAATGTGTACATATACCTTATTAGGTACTTACCTATACAAATAGATATACATAGGTACCAGGGTTCGAGATTATCAAGATAATTACGCTGCTTGATAATTATCACAAGTGTAAGAGATGAATTTGTTATATTGTTTCATAACAAATGCATAATTTGGGCAATTGTAACAAAAACAAACAATAAGAAATACATTTTATTATTTTTATTACAAATCCAACAAAAATTAACATTCAGTGTCCGTCAGATTCGAAATAATAAATATATTAAATTGGCTTGACCAAAGATGGCAAAGGAATATCTTCATCCGATGATGATTCTATTTCCATTGGCTGTGTTGCTGCTGTTGCTTGGTTATAATATTTAAACACAAATACCAGCTTTGCAGCCTTTTCATTGCCCAATCTGTATCTTAGCTTTGACTGCACTAGCCCAAATGTTGAACAACATCTCTCTAACGCCGCAGTTGAAGCTGTTGCGATTAGTAACTTTTCACAAAACTTTATGAACTTTTCTTTTTGTGGCCATCTCCACATCTCCTTCATCTTCTAAAGTCACAGAAAACCACCACAACATAGATTTCAACGATTCGCCAAACATGAATTTGGGAAAAGGGTGAGTTTTTGCTGTTAGTGCAATTATGAAAGGAGCGAAGTTTCCATCATGTATTAGCCATTGTTTCTGCATATTTTTTTTTCTCATATTGGATTGCCAATGTCATATGCTGATGCAGGTTTACACCCAGGACGTAAAAGAGCACACAATTGTTTAAACTCTTCGTGTTCAACATGATTGAATGGAGTGTTAGTCGTGTAACAGTATTTGCCGATCTGTAAATATATTTTTTCTTTGTAATCTTTGGTTGTTGTTATGACCTCGGAATCTTTTACAAATGGAATTTTCGGTTGTGTAGATAACTGCTTTCGGCCACTTCCAGTTTCTTCACTAACTTCTAATGTCATACCTAAACAAAAGAACTTATTTCTTTAGGTTTTCTTAAACTAAAACCTAGGTTACTTAGGGTCAGTCAGTTCACATCGAGACGCGACGCGGCGCCGACTTTTAAGATGGGTTAGTTCATACGGATCCCGAAGATTCGTTCACACCGATCCCGGGATCAGTGTGAACGAAAAAAATATAATATTTTGGTTCATGGTTCACACCGATCCCGAATCCCAATGTAAGTACAGAGACACGAAATGATAGGGATAGAAAATATAACTACTTATATTTACTACACAAAAAAGCTGCCAAGTGCGAGTTGGACTCGCGTTGAGAGGGTTTCGTACAACAACACCCTAGAATTCAGTTTTTCATACAAACTTTGCACTTTCGAAGTTTTTATGGCCTATGGATGCAAACATGTGCTTCCATACCAAATTTCAAATTTTTTAGGACTTCGAGAAGTATCCTAGAGGTTTTGATGACATGCATATCGGTCATATTATTGAGCAGAACTTAAAAAATATTATAAAATACATTTGCCCGCCCTTTCCTTTGTCACATGGCATATTATTAATTTTTCTCATTTGGCCCCCCAAAAGTGTCTCCCATATTCCATATGTATTTATTTACATTGCACCTCTCTGTGTTTGGGTCACAGATATGTGTACCAATTTTCAACTTAATCGTTCCAGTATGTTCTGAGTAAATTGCATGTGTCAGACGGACGGACAGACAGACAGACAGACGCACGAGTGATCCTATAAGGGTTTCTCCTTGAGATACGAAATCCTAAAAAGATACACGTTTCATTGCAAGAATTCGAAATTGCCATGCGGAGTTGTGCTGCGCGAAACCACTGGCCTCTTCGAGCATCGTCGCGTCGCATCTCGCTGTGAACTGACCCTTAGTTATTCTCGTCATGTTATCAAAATTTATAAGTTTTACTTTACAAAAACAGAAGCGAATAGATTATGATTAATATAACTGTTAATACAAAATATGAAATTCTAAACCTGTGTGTTGCCCCAGCGTAGTCAGTTGTGACTTGAGGATGAACTGAACTGGAACTGGTTGGTGACTGGGGTTCTGGTTCTGCAGTGTGTACTTGAGGGCGAGGCTGACATACTTTTTACGTGAGATTTCATTCTATTTATTATTCCATCTCTTTGCTACATTTTTTTAATCGAGCCATTAGCCCAGTAGTTTTTGTCTTCGTGCAAATAAAGTATGACCATATTGGATCTTTCACACGTGGCATTTTTCAAATTCAACTCAATAAACAATATTTAACTTAACAATACAATGATGACATTCAACTTTGCATAACAGCCCTTCTGTGCGTTTCTGCAGCACTTTAGTCGAGCGCGCGTCGTCTATTCATACGTATTTAAAGTAGAGCTTTACAGCGCTGCAGAAACGCGCGACAGAAACACCTATACTATAATATAGGTGAAAGCACTCTAAATCCGAACTGAATTTTTATGGGAATCCAATGCAACGGGGGACAATTCATGCGTTCGGTTAAACGCATGTGCGGAAGTACACGTTCGAATACAGGTCACTTTCATGAGCGCAATTTTTGTTATTATCAATTGATAATTATCGAGCTATTTTTATCAAGATAATTAGTGATAATTATCCGTGAGGATAATTTTCCTTTCGAACCCTGATACGTACTCACGCACGCGGCACGACGCTGTATTGTCAAATAGATGAAGCCAGATATAATCCAGGTGTGGAAAAAGTACCCCAGTACAGAGAAAAAATCATATTAACAAGCACTTTATTTAACCCCCGATAAAAATAAAGCCATATTTAACAAACTTCATTCAATCATCTGCTCCATATGCTGTCTGCTGTAGTTGGTTGTCTTCCTGTAGATGTATAGGTATATTTTGGACAGCTGACCTTTGTGGGCGTGCATTAATAAACAAAGCCAAAAAATATATTGTCAAGGCACAGAAGCGTAGGTTGCTTCCGTCGTGTACACTACACATCATATCAATGTTTATTTGTTTTATAATATAACTTAGCTGTTGGATCAAATAACAACCTATTAACTATCTTGTTATATTCATAAACTATAAGTCTACTAACCGTAACCATCGTAAGGCGAAAGTAGCCTTTTCCACATAAACTGGATTAAAATAAACCTGTATGTATTATCATTATCACACGTAAAGCCACAAGATATGCATTATGATAAGATAACAAGGTTTTTGTTCTAATAGCTCCTGTCAAAGTTCAAGGTTTTGAATCAACCGCAAATCTCGAATGCAAACTTCTAGAGATTTACTTTTGAAAAAAAGCTACCTAACTAGACACCAAAAAATATCATCGAGCCTCTTGTATCAAAGCTTAATATAAAACTACTATCCTTAAGTATATTAAGCCTTTGCCTAAAAGCAAGAAAGTGATTATTCCTTAACAGGAAGTTAAGGAATAACCATGCCAAGATCGTGCTTCTAAGAATCTACAGCTCCATAAGTAGAATCATGTTCTACTGATGTGTGAGTCTATTTGCGGTTTTATTGTTTAATATTGTGGTGATTCCTGCTTTGATATTTTCTTGGCTTCTCAATAGGTTATCTCATCCAATAACTCCATAATGAATGGAATGTCTTCTTGATACACTTCCTTGGAAAAGATTTTGTGCCAGAAATTTTACATGACAGGCACACTTGCTCAATGCACATCCCTTCATTTACCAATTGGCAATAGATGTCGTCGAAAAAACAATTTGACTATTTATATTTGCCGAGTTACCATCACGTATTGTTTTACCCAAGATCTATCAACGTTATTTCAAGAAGGTACTTACGGCACTGTCGGTAATGCTTTCAAACAATAGCCCTCCTATCTAAATAACTATGCTTCCAATAACTCGAAAGTGGGACTTGGAAGATAACCTTGATTATCTATCCGTGCTTTATCTTTTATCTTCAATATAAATATCTACATTATGTATGTCTGATGTTACTTTCTTATCTGGGAATCTAGATGTAGGGGAGATTTCACGGTCATTGAACTTAATAACGTAAATTGCTTTTAGATATTGTTGGCAGTTGGCATTATAACATATTTCGTGAACTTTTAGTTCCTAGAACCAATAATAAAAATAGGTCCAAGTGGGACATAAAAATTAAATAATATCCCATGTGATCTACCCCAGATACAAATAGTCTAAGTTTAATATAATAATTAATACATTTTATCAATATCCGGAAACCAATATCCGGAGGGGGCAGGTGAATATATCATGACAGCATTTTTTAGATATAATAGATCATGTTAGTAGAGAATATAAAAGACTAAAGTACACAGTATCGTATATCACATATCGCGCCCACTGGAAAACTGGCTAACAAAACAAGCACAATTTCTATGGATCTGAATGACTTCACGTAGGCAGAAGACCCCATTGATACCCAGGCGTGGTAGACATACCAAGCACGAACTCATATTGTTGTCGAAGCTTGTATAAAACTGACCACTCTCCTTTGTCTTCCCACTTTACTATCTTTAAAATGGTTGTTGTTAACTTTATTGCTTCGCTTATATTGTGACAATTCTATTCTAACACAATGACAAATTACGAAGGTATTACATTTTTTTTCATGAAAGTGGAATTTTATTGCATTACCTACCGAGTTGAATTTCACCCGATAACACGAAATATAAAGACATATTAATACAAAAGCATATCCATATTATGGCATCTTCATTTTGGGATTTGGAAAATTACTATCAGACGACTAGTAATCACGCGAGTGACTTTATAGGTATAATACGGATATAATTTGCCTTGCCTATAAGCAACGATCCAGATGCTCATATTCACGTGTATTTAGTACCTTTGTGTTTTCAATTAATGAGTTATCTATTAAAACAGGTGCATTAACCTTTATTTTCAAAATCTGCTTAGCAAAGAAATGATTTATAATTTTCTTTTCTTATTATATTAGTGCCGTTCGTTCTGATTCTTGATTCTCTCTTTGATCAATCCAAGGCCAATGTAAGCACTTAAGCAGCTGTCTAGCTATTAAACTATCATCGTCTACGCTACGATGATAGCGAAATCGTCCATTGCCTACCCGTGGAGTTCTGGGCTAATGATAAAATATGTGACACTGGCAATAAATATAAATAGTACGCGATCGTATATTCAATGGGCGTCCGTCCTGGGAATTCTTGACAGATAAAATATGAAATTGAAATACAATATCAACAAAAAGACAAATTAAGCGAATTATATCTTAAAATTTTATTTGTCACATACAGATTTGTATAAGGAAACAAAAGTTCGTTCAACATGGTTCAACTCGAGTGAGTTTTTCTATACGTCAGATTGTTCGTGATCTCTGATGATCTAGAGCAGACCAACGTAGTCATTGTTACTTTGCAGGCAGGCGGAACGGTGCTGATGACCTTTCCTGATTGTCTTACAAGCATATTGACATCAACAGGATATAGAGAATTTTGAATGAAACAGCTGTTTATATAGAGTTTGGTCTAAGTATGTGACAACCACTTAATCCACGTATTATTACAATTTTGGCCTTCACGAAAAAGTTTTTAGAGTTTTAGTCTGATTGACTTGACATGATCGGCTTCATACAACGAGACCAGCGTGAAAGATTGGTTCCAAGATCGGGCTATTTTGCAAAGTCTTTGGAGTGTCTTTTGGGGTGCGCTCTTTATGCGCATGCTTTTGGGGTGCGCACCAAAAGACAGCGGTTCCTCTACGCGTCACAAATCGGTAATAAAACACCAGGCTGATGCAAGCATAGAGAGGCAAAAGTGAAACTGCAACCTGTCGCGATGAAATATGAACAGTTAGAAGCTTTCCACTGCTCTTCACACGCTGGCGTCGGGTAAAAGCAAAAACACAATAGGGGATAGTGGTGTCTAATTACCTAAAAAAATACTTGTCCCAAGTATAAGATTAATATGCCTATGAAGGTGTAAAGTTGGTATAACTGCCTATAAAAATGTTGATTGCACGTTTATAAAATAAGATTCAAATCATATTCGATAACTAAGAGCATTAAGCTCCTGATAGACTCTGATTTCATTTTGTATCAATTTATTCTCATTTAATGAATGGAGAATGTTGCGCTCCATATTTCAATCTTAACAATTCTTTTGAATTGGTACTTTTGCATCAGTTTCCAATCGGATGCTCGGATTTCGTGAAGCAAACTGAATGGACCGGTATACTTCTAACAAACGCTTTGAGTTACAAGTGCTGATTCCTTATCCTAAATCTTCAGCCGTTGAGGAGGAAGGGAAGCTTGTAGCTGTCATTACTAGCTATATTTATAGTGTTGAGTGTATCGAAGATCTGGGTCGGCGTCGGATATTTCGGACCTGCACGCGTGATGCGTGTTGGACTACGCTGACGAGGAGTGACGTGAACTAAATATCGAGCGGGATGGTTTTCTAAGATATTATTTTGTCACTAGTGAATGTTAGCAGGCATATTTTAGAATTTGGAATTTTCTTTTTCTCGGTTGCTATGTAGATGTACAGATTTTCTGCGGCGTTGGAACATTGTAGAACTATACAGTTAACTTGCAGTGTACGAAACTGAACGCTATAGCATATAAATAAGCGAGTCTATTGACAGCCCAGGAATACGTTCGGTCTAGACTAGTAACGCTGTAAGATTTTGAATGGTAGAAATAGAAGCGATTACTAGTATTTTCACAGATCAGCTATTTAAAGCTGCAGTTACTAGGACTATTAGTGTTGCTGTATCCATGTTTCCGTTTCGCGTAGATTTGATTACTGGCTCGTACAGTACGATTATTTTAACTTTACCGTTCGACACGTCTCGACGTTTTGTTTTTTCATTATCGTAAATAAATTTACTGTTTTATTAATTAACTGATTTTCCCCTTAATATAATCTTTATGATACACCTCTGTACCAAATTTCAGGTCACCAGGAGATCTTGATCACTTTCAGCGACTAAAAATAGTGTCGTGTAATCGTGCTGTACCATCATTATTTACCATACGCATTTTACCTAACCTGATACTTTCCTCCGCGATCTGAAAATATGTGCAAACAGTGATCACTATTCTAACTATTTATAGCAAATTCCTACTTGTAGCATGGTGAATGAGTATTTGGGTTCATGTAGGAGATTATAAGACGTCTTGTTATAACACTATTGGGGGTTTCACATATTTTCTATGATCGCTACTGTTAAGTTTGTCATCGAAATTATATTGTGTTGTGGCACAAACTATAGAGACTTGTGAAGCTATGAAGAATTGATATTGCAAACCAGCTCGCTTATAAAAATTCAAAAATAAATCAGTCTCTGGATTATCAGCCGCCCACGCCTGTGGCTTGGCATAATATGTGTAATGTCATCAAATATTTAATATCTCACTCATTTCCATCACGCCTATACTCGTTTTTGTTTTTGTGGGTTCCGTTCCGATATATATATATCGAGAGCCCCTGTCGCATGTTTTTAAAATTCTTAGGATATTCACATTACTTGGATGTTTATAAGGAAGAAAAAGAGTATTTCAAATAGTGAAACAAAGCTTAAACTAGAACCGTTGCTTTGTTTTGTCTGACCATATTATTTTTCTCTTTGCAGGTAATGAAATCGTGGTAGACCTTATGGTCTCGAGTTTAAATCTGTAAACAGTGAGTCCGAACAACAACCAAACGAGTTAGCACCGCCTTGCGAAGTCATTCCTCATCGTAATGCCCCTTTGTGGCCTGCGTTTGTGTACATTACTTACATCCTATACGTAATGTATCCGGATTGAGTCATAAATGACAACTCACCTCAACATTATCGGTATAGTTCGCGACAGGTTGGGATGGCAATCGGGGTAGACATGGTACAAGTGTGTTTGTCGCCACCCTTGTCTATCGGATCACCTGTCCGCTTTATTCGCACTAATGCTAACCCACTAATGCATCCCAGTGTTATTCGCATGCTAACCCACTAATGCATCCCAGTGTTATTCGCATACTAACCCACTAATGCATCCCAGTGTTATTCGCATGCTAACCCACTAATGTATCCCAGTGTTATTCGCATGCTAACCCACTAATGCATCCCAGTGTTATCTCTGAGAATGAAAGGGAAGCCATAACTTACTTAAATCATAACGTATAATGTCTTCCCGATTGCCATCAAGTCCTGTCGCGAACTTTACATAACATACTCGTGTCTTGTCCATCAACATCAAATGTCCAAGGTTTTTAATGTGGGATGTTCGGTATGTACTTTCATAGATTAAATAGGTATTAATGGAACTATGAGTTAAATTGACAATCCTTATTAAACTTAAAAAACCTCATTAAACGTAAATCTGCCTAAAAATATTCTAAAGTTCTTCCAAATGTTTACATTATATTAGGGTTTTTCATAATAAATATTCTTTCTTGGCAATCTGCCAGAGTCCACCTTTTCTCGTACCAGGTGTGACACTAACTCGTCAACATCCTCTTGAACCTGAATATTGCAGTAAAATAACAATAATATTGTTATCAGTATTTTTATACAAATGATCAATCAACACAAGCGCTTTAAAATTGGATGCTGTTTGCATTACCAAAAGCACTTGACCACTCACAATGAATGAATATCGATCAGTCGTTGATTGTTTGAATTGATATACCCGTAGTGTGATTTGTTTGTGCGAATCCACAAATGAAAATCAAGTCTCGGAAATCAGGATAAGTGGGTGTAGGTTTTCTTACATTTAAATTATTTGCTACACGAACATTGTCAGTTTCGTGAGTCTCTATAACCAAAGTGTCGTCGTGTCGATGTTGTAAATTTTTATGGCCTTTCTAACACACCATAATATAATACTAGCTTGCACGTGGTAGTGATAGCCTAACAAATGATCGATCGTGGAACATAGCTATCATGATTATCATAATAAAGTCCGTTAGTTTGCTGCCCACATACAACTTCAGGCTTTTGGTCGCAATCATCAATCTAAGTGACCACTGATTGTTTTGTCAAGTCTTTTGTCTTTCTATGTTCAGTGCGTTGGACACTGCAATGTGTGTCAATAGTTGTATCTTCACCACTAATAGAAATGTCAACATTGTTCCTTTTGAAAACGCTTTCTCCTCCATTGTCTTGCGATGTTTATTTCGCGTTTGTTTCTGATGTTTATAAGACATGAGTGACCACGTGGCAGAATTAAGGAAAATATAATGTAGGCTATTTCAATTCAGCCAAGCTTTTCCATGGAGCCAAGCGAATCCACAAATGAAAATCAAGTCTCGCAAATCAGTATAAGTGGGTGTACAAATCTCGAAGCAAACTAAGGGCAAATTCGACTCCTACATACATCTGAGTGAAGTTAGTCAGAGTGAAATGGTTTGTAGGTAGGTAGTTGTAAAATAGTAATTCGTAACCTTGCGCAGGGGCAACCTCAACTAATCTGTGGCGCAGCTGCTCTAACTATATAAGAGATGTTTGGAATTCTTCACTCTTTCGTTTTTGTAGCAGGTATTTTCTTATACCTTTTATTATGATTACCGAGAAATTAGATATTTCAGGTATGTTTGTCTGAACTAAACAAAAAACGTGTAACCGCAACCATCCGGTCCTGGTTAACATGGTATCGACGAATATGTATGGATCCGGCGAACGAATGCGCTGTCTCATTTTTTTTGCAATATCAATGTTAGCTTGAAGTTATGATGACCTCTGACTGAGCAGCTGTGACTCACGGCAATGTAGATGAATTTTCCTTCGACTTGCGATAATATAATCTACAATATCACTCGCCACTTTCGTAATGCATTCTCAACTTATTACTCAACAAATTAAATGCTCTGCTAATTGTGGATGGCGTGTTTTGGCTCATCTCCACAACACTGCACCTTGAACAGTATTATTTATAATTACTGCCGACAAAACTTATGTTTCTGACAAAATCCATTGCCATTGTTACCAGCTGTAAGGTAGGCCTCTTAATCTCGTGAATATGAGTTACCTACACGACAAAAATAAATTCCAAATTCTCAAAATAATATCTGTTTTTAAGACAATCCAAATAAACACATTTCAGATATTAAATAGCACCCGGTATCGTACGATATTTATGCGGTAATAAAAATTGCTTAGTGATACATCAGTAGTTTGCATATACTTCGACGACTGTTTTACTTTTTACAAACTACGAATTCCAAACAACTGGATAAACAAACTTGACAAACTACCGAATTAATTAGAGTTCGTTTCTTTATTGCGTAATATTAAAGTACCAATTCATTCCACGAACATAATTTATTTTTAATAAATGGAAAAATATTTCAAGCTATTTCGAATATTTTGTTAGCATAGATCATACTAATTTTATAATCATTACTTTCGCTATTTAATCATGTCTTTACGCTTCTTGACTTTCTATTATTTAGATTTGCCTCTATACATTCTGAGTAGTCAAAACGACATCTATTAACATGTATTTATCTGATATTTATTAACATCTATTAGGAAAACTGTGGTGTTGCGATCAAGGCTATGCTTCCCAAGCGTCAGGTCCCGGGTACGTGTCACATATCTTAGTGTGGGGCCAGAAGCAATGTATGTGCCTAAATGTTATGGTTATGTTATGGCCATCCTTCAGTGAGGTCAAGATATAAAAGCGTTTTGTGGTCGTCGAACCCAACCCAAAATACACCAACATGAAATAATTGATTATCTCTAATCGACGATTGCATAAGAGGCTACTCATATGAAATATGTGGAGTGTGGAAGCCATTTCACCATTGTCAAGGGCAATATCAGGTCGTTTTATCAACTGTGCTTTCAAATTACCACAATGTTATTGAGATAACCAATCTCAATGAGCTTAACAACTTCCCGCCCTGAACGATCTTCAGTGATCGGTTAACGAGAAGGAACATTGGTCTAACCAAATTCTGCTCAATCTCATTTGCAAATGCATTAACTTTGCGGAAAATATATGTTTTAATGCTTTAAGACGCTTTAACGGTGAAGAAAAGCAATGTGAGGAAACCAGTTTATCAGATAATTTCCCAAACCTGAGCGCTCGCTTACAGCACTATTCAGGGCCTCAGCTGCTTCGTATGGAAAAAAGGGTGACGATAAATGTACATAGCGTATAATATCGTTTAAATGTATCCGCACCAACGAAAAGGTATGTAAATCTGGCAACAATAGCCCATCAGAGAATAGAGCGTGCGCAAGGATTCCTTGCACTGTACCGAAGCAACCTTTCGTCACCTATTTAGCTGTATAGTATGGAACTGTCGACATATTCATGTCTTCTTCCAAGTCCGTTGCGAAGGCAAGTTCATACACACCCACACACACGTCTACACCTGTGTTCCTTAATTTAGATTCGCGCTGGCCGTGATGCTCTTTACAAGGTGATGCTGGATATTCTCTCACTATATAGGCCACTGTGCTGTTGTCTCAGGGACATTTCACCGACGCGAGGTCAAGAAAACTATGGCAGCTCTGTTATTTAGTGATACTAAATACCAGCATTTACCCTGGTTATTTGAAATACTCGAATAAACGAGGACGCTAACAGCTGCTTACTTCAAACATGTAACAGACAATCTTTTAGATTTGTCACGGTGCCGTTTAAAACCATTACGTCTATGGATTATGATGCCATATAAACATAATTTAATATTCATGAACTCCTTAAAATCTTCGCTTTCTTTGCGGAACAGTTTGTAGCGGTCGATAGAATTTTCTCTATTACGATTGCCAGTTGGATATAACCCGTTAGCTGATGATGTATGGTTTCGTAATGCTGTATACCATCACCTGTATCTTGTAGGTCATATTGTTATGATTCGCTGTGTGCCAAGAAACGAACTGCCGCTGATTCATTTTGTTACGTGCAACGCAGAATGCAGTGAACTGATTTTGATGTCCGCATTTATGACAATGTTGGTATGCTAGTCGTGTCATGTTGGTGTGTCGGTCATGCTAGTCATGTCCGACTTATCCGTCGTCACGCGTGCTAAACCAAAGTCCATATTGTTTATCTATGAATGGTGTGAAACACGAGGTGTGAATTTAAAGTAGTTCTCTCCTAAAGTTTCTACTGTTCGGTCGTTAAAATTGTGAGCAGGTAAATATTTTTTGCCTCAGCGGATAACGATAGCGAACAAAGCTATCACTCTGATTTTTTCTAGCGAGACTTAATTCAAGTATAGAACATTAAGCTCTTAGTTTACGAAAAATGTGTAAGAGATGTTTCGTTTAAACTTCTCTAGTGTATTAATGTCTAAAGAGCAATTTTCACAATAGGTGCAGCGAAATCGCAAAATAGTACCTATTGAAATTTAGGAATTTTTCTTTATAATACTTTATTTTATAATACCTTGGACACCATTTACACACATTGAGCTAGCCCCAAACTAGGATTCCCTGTATCTTGGGTACTAGACAACGATACACATACTTATATAGAGAAATATTATACTTAGATAGATAAACAACCATGACTAGGCTACAAACATCCGTTCTCATCAAACAAACATTTGCCCCCACCGGGACTCGAACCCGGGACCCTTGGTTTCGTAGGCAGCGTCACTGCCGACTCGGCCATTCGGGTCGTCAAGTATTCTATTAGCTATTGTATTCTATTAGCTTGAATACAACCGACCTTGCCTTCACCAGTACAACCAATCGCTTCTGTTAGAGCATTTGCATACTTGCCTACAGTAGATAGGATACGGTAGGTTTTAGTCTGGTCTATACTCGTTTTAGATATTATTAGATACACACAACACAACATAGTTGAAACCTTTCCATTGTAACACAACAACCATCGAATCGTGATCAAATCTCTTTATTATCAAAATGAATTCGCGGATCGTCGAATATGTAGCACAATTTAAAATGGACAACGCGTTCTCAAGAACTTGTCAATATTTCTATTTTTACACCTTCATCTGATTATTTCATCCTATTGATTAAATACAAACAGTCAGCGTGCAATTTATCAACTGCACCAAGCAGACCTGCAAGCTTGAAACTAATGAGATTTGATTTGTCAATCGATCAATCAATCAATTTGGTATAACAAGGTAGTAAGTAGGTACCTTAATTACAGAAACAAACCAAGGTACCTACGCTAATTATATATGAAGTCTTAAAAAAATCTACAAGTTCGGTAATAATTTTAAAATCCCTCAGTACCACAACCAGACACAGCTACCTTCTCGACAGCGAGTGCGTAAATGTCCTTCAAGATAACATCATGATTCATAACTATCAATAAAAATAAATAAACAACCCGACAGTTAATGTAACCCTAGGTCTTAAATTTGGCTGACTTGTTTCCTTGTTAAGCTTATAACTTTTGAACCACTGAACCGATTTTGATAAGACATAACTAAGAACCATCGCAGGGAAGTCTACTACCATTTACAAAAAACACATTAAAAGCCGTCCACTCGATTGAGCGCTAGAGATAGACAGACGCTTCAAACTTATAACTTATAAATAACACAATTTTTTTTCGTCGGTGGCTAAAAGCGGAGTTGGAACGTGCTAATGCCGAGCGAATTCAACAAAGGAGGGTCCGACCCTCGATAATGCCTCCCTCCCTTCGTCTCTCCACCTGTGCAACTGCAATATCGATTAGAGCGACTGTGTACTTAGACGAGTTTAAATATAGAATTTCCTATTCCATAATTGGATTACTTGTCATTGGGGACGAGTATAAATCCTCGTAGGGACAGGTTGATTGAAATCAGCCGTAGTGAAGTTCCTATGCATAAATTAGTCTTGGTTTGAATGACGTTTACTTGGACAAGATATGATATCACTTGATTTACGTCACTGTACAGACAATATTGACCGGATCCACAATTACACAATCTGGTGCTCAAATCAAAGTGCCGCTTAATTGTCATAATGGTTTTGACATTTCCTGAGCGAGACAGTGACCAACACACTTAAGTGGTCGGTTATGCTTCAAAATTGAAATTGCATATAAAAAGGCGAGCTTATATCTAAAAATATATTTAGTCCAGTAAACCTAGGATGGAAAGGATACTTGTGTGGTTATTGTGCGTGTGTGACGGAGCGATCAGTCGCAACTGGTGCGAGAGCGACAGCGCTTATACAGATACGTGTTTTATTTACCACAAGTAAAGCCCAGTCGACTTCGTGATTTGCAAGAGCTACAACAATAACCAAAAATAACACAAACTTTCCTTTACAGACCTTCACAGCATGGTGCAACAGCCACCTGCGAAAGGCCGGCACGGGAATCGAGAACATCGACGAAGACTTCCGGAACGGTCTGAAGCTCATGCTGCTGCTCGAAGTCATCTCGGGAGAAACCCTGCCCAAGCCGGACCGCGGCAAGATGAGGTTCCACAAGATCGCCAACGTCAACAAGGCGCTGGACTTCATCGCCTCCAAGGGTACGTTTTGGTGATTGTATCGGTAAGATAGGACCGAGAAAAAATATGTATTGAAGAGGAGGCAGGCTTGATGGATAGATAGATTTTGATAAGATGGCTTTCCAATTGTGTAGGTAGTCGACTAGGTAATGAAATAAATAAAACACGTAAAAAGCATTTTGGTTAAATAAAACCAGACATCAACGGTGTCACCGCGTGCTATTTTAACATAACTGATATAACTCACGCACTAAATCAGCGTTGGGACAGTTCATAAAAAGTTTCACCAGTCGACTACCGGATTCAATGGGCCGCGAATGGGGAGAAAATTGGAAGAAATCCAAAGATCGTTCATAGTGCAGTTCTTTGATGGAAATTAGAATAGCCCAAAAACAATACACAACAGGAATCATCCTAATCATCCTAGGTTACGTACTCGGTACCAGATGCACTGCACGTTTGTGCGTTGGCGTTTGCGATTTTCTACACTTTGTATCAAATTTCTAGACACATGGTTTAAATTGCTTGCATAGCCAAAGAAAATAAAACAAATATAAACAAAAAACTGCACGCGTAAATATGTGATAGCTTTGATGACAGATGCATTAAATGCATTTGATGCATCAACACACTACCCTGTAGTCAATTATGATGATGCCGATGTTGATCATGAGCCCTTTTATTGCAGCTTAACAATTATCGACATGTATCGAAACACATACAGTAATAACAAACAGTTTTAAAACAATTCTAAGTTCTACGTTTCACTTTTTCCAGTGTTCGAAAGTGAATGCTATTGCCACAAGTCATATTAGTCAGTTAGGTACTAAAGTACAACCTGATTCTTATTCTGACCTTTCTACGTCTCGGCCCTATGACTCCGTTGCACTTATTAAGGACAGAGGGCAGACTAGTTACCACGCAACACAACACATATGTCTCTAGTTAATTTGGTCAGCTACCAGTTGAACTCTTGAACATTAATAAAGAACTGCTATAGCTCAATAGATTCTAGGCTATTGTGGTAGTATAAATATGAACAAAATAAGATGAAATACGTTAATATGAGATGAAGTACGTCAAAGATCCAAAGAAATAAATATTAATAAATTAATGTTTGATTCAGGAGTAAAGCTGGTGTCGATTGGTGCTGAAGAAATCGTCGACGGAAACCTGAAGATGACACTTGGTATGATCTGGACCATCATTCTGAGGTTCGCCATCCAAGACATCTCGGTTGAGGAAATGACCGCAAAGGTAATGTTACCATTCTATGATAAGCCGGTATACGTAGTATCCTAAAAATAACAATAGACGAGCTCCATCTATCTGAGTTTTATAAAATAATTTGCTGATGCCCGCAATTTCATCTGCGTGTTCCTAGGAAGTATCAATTACCGAGATAACGTTACCCTCCCTCTAGTGCAGTCGGATAAAAAGTATCATATATGTAAATCTAGCTCATAAACTATCTCTGTGCTAAATTTCATTCAAATCCGTTCAGCCGTTTTAGCGTGATGAGGCACACACATCCAAACATCGCTACTTTCACATTTACAATATTAGTTGGATAATTCTACCAAACACGTCGACGAAGACATTTCATTCAACACACAGGGGTTTCCTAGTCTGGGTGTAGTAGAAGTGCTTTAGAATCTTATTCCTAACTATATCCTTTTATGCGATTATAAATGTATTCTTATTCCATATCCTTTAATCATTTAATAGGAGGGTCTCCTACTCTGGTGCCAGCGCAAGACGGCACCATACAAAAACGTCAACGTGCAGAACTTCCACCTGTCCTTCAAGGACGGGCTGGCCTTCTGCGCCCTGATCCACCGTCACAGGCCTGACCTGATCGACTACAGCAAACTGTCCAAGGACAACCCGCTAGAGAACTTGAACACGGCGTTCGATGTCGCCGAGAAGTATCTGGACATCCCGAGGATGCTGGACCCCGACGGTAAGCAACGCATTCCTAGATAGTGTTTAGGAGTCCTTAGGATAGTTCCAGACCACATACATGGATTTTGATAGGAGTTAAGGATACAGTGGAAGTTTCCGCGTTGTTAAACAAAACACAACTAGTGTCCCGCTGGATTGCATTTGTTACACGCCTAAAGATAAGCGACAGTTTGTAATACAAAAACGATCAAGACGTTTTTTGCTAGAAAGTTGCGACGTTTGCAGTACTGTAACTAGAGCGTAAGTGGAACTCAGATGTGTAATGTGTTGATGGCGCGGTCAATTTAGAAAATCGATTGCATAAAACGTCGCCTCTGTTGCGGTAACGAACCCGCACAACAACAAGTTAGAAATAGCTTACCATAAATGAATAGCAACCGCAGGTTTTTGCAACTTGCGAATTCTTTGTATCGCCGTAATCTGCGTCTTTAGATCCAATCTTTCCTCTGCACTCGACATACTTTAGGCGCATTATTTTTTGTATCTTGACAACCTATTGGGTATTACAGACCTAATAAACACACCAAAGCCCGACGAGCGCGCCATAATGACCTATGTGTCATGTTACTACCACGCATTCCAAGGCGCGCAGCAGGTATTATAAAAACATGAGCCAGCTAAAGCTATGGCAAAACTCCCCTTTGTTTGACCGCCTGCATTGAAGTGCCACTAGCCTAGCATCAGGTTTCATAAACTGTTGCAGTATCAAAGGGGGAAAGCGCAACAGCGTTCCGGATACTGTAATTAATTTTATGACTTCTTGGCTGTTTTGTTGTTGTTAATGATAATGACCTAACAGTTGCAGTTATCCAAAAGTGCATATCTAATACCTAAGAAAGGCTCTTATTGGATGTTGTCCCAAGATTGTTAACCCATACCTAGTTTCAGCTTTTCGTTGTCAATTAATTCCCGTGTTAAATGTGCCGCTTGAATATACAAATCTTAACACTTGCCGCATATAATGGCCTTGAGTTCCGAGAATTTGCTTTGACTTGTCGCGAAATCGATTTGTAATTCCAAGGGGTCTTACCTACGATTGTATCCATCGCATGTTAACTTAACTAACCTATGTCGCGTGCGTGCTCACTTACCAGATCTCCAGAACACCGCATTGCCAGATGAGAGGGCCGTCATGACCTACGTTTCTTCATATTATCATTGCTTCTCCGGAGCTCAGAAGGTTTGTGCTGCTTGCTTGTGTTTTCAGAATGTTATAATTCAAATCCACTGTCAAAATATTTGTCCAGTGTGTCTTCGATGTAAAATATTACAAACCACTCTTATGAAAACTTTTTAGAGCAGCCTACTACTACTCTACTAGCCTACTACTCTAAATGGCGCCAGAAGTCACTTCAAAGTTATAGCTGTATGTATATATGTAATGTACCAATTGAAATTCTTTGATTCAAGCTTTGATTGAATGATTTCATACCCATTTTATAATGTTCATCTATGTGTAATTCCAGGCTGAGACAGCCGCAAACCGTATCTGCAAGGTTCTCAAAGTCAACCAGGAGAACGAACGACTCATGGAAGAGTATGAACGTCTGGCCAGCGACGTAAGTACCTATTTCTTCAGTATTTACATGTTTATATGAAGCCTGTAATGTTCACCACTGCAGGATAAAGGTCTGTTCACTCTTAGACCCTAACTCCTAGCCACTTGCCTTCACCGCCGGCTAGGTGCTGGCGTGAAGGGGCGTGAAGGCCGTAGGTGGTCCACGCTACGGTGGATTTCCTATTGGGACCAATTTTCTGAGAATCTTTACCCATCTACCAGGCTATATACAATAGGCATGACCGGCACAGCTCCACTAAGTGCAGATCCACTATACAACCACAAACGTAGGAGAGGGTTACACGTAACTTAAGATTGATTTAAAGAAACCATGCAAATTGTGACGCTTTGTCAATATTTCAGCTTCTGGATTGGATCCGCCGCACGATGCCGTGGTTGAACAGTCGCCAGACTGACAACTCGCTCGCTGGATGCCAGAAGAAGCTGGAGGACTACCGTACTTACAGGTGAGCAAAGGCAGCCCAACCAAATCTACATATAATTAACAAGTTGACAAAAAATATATTATAAGTCTAAATTGAAAAAATCTAAAATGATTATAATTTTATTGCTATTTTTAATAATTTCAGGCGTAAACACAAGCCACCGCGTGTTGAACAGAAAGCCAAGTTGGAGACCAACTTCAACACCCTACAAACCAAGTTGCGCCTGAGCAACCGCCCTGCTTACATGCCGACTGAAGGCAAGATGGTCTCTGTAAGTATTCCTAATTAAAAAACTTTATTTAAATGTCAATGTCAGTTCTAGAGTTCTTATTTTCCAAAGCGTTCCATTCCTATAACTTGATCTTGAACTTAAAATTGAATTAATCGAATGGCATAACATAATAAGATTTCAATTATTATTCTAATCATAGTCCAGTGATTGAAGAGTCCCTTTGTTGCATCAGACATATGATCTTATTCCACAGACGGATATATATCCATCCCTTAACAGGAAAACCACAAAAAACCATCACAGCCACTCCAAAATACTGTACTTACTTGATTGTAACTAGGCACTCTGAGTCAAACTACCCTGTAACCTTCCAGGACATCAGCGGAGCATGGAAGGGCCTCGAGATCGCTGAGAAGGCCTTCGAAGAGTGGCTGCTCAGTGAGATGATGCGCCTTGAGCGTCTGGAGTACTTGGCGCAGAAGTTCAAGCACAAAGCCGACATCCACGAGGACTGGACCAGGGGTGAGTGGCATCTCTGAATCACGGAACCTTTTCGTTTGTTCTTTTATTCACTGAAATACATGTAAACAGTTATAGGACAGATAACGAGTAGCCAATCACACAAATATTGTATAAAAAGATATAACCATCATCTTTGTTCGAAGTGTATACTGGATTGTTTAACATAATACTGGATTGTTTTACCAAAGTTATCGGCATCTCAAATCACTTCATAACATGACTTGGTCAACTTGGAGGCTTGAGTTGAGAGCTCGTTCGAGATATGAATAAGATCTCCTCTCTGACATTTAGAGGTCTGAATCGATCACATAATAACAAGAATATGAAATAACAAGAATATACTTTCTGGATCCTAGACTGAAAACCAGCGTCACAGGCCTTCTTGTGACATTATGCTGATTCTGAGCCCTTTTGATGTCGCGGTATGTGCACATGGTAGTGAAACCACTCACAACTTTATTTGGGTATCTGTATGGAAAATAGGAATGGTATGAATGATGTAATTTTTTTTATCTGTAGTTTTAATCTCTGTAGTGCCTTGTGTATTTCTTTTTTAAGTATATGTTTATGCTGATACAGCAAATAAAAGGATATTCTATTATATTCCATGCTATCTATTCTATTCTACCAATAAATTAATTTTATTTTTGCTTTAATTTTTACGGTGTGTATCACGTCGAATATATGTATATATAATATAACTATAGTCATTGCCAAAAACAGCTCACACTGATAGTCAAAAGGCGGAAACGGAACTACATCGGATGTTATGTACTCTGCGTTGTCAGAAAGGGACAGAGCTATGCGGCAATCTCCTTCTTTTTTCGCATAGAAAAGAAAAGGGAGACCGCGCCTAGCTCAGTCGCTTTACTGACAGAGCAGAGTACGTCACTTCCTCTGTAGGTGTTTGATCTCGTACCGTTTCACATTACTTATTTTTTTTTGTTGAAAACAAATACGAAATAAAGTAAAAACGTGGAAAAGAGGGGGGGCCTTTTATTTTTTTAGGACTCAAAATATTATGAAATGTGACAAATATCTTTACTTAATCTTCCTTCTCTTTTGCAGGCAAGGAGGAGATGCTTCAGTCGCAGGACTTCCGGCAGTGCAAGCTGCAGGACATCAAGGCGCTGAAGAAGAAGCATGAGGCCTTCGAGTCGGACTTGGCCGCACACCAGGACCGCGTGGAGCAGATCGCCGCCATCGCTCAGGAGCTCAAGTGAGTCGCAGAAACTCTGGAATCTCTTGGGAATGGCTGGTCTCCTAGTACATTTTAACTCCCGGCGAAGAAAGAAGGTTGTTATAAGTTTGACGCGGTCTTCGTGTGTGTCTGTCCGTGGCACCCTAGCGGTCGAATGGGTGGACGGATTTTGATACGTTTTTTTTTGTAAATGGTAGTAGATTTCGATGACAGATGTGGTGCTGCAGTTGTGGCTCTGCCTACCATGCGAGAGGTCTCGGGTTCGAACGCCGGCTGGGGATAAAGAAGAAAGCCCCAGGTCTTGGATATTTATATGTGTGTGATGACACTGTTTTTGGTTCCTATGACACAGAGAATCCTAGTGTGACGTCAGAAACAATGTATCTTATTCTAAGTAATGGTTCTAAGCCATGCCTTCGTCTGTGAGAGCGACCGGAATCCGGTTTTTATTTTTCATAGGTGTTAAACTTTATTACCAAAAAATAAGGTCCAAAATCGCCGGCAATTTTTGGCCCCACAGTTTATGGTCCGAAAGTTTAACATGGAAACAAGTGAATAAATTAGTTGCTGTTATAGTGTAGGCGATGTTTTGAAAGTTTAATGTTTATTGAAGATACTTTTTCTAAGAGAAACAATTTTTCCGAGAATATAAATAAAACTGCATTAGTTAAGGAAGCTTTCTAGACACGCAAAAAATTGACCGATTATCGCCTCCTTTATGATGCATTCAGTAGAATATAATCATACTAGAGAGTCGAACTTCGCAGTGGCAATCCCAGAATAAGTTAATTACATGCTGTCACTTGAGTGTTGCCAGCTTCGAAAATCCCATGTCGCTAGACTCAATAACACCGACAACGATACGACCGGCAACGTTTAGAAAAGTCACAGATTTTTCAAAGAAGAGGATCAAGGATATCAACCTTTCTAATGTCTCTTCTCCCCTCAAGTAAAAGAACAAGAATAAGAACTGGCTGGAATTAAAGTGAACCACAAAGAAGTCGAAGCTAACCATCCAATACTTGGCCACTGTTCCACAGGAGCTAGGACGACTAACGACCCAATATTTAATTCGCCCGAATGGTATTCTCACCCTTAGGTTTCATAATAAATATTGTAACTAACCGAGCATCTTCTCCCCAGCACCCTGGAATACCACGAGGTGGCGAGCGTGAACGCGCGCTGCCAGCGCATCTGCTCCCAGTGGGACCGCCTGGGCGCGATGACGCAGCGCCGCCGCCAGGCCCTGGACGATGCTGAGAGGGTGCTGGAACAGATTGACCTGCTGCACCTGGAGTTCGCTAAGCGCGCTGCTCCGTTCAACAACTGGTGAGTCACCTGATATTGACACCACCACCTGGTGGTTGAGGAAAAAGCCTGTTTAATTAAATTACAGTGTTCTTTATTAATGTAACCCTTATCACAAAAATAGTAGGCACTGTTTTTACAAGTAACGTAAATTCAGCCGCGGTCGCGGTATTTCGACCTTAAAAAATGTACTAAGGGCACAAAAATGATGTGCGCTCTTCCTTGTGCAAACCTAAATACTTATTTACCACTCCAGGTGGCAACGATCAGGACTCCTGTTAGCGTGTGTCACAGCTAATACTGAAATGGGCTAAACCTTGAATCAAATGCCCATCTTTGACGCGTTATTCCAGCTAATGGAGACATTTTCCAAATCCAGAAAAATAAATGTTATGAAGACATCCCTTTCCCATCATAATGTCAACAAAAAACCTGGAAACTATACACAAAAAATAGATGCACAAAATAGATGTTATGTTATTGTTATATTACCAACTTTATGTTAATGTAATTCAACCACCACGAATCAGTTGCAAATGTTACCGATACACGAGCCTAATATACAGAGTGACATTTAATTAGCTGACCATAGTTTGGGAATTAACCCATAATTATGAAAAACTTTCCCCAAGGAACATGTATGTGGTCGCCAATGATTTTTTTCCCCCCTATGAATGAGGAATGAATGAGTCCCCCATAGTTATGTATTTGTAATCAGCTGATCGGGTGAATGTACTTACATTATAATTACCGTCATGTGTAGCTCCTCTGCTATCTGGCTTATATTTCTTCCTTGTTCAAATAACACTATAATGCGACTTCGATCTAGCGGGTCCAAATTCCTGTGTGAACTCATCTTAAAAAAATCTAACAAAACGCGGTATTGCAGAATGATGTGCAAGATGAAACTGACCTGACAGAGTAACGAAGAACCTAAAAGTCATAAAACAAATGGATTTTAAAGGGCGACAAAAAAATACAAAGAAAAGAGGGCGGGGCCAAATTAGACCGCCAGACGTGGCCAGATGCTGGCTGCAAGGGAAAAAATTTTACAAATGGTCCTCCACAGGGATTGTCGATAGTACTAAGGGACATTTTATTTTCCATTTGCGACCATATATTTCTGGGGGAAAGTTGTTCATAATGAGGGAATTGCTCAAAATATGGTCAGCTAATTGCCATGATTTCGAAGAAACTGTGGGACATAAGTGGGATTGTTTTGCACTTGTGCTCGAACTGTCAATAACACAACCATCAAGTAAGTGCCGGCGATCGATGTTGACAAGTGTTCGTGGAACATTCCAGGTTGGACGGCACCCGGGAGGACCTCGTGGATATGTTCATCGTCCACACGATCGAGGAGATCTCCGGTCTCATGGACGCGCACTCCCGCTTCAAGGCTACCCTCGGAGAGGCTGACAAGGAATACCAGGTTCGTTTGAGAAACTTTTGCAGATAACGTATGCCTCTTCGATCCCGCCTTGTAAACGAAAGTACCAACTGCTAAATATTAGAGCGAAGTTGTGGGTCAGAGTAGGTGAAGGCTTTAATTAAATCCTTAGTGTTAGGTTGACATGTAATAAGAAAATAAATAATGTTTCATATCAAAATAGTGTCATTTCAGAGTAGTGTTTTGGTAGTGTTATACATTACACCATTGGGGCTGCAGCATCTGTATCATCTGTTAAAGCAGCGTTTTATAGACATCTGCGTTTATTATCGTGCCTATACAGTCCAATTCTTCGATCCCAAGCTCTAATACTTTGGTACGAACGGACAATAACTGTTAGGTCACAGAAATAAGTCCCCACGTCTCAAAAAAATCATTTACTAGCTAGTACTTCGCGGTTCCTTCTTCCAGATGGGGAAATGGGCAACCAATACGAGGTGTAACGAATTGTCCTTCTGATGTTCCAGGCGATAGTGAATCTGGTCCACCAAGTGGAGTCCATTGTCAAGCAGCACCAGATCCCTGGTGGTCTGGAGAACCCCTACACCACACTCACTGCCCATGTAAGTTCCTGTTAACAGTGAATACACATTTTGTTTGTTATTTTTTGTTTTTTCGAAGCTCATATCATTGCGAATAGGTAAAAAGAGATATAGAATTCAAGTTGTAGAGGATTCTAACAGCTTTCATTATGTAGTACAACAAAATTTCCTTAGACGCATGCTTATCGAGAAGTAAAAAACGGGACATTATTTGTACCTGACCAACGAAACCCTGAGTTACTAGGTGAAAATTGCTTATGTCCGCGGGAAATACTTGGATCCTACCTTATATTCATCTCACGTTTCATGTCCGCGGGAAGTACTTGGATCCCACTTTACATTCGTCTCACGTTTCATGTACGCGAGAAGTACTTGGATCCTACCTTACATTCGTCTCACGTTTCATGTCCGCGAGAAGTACTTGGATCCCACCTTACATTCATCTCACGTTTCATGTCCGCGGGAAGTACTTGGATCCTACCTTACATTCATCTCACGTTTCATGTCCGCGGGAAGTGCTTGGATCCCACCTTACATTCGTCTCCACGTTTCATGTCCGCGAGAAGTACTTGGATCCCACCTTACATTCATCTCATGTTTCATATCCGCGGGAAGTACTTGGATCCTATCTTACATTCATCTCACGTTTCATGTCCGCGGGAAGTGCTTGGATCCCACCTTACATTCATCTCATGTTTCATGTCCGCGGGAAGTACTTGGATCCCACCTTACATTCATCTCACGTTTCATGTCCGCGGGAAGTACTTGGATCCCATTTTACATTCATCTCACGTTTCATGTCCGCGGGAACTACTTGGATCCCACTTTACATTGATCTCACGTTTCATGTCCGCGGGAAGTACTTGGATCCCACTTTACATTGATATCACGTTTCATGTCCGCGGGAAGTACTTGGATCCCACCTTACATTAATCTCACGCTTCATGTCCGCGAGAAGTACTTGGATCCCACCTTATATTTATCTCACGTTTCATGTCCGCGAGAAGTACTTGGATCCCACTTACATTCATCTCACGTTTTTCCTGGGCAGTGCTGACGAGCAACAAAACATTTTCAAGACCAAGGCGTTAATTTCCTAATTGTGATTTTTCAGATACACTTGACACTGGCTGAGTTAACGTCAACACAGGGGCTCGAGTCTCTTATAATTATATTTTCATAAAAATCGAATAGTAATAGTGTATCGATTGTTCTCAAGGGCACTAATTCCACGTTCTTGGCTTATCGGCGGCGCCTGTTTTGTTTGGAGACTGACTGCCAAATACGGCATTTTGCGCCTCGTGAGCAATCGAAACACAATGGCTATTCCTGTTTCATAACAAACTCGGGCCCCTGGTTAGGCACAGTACTTGTTCTGAGCTAGGCACAGTACTTTTTCTGAGCTAGACACGCATTTAATCGAGCAAAGATCTCCAGGTCCAAATATAGAAGAAGAAAAATCCCCAGGCCTTGGATGCTTACATGTGTGTGACGTTACTGCTTCTGGTTCCCACGACCCAGGGTATCCTAGTGTGGGTTCAGAAGTAAAGTATGTGCTGTAAATAATGTACATTTTCACACAGGCACATACATTGGTTCTGGCCCCACACTAGGATACCCTGTGTCGTGGGAACCAGAAACAGCGACGTCACACACCTATAAACATCCAAGACCTAGGGTTTTTTTTTTCTTTATCCCCAGCCGGGGATCGAACCCGGGACCTCTCGCATGTTAGTCAGAGCCACAGCCGCAGCGGCACAGAGATCGTCACAAACGTCTTTAACAATGTCAATGTACGCTCCAGGAGCTGAACCGCAAGTGGTCGGACGTGCGCCAGCTGGTGCCGCAGCGCGACGGCACGCTGGCCGCCGAGCTCCGCAAGCAGCAGAACAACGAGACGCTGAGGCGACAGTTCGCGGAGAAGGCGAATGCGGTCGGGCCCTGGATCGAGAGGCAGATGGACGCTGTCACAGCTATCGGGATGGGACTACAGGTACTTTAATGTCACTGTAACACATTAAGAAACTTGTAAGTAAATATATTTCCCAAAATGTGGCATTGCTCCCGTTCGAAGGGGTCTGAAGGTCTGGTACTGAAGTAAATCTTGCTGTTAGTTCCTCTTCTAACGATACCCTGAGACGACCCGGGAGGTGATTGCGGTCGGCCCCTGGATAGAGAGCAAATGGACGCTGTCACTGCCATCAGGATGGGACTTCAGATGGGTGGGGTTCTACTTACAATCCAGGTCTCCGAGAGGTAAAGGTGTTTTAGTTGACAGAGGATTGCTTCACAATTACAATGATACCAGAGCGGTAACAACGTAACTCTTAACAAAAAGATAGCGGCCCACAATTGCGAGGGGGGCATTAAAACACAAAAACTGAACGATGTTAGCCATTTTCGGGTTAGAATATTGTTTTTCGTAATTTTGAAAAAGTTGCCTTGTAACGAGAGCGGTAGCATTACAATCGTGAAGCAATCCTCTATCAACTAAAAACAACCTTGACTCCCACAGCCGGACCCTGCTTTCTAAGTTTTAACCGATGGGTGAACGATCTGATAACTTTAACGTCACTGTAGCAGATTGACATCGGATCATCTTCACATCAGCCCACTTGTAGTTCTGTCTCTCCCAATGCATGACTCCCCTTCGAAGGAGTCTTTAAGGACTTTCAGTGTCCTGCGGGTTTCATCACGACACTGAAAGAACGCTCAGGTCTGATACCATAGAGAATCTTGCTTTTAGTTCCTCATCTTAGGAAGCGGAGGCCTTTACTCAGAAGGATCGATCGGACTAGTGGACAACCCAGTGTTAGAGTGAGTAAGAACACAGTAGCAGCATCCGCGTCGGCAGCAGTTGACGGCAGCCGTAAATCGCGTCGACGGCAGCCGTAAATCGCGTCGACGGCAGCCTTAACCTCTTGAACACCACCGGCGTTAATTTTTCCGTTATAGGTTTTAAATTTTATTACCATGGCATAAGGTGGCATGGCATAATCACGACCCGTGTCAACTACCCTCGGTTTTTGAGAGGTTAAAAAGTGTTGACGCGTCCACCCGTCGACACATTTTAACCCCTCAGTTAGCTAACGCCACTTTCCCGTTATAGGTTTTAAATTTTATTACCATGGCAAAATCGCGATCCGTCCCAACTATCCTCGGTTTTTGAGTAGTTAAGGCTGCCTTCGACTGCTGCCGACGCGCATGCTGCTCATGTGTAAGAGCTCTTAGATAAGAGTGTTAGAGCTGATCTATTATCTGGGCCTCTGGCATCCCTTACCACAACCAATATAAACTGACCCCGATTTGACGTGAGCACTGTACCCCAGGGTTCCCTGGAAGACCAGCTGCACCGGCTCAAGGAGTACGAGCAAGGAGTGTACGCGTACAAGCCTCACATCGAGGAGTTGGAACGCATCCACCAGGCCGTGCAGGAAGGCATGATCTTCGAGAACAGGTAATGGCTCAACATAAGTGATTGATAAGTTGGATAACTAAAACCTTCGTGCTGTAAAGAGTATGAAACCGATTACCATGCCCAACACGGCCAAGTTCAATAATATAAAAAAAACCTCTAGAAGGCCTGTATTACATTAAATGTGCCGTCACATAGCCTAAAAGTAGTGGACGATCAAGACGCTTCAAACTATATTTCATTGGTCAAATTCTGATTAGTTCTGGTAACACAAATGAACATCCATACATACATATAGATACACCGTGAATATTTTGTCATTTTGTTCCCGTGGCGTAGAGCTTAGGTATAAGCAGTGGAACTGAATTATAGAGTCAGTTTAAATTTTAAATTAAAAATTAAAATTAAATTAAGTGAGAAGGAACTTCCAAAAATTGAGTTGACACCTAGTTGATATCACAGTACCACTGCAAGTAAGATTGCACGCACGGGGAATCCCGCGACGTATCGGCCTTTTATTGGTTAGTAGGTATATATGGCGAAGCAGCACTACTTGTTCTCAAAATTTCGAGATTATTTTTATAATTAAAAGTTTCGTAATTTTTTTAATCTTTTGAATCGGCAGTACTATTTATATATGGTACGCATCGGGAACAAAATGAATAAATATTAACCTTGTATACATACCGGTCAAAAACATACCCACACCCTCCTTTTGGCTTTGCTGTAGTCGAGTAAATAGGTGGTGCTACCTATTGTTGACACTTGCGATATGTGGTAATAATATGGGCATGCTCGGAATCCACTTAGGTAGATTAGGTAATATTCTAGGGCTTATGTTTAAACGATTACCAAAAACGCACCTATTTTACTACCAATAAATTCGAAATGACTGCCAGAATGGATAAATGTCCGCCAAATTGTGTTTGGATAAAATGATCACCAAACTTCTTTTTATGTTTTGTATTCTTAAGTTTATGTTTTAAGTATTTTTTGTTGTTCTTACATGTTCTTATATATAATAAAGGGGGCTTCGCTTCGCTCACCCCCTTTACCCTTCACCTAAGCTACCGCAGTATTTTGCCCTGATATTTTTTGCATTTTTTGGTGTTCATTTTATCCATTTTGGGTAGGAAAAAAATATTTTGGTGCTCATTATATTTGTTGCCATATTCTAGTAATATTTATACAGAGAGTAACAGAAAGGTAAAGAAAATTTTAAATTTGAATTTGTATCCATATTTTACAAGGTCGTTGTGAACATCATTCTGAACAACATTCATCATGAAACTCGGTCCGATGTTGCTAAACCTGTATGATCATTTCCAACATCACAGGCGCTTCATTGTTGTATTCATTACTCCATTAAAAATAGTTTGTTTCCTTATATCCGGAAATTGTAGTCAGAATTCCGGTCCATGTCCACATTAACATTTATGTTCGACGTCAAGGAACCAAAACATCTCTACCTTTCTGATGATTAGTCATCGTCATCATCATCATCATCATCATCTCTTCAGGGATCACACTGTGACACGTCATTCAACTCGGTCCTGTGAAACCCACCAATACTCGAATTGAATGCTAATTCTTGGTTGTTTATGGTTTTCACACCATAAAAGGGCAATTTCATGAACTACTTTCTAACTACTAATCCAACGTTGGTTCCTACAATTTTTCTTTGATAGCTAGCCTAACTACCTACAGATCACACCAAGTTTCTTAGACTCTGAGGGAGCAGTCACCTCTCTCTCTCACCCCGTCTTACCCTATCAGAAAGAGAGATCACAGCTCGCTCAGCGCCAAAGAAAATTGGTGCAGACGTACTTTATATTTATGGTAGTGAGCAATGAAATCCGAAATTGTATTTGTCTGGTCTTAGCCTTTGTACAAGCATGCACATCGTTGGTATTCACTGTACTTTTATAACCTAGATAATTATTGTAAATTAAGCATAACACGTAGTTTACCTTTCTAGGCTAAAGACTAGTCTGAGTTAGTTGCAATAAAGCACTCGGTACAATTACCAGTTAACGTCTTTCCTTCGGAACCTACAACATACATCCTACAACAACACGTTACGAGCTAAGGCTCGTACAGCCTTCTTAGCCTTGGTCATCTCCCAATGAAACTAGGACTACAAATTCATGATTAAGTTTACTATAACTTGAAAACAGAAGTTTAACTTGCTTTGTCAACACCAACACCTAGCTAACTAACTCGTCCCCCACTTCCCGGGTACTCGCAATACATAAGACTGTGACTGCAAATTAATGATATAGCTTGCTATAACTTGAAAACAGAAGTTTAACTTGCTTTGTCAACACCAACACCTAGCTAACTAACTCGTCCCCCACTTCCCAGGTACTCGCAATACACAAGACTATGACTACAAATTAATGATGTAGCTTACTATAACTTGAAAACAGAAGTTTAACTTGCTTTGTCAACACCAACACCTAGCTAACTAACTCGTTCCCCACTTTCCGTGTACTCGCAATACACAAGACTGTGACTACAAATGAATGATGTAGCTTACTATAAATTGAAAACAGAAGTTTAACTCGCTTTGTCTGCATCTAGCTAACTAACTCACCTCCCACTCCCCAGGTACTCGCAATACACAATGGAGACGCTCCGCGTGGGCTGGGAGCAGCTGCTCACCTCCATCAACCGCACCATCAACGAGGTGGAGAACCAGATCCTCACGCGCGACAGCAAGGGCATCACCCAGGAACAGCTCACGGAGTTCCGCTCGTCCTTCAACCACTTCGACAAGAATCGTACTGGTGAGTGGTCTTACTTCATCATTATCATACTAACTTCGCCATTATCATTCATTTGATCTGAATGACGATTTCTGTGGTGTTGTGATTAAAGGCTCTGCCGCCAAAGGGAGAGGACCCTGGTTTGAATTCCGGCTGGAGAGGAATAAAAAAATCAGTTCTTGGGTGTTTATTTGTGTGTGACGTCGTTGTTTCTGGTTACCACGACCCAGGGTATCCTAGTGTGGGGCTAGAACCTTTGTATGTGCCTGTATATAAATGTTTATGTTGTTTTTGAGCACACTTGTTATGTCAGCCATTTTTAGGGATGGAGCCAGTCGGCTCCGCAGTCTGAGCACAGGTGACCCTATTTATGCAGTGAAAAGAATCTTGTATAATAATGTGAATTTCGTATTTTGGCACCAAGACCGTGTTGCTTCTTTATTTATCTCCGCCGTTTTCTGATGTTAGCTTTTGATTTAAGTTCGAAAAGTTAACGTTTTCTATCAATTCAATAATTATTTATTTCAGAATATATAGGACTAGTTAATAATTAATATAAGAAGTGCCAAGCGGTATTCGCACTTCGTAAACGATCGTGCGGGTAGCAACTTCTGGCCGAGACGGATACTGAATGGGTGACCATTTCTATGTGGCACTTGTTTCGGACGTTTCCGTGTTTCTGATGACACGTTCAGTGCCAGTCCTGGCTACTATCGCTACTTGGCGGTAGTAGTCGTAAAGCTGTGTCAGAGGCCCTAATAGGGCAGCTTGACAACTTCTGACAGTCGGGTTAGCTCGACAACCTTCCATCAACCCGCACTGAGCCAGCATGGTGGAGCTCAATCTCGCTAGTATTCAGTTAAAGGCCTGTGCCCCTCGCTGGGGACATTAATGGGCTACATTTATTATTATTATTTATGAAATAGTTCATTTGTTTGTTTGCAGGCCGTCTCGCTCCGGAGGAACTCAAGTCGTGCCTCGTCTCCGTGGGTTACAGCATCGGCAAGGACAGACAAGGAGAGCTCGACTTCCAGCGAATCCTCGCAGTGGTCGACCCCAACAACACTGGTAACACTAGATTCTTAGCTAGCTTCTCAGATTCTTGGTTAACCCACCACAGATTAACCAAGAATCTGGTGAAGAAGCTGAGTAAACTATTAAAAGTTAAAAAAACATGACATTTCACTGAGATATTTATGAACTACTTGGACGACTCAGTTAGTTACTTAAGAAGCCTTAGACAGCATTTGTGATAATCGCCATTTCTATTTTAGATACCTATAAAGCTGGTTCTTGAGATAATGAGCGACATATTTTGGAAGATGAGTCTTATTTACTAAACCGATGATGCGTTATTTTCCAGGCTACGTATCATTCGACGCATTTTTGGACTTCATGACAAGGGAATCAACAGACACGGACACCGCCGAACAGGTCATTGACAGCTTCAGGATCTTAGCTGGTGACAAGGTAATGAATTATCTGTTTTTTTTTTTCTTTTTCGAAGGATCATATCAATCATGGGTTCTGGAGCACACATTCCGGTTAGGCGATGAGCTGGCATCTTAGAACAGATAGTTATTCCTTCTTACTCCTCTTTTTTTCCGAATATGGCTGTGATTTTTGTGTGCCTCCCTCTTCAAAAAAAAACCCTGTCTTCCCCTTGTTGGGAGTTTACGCCTAAGTATAAATAGCGGGCAGTGGCCATACAGGGCAGCATAATAACTTCTGACACTAGCCCGACACCCCTCCATCAACCGGCACTGAGTCAGCGTAAAGGCCCGTGCCCCTCGGTGCGGCCATTAATGGGCTACATGTATTATATACCTCTGCGGTGTTGCGGTCGAGCCTGTGCTTCCCCAACGAGAATCCCGGCTGAGGAAGAAAATGGATGTCTTCGATGCTTACAAGTTTGTGTCGTCGCTATGTCTTGTTCCCTCGTCACAGGGTATCCTAGTGTGGGGCCAGGGCAATACTGTGCCTATATGTACATGTTATGGTTCAGATAAACTACGATAAAAAGGCGATCCCCTCCACTACGCCACCCGGAGAGACAGCGAGCGTACTTACAACGCGAGTGAGCGTGACAGCGTACCTGTGGAGTAGTTGAGGTTCGCGGTATGTTACCGTAGTTGACCTCTACATGTTATGGCAAATAGCGGGAGTATTCTAATCCGGCTTTCCTCCCCAGCCCTTCATAACAGCGGACGAGCTGCGTCGCGAGCTGCCGCCCGACCAGGCGGAGTACTGCGTGGCGCGCATGCCCCCGTACCGCGGGCCCGGCGCGCCGCCCGGGGCACTCGACTACATGGCCTTCTCTACCGCGCTGTATGGAGAGACCGACCTTTAGGTAAGCATGAAATATCTGCTTTCAATTCAACTTCAATTTACTTATTACCAGCAGAAAGCGCAGCTTTGTAAGGGCGCGCGAATGGTGATGTCCCTTGAAAACTTGTCTATGAAATGCTTTAATCGCACATCAAAAATACTGATTTTAACAGTAAAAAATGATCAACATTTTATGTTTTAAATATTTTCTGTGTACTTAAGTTTATGTTTTCTGTGCTCTGCGACTTAGGGCAAAAACTCTGATTTCGTCGATTCACCACAGAGTACATTATTCATTGCAGCCGATGCAATTTATTTTTAAGTTTATTTAGAAAATGAGATTTTAGAGATATTCAGAAAAACTAAACATGAACTGAAATCACTATGTCAAAGCTCAAATCTATAGGTGTAAAAGTTTAATTATAAAGTGTACCACAAGGTGTGCTGGATTATGGCACTGATGTATGCTTCACGCGCCTAATACAATTGGAGGGTACTGTAGCAAACTAGAGTAACTTGGAAAGGCTATTTCTATAATCTAATCCGCCGCTTCCCGCCTAACTTAAGTGATATCATACAGAAGCCACTTACAACAGTGGACAATTGTTTTTTTCTAATGATGATGGCATCATCCGAGCTAGGCGGGTAGTGGATGGTCAGACATGGTTAGGGTTACCCTAGTAGGGTATCGGGATATTTTGTAGGTACTACTGGAACTGCTAGAACTGCGTGGATTGGTTCCACTCAATGTAGCACGAGTTTCTCAGAATCTAAATATTTCGCGTTTCGATTGGCCGACGGTGTACAAGTTGAGTGTAATTATAATCTGAATAGCCCATTCATGATGTTTGTTCCACATATTTTTGCACACCATTCAAACTCGCATAACTCTCAATGTGTCTAGGGCAAAGCTCAAGATACAAATTGGCAGGCATCCAGATGATTCTATCTTGGGCGGAGACCCGAAAATACTGATCTCATTTTATTTATTTCCAACAGAAATATTTGAGTAGCTATGTAATTAATCTAAAATATAATTTCTAAACTGCTTTCTATTTAGATACAGGTCTCAGGGACTGTAAGTCTTATCATCGGCCATCACCATCAACCATTACCAGTAAGGAAGGTATCGGATGCACCTTTTTTTGAAGAAGTTCACAGAAGGACACCAAACTCGATACAGACCAAGATCCAAACCAGTGACGTCTCGACGACGAGAGAGCACAGAAGTTATTTACATTACATCAAGTTATTGTATCAATTGCCCTAAATAACTTATGTAAGGCGAACAATTTTTGTGAGAATAGTGTCTAATGCAGTTCATTACAAATATGTGCAATTTTCAAACCAAAAATGCCATTAACTTTCATACCGTAAAACTCTTCTCTTTAATGTAACATTAACCTTTTGGCTCAAATCAGAGAATCATCTATGTTTAGACCACACTATTTATACATTTAGTAATTAGGTATTTTTAACTTTTATATGAAATTCTCAGGGAAGTCACAAAAAAATGTTATTTGTAAGACGAAATGGTGCTAATGTTAGCTTGACTAATGTGTGACACCAAATAAGACTCACTCAGAATGTGACAATGTTTTTGTTATATTTTTTTATTCCTAAGTAAACACTTATTTATACAAGTTCAATATATTTTTACTGCCACTAGAAATTATGGTATTTTGAATTAGTTCTTTACATGATTTCTAAATTATAAATGTTGCAGGGAAGTGCCACACAAATTATTTATATCATAGATTGCCATAGCTTGCCTGCATCTATTTATTATCATCTGATTATCATTAGAATTTTATTTGATTTATCATTTCTATGAGTATTGTGGATTGAGTACTCAGAATAAAATGATCTGCCATATTTTTTTGTCTTAACAATGACTGCATTGTAATCCAAGCAATTGTATGAAGAGACAATGATATGTAGGCTAAGAATGAAATATGTGCCCAAAATATACTAACTCGAATGTACAGCTAAGTTAATAAAGAGCTCTAAAACTACAAGAAAATCTTTCATTCCTATAATTTACTAGCTTTGGTAAAACCTTGGTGATCTAGATTATTTCAGGTAGCATTGCAACCCTGAAAACTCTTCAATACTTATCCAACCCAGGAAATTCTTCCCCATCTAACTAGGAGTAATTAATTTTCACCCTACTATTATAGTTGGTATTCTATGTTAGTGGGTTTATATCATCAAATAATTAGTTTAAACTGAAACCAAATTGCTTCACTAACATTTATTTCAAATAACTTAATTTGTTACAATTTTCCCAAATACACAGGTCCCATTACATTTTTGGGTATTTTCATCTTTAGTAAACAATCAAATAACCTTAAGAACCTATTTGCAAATAAAATTTCACTCTAGAGTTTTGCAGTTCATGAGATAACAATATAATTCTTCTTTGACTCTTGCCTATTCCTAAATCGCAATATACCTAGGTAAAGGAAGACTAGTACTACTTCTCCTGGCTTTTTGTCTCCTCGGCAGCAAGCAGAGCACTCTTAATTCCTACCTTCTTAAGTTCCTCGACTAATTCACCTGACTGATGCATCTGCAGCATGATGTCACAGCCTCCGACAAACTCCCCATTGATGAAAACTTGAGGTATTGTCGGCCAACTTGAATAGTCTTTAACTCCTGCAACCATGCAAAGTGGTAAGATTATTTTTATTGGCACAGTTTAATGTCAGTAAAAGAAGAAAATAATGGTAACGCCCCCTTATCGACATACTTAGGAATTTTAAATTAGTAAGTACCAGTGTCTGTAATCAATAGGCATTGGATATACAACTAGAAATGTGAGTAATAAATGATAATTATTCTAACCTTGTCTAAGATTTTCGTCCGCTAGTACATCGTGACTTTCGTATGGCACCGAATGCATCCTCATGATCTGAACCACGGCATTACTAAATCCACATCGAGGAGCATCAGGAACACCCTTCATGAATACCACAACTTTGTTATCTTTCACTATTTTCTCTATCTTTTCTTTGATTCCAACGTCGTCGGCGAAAGTACGGGATGATAATTTCAACGTGTTGCTATAAATCGAGATGAGGTTCCTTCTTAGTAGAGCAGTCATTTTGGTGGTATGCTAGAGAGGCTTTTAGCTGGTTATTTATTAAAGTAAACAACACCACACAAAAAAATTACGGAATAGAATGTAGACGAAAAATAAATAGTAAATGACAAACAAATGTCACTTTGACAGTTTAATTTTTATAATTTTACGGCTCCGATACAGCCCTTTCACAGTTTATTAACCTAATGAAGAACGTACACAACTGTCAAATTTGTATCGATAAAACCCGGTTTTTCACAGCAAAGCATCTGTATAAAAAAAAACACCGAATGAATGAATTCGTGCGTTAGCCAGCAACTCAGCCACAGACAGCATACGTATCTCGATATGTCTGACTGCTGTGCTGCAGACAGCTAGCTAGGCAGCATTAGCTTTGCTTGTTGTTTGACTATTTCGATAATTTACAATTTGTGCACATTGTCTTTGTTTCTCGTGGTGCTACAGCTAATTGAGAAACAGTATGGAGAATGCGGAAGAAATAATGAACTACCTTGAAGAGTTCTGTAAGCGGAAACCGAAGACAATCCCTCAGGAGCTCAACGAGTATTTGGCGTACGTTGCCCGCACCGGCGACCCTGTCTACCAGTGGGCGCTTGTCAAGAGCTTGTTTAAGGAAAAACTTCTAAACGTGATTACAGACTTCTACGAGACAACGCCCGGCCTGGACATACCGCCTTACCCCAATGTAGACCCGTTTAACTATGATGTCATGAAGAACAGTCTCCTGGAACGTCTGGACTCATTTACTGCCGCCCCATTCACCGTACAACGAATCTGCGAGCTCCTCACTTTTCCTCGGAAACAATACAATAGAATTGATAAGTTTATGAGAGCTGTAGAAAAGAATATTCTAGTTGTTAGCACAAGGGAACCAGGGATGCAACGCAATGCAGAGCTAGAAAATGGAGAGCCTTTAGAGCGAATAGTGAATGGGTCTGACAACAATTCTGAGTATAATGTAGATGTTGAGATGGAAGACATGTCATGGAAAGAGAATGCCAAGCAACAACAGAGCTCTGAACCCCAACCTGGATCGTCGGATACGCATATATCTGTTGATGATATTAGTGTTCGACTGCAAGCTAAACAAGACCATACAATGGCTGAAATGCAAGAGAAATCAGCTACTATGACAGAAGCTGCTCAGTACGAGTCTGTGACTCCACCAGACCCAAGTGTCTCTGAAGAGACCGCTCCAGAAATAAAACAATGTGATGACCCTTTAATAGCATCTATGAAACCAAGTCCTGAGGCACAGACTGAAAAGGTAGATGTCACAACCCCAACTGAAGTTGCTGAGGAGCCCAAGATGGAAACAGAAAGTATCACAGAATCTTTAGTACCACCAAAGTTGTCCACTCCACTTGTTATACCTGAGATCACAGTAGATGATGCTGAAATGACTGAACAGAAACTTTCCAGGCAAGCCTCTTTAGAGTCTGATGTTGATACCAAACAAGAAGAACCAATTGATACAAATGTCAGAGTTCCTACAGAAACTATGATTACAGAATCAAAGGAACTAGAAATATTACACACAGTTACAGAACAACCTCAAACACAACCTCAAATGATTGATGACAGCAGCTCTGACTCTAATAAGGAAGAAATTGATACAAAATTCATCTCAGAAGTGTCTACGTCAAGTGAAGAGAGTTCATCATCCAGTGATGTCACAGATGGTAACAGCAACTCACCAAAAGCTGACAGTGAACCCAACATTGCTAGTAATGAGGAATCAAACCCTTCAGATAGTAATTCTGAGGAAATGACAAAGGCAGAAGATATAGAAAAAATGGAAGATGAAATCCCTAAATCAGATGAAGAAATGAGAAAGGTAGAACATTTAGAAAAAACGGAAGACATAATCCCTAAATCAGAAGATGAAATAACAAAAATTGATGAAGAGATGACTAAAGATGAAGTCTTGACAAAGGTTGATGATGAAGTCTTGACTAAGGTTGATGACGAAGTCTTGACAAAGGTTGATGAAGAAGTCTTGACAAAGGTTGATGATGAAATCTTGACAAAGGTTGAAGATGAAGTCTTGACAAAACTTGATGATGATGATGATGTAATGACAAAGGAAGCCAAAGAAGTGATCAAGGAAGTTGAAGAAGTGATTAAAGTGGATGAAGAAATTGAGCAAGTCAAAGAAGCAGTTGTCGAAAGCAAGCCTGTTATTCCAGAAGATAAACCAGTGACTTCAAAAATCACTATTCAACCTGACAATTACTCCATAAGTGATGTTAACTCAGAATTACCACAGCCAGCTCCTCAAATTGAAAGCCTTTCAACTACATTAAGTGTTGCAGAAACAGTGGTCGAGCCACCAAAGGAAGACATGGAGGCAGATACAAAGGTTAAGGAAACTTCTCCAGAAGACATTCCAAATATCACTTCAGATCAAAAAAAGTGATTTTGACTTCTAGATAACATGAAATATGATTAAGTTGAACTTCTCTTAATTTAATTTGCCTTCGGAATCCTTTGTTCTTCTCCTGTTTCAGAAAATGTTTGAAAATTAATAAAGAATTTCTTGTGAAATCTAGATCATCTATCATCACCTTAGTGCACTTCTTTTAAATTATAACAACTTAAATTTTGAGACTGACTGCATATATCAAATTGGGCAAACATAAGTTCAGCAGTGCATAAGTGAAAGATAAACTACTACTACTAAAATAGAAATGTACTCTAACTATAGTCTCCACTAGTAACATAATTTTAGCTTAAATTTATGTGTATGTAAGTGAAAATTAAACAATGAATTCTGTAATCATTCTCATTTTATTTAAAAAATCCACCTCAGAAATAGTTTTAGTTGGTGAGTCAAGTTAGGAGTTTCCTTAAATTACATCTCACTTTTATTTGAGCATCAACAATCTCTAAAGAGTATATTAACAATACTAGAATAAAATAACAAGGCTATTTACAAAATCTTACAAAACATTCTACAAACATCAAACTCAACCAAATATCTGTGGAACCAAATTAAATGTATCGAATTTTCAAGGAAAAATCCTTCAGTCCCATAAATCACACTCCCAAAATGAGATCATCATCCTTGAGCCATAAATTTTATGACAAAGAGAACATCGTAATTAATCTCCCCGGGAAGTATGTATAGAATTTGGGCCGACGGGTTTTCCAAGTCCACATTCATTCCAGTCTACCATTACTCCACGAGTCTATTTCCTTGACTTCTGGATTCCCAGCACCTTTAGTTCGTTCCTCATTATCTTGCCAGCTGCATTCCTCGGGATACTATCCAGGAACACCACTCCACCTTCAAGATGCTTATACCTAGTGAGTCTCTTTGCGACCAGCTCGTAGACTTCCTTCTCAGTTAGTTTGTGCTTGGGTTTCAGTACCACGAAGCCCTTAGGTAATTCCCCGGCTAGAGGATCTGGGATGCCGACGACGGCAACATCAGCTACTTCTGGCATCTCCATAATGACGCTCTCTATCTCTGTCGGGGATACCTGAAAAGAGTTGGTTGATGTGATTTAGGACACTGATCAGATTCCTATTTCGTCAAATAAAGAATGAGGCTATTATTTTTCCGGCGAAATCGGAATTATCATTTTGAACAGAAATCATTTCCTCTCGTAAATGTTTGTAGATTCCTTAAAATACATTTTTCTTTACCTATCTATACAACCAACGATGTTAATATTTTGTATTAAAATAGTAGGTACGATAATTCACTACAACTATTGTACCTATATTTTTTGGTTAATTCTGATCTCCTGGCATTGTACCAATCCACCAAAAATTGGCCGATCTTGGTGTATTTGACATAGCGCCTCGTTCTTGCTTTGTCTACGATGTATCTAGGTATCGCGGCGGCATGTAAGTACGAGCGAGTACCAACATTGTAAACTGTCCTACTATTTTATTCACTATACACATCTACCAGAAAAGTAACAGCCGCATTCTCTGACGAAAGAGGGATCTTACTAAAGTATCGTTAACCCCTGGATAAAGTGCCCGATAAACTTTAACTGCTTACAATGCCAGCGCATAGGACCAATTACCTGATTGCCCTTGACCTTGATGAGCTCCTTAGTTCGGTCGACGATGTAGAAATAGTGGTCATCGTCGTAGTACGCCACATCGCCCGTGTGGAGCCATCCGTTGATGTCTACTGTCTCCTTCGTCGCCTTCTCGTTGTTCCAGTAGCCTTTCATCACCTAAGGCAGAGAATAGAGCCTGAATGAAGGCTTCGGCACATCGCCGGCGGCGGTCGGTAGCGGGGCGATTGTCAAATACAAATACCATGAAGCATGTCACACCAACCGGGCGCGGGGCGGTTCAAAAGGGCCCGCGCTGTTATGTCAGTATGGCGGCCATTTGAGCATAGATTGGACGACAATATGTCGTCACGAAATTGACAACTCCCCCGCTGCCTGCTACCGACCCGCAGGCGATGTGCCTAAGCCAAAGAGGTAATCTGTGGCCTAAGTTAACTCCTCGGTACCTGTAGACGTTTATTATGGGTTTTGAATTTGATTACCATGGCATGAGGTTCAAAATCACAATGCCTCATAACCAGGACCAGCAGCCTTATGGCGTAACTCTCTGAAGTTCATAGCGTGTGTCTATGGTTCATCTCATGCTCATACAATTTCATCGATTGCGGGGTTTCACCGAAGGCTTTTAGGCTTCATTCAATGAGCTTGGGTTTGGCCTCCATTATAATGCTACTTGCGTGATACCAATTTGACAGACGAAGCTGGTGCCAGGTCTCAAACGTAAAAGTCTATATGAAGTTCATAGCTCAGACGACTTACGCAATAAGGCTGCAGGTGTTGACCGGTTACGTGCAGTAGAAGGAAAGTTAACTGCTTAAGTTTAAGCCTGCAAGGGGGCGCAAAAGGGGATAGAAGTTCTATCATAGAACCGATCTGGCATATCAACCCGCCCCGCCATTTTGTTTATTTTTTCGAAATTGCGGCCGATGAAAGTGGTTTGTATGGGTAGAGGACACATAGACGAACAAAACAAAAACAGGCAACATGGTACCCCAAAGTGTCACGTTACCGAGATATTTCTAGGTAAAGATTGACATGAGTACAACGACAATCATTAAAATTGACTCATTACGTATCTAAAGGCGCCAGATTTTATCCAAATAATCGTTCCTAGGTTGATTACTATTATTACTGTTTATTAGAAGAGAATTGGAGAGAAAACTACTACTATTAATAGTTTATGTGACGGATACATAATGGAAGGCATTAAAACTCGAGAGTGGGTTTATGAAACGAGCCGAAGTTTATCTACACACATATCGTAAGCTCTCTTTGATGTGTTCAGGAACCGCATTTTCGACCGGCATTGTGGCATTGATCATTGCTCTGCACTTGTTTTTTCAGTAGTACCAACTTCACAGACAAACTAGGGGCGGCTCGCAGGCGGGCGTCGGCGTTCGAAATTTGAAAGTCATAATATGTCGAAATATTGATACTTACGTTATGCATAATGTCTGTATATATTCAGATAAGAAATTAATTTTTACCAGAGTGCGGTTTTTGGATGTAGTAAAGAGGGTTTATGATACGTGTGTAGATAAAATGACTTATTTATCTACTAAATCGCGTACAGCGATCTTTAGCTCCACATATCTCTGTAACATGACACTAGGATACCCTGAAACCAAAAACAGCGACGTCACAAAGATGTCAATAACCTGGGGATGTTTTTCTTCCTCCCCGCTATCCTTCCTTCCTCAGAACCTCGAGTACAACGCCACAAAGGTCATCGAGGCGTGTTTGTTACTGCAATATCGGGGGTCACAAACCTGGGGCCCTCTCAGCAACAGCTCCCCGCTCTTGTGCGGCCCCAGCTGCTCGCCGGTCGTGAGCGAGAGGACGCGGGCTTGCGTGCTGGGCAGCAGCTGACCCACCGAGCCCACTTTACTGAACGGGTACTTGTAGGGCGTCATGAGAGTGACGGGCGAGCTCTCAGTCATGCCGTAGCCTGGAAACATAGGCATTCGGTCATACTATAAAAAATAGGTTTATGTGACTTGTTTAAGAACAATTGACGTTTTTTTTGGATAAAGTATGTTTAAGATTTTTGAATTTTTACAATGGGCAATATTATGCAAAAAATATTGTAGAAAGCACTGTGTGTTTGTCACATGCCAAAAACATTGACAACCAGTTTCTTGTTTTCGTGGATTTGAGAAATAGTAGTACCTGAATCCCTCTACGAAGATGTATTCGCGTATGGATATGGACAACTCTATGTATATTAACATAACTATTAATTTCCCTGATTGACGAAACTATTTGCTTAAACTTGCATTACACTTACATTCATTTGTAACCTCAGATGTACGAAACTCTTTGCTTATTTAATTGTCACATGCACTTAACGCCATCTAGGAGGAATTACTGAGACAGTTATCTTTGTCTTTATTCCCAAGTACCGAAAGGAACCAGAGAACTCCTTGGTCGACCGACTCTGACAAGCGTAGACGAGATCATCTTAGAACATGATGTTCTCGTGGGCATAGCTTATTTTTTTAATGACGTTCATGCAATAGTTGGAATGATTCTAAACTATAATCAAAGCAAAGTAACAAACCTTGTAACAGAGTAATTTCATCCTTAGTCTTCTCAACTTTCAACAGAAACTTCTCCAACATGCTATCAGTGGTCGGCGCAGCTCCCACCATGATAGTCTCTACAGTCTGAAGATGTTCCTTCTTCACTGAGGGGTGGGTGGCAAGAAACGCGAGCAGAGAGGGGACCACGAATAGAGTGGTTGGCTGGTATTCTAACAAGCACTTTATGTAGTCTTCTGGAGTGAATCTGAGGAGAAGATTGTGGCATTAATAAACAGGCACATACATTGCTTCTGGCCCCACACTAGGATACCCTGTACATGTGCAATAAGTTACTCTTTAAGACGCAGATACACGAATCCAGTGGCGCTGTCCAACAGACAAGCCACCGCTGGACAGGCCCGTGTTGTTTACACGTTGCCAGTGCGCGGAACACGCGGGCTTGAAATATAGGCGGGCCGCCAGCACTGGCAGCCAGCGCTGGCTTAGCTTGAAGAACTATTTATACGAGGCCAACACCAAGCCAGCGTGGCAGCCAGCACTAGCCTCGTGTAAACTTAGCTTTACATGAATAGTAAGTAGTAGTATCATAGACTAATAATAAAAGGAGACTAGCCATCCCGAACAAAAACTCGTGCTCCGGAAGAAAGCTTACATTGCCGCCCAGACACAGATGGCGTTAGCCCTGTCTGCTGCTTGCTTAGACAGAGACGGCTGCCTGTTTTTTGTACATTATAATGCCCTAGGTGTCGTCAGAGATTTATAAGACTACACTAGCGCCACCAGACTCAGATTAGATCTCAATATAATTCAAAACATGATCGTAAATTTCGTGACTTATCGAAACAATATGATGACGCAATTGGTTCGATATCAGTATTTTTCTTGTTTTTTTGTGTTTAAGTTTTCTTGTAAAATGGTACGGAACCCTTCGTTTGCGAATCCAACCCGCCCTTGACCGGCTTTTTAAATCTTTTCGACTTCTCCAATAAAATTTGTATCAATTTTATTACAGGCGCAAAGGCAAACAAGTAAAAATACATCAAATGAAATACACGATCAAGTGCGATTCGTGCTCACAAACGAGGAGTTTCTTACCAACGAACATGGTATGGAGTGAATAGGTATTTTTGTCTTTATTTTAATGTAATACAGCAAAATGTTAATTTCAAAGTTATTGGTTTTTCATGCTCCGTGTATGTATGTAATCAGGTAATTTATAAGTTTGTATGTGGTATCGTATGAAATTATGCCCCCTCTATTTAGACCATATATTTCTCTATAGTTTACCTGTAATATTTAAGTAATGACAAGGACAAGGACGGAGGCGTCGTTTGAGGGACCGAGGTTTTGACAACTGCTCTAATTCTGATTAAACTATGGCTCTAGGGCTTTCCTGGTCCAGAGGATCTCGCTCGCTGCGCAGCGCGGTAACGCTGCCAGTGTAATGGGATTGTTTGCGTTATGTATTTGTATAATTTTTCCTTTTTAAGGTAACCCTAAAAATACGCGTGAAGCACCGTACACGTGTTAGAAAGTTATTTACAAAAGTTTTTCGCAATTCTATTTGCAGTAACTACTAAAAGAAAACTTTGGCTCAATAAATAAAACCTTATAAACAACGTAGAAAAGGTAATTTGTCCGCACTGGGGATCAAACCACGATCAACCGCTTGAAAGTTTGAAGATGAACCGCTCGGCCATCCACCTTGATGATAAGAACGGCGAATATTACAAATACGTTCTTTCATTCGGCAATTAAAGCATTGAGATTGTGGTGAAGACTGAAATTACAATTTAGTGATGAGAAATACTGTGAGTGACATCTAGATTGTTACCAATGAACTATTTTTCGATGTACGGTACTTTGTATGGCGATGGACACTCTTCTTTATATTATTACTCTATGGTAGTATTATCTCATTCCATAAAGATAAGAATTAGTAACTCATCGTAATCCAGAGATGGCACTGGAAGTAACTCTTGTAATTAAAAGGCCCAGAGCCTTAGAGCGCTTAGGCGCGTTAGTATTATAATTTAAAAATAAAAATGTTAGAGAACTGCAAATAGGTTGGTTTTAGTAAATCTTTATAAACTATTAAATGTGAATAAAAATGTCAAAGAAAGCTCGGTTGTTGTTCTTTTGAAATTTAATCTCTAGGCGCTGGCGCTAGGAGTAGCGCCAGCGCCTAGAGCTCGAACTAAGTAGTAACTAGGATTACCCCGGTGATATATTTTGTTCTAAGTCGTCTAACTGTCTTAGTATAATATTATAGTGTCTGCAGTAGTAGGGAAAGTGGACCAAAGTAGTCACAGATCGGTGGCCGTGGGGAACACGGCCAGTGGGCAGTCCACCTGACTGATAGTCCGACAATATCATCAAGTCGACGGATCTCGCGGATGAGATTGCGAGGATTGGTGATATATATATAGATGAGGCTTATGCCCAGCGTCCATGTGTGTGTGTGTGCGCTTGACGATGATACTAGTGGAAATGGGATAAAGCCAGCAGCTTGAAACTCTCCGCTTACCTAGGCATCGTTACAAGATGGTATCCAAGAGACATGTTGTAATTCAGGATGCCATTGAAACCGTAAATGTGGAAGAATGGCGGTACTGTCAGCACGACGTCGCAATGGCCTGAAATATACATTCTTCTAGAATTATCCAGAGATTAAGGTCCAGTCGTATAATAAGGCCCACCAGTTGGCAAGGCCCAGGCACAGAAAACCGACTTTAATACAGTTGATTTGTGCGAACTTCAAAGTACGTATGGAATAGACCAATAGCAACACAGAAACGCAACAGCGGGCCGCCTGGGGCCGCTACCTTGACAGTGACGCCGGTTGTTAGGCGATGTCAGTCGCGGCCACTGATTACGCTAAATTGTGCGCCCACAAAACGTAAGTTTATACTTGTTTATATAGCGATTTCTAAGTAGATTTTTTTAGAGTGTTTATTTGATCATTATTCTTTTGATATTTACATAGGCATGTGCGATTGTATGTCTATTTATTTAGGAAATGATCAATTTGTGTTGGAAGGCCCATGTCGTTTAAGAAAGCTCAACAAAGTTGTTGCTCGGGCCATACAAGACTCGGCTGGGCCTTCCAACCCTGCTGCGGTCTAATAAAGCCCGTTAGTTTCTGTAGTGTTAAATTTAACAAACAATGTTTTACTGAGTGTTACAGAAGTGCTTGATGATGATGATAAATACACTTATAATTACTGATCGGAAATTCGGATGCTTTCAATCAAGTGAGTTGTACTGAATTTTAAAGGGTCTTGTAACCGACCATATGGGCCTTCTTAACGATATCTGTGTTATAAGGCCCAATGTATGAAAATTAAAATCCAAAAACCTTGACAATAATTACTCAATTCTAGAATGAATAACAATATTTTTAAATAAAATACCAATACTTATTTACAAAACACCTAAAAATACAAAAGCTAGACTGTTTTCTCACACAGTGGAAAAGCGTAATTTTCTAACAAATTATTGATGATATTAGTTTATGCTTCCTGTTGTAATGCTCTTGAATATTACAATGTTCATATTTATTCAATCTTTGAGGTCTTCAATGCATACTTTTGCGACAAACTTCATACAATCGGCACGGGCCTTATTATCGACACCATTTTTAGTAAAGCCAAAAATAGAGTTTTCAAAAACGTTCAAAAAAGTAACTTACCGTCGTTATAGCCAAAAAAAGTACATTTATTTGGATTTTGAAATGGTCATATCTTTCATTGTAGACCTTTTTTTCCTTGAGGGTGGTTAAATAAAGCTTTTATTTCAATTTGTAAAAAAGTGGGCCTTACCATACAACTGTACCTTACTTCACTATCTATTAAACATAAACATTTACATAGCAAATAGGGTATCGTGGGAACCAGAAACAGCGACGGCACACACATATAAACCTCCAAGACCTGTTTTTTTTTCTTTATCCCCAGCCGGGGTTCGAACCCGGGACCTCTCGCATGGTAGTCAGAGCCACAACCGCAGCGCCACAGAGGTCATCAAAATTGATTGCAAATCAACGGCATTACCTATAAGTAGTGGTTTTTGAAACTTCAACAATAATGAAAATTCGGAGAACCATTTGAATAAGGCCACTGCAATAGGAAAGATAAAATGTGACGTACCACAGGTGAAGGTACCTTATGATGTGAAGTGGTATGCAGCCTCCGGTAATGTGTGCCTGATAAGATGATTCCATATAACTTTTCCCTTCGGCGTTAAGTTGGTAACAATGAAACCAGTTGTTCTAACTCTAAAAAAATGAGAAAAAACTATCTTATTCACCAGTGGGCCGCCATTTTGAATAACTCCCCTGTCAGTGTGGCTGCTGACCTGATTTTTGGGGTCCTTATTGTATTCTAACTAGAATTTATCTCATTCATTAGCTAGCTTGTTCCTTCCTCAGCGTTTTATAAAAATAAAGAAAGCGATAGATATAAAAATAACGTCACAACGCGAAATTACCTATAAACTTTTGGCGGAATCCGCCAGGCCCACTGGCAAGTAGTTAGCAGTGACTGAAATATAAAATCTAGCCCAAAGTATCAAGGCATCAACTATCTTTAGTAAAAACAAGTAGATATTTAAAATAATGAAAGCAATATTGACATAGCCGAAGACAGCCGTAACTACATACCCGCTATCTTATTTTTAGAAAGTGGGGAATTGTGATCTAGACGATTCGAGACGTATTTAATTTACTAAATTGACGAGGTTGTAGATACCTACAAACCTGCTATTTTATATTTTAAAAGTGGGGAATTGTGATCTAGTCTGGCAACCGGATATTGCTTTTCCCCATTTTTTCGACAGTTGTGCACTACAGCCAACTTCAAAGGGAAACGTTATATGAAACGCACTGTATCTGTAGTACGGAGATAAAACGTTTTGAAAGTTTTAACCAAAATCATAGAAACTTATAAAACAATCTATAAGCATAACTTAAAATCAAACAAAATAAAAAAATCGAAGAAATGTTACCAAATTTAGTATATTATAAACGAAAAAATAAAAATATCGGTTTCGCACCCTTTCACGAAGCAGCGATTATCTCCGAACTAGTAACTAGGGGTTACCCCTAAATACCCCTACCCCCACACATAACCTTTTCTCCATCATTTCAATTCTCATGTGGACAAAATTGGACAAAACATCCAAAAATCCCCATTTATGGGAGAGATCACTACGAGAATTTAAAAATATAATTCTATCACGTACCTTTCTCCCCCTCATACTTCATCATCCTGGGATCCTGCGCCTGCTTGATGTTGGACACCAGATTCTTGTGGGTCAGCATGACGCCTTTAGGCATGCCCGTAGTCCCGCTCGAGTATGGGATCAGACAGACTTGCTCGCAGTCGACGGTGGGCAGGTCCATCTCGTGGGCATCCATTAGAAGGGGCTTAAGCCCGAACACGGCTGGGGATGAGGCATTAGGAGGATTAGTGGAGATGATCTAGTGTGCGGTGTTGGCACCATAGCCTCTTGGCTCTTCCTCATCTACGAGGGGCGGGGGGGGTTCCTTACCCAGCCAATCACATTCATTCTGATCGTCGCTTTTATGCAACTCACGTCTGATATTGTATTACTTAGTCCGTTTAATTATTATAAAGCTATTGTATCAGCATAAACCTAGCTGCAGTTTGATTCTCGACCTCAAGACCCAGAACAAGGATAAGGAGAGGATCTTTTATGGTCCTTCGAGCCGGATGTATGTGTAGTGATGTTCTGTATGTGAGCGATGAGGCGGGGAAGGGAGTGATTGTACCTATGTGTAAATATCTGCAGTAATAAAGACTGACCGACTTTGACTTTGATTGACAAGTCGCACATATAACAGCGCTTGCATACTAAGAAGAAGAAGCAGAACGATGCGACTGATTTCCAGATAACAACTATTAGCAAGGCAACCGCGAGACGGCAGCAAGCAGCATGCGCTCAGAAACCTTTTATCAAGTGTTGCATGCGGATGTCACAAGTCATTCAGAAAATTTTGCGAAAAAAATATTTTACTTAGCTGACACTGGCCAGATCAATGAAATCGTTCCGAGTACTCGCTTATTTAAAATTGAAAATACATTAGTTCCAATTTAAAATTTGCCTCCAATGAAACTATCGAGCGGCAGTGAAAAATCGATCTGCAACGCGAATATTTGCGTGCAATATTTTTTACGACTTCAAATCTAACTTGTAACCGAATGCATCGTTTAATCGACTTCGACTAGCTTTTATGGATAATTCCTCTCTCTAATTTAAAGCAAGCGTGACCGCTGGTATGTTTAATTTAAGTGCGGTCGCTTAACTTTGAGGGTTAAAGAAGAAGCTGACGTCTTTTGACAACAGTTATGAAAGAAAATGCACAATTGCTAACTTTTTTCAGTTAAGACACAATATGTTATTGTAATAATGACATAAGAAGGCAATTTTACGATTTACTCTGACCAATAATCCTACAAAACTTAATAAACAAGTTTAGCTCTAAAATCTGAACATCGTCGTTACAAGGTTACGTCGCACGGTGGATCGAACCCATACAAGAGGTGGGACATTGGATCTTTATAAACTAAATTGCGATATAAAAAAAAAATTGGCCCTATAAAAAAGAGTTTTTTTATATCTCAAACAGTAGCATAAATACTGTATATCTCATGACTCCCTCCTTGTTGCGGATTGCAGTTTTCAAAAATAATATTTTAAATTTTTCAGCCCTTGACACATGGTGCCCCTAACGCGCCCCTTAAGAGATATCATCATGATAAGTAATGTTTTTAGGATAACCTAATAAAATTCAGCTGTAATAATAAAAATGTATATAATGTGTTAAGAACAAAGAATGGTATAAATAATAATAATGAATTTACAGACGACACAGATTTTGCATTTGTGATAAGGTATTATACAAAATAAGAAACGATCGCTAAACAAAATATTTACAAACAAATTATACATTAATCATTCAACTAGCTCATCCTCTCCAGTAGCTTATCATAATCATCATCGTCACTGCCGTATTGTCCTCCCCTGAATCTTCAACAAATTACGTAGAAACATCAACGAATTAAATTTATTTTCTATGCAGTATAAGTAAATTGTCGAGTTTCTTAAATGAAGATTTCGGGATTTCGTTCCTGAATGTTGGACACAAGCTTGTAATGGAGAGCATCTGAGGAGAGCAGCTTATGAAGGATATCTTCATTAATCGCCAACCTGCTACATTTCCCGGTATGGTGTTCCCTGTACTCGCGGAAATCTTTATTCCCCGTTTCAGAGTCCTCTTCTGACAAGAAGCCTGCTTGGGATTACCGCTAGATGCTCCACAATTTGGGGACCATGTTTATGTACTCTGGGGAGACTGGATGGCATGTGGTACCATGGATAAATTCCACATATAAATCTGCTGTCTTTGCAATACGACAACAATAGTATATTTATATAATAACAATAGTATATTTTTTAATAGTAAGAAAGTCTGTGTCCATTCCACAACATTTTTCTAAGTAACTGCACCTAATTAGTGTGCTTCGTTACTTAATTGCCCTCCTAATTGTTTTTTTTTTACAAATTGTTTAACATTATTTCCATATCTTATTACATTAGGGTGTCTTTGAATTTTGGCCAAGTACCGACCTCATATATTGCTAAGTACACCTACTTTCTAACACTTATATGGTATTTTTTACACTTGTCATCGCAGTCTGGGGCGCGTTGAGCGCACCTTGTGTCAAGAGATGAAAATAGCATATAATTTTACTTAATATTATTTTTGAAAACCGCAATCCGAAACAAGGAGGGAATCCTGAGATATATAGTTTTATGCTACTCCCCATACTAAAGAAATGGTTTTTATTTGTTTATCGTTTTATAAAAAACGAAATCTATAAATCTATCTTTGAATATCTTTGAATAAGGGATGCATTGGCAATTTCATTTTTCCAACATGCACTTTAGCATCTAATGTCCCATCTCTTGTATGGGGTCAATCCAGTGTGCGTTGGTGAAACCATTTTATTTTTAAACGCCGATGATGATGTTATGAGATGTAACCCAATAAAACGATCGATCAAAAATGATTGAATGCAATGCAGACTGCATTCAATTCACAGAAGTTTGAAGTCCATATTGATTATTTCAATGTAATCGATGTTTCAAGCTGGTCACCGCACTGTGAAACTAAAACTGACATGTCTGTGTCTTGGCCCTACAATACATATATAATTTATATGGACTAATAATAATAATATAAATACGCTCCCTCCCGGGTAGTGCTAACGAACAACAAATAATTCTCAAGACATTATTTCCAGGTTCTCAATAGAGAAAATGACCTATTTGTGATCTTTCAAATATACTTGACACTGGCAAAACTAACCTCAAAAGAGGTTAGCACGCCAAATTAAAAGAAGAAGGAGAAGATCTGATGGGCCTTATTATCTGTTTCAATCATAGAGGTAACAAGGCGACACATGAGAATTGTGAAGCACACAAACGCATTTCTCAGGTCTCGCCATCTGGTCTATTGGTTTATTCTTTACCATTTCCTTTGTCATCCTCGCCGCCAACCCAGATAGTGCCTCTATAGCCCTCCAATGACTTGCCGACCTCCTGGGCCGTCTCCATAAACATCTCAATCGTAGCAATCGCCTTCACTCCGCAATCGTTGAACTGGCGCCGTATTTCGTCTGAAAACGGAGGTAAGTAATCTATATATTTTTTCCGAGAACAACATATTTCAATGGGTAGTTATAAAACAGGGTTCGCAACAATCCGATTTTAATAATACTCGTAAATATCGAAAAGTCCGATTTCTGATATTTACCGAATATACAGGTTGTTGTTTTACTAATTACTTATATGTCGTAGCTATGATTTAATCATTTCAGGAAATAGCCACTTCTGGGTTAATCATATTATTTCATGAAATAATCAGAAAGGGTTGAATTTCACGAAAAAATGTCTTTTTAAAATCATTTATATTTAGTATTACGTGTTTTTTTAATGTTATACATGTCGAACTAACACTAATACAATTCGGAGGCTTCGCAGCGCTCGCTCCCTTTAGTCTTCACTTAAGCCACCGCAGTGTTTTGCCCTGAAATATTTCTTCGTTCAATGGAAGTTCTGATTCAACCAAGGTTGGCTATTTCATGTTATAGCCAATTCTACGATATGGTTACGACAGATACACCGTGTACCGTACACGATGCATGAAAAGTTTGTAAGTAATAACTGAAATTGAAATTGTTAGTTTTTCAGGTTTTCAGAATATTTCCTTTACTTGTGCTATAAGTCCTTGCTTCGTGCCATATTTAGTGATTCTAGGTCAACGGGAAATACCCTATAGATTTTGATTCGCTTGTGGATATCAAGCATTTTCAGCAATATTGTGACATATGTATATGGCGGTATCATTTGATTGCTTTGACCTAGACGTTTGATTTTCTCACAACTTTGACAGACCACAAACCTAAGAAATCGATATTAATTTCAAGTTGACATCTTTGCGCGTTCCTGAGAAATGGGGTCTTGACAGACGGATAGACTGACAGACACACGGACAACGAAGTGATGCTATAAGGGCTCCTTTTAAGGTACGGAACCCTAAAAAGTGTTTAGACATCTCGAAATATTCAAATCAGTTTCTTAAAATAGGCTATTTCATAAAATAAAATACAATACATTTATTTAGCATCGTCCATTGATGAATGCGCATTTTTGCAGGTAGTACACAGGTAACTTCACCTACTAGCACAGATAATATTAGTTACCTAGGCAAGGTATTATTACTGCGTAGTCTATATAAGATAAAATATTGAAACAGGGGAAACCGTCAAGATACGGCGTAACGCAAAAAAATAATCATTATTTGTACAATTTTGGACTTTATCTCGGAACAATCATAAACGAGGAGATTCGTCGTACATTGTCATATTTTTGATAACACCTTTGAAGTCTTTCCGTCGTACACTTTGCATTCCACTATCTATTGACAAATATTTCCGTAAATAACGAACTTATCGGACATATCATTTATACACACTCGTATTATTAGCAAACAAGTCTGTTTTTTAGCAATTAACATACGAGTAATAACGACTATACTTACTTACTTACTATTGTCCCCCTTTACCCCTATGTGGGGTGGGATCTGGGACCGTGAAGTCTTCTCCGCGGCCATCATTCTGATCTCCGGCCATGTCCGACCAATGACTACACAGACGTCGAAAGTATGCTTACGTACCGCGCGTATATAAGGGGTTGGCAAAGGTGACCACCAAGCCAGCTCGCATAGCCCCGTGTATCAGCACGACAAACTCCGGCAGGTTGGGGAGGATCAACCCCAGCTTGTCCCCTGGCGACAGGCGGAGGGCCGCCAGCAAGCCCGTGGCACATCGCTCGATCATCATTCTCATCATACCGTAGTCGTAGGAACGACCGGTGATGCCGCATGTCTGAAACATATTGACTGGTAAAAGTGCATTCCTTATAACCTTTACCTTCGCCGTTACGTTCATAGGTGTACCACTAGTGTTGCTAGCTTATATATTTTTTACCCATAAGTTCGGGGTAAAATATCTTAATACGTATCCCAAATTACCAAGGCATGAAAACTATCTATAGTAATAACGAGTAGGTATTCAAAAGAATGCACGCAAAATTTAATTTTCCCATACGGGGTGGCAGAGATACAGTTGCTCTGTGTAACCAATTATTGTCTAAACAAATACATCCAGCAAAAATTTAGATCTGTTGCCTGTTGTTTACTAAATGTTAAATCAAAATGACACACCTATTGTATACACTACAAGGTTTTCAGCTCGTACCGCTCTGCTTCGCTTCGGCTCCAGTGGGCGAAGTGTGAGTTTTCAATAAAATTTACTTTAGTATCGCGTTGCCGTAAAACGCTAGTTTTTTTATAGAAAAGTCACGTTACCAGTGAGTCGCAAGCTCGATAGTCATGTGACGTTGCTATACAAAACTGGCGTTTTACGGCAACGCGATACTAAAGTCAATTTTATTGAAAATTCACACATCGCCCACAGGTTACAATAAAAAGGAGGAAAACCTAACAAACCTAACATTAATATTCGGACATAAAGAGACCTATTTGATTTTACAAACTGAAGTTTAATAAATTTGTTCTTTCTTCAATTCATAAACACGCTGCTCTCAAGATCGTGTTTATTTTCATCGCTCAACATTTCTTATTACGACACGTCACTGGTACAAAGTCTATATATCCACTTATGCTATACATATCCACTGATATCTAACTGATCCGTGGAGGAGTATTTGGCACAAGCCACACAGTGATTTGTTCGAATGAACTTACTGCAGGGTCAGCAGTAAAAGGAGGAGATCATTATATTAAATAAGTGGAAATAATTCAGAATAAAAAATAAAAAAAGGAAAATGCCAAACAGGACATATTTTTCTAAGGTGCTATCACTACGGGGAAGCATCTTCATAGTAAATAATTATATTACGTACATGGCGCCTGCTTGCAAAGTGGTAAAGGTAAATATTGGCAATTGGCACGACTTGCCATATTTTTATTCGATTATTTTTGTGCGCACAGTACCACTGCTGCTGATACTGAGGCAAGGTCAAGTTCACTTTATCCGAACTTTGCTCCCAATATTTCAAATAGGTCATTAGAGAATTAAGATGTATTTTATTTACTAACACTGTCACAATTTAAACAATAAATTGATAAACAAATATTACAATATTTTTTATGACAAAACGCCTAACTTCCTTTTTCAAGGCAATTTCAAGGCATAATAATCCGCCATAAATCATGAAGATGTGCATTGCTGTTGGGGACTTGAGGAGGGCTTACAATAAGTTTACAACGTATAAGTCAGTGTTATTAAAAATGGCTAATGTTTAACTGTTAACCAAATTGAGTAACAAGTAGCATCCACAAAAAATCCATCCCAACGAAATGTTGTGATGTTATTTTATTGTGACCTAACACAACCTAACTTTAGTATTCGGACAGAAGGTGACCTACGGCAACCAATACGGTTCTGTGAAACCACAGGGGATCAATAAATTTGGTGAACATGTAACCAATTTGGTAATTAAAACTTATATTGGTAAACAATTTATTCCGGAATTAATATAATCATAGGTCTTTTGCGAATATCTAATATAAGTAAGTAGGCTTCAAAAGTAGCAAAATTGTATACAACACATCAGTAGAACTCTAGTATGCTCATTGACCACAACAATTCCAAAAAGTTTCTTTGTCTAGTAGACAGTCTAGGCTAGACCGCAGCCTGAGAATCAGAAAAACAAATCATTTATTTCCAGCCTTCAGTGAACTACAAGGATATACATAATTTTTTAGTTTTATTTCCTCCCAGCCACGAATATATCGATTTTATGAATTTCAAATAACATACTAACTAAACATTCCTGCATTCCATAGATGCGGGTGAATGTTAATGACAAAGCATCAAATGTCAAGTGCATTCCATATAACTTTTCCCTTAGCCATTAAGTTGGCTGTAGTGAACAACTGTCAAAAAAATGGGTAAAGCAATATCCGGCAATTGCCAGTCAGATCACAATTCCCCAATTAAAAAAAATAAGATAGCGGGTATGAAGCAGCGGCTCTTAATATTGCTTTCATTCTTTCAAATACCCACTTATTTTTACTATAGATAGATTTGATGCCTTAATAATTTGGGGTAATTATTCTATTTCCAAAACCCATAAGATTTTTTTCCCTCTTTTGGGTAATACATTTTTTAGAGCTAGAAACATTGGTTTCATTTCAACCACTTTACCGGCGAAGGGAAAAGTTATATCGAATGTCCAATAAATAATAATTAATAAATATTAGAGGACAAGCTAACAGAATTGAACCGACCGGCTTGTGTTATGGATACTAGACAACGATATATTAAATAGAGATACTTATGTAAATACATAGAATATTCTAAGAAACAAATATTCACACAAATATTTGCCCATACCGGGATTCGAACCCAGGACCGTCAGCTTCGTAGGCAGCGTCACTACCCGCTAGGCTAAATTTTACTCAATTTCTATTTAGGCAAATATAAGTAATAATAAATGATCATGTATTTTGCATCTAATATTTATTTCTCACTCACTTTTATGAGTTACGCGAGAAATAAAGATATGGGTCTTACTTAAAAAAATAAACACCTGTTCGAAACTTGTTTAAAAACAAAAATGTATCGGATTTGACGTTTGTTTTGAGGATAAACACGGATTGGATCCAATATAAAGGATGCAATATGCCCGATATAGACGAACGTTCTCATACAGACATACCTACCCACATTCCACCTGGTTGACAAGGGCGGATTTGTTAGGAGACGGAGAAGTCCGTGTGCCTCTGTAGCGTGGAGAGGAAGCACGCCACTCAGTTTGAGTTACCTGCCCCCGCTACCCCTAGCGGATTATTAGACGTATCGCTTCTAAGACCTTGTCTCTAAAAGTCCGTGTGACACTGTAGTGTGGAGAGGAAGCACGCCACTCAGTTTGAGTTACCTGCCCCCGCTACCCCTTGCGGATTATTAGACGTATCGCTTCTAAGACCTTGGTCTCTAAAAGTCCGTGTGCCTCTGTAGTGTGGAGAGGAAGCACGCCACTCAGTTTGAGTTACCTGCCCCCGCTACTCCTTGCGGATTATTAGACGTATCGCTTCTAAGGCCTTGGTCTCTAAATGGTGTCTAAACAAACAGTGGCAGCCATGAAACCGCGTAGACCATCAGCCCTTGTCTAACGCTTTATCTGTGATGTGATGTATGTATGACCCACAACGCACTGTAGATAAGCTTATCTATGATACGTTACTACGGTCTACCGACTTACTTTACAATTAGACTGTGAACGAAATAAGGTATAGATAGATAGGTATCTGAGGTAAAGTTACATTTTATGGTTGTTTATCACTACATTTTCGCGATTAGATAAATAGCGACATTTTCGAGATAATACACATTACTTAAGTCACGTTCTGCTATAATAAGTGTATTTATTGTGCCATTTTTTAAATTTTTGATTAGCAATTCGTTAACCCTTAATCAGTTTCAAGGAACTATAATATATTCCCACTAAATGATTAATCTTATGGCTTGTTAATAAAGTCCAAAACCAATGAAAATTCGCAGAGGCTCGTGCCTTATTATGACGACCTCTGCGGAGTTGCGGTTCGAGGCTCTGCCACGAGAGGTCCCAGGTGCGAATCCCTGCTGGGGATAAATAAAAAATCCCCAGGTCTTGGCTGTTTATATGTGGGACGTCGCTGTTTCTGGATCCCGTGACACAGGGTATCCTAGTGTGGGGCTAGGAGTAATGCATGTGCTTGTAAATAAATGTTTATGTGTTTACAGTATTTTGAAAACATCCGAAACATACAAATACGGGGCAGTGTCTTGCCAAAGGCCGTCCCGTCACCTTAACCTTGCTAGGGTCTATTTATAAGTCGCTACCATCCCAGCGCTCCGTAGCTATACGCGACATACAAATGGCGGTAAAACGAACTTTGCACATAACGTGGTTAAGGCAATCAGATGTATGCAAGCAGTTGCAGCACTTGAATAAAGATGTTGATTGACTGCACTTTGGACTGTGGCTAATGTTACATCGTCAGTCGTAGCCGGTTAATTGTACTAATCAAGGGCGCAAGGAAAGATCTGTAGAATTTATTTTTTGGGTTGTATCGGTAGCATTATACTGAGATCATCGAGACGACGCCTGTGGCGTTGCCTCAAGAGATCCCAGGTTTGCTTCCCGTCTGGTGGGGAGAAAGAAAAAATCCCCAGGCCTTTGATCTTTATGTGTGTGTCGTAGCTGTTTCTGGTTCCCACGAGAAAGGGTATCCTAGTGTGGGGCCAGAAGGAATTTATGTGGCTGTATAGAGTGTAAAATGTAAATCAATTATTATGGATAGATGATTCGGTATCTATAAAATACAAAAATTACGATACGCTCTAACTTCTCGGAAAAGTTTTGCCTTGAGGTCTGGGCAGGCAAAACGGGCAGGTGTGTCGTTCATTACCTACCACACGGAGGACAAGGGTAGGATTGTGATATGTCGCGAACATACGATCCGGATACGAACGTAAGGTCCCTGATATGGACCTTATATCTAGACTCCAGGATATTGTAAGCTGGTCCAACGTTGAGGAAAAGGCCTCACATATCCTTACTAGTCCTAACAGACTAGGCTTACTTTTACTACATACTGTAAAGTTAAAGAAATATCACTCACCACCGACGGTTTATCTGCCCACATTTCCAGATCTTTGAAAACATATTCAGTCAGCGTTTCCTTTCCCATTTCAATTTCGCCCCACGGCGACGTAAGAAACTTCGTATCGCTCACTGTCGCAGCCTGCGTGGCCAACCTCCTTGCAAAAACCTGCTTCACCAAACCACTTTTTAATTTGTCACGTTTGACATCCTTCAGGATTTGCCGCGCAAGATTCGCGCGCAAAAGTTTTAGGTGAGACATCTTGCGCGCGTTTTCCCGCTAGCGACTGATGCGTGTGTGAAGATTACTGTTTGTTTTCAGCCTACAGTGGGCTGAAATATATGTTGGCGCGAGTTCGCGTACAAAGTCCACGTTTTAAACACGTTTGTATACAACAAAAAGGACGTAGTTGCGAGATAAATTGTGTTTAACAACTGAGTTTATCTAAGTCAGCTGTTAATTAAGAACTACCTATGTAACAATGATATACAGGGTGTCCCGTAAGTCTAAGCCGTCAAGCGAGTACTAGGAGACAGGCCTACCTTTATAGGGTCTGGGAGATATATTGCAAAAAAAATGACAGTTGGTTCATCGATAATTTGTTGTCAAAGTTACTAGAAATTTATAAAAGGGTGCAGATATTTTTAAGGGTCCGGCCCGAGAGGGCTTAATGTCAAATTACCGTCTTTCTATATCTCCCAAACTCATATTGTCTTAGTCCCAAAATGCCTGAAATCCTTATAGACTCTTTCTGATGAATGAAATGACTGAAAGTCAAAATACCTTTTGTGTTTTGTACAGCTGATAAGAAATTGTTTAGGTGCCTTTCCAGTTGAGTATCATGTAGTTTAGATTCTTATACCATGTAGGTAGGTAAGGATATTGATCTACTTTATGGTAAAAGGAGGTTGGCAATTTTTTTGAATCTGTTTCAACATTAAGAAAACGTTACAACTAAATAATATCTATATCTCCTTTAGTTAATGTTAACTTAAAATGTTTTCTTATATTTACGTACATCATCTTCAATGGAATTAAGCATTGTATTACTTTTTTGCACAATTTTTCCTGTCCTCTCTTTAGAGATAAGCTCGCCTTTGCTCATAAAATGTTTTGTTACCTTACTATGATAGGAGATGATTGTGGCGCGCTCGCACGTTTCGGACGTGTGCATGTGAATAAAGAAATTATAATATAAATTCTCTACTCAACTAATCCGTGACCTACTTTGTGTTTGTGTGTTTTGTGTTCGTTGCAACTATTGAAGTGTTATTGACTGTCATGCATCTAACATAATTTGTAGCAACTATATGTCAAGATGAGCGAAGGTAGCCCGTTCAACCGGAGCCACCTCACCAGCCGTTCACCACCCCCGACCTGCCCTTCTACATGTCAGAGCCAACACAACCCCCAGGACAATGAAAATACAATGGAAGTTGTGCGTACCAGTGAACTACAGAATTGGATGGCCACGATTGAAAAGTGCCTCAACGAAGTATGCTCTATATCCTCCGAAGGAAAACTTAACTCGGAACAAAAACTGAGAATAAATAATCTGTGCCGTAAAATAGGAAATGGGACATCTCAAATGGCTGTCCAATACCAATCGCTTAAACAAAAAGCCCTTCAAGCCCAAACCACAATTCAGACGCTGAAAGAAAATCAGGACCTATCAATAAAAATACAAGCACTTAATGAGGCCATTAAAGATAATTACAAAACAGCGACCTCCGGCTCCACTTCTTTTGCCGAGATTGTCAAGAAAAGTAGCAACAACTTTATGCGCCCCAGCACCCTTAGCTCTGTAGCTATTTACCCTCATGACCAGAACAAGACCAGTGACGAGACTAAAGATCTAGTTCAAAAAATTATTCGCCCTGAAGTTATGAAACTCCACGTCCGTGGTCTTCGCAAGACAAAAAACGGTGGGGTCATTATAAGCACTGACTATAAGGAAGACATAGAAAAACTTAAGCAGGCTTCTCAACTATCTTCCTCAGGCCTGAAGGTGGATGAGCCCTCGAAGCGTAGACCGAGAATCACTGTTTTTGGAGTACCCACTTCCCTAACAGAGAGCGAAGCTTTTAAATGTCTCTTTGAACAAAATCTTGCCGAAAAAATGCCGAAATTGACGCTAGACTCATTTTTGACCTCAATAAAGCTGAGCCACAAATCTGGCAAAAAGGACACAGATGCCGTTAATTATATAATCGAAGTACCTGCCGAAATCCGCAAGGCTCTCATTACTCAGGACAGGGTTTTTATCAATTGGTCATCGTGTACTGTAAGAGATTTCACCCTAGTAACAAGATGTTACAAGTGTCAGCAGTATGGACACGCTGCTAAGACCTGCAAAGAGGCAAAACCAACTTGTGGACATTGCGGCGAACTAGGGCACCTGACGACCGACTGCACAAAAACATCTGAATTACCAAAATGCGCAACATGCCTACGCTACAAAAAGCAAAGTAGCCATAAAACAGGCGACGCTGACTGTCCGGCCAAGAAAAATGCTGAGTACAGATACATAAACTCAATTAATTATGGCGGCGCCTGAGAGCGCCTTACTTAATTTTTATAGCACTTTTATATATAGTGTTACATATGGATAAGCTAATTGATAATAAATTTCAGACACTCTAACCGTCAGACAACTGTACATATTACATACAACACTAAAACAACATTCTTACACTCCTTACTCAACTGAAATCGGTATAAATCGACGAAATTATGCTGTCTGTTCTGCTGTAAGAAGCAGAACTTTCTTTTTGAACAGATTTCTCGTCTTTCAGGGTCCCAGGCTCTATAACATTATCAATAAAGAACATAGTATATTTGGTCTATGTAAATTTAAATGTAAGCAAATTATAACTAATTGGCTTTTAACACTAAACTACGAGCAAACTGAAAATATTTTATCTATAATAAAGTAAAATCCGCACATACATTTTAAATAGCTGAATACACACAAAACAAAAACAACACTCACACGCATTTTCACCGGCGACCCAGGGAGGGACACATTTCATAATATTATGCTCTCATACATGACATAATTTGTAACTTTTGTTTAGACTCTAACGGTGTTAATGTGAGCAGCTAGTAATCATAACACAAGCATTTTTAATGCTTAGCTTGGTTGTTGGTCTGCTGTATGAAAATAATGTAGCCTATCTGTAATTTATGTTCTTGTTATATACACCTTTGAACTGTAAGATTTTATGAATAAATAAATTATTATTATTATTATTATTATTATTACTATTAAGATTTCTGTGCAATAAAGAATATGAATACTTACCTACCTATTTTTGTTAACAGAAATCAAAATTAAGTTTGTTTTACTCTGACAAGTCTTTTTCTTACAACAATCAGGTATTTTCATATACTGTTGATCAACGCTTGTCATTTATCAGACATATGGAAATTGATCCATTCTAAATTTCAGGCATTTTGGGACTAAGACAATATGAGTTTCGGGAGTTATTTTAGTTTAGTGAGAGGGTAATTTTACATTAAGCCTTCACGGGCCGGAACCATTTTTTATTTTTACAAAGTTTAAAGTTCATATCGACATTTTTTTTTATATTTTTGCCAGAACCTGTGTAAGCAGGACTATCTCCTGGTACTCGATTGACGTTTAGTTATAGGACTCCCTGTATATATTGTAATAAGCTAATTAGAAATTGGCGCGGTTATTGTAATTCTTTCAGGGGGAAATACTAAAGATAGGACGTGGATAAACAAAATCCGTTTATTTTACACCAAAAAAAATAAATACCCATTCTAACTGTACAATTTATACTAATTAAACGACTTTCATAGATTATAAACATCATCTATACTGAAAATTCATATACCATCATTGTACTCTGTCTAGTAAACTTGCATATCATATAAACTATCATTTTTGTCCCCCATTTATCTATTGCATCTAAATAGGTACTGAATATCACAAATATGAAAGTAAAAAAGTCTGTAAATAAGTACATATAATAAACAAATAAATCACTATAAACTGTACTTATTTATTGCATAATGCATTGACTTACATTTGCTGTTCTTCAGTCAAATGGTAGAGCGCAGCTCAATGATAATTAATATGGAGACTAAAATAAAATCCTGACAAATTAATAAAATTTACGTAAGACCTTACCCAATTCCGTACCCGAAATTTTACTAAATAAAGAACATCTTTAGACTTTTTGTGGTACGGGTGTATCCCGTGTCGTCCTAACAAACGTTTGATGCGTCATCAGTTCTCTGAAGAATCCGTCCTTCTTATCTATAAGCTCTGCATAAGGGCCCTTTTCCACTATCACTCCGTTTTCTAAGACCGCCACTTCGTCAGCTGACTGTATGGTGCTGAGTCGGTGTGCTATGGTCAGTACGGTTCGGTCCTTGCTGATGTCCTTGAGAGCTTTGTCGACCAGGTACTCGGAGTACGCGTCTAGCGCTGAGGTAGCTTCGTCTAGTATCAGTATCTTAGGGTTCTGAAATAGAGGTAAGTAATAAAGCTTATTATAATCGCCTAAATAAGGGACTGAGATCCCAGGGATATACATATAAGCATTTATATAAAGGCACATATATTGCTTCTGGCCCCACACTAGGCTACCATGTTTGACGAGGTGATTTACGAAAGAGGACACCTAAAGCAATTTTAGGTGCGCTGTTTTGACGAACTGTGTACGCACCTTAACTATAGCTCTAGCGATAGCGACGCGCTGCTTCTGCCCCCCGCTGAGTTCCCCCCCGCGGGCGCCCACCTCACGCTGCCAGCCCGCGATGTTTGTGAGCACGAGTTCCTGCAGGTGTGCTGTCTTGGCGGCGCACAGCCAGGGCGGGTCCTTCTATGGAGGTGAACGAGTTAGGTGTCCGTCTTTGTCCATCTGAGTTGGAGAATTACATGCGGACAGGAATATTGTAAACATTTGGCTTCTGCTGTACTAATAGTGTCCTGGGTTGCTTCTATTTTTAGTTTTGCGAACCTTTGGCAGGGAGATGTCCTGGGGCCGTATGTTTACTTTAAGTATTTTGACATTTTAATAATTGATGCATTTGTGATAATTTATTTAGTTTTTGACAAAACATCATGCGGAGTTTTGAAATTGTTTTAATTTATTTTTTTGTGAATTAATAAATATTTGCATAGTATTTTAGTTTGATGTCGCTAATTTTCATACTGACATTTTAGTAGCAGAAATCATAGGAAACATTATGGAAACACAATCACAAGTTCAACCATTTTTAAGACAAAAAGAATGAATAGCCACACTCACCGTAGAATCTTTTTCGTCAATCTCTTCATATTCATCTAGAGCACCATACAATATATTGTCTTTAATTGATCCACTAAATAGCACCGGCTCCTGAAATAACAGACTTTTGTTATAAACACAGACAGTCATTTCATGACCCAACCCAAATGTACTCAAGAAATCCATCGAATCAGAAAACAAGCGAATAAAAAACTAATTGAGCGAATGCCCATGAACAACGGAATCACCTGAAATAAGCGAAAGAAATACTGAATTGCGCGACAAAATTATTGTTTTGGACGATAAACCTACTGAATGGTTTGACGCTTGTCTGAGCAAAGTGGGTCAGGGTAGGTGAAGGATGGAGGGGGTGAGCGAAATGAAGCCCCCTTAATGATGAATGGGGTGAGCGAAACGAAGCCTCCTATATTCTTCGTGTTAAAAATAATAATAATAATAATAAAAATTAGTCTTGTGCCTGCTCGGTCATCAGAGAGCGCTCCGTACTAGTACATTTCAGTCAGTGTACTAGTACACTCTAACAGCTCTATTAGTACTATTATGTATGACGTAGGATCGAATAAAAAATGGAGCTATTAGGTTAACTTTTCTTTTCGTGCAGAGCAGAAACTTGTGGAATATTATACTCTGATAATATTAACATATTTATACAATTCTATGTGTCTGTTTGCATAGCAGAAATAAAAAGTTAAATAATATTTGGTTTCCCTTCATGCTTAAACAGGCTGTCATTCTAGTCAAGATGTCAATGCCGTGTCTGTGTGTGCGAGAGCGAGTCGGCATGGCTCAATGCCTCCCGCCCGCCGCCCCGCTCTCTCGGAGCGATGTCCTAATAGTCCTAATAGACCGAATGTCCTATTAGCGTAGGGAAACGTTTCTTTTCGTTCATTGCACAGTAACGTTTCCTATTCGTTCTTCGTACATGACCGACACAAGACTAATAAAAATGTTTAATGTTTAACAAAGATAGCTTTTACATAGTGTCGGTTGAAGCCTTCTTTTAAGTACAAATTATCTGTATCAGAAAACTTTGCTATCTCATTCGAAGTTGAGTTGAGTTAAACAATTTAAAATAATGATAACAGAAATAAAAATATTAAACATGAGTCATACAAGTACGAGACGACTGAAAGGTAGTGATTACATTTATTTTATCAGCCAGATTTAAAATTGACGGGGTTTACAATCAATCATGTGTTAGGTTGAAATTCAATTCCAAATATCTTTATTACTGTAGATATTTACATATACTTAGCAATCGCCATTTTTTGCCACTTCTCTATATTAGACCACTGTGGGAGAAGCAGGGCGTAGAAACTCCCACAGATTGATTTTTAGATCTCTTTTAAAAATTGCCTATACTTAACTAATACAAACATTACAATATGAATTATTATAATTAATAGGCAGGAATAAGTAATTACAAGATTATTAACAGCAAGATCTGCGTTGAGCCAGATTAACCCCATACAGTCCCGTCATTTAAGTAAACTTGAACATAGTAATACCTATCCCTTTTTCGACAAAGTCGCTTTAACATGCTTCTTAAATTGCTCAAATGGCAATTTTAAGATCTCCAGAGGAATCGAGAATAGAGAATGCACTGACCCTTGAAAGAAAAAATAATGAAGAAAAAAGAACATGTGAGAACAACAAAATCCAAAGCTCGTTTTGTATTTTATGTTAGTCGAATTAATCTCTTGAATACCACCGGCGTTAGATAACGCCACTTTTCCGTTATAGGTTTTAAATTGTATTACCATGGTGGCATGGTGTTCAAGATCGCGACCCGCCCCAACTGCCCTCCCCTCGGTTTTGAGAGGTTAAGGTTTTCAGGTTGCTGTTTTTCAGATCTCTAGTCACGCAATGTATGCACGCAATGACATTCTGTAATTTGATAAAACAAAACCAGCAAAAGCTTTGTCTGTCTAGTCGCGCTCAGTTTGTCGCGAAATTCAATATTTTTTTCAGGCAAAATCAGTATTTTTCGCAATCTAAAACTGGATTTACCGTCGAAATTGGTAAACCTATCGACCAAACCACAAGCATACCTGACTAACAAATCCAATATGGCTTCTCAGCCACACGGGATCCAGTTGCTTGATATCCACGCCGTCTAGTAATACCCTGCCCTGCTCCGGATCATAGAGCCTGAGGATTAGCGAGGCTATGGTGCTCTTCCCGCAGCCCGACCTTCCGACGAGCGCTATAGACTTGCCGGGGTTTAAGTGGAGGTCTACACTCTTGATGAGAGGCGCTCCTTGGTAAGAGAAGCCTACGTTTTCCAGGACGATTTCACCTTTTGGTCGCTGCGATGGTCTTAGGCCGCCTGGAATTGTGTAGAAGAGGTGATTTGGGTGTGGGTTGCAAGTAAGGTTATCCTATCAGAGTAGTCACGACGTCATAGATCGTATGGCGGACGGATCGTAAATGTAATGCGCATCCTTAATAATATTTTCTGTAATAGGTCCTTTCGAGAAGGCGTGAATCCTTGGGGGTGAATGACTTACAAATGTAAGTCATTCACCCCCAGTTACTGAGAGTGGTCAAGTGTAACAGGCAATTAATCGAAATGAGTTTAAAGGGTGTTTAACAAGTTGCTAGCTAAGCTAGCGTTAGTACTGGCAAAACATTTATTTATTATACATAGCCCGACAGATCTATTCCTGCTTATACTGCTAAGCTGGAAGATGTAGTCCTGGCTCTTAGTTCCTTCAACAGTGGGTCTGCATCTGGTTTGGAGTCAGGTCATAAGTTCTGTCACATGTGCAATATGAAATAATTTAGACATGTTTATTATTTATGTAAACATTTATATAGCAAAATGAACTTAATAAAAACATAGATTCTTATGGTAATAACGTTTATTCAAAATGACCCCCCCGATTTTGAATACAGGCCCTTATTCTGCGCGGCCAGTCGTCTATCGCAGCACGAACGAGGTCCATGTCAATATCGGCGGCTGCCTTAATCAAGGATGCCTTGAGTGACTCCAAATCTGTATGAGGCTTTGAGCAGGCCTTTTCCTCCAAGTGTTGCCATATCTTGTAATCTAACGGACTCAAATCTGGACTGGAGGAGGGCCAGTCTTCGTGCCGGATGAAGTCGATTTCACGCGCCGCCAGCCAGTCTTGTGTGCTTTTCGCTCTATGAGCTGGCGCAGAATCTTGTTGGAATACCCAGTGCCTGTAATTAAACATGGTATGAGAAACAGGTTCCACAAGGTTCTTGAGGACTGTATTTTGATACACAACTGCATTAGTTTTTATGCCTTTCTCACAAAAATGTACCTCAGTTAAGCCCCAATAAGAGACTCCCAACCAAACCATGAGCGAGGATGGAAAATGACCTCGTTGGACACGCGGAATACGGTTGCTCGCTTCTTCACTGCTGTGTGCGTACATCTTATCATTTTGTTTGTTGTAGCTCTCTTCCACGGTGAAAATTTTTTCATCCGAAAATAGAATTTCCCGATGCTTTTTTCCCGCGTACCGCTTCAACAAAGCGCGGCATCTCTTCAGTCTCAGGTCCATTAAACGAGCGTCCAAACGATGTCCTGTTTTTCTTCGACATGCCCTAAGCCCTAAGTCTTCATTTAACACCCTTATCACCGTGGTCCAACAGTTTCTGCTTACGTATGGGATTTCTTTGAATTCGCGCCTTCACAGCTTTTATCACTGCTGGAGTCCTGACAGAGCGATGGCGACCACTTCTTGACCTGTCATCTAAACTAGAGTCTTCATTGTATCGTTTTATGGTACGATAAACGAATCTTTTGGTTATATTCAAATTTTTCAGTAAGTCGAAAATCTGAATTGGCGCGTAACCCCAACGATGCAACGCAATAACTGCGACACTTTCTTCTTTAAGTGTCCACTCCATATTTAAAAATGAGGAGAATTCTAAAAAGTACACATTTTTATTTTCATGAAAAATTCGAAATTCGAATTCAATAAACTTTTTTGTGGCCGGCGTTCTAAATTCAAAAGTTTTTATTGTGTGACAGAACTTATGACCTGACTCTGTATAAAAACCACATGCAAGAAAACATTACCCGCTCTCTTGTAAAGTCGGGTAAAAATTATATAATCACACAATTTTAAGGCTTGGGCACACCACAAGCAGAACAGGAGCAGGTCGATAGCGGGTGTCACATATAAGAAACTAAAACATGTCACACCACATGTTAGCGATGGGCAAAAGCGAGAATGTTTGGAAATGTTCTCCGGGGTTGAGAATCTATCGAGAACTTAAAAAAATAATTGTAAGGGTGGTTAAAGGTGGTTCCTTTTTTTACAACGGCTATCAACCAAAACATGAAATATCGGTCCTTGACTAAGTCACCAACAAAACATATTATCACTTGTACATAGTGCGTTCACCCAAACTGCTTCGCGCCCGCACGGTTCACCCGCTTGCAATTGTCGTTATTATAATAAAATACGAAAATAAATTATACACATAAATTAGGTAGCAAAGAGTATTTTAATGAATTGACGAAAAAAATCATCGGTTTACGTAACAGAGTCAACACAGACTCAACCTTTCACTACGTGCTTAGATACAAACTATCAAATTCCCTTGCGGGTGAACGCTCGAAGCGGATTTATTTAAGTGAGTGTCGGCGTTTATTGAAAAGATTCGGCCTTGGCGGAGAGTTCAAAGGTGACTTTAACGAAATGAATAAACTCAATTCTTGAGGATTGAAGTGAGGTATATTTATACAATCTTTTTTGGAAAGTAAAAAAAATAAGGGGCTGAATACGAACATGACATCCATTTTAAAATCCAATCCATGGATTATTTGAACAAGAAACGATTTTGGTATCATTTTCAAGGTTTATCGGGATGCTGAATATGATAATGATAAATTTATATTTCTTTTGTAATTCGAGATAAGGAATATAATTTTCCCCAAATTTTTTTTCATACGAGTTCACGAAACAGTAACAGCAGTGTCGCCCAAGAGGACACTGCAAATAAATCTTGTCCGCCCTGTTGGATTCCAAAATTGATGAAATTTTCGTCCTCAGCACCCTCAAATAAGCGTATAATTATAGTTATTTAAGAGTAATTTTAAGCGTATAATTATAGTTATTTACCACTTTTTTAAATTCGCCTACATTCTCGCTTGGAAGAACGTTCTTGAGTAATTAACCGCAAAGTTATCGCAGCGAGAATGTTCACGATAACCCCTCATCAGCAGGTACTAGTAAAACAAAAACTGAAAACATAGTGTTGTTTTGTAAAGTTACGCTCGACCCAATCCGACGATTTTTTACGTATTGCTTGTATAAAAAAAAAAAACGTCGCCTAACAAATTGTCCACGTACCAAGTCCAAGTTCGCCAAATGCCCGATATTGTGAGAACGTTAGCAAGCGATAGAAGTAAGGCCACAATTTAACTATTTTTAAGAATATTTTTTAAACTTTAATGTCGTGTAAATAACCACCCCTGAGTCGGGCGTAGCAAAACAGCACAATGTATATTTTTGAACGGAACCCACGCTGTGCGAGCCCGACTCGCACTTTTCGGGGTATTTTTTTTACTATTTCAACAATTAAGTTAGTCAAACTTCATCCTTTTTTAACCGACTGTACCATAAGGAGATATTTTAAATTATCTTAGATTCCCGCTCCGGAGAATATTCAAGATAACTTAACCGCAAAGTTCTCGCTGCGAGAATGTTCTCGAGAATACCCCATCGCTAGCTCAGTGTGGCGGCAATTTGACAACATTGTCAACCGCCCCGCTACCGACCTGCTCGTCCCTTTAGGTAAATTTCGACCACTTCCTACTATGACATTATTCAAAGTGACAAGCTCCCATTTCAACCACTTCCCAATTCGACAACATTTTACTTAAATTTAACCTCGTAACTCGTGGGCAGGCCTAATAGAGCTACCTCTGATTTCTGAATTGAGAATTTCACTAATCAAATACTCAAGTCTCGTTCTGTCTCTGCAGATGTCACAAAAATGAACGTGACAGAACGATACTTAGGTATTGACTTAATGCATTTATCAATTCAGAAACCAGCGCTTAATAACTCTAGAGAGAGAAGGTTGGTTAAGTGAAGTGGTTATTCGCCCTTGACTCACAGTCGCAATGTTAACTCACAGTCGCAATGTTAACTCACAGCCGAAATGTTAACTCACAGCCGAAATGTTGACTGACAGCCGAAATGTTCTCGAATTGAGAAATTGGGAAGTGGTCAAGAATGGGAATTGGAGAGTCGTCGACGTGGACTTAAAAGTTCATCGCTGACTCATACAACCCCGCTGCAACTCGGCAAAAAATATACATTCAAATATGGATTTCAGGTTGTGCTCAAATAAAAACCATAATTTATTAAATATTTTGTGCCGAGCCGGAGCGGGGTTGTATAAGTCAGCGATGACCTAAAGGCTTCTGTCCTGCTTGTGGGGAGCCTCGCTATATAGTATATACCTGACACAGGTATGGCCGGCACCCGGTCAACGATCTCCCACAGCCTGGTTGCTGCGCCGATTCCCTTGTTCAGCTCTGTATAGAAGCTGCTCAGGCCGCCGATGCTGATGCCCACGTACGCGGCATACAGCAGGAACGAGGTCAGGTTGCCGACGGTCAGCTGTTCCGTGGCTACCATACCGCCGCCGTAGTAGAGGACTAGGATGATTATTGTGTTGCCTGCCAGCCCCGTCTGGGACAGAGAATATAAACAAACAAATAAATAAATAAATATAGGAGATAATCTTACACAAATCGAACTAGAATCGAATCGAACTAGCTCAATAGGGCTTGTGTTATGGGTACTAGACGATGATATATTTAATAGAGATAAATACTTATGTAAAACAACCAAGACTAAGAAATAAATATTGATCCTCATCACACAAATATTTGCCCTTGCCGAGATTCGAACACAGGACCGTCGGCATCGTATGCAGGGTTACTAACCGCTAGGCTAAACGGGTCATCAAAACTTCTGGAGCTACCATGTCACCTTATCTCTTACCGGATGAAGGCACTAATTGCCATGTTAATACAAGCTTCTTTGGCACTAAGTAAGCTGTTAACTCTCTCTCTCTCTCTCTTTCACTCCACTTTACCCTCTGCGAGAAGGAGAGTAGGTCACAGCTCACTGAGAGCCAAAGAGTTTGCTTAAAGCATAAATGAGTTTGTGGCAGCAGTACTAGAGGTGCGGGAGGGGTTTATTTTCTTGAGTGTTCATGGCGCGTTAAAGAATGATTCATAATTTCTTTATTGCAAATAAATAATTACAGAGAACAGGAAATACATAAATATAGTATACAAAGGCTAGCTTATCTCTAACCAGAGATCTCTTCCAACTAAGTGAGGTTATAGTTCAGAGCGGGATAAGGATTGTATGCAATATCAGCCCTCTCGCATGGCCACACTGACACATAAACCTACCCACTCCAATAACAATCGTTTAGATGACGACCTCTGTGGCGTGTTCATGGCGCGTTAAAGAATGATTCATAATTTCTTTATTGCAAATAAATAATTACAGAGAACAGGAAATACATAAATATAGTATACAAAGGCTAGCTTATCTCTAACCAGAGATCTCTTCCAACTAAGTGAGGTTATACTTCAGAGCGGGATAAGGATTGTATGCAATATCAGCCCTCTCGCATGGCCACACTGACACATAAACCTACCCACTCCAATAACAATCGTTTAGATGACGACCTCTGTGGCGCTGACTACCAAGCGAAAGGTGGGGATAAAGAAAACAATAACCCCAGGTCTTAGATGTCTATATGCGTGTGATGTCGCTGTTTCTGGTTCCCACGACGCAGGGTATCATCCTAGTGTGGGGTCAGAATGCCTGTATATAAATGTTTATGTTTATCTTTATGTTTTATTTACATTATGCTTATTATTGTTGGTCCACCTTCCGACATCGCCCATTGCCAAGTGTCCTGCCCACCCCCACTTCAGTCTCGTGATGGCCACACAGAACTGCACGTCTCGTGATGGCCACACAGAACTGCACGTCTAGTGGACTGACCGCCAGCCAGATGGATGGATGATGTCATCGTGACAGTTGGCAGAAACTAAATGTGGCAGGCTCAGGACAGGAGTTGGCGAGGTAAACACGAGGCCAGTACCCATCAGGAGGTGAATGTGGGCTGTTTGATGATTAAGTATTTTTGCCTATAACAATAATTAAATATAACTTTTTTAACTAACCATGCCATAAAAACTGCCCACAGCCAAAGACTCCTTGTATGCTAGTTGTAAAATGTGCTCTATCCTCCTGCCGTACGACTCACATTCCAATTTCTCTTTACTGAATGCCTTCACCGTCTTGATGTTGGATATTTTCTCTTCGGCTAACTGTAACAAATCATATTAGATTAGGTAGGTAGGTACCCATCACTAGGTTGAAATGAGACAGATTATTAATATGACATGTTGTAATAAGTATTTGCAGTAAGCGCAGCTTTGTAAGGGCGAGCGCAAGGTAGGTGATGTCTTTGGAGAACTTCTCTATGGACTCCAATTACAGAAAAATATAGAACCAACCACAGGCTATACAGGCCACAGGCTATACAGGCCACAGGCAGGAATCTCGCTATCGCTATACTATAGTGTATTTGATTGCAGTCCATACAATTTATTTTATGTTTATTTTTAGGTTTTTTGTGAAAATAAGGTTTTAATGATATTCGGGGAATCTAAGCATTAACTTAAATCACTACGTCAAATCTCAAACCGGTTTAATTATTTCTTAGTAAAGTTTACAAGGCGTGCTGCACAGTGGCTAATAATTAAACCAGAACAGGAATTCCGAGTCCATTACTATTATTGCTGCAGGATAGGACATCAAAAAAGAGCAAGCGATATTTCTAAACAGCCCAACTTTAATTACGATCAATTATGGGTTCAATTTGCATATTTGCTTCTTCTTTTGTCTTTTGCCACTTGTTCCCATCTCTCATCACAATATGTATTTAAGCACTGAACCGGTAAACTACGTACCACCTAAAATTTTATTGTGAAATAAGTAAAAGCCGATAATTAAAAGTCCTTAGTAATTTACACGTAGGTAAAGTATTTTGTACTTACATCTACTTACGCAAAGCTAAAACTTTTTGGTGGACAATCAATAAATGTATGACAAAGGAGTTTGAATGATCTATGGCTACCAACGGCATCTAGCGATAGGAAGCTGAATCCACTTCTCATAAAAATTGATCTTTGATTTTTGGCTGTTTACCCTTATTTAATTTTTACCTAAACCTCGAGAATAAATGTGAATAGAAATTATTCAAACTGGTCGGGACGTTTAAAAAATTTAGTAAGACTGTTACAGAAATTCATTTTTATAAGTATAGATGAGGTTCAATAAATAAATATGTGATGTGATGATAGATGTGTACGTGCAAGTAGTAAAAGACACGGAGTTTCTGTTATGAAACCGATCAGTGAAGCAATTTACTAACTAGTTTACTTTGAGTCACATCATGTTTAATGAAATAGGACGCCGCGCACGGCACTAAAAGTTGAAATCACATCGGTGATTTACCTCCGATTTCTGAATTGAAAATTCCACTAATCAAATACTCCGTTCTGTTTAAAAAAAGCACGGGACATAACGATAATTAAGTATTAACTTACTGAATTTCTCAATTTAGTCAGTATGTAATGTGTCAACAAATTCAGTTTCCAAGCTGTTAAGTTTATTTTCCGTGCACGCACAACTAGTTTCGAACTATTATCTGCTAAAATTTGTCTGATTGCACCACAAATTAGACTGATTTCACCACAATAAGTGTCAGAACGCTCGTGTTGTATGAAAACATACAATAATGAGGTGATATTTTTTTGAAGTCAAATGGTGTTTATTCATTCCATTGCTCAAATATATCAACGATTATGAGGTTGAGGCGCAGATTATGTCGTTAATTTTCTTAAATATTTACTTTTACTTCTTTTTTTGTTAACATGACCACTGACCAGCAAAGACATCGAGCTTCACATCATGGAAAGGTCGATTAGAGTAAACGTTCCGCCATATATGACATATAATGTCAGTCTTGTGATCCAAGATTTACCTTTAGAAAAACCTTGTTTCGCTGCGCGGAATGAGTTCTCTCTTACAAACTTACAAACACTAAGCGACAGTGTCCTTCCCCACTTACCTCACTGGTCTCGGCCAAGCCGTCCTGCAGTTGCCTCGTGATGTTCCTCACGAAGCGGCCGTAGACGACTGCCAGCACCGACACCGGCGGCACCACGCACAGCCCGATCAGGGCCAGAGAGGGCGACATGTAGAACTGGAACATGTAACAGTTTATGTTATCTGTGCTTTCAATTTTTAACCTCCGATGAAACAGAGGGGTGTTATAAGTTTGAAGAGCCTGTCTGTTTGTGTGAGTAATCTGTTCGAGGTACCCTAGCGGTCAAATGAGTAGACAGCTTTTAATGTAGTTTTTTGTAATTATTACGATGGTTCTGAGCCATATATGGGAGTTTTGCGTTTACCAACACACTTAGCGATTCATTTTTAGGGCTCCGCATACTAAGGAAAAAGGAATCCTTACAGGATCACTTCGTTGTCCGTCGGTCTGTCCGTCCGTCTGTCAAGACCCATATTCTCAGGAACGCGTTGAGGTATAACGTTTAAATTAATATCAAATACTCAAGTGTGTTGTCATTTGGAGCTGTGATAAAATGAAATCTCTAGCTAGGTCAACGCATTCAAAAGATACCGCCGTTTAAGTAACAACTTTGCTGAATTTGCTTGATACTTGCCAGGGAATCAAAAAAATCAAAACCTATAGGTTACTTCCTGATAACCTAGAATCATGAAATTTGGCAAGAACAAGAAGCAGGTCTTACCCAGCTATGAAAAAAATTGAAAACCGTAAACTTAAACCGTAAATGTCTTTTTTTTCCATCCAAAAAAAAGACATTTGTGCGGAATCCTCGGTGCGCGAGTGTGACTCACAGTGCTTGGCCGGTTTTTTAGGGTTCCGTACTTTAAAAGTCCCTCACTCGTGTGTCCGTCCTACTGTGTATATAAGTATATTAAATGACCGAATTATGCACCGAAATTGGGTGAGCCAAATACGATTGTATTACGAAAACACATTAATTTTGAATTTGGGGGACCTTTTTTTTTTATTATCAGATGTCTTTATCAGAAGTAATTCAATTGTGTCGTGTAACATGTCAAATGCCACATTGTTTGTTTTGGATTGATGCGAACTTTGTAATAGGTAAAATATTTAAGAAAAGAGACAAAACAAACCATTCTCTCCTTTAGGTCTAAATCTAAAAATAACGGAAATCTTAGGTCTTCAAACAAGTATTACAGGAAAAATATTGAGAAATATATGGTTTAAATTGGGGAGGCACAATCAGAAAATAAACAATCAAAACTTTAGAGTGTGACATGTATCATTAAAGGCTTGTTACAGGGATCGCAAATGGTTTTTTGACGTGATATCGTCTTATAAATCCATGAACGCCGGCTGCACGCACGACAACGCATGACTCATTGTCACGTTGCGCCTGAGTCAAACGTGGAAGCGTGAGCGCGGAACAAGCGATAGAGAGGCTCGATCGGCCTAAGCGTTTCTTATGACGTTATCATGTAAAAATATCGTCGGTTTTAAAGACAACCAATTTTTTTCCACAGAATTTGAACTTTATTACCAAGCAAAATCGCGGGCCATTTTTTGATCTACCCACAGACGAGTGGATATAGTTATTTCCTTAAATATTATAGGTAAAACATTGAGAAATGTATGGTTTAAATATGGGGGGTGGGGGGTATTTATTGAGGATAAAACTGTTTTTTTTGTGCGGTGGTTCGGAACACTTCGTGAGCGAGTCCGACTCGCACTTGGACGATATAGGTAGATGTATAATAATAATAGAACGTTTATTTCGGGAAACTTGTACCCATATATTACATTAAATTAAATTAGTACACATTTAGATAAATAAAATAACCACTTACACTTAAAATTAGTATAAAAATTATTAATATCGATTTATAATCGTAGTTTATGTGACTGCTACTGCTACATAATAGAGGACATTAATACTCGAGAGTGGCATTTTCATATGCTTTGTACAAACTTTCGAAAACGGTCGCTAAGGATGCAGTATTATTAGCTTACAATGGATACGTAGACTCAATTCTGCGATTTGGAATAATGTTCTGGGGTAACGGGGTAGGAAAAGAAAAAGTCCTCGTAGCTCAAAAAAGGTGTGTAAGGTCTATATGTGGCTTACGTCGCAGAGATAGTTGTAAGCCTCATTTTAAGAGGCTAAATATTTTGACGTTTCCATCATTATATATTTACGAGGTAGCTAGTTTTGTCAAAACAAATTCTAATCTATTTGATAATTATTTAAGTAAACGTCATAAATCTAAAATTCATATGCCACAACATAATACTGCTTTATTTAAAAATAATATCTATGGCATGGCACCTATTGTTTATAACAAGCTACCAGATACTGTGCGCAATATAGAACATGTAATACTATTTAGGAAGGAATTGAGAAAATTACTTATCAATAAGACATATTATACAATAAATGAATACATAAATGATCCAACAATATAATAATGATAATAAATATACATGTAATTATAGGTAGGTACTGACTTATACTTAATTCAAAATACAGGGATGATTTGTCATAGAAAATGATTTAATGATGTTGCATGCACTTTATTCTTACTATAAAATATTTGTATGCCTTACGGCGAAACATAGCGATCTTCACCGACTGTAACAACCTAAACCTATGTTTGACAAATAAAATATTTGATTTGATTTGATTTGTGGATGTAAGAAACGAGCCGAAAGCGAGTTTCATAATAAAATCACTCGAGAGTTCTAATGCCTAATTAATAATTATATACAGTTGCATACACTAGTTTATCTACACACATATCATAAGCTCTCTTTGATGTGGTCAGGGACCGCATGTTCGACCGGCATTGTGGCATTGATCATTGCTCTGCAGTTGTTTAGCTTGTCCTGTAGTACCAACTTCACAGACAAACTAGGGGCGGTACGCAGGCGGGCGTCGGCGTTTGAAATTTGAATGTCAGAATTTGACAAATTTTGGTACATTATGGTCATAATGATCAATATTCGGATAAGAAATTAGTTTTTACCAAGAAGTTTATCATCATGCTGGTCGTAACGTGTGGTTTTTGGACGCAGCAAAGAGGGTTTATGATACGTGTGTAGATAAAATTAATGAATAATTGACATTGACTGGAAATGGGACCCCACGCTGCTAGCACAATGTCTAGCTGGGAAGCTTGTGTGCAGTCGTTGCCAACACCACAGCAGCGGTGAATCCCATCTGTCAGCAAACATACACAGCTCCTTCGAGGGTTGTACCCTGTAGTTTATCAAATGTGACTGCCCTGCTTTTAATATAAGAGTCAACATACGACGCTCCACATCTCCGTAACCCCTTGTTGCCTGAAACGTAGTACTTGATAGTGGTGTGCAACCGTTTCTATCTTTTAGCCTCAGACCAATAGATTCATCATCATCATCTTGTACAAAGACGACATTCGCATCCCGACAGGGGGGAAGAAATAGGGCTTGAACTTGAAGTCAGTTTTTTTATAAACAACACAGCGTCACTCCAATTCTGACATTGATATTATTTGTGTTACAGAACACTGGTTGAAGGAAAATATGATGTCTTTTAACATAAATAATTACAAAATTATCATTGTTACAATAGAAAGACTGCAGATAGAGGTGGTTCTTTAATCTTAGTGAAAAATAATATTAAGGTGAAACAACGCAAAGATATTCTTGCACTTACTGTTGAAAGACAAATAGAGGTATCCTGTGTTGAGTTGGATAGCCATATTATTGTTTGTGTCCACATGCCACCGAGGGATGAAAAAGGCCATGGCAATTTCGAAATATTTGAGAATATTATGGAGGAAGCCCTCTCTAAACTATGTAATAACAGAAAAAAGTTAATTATTTGTGGCGATCTTAACGTAGATTTGCTTGTAGGAACAACAATGAAACAAAGATTAATAACTTTATTCAAATCTTTTAACTTATGTCATGTATTTTTAGAGCCAACTAGATTTACACTTACCAGCCAAACTTGCTTAGATAACGTTTTTTGTGAATGTGCATTCACAAGTAAAAGTGTAATTAGTTAATTACACTATTACTTGTGAATGCATTGCTTACCTTCCGATCACAGTGGTCAAACAGTTTCATTCCCAATCGCTATTAAGGATAAGACTGGTCCATCATTTTATAGGCCTATTACATCCCATAGACTAGAGACATATACGAAAAACTTAGATATAAATTTGCCAGTACCGGATTTTAATGAACAGAACCCAAACAAAATCTACTCAGACTTCTTCAACATTATTCAGACAGAATTCAATAAAGTTTTTAAATTAAAGAAAGTCAGTGACTACAACGGTAAATCGAAATTTAATGACTGGGCAACGTTTGGAATTCGTAAAAGTAGAGTTATCTTATATGACCTTTATGATCAAAAAACCTATAACTTTGATCGAAAATTTCATGACTATGTTAAAAAATATTCCAAAACTTTCAAGTTGGTTTGTAGGACTGCAAAAACTTTACACATTAATAGAAAAAATCAAAATTCAAATAACAGAGAAAAGAAGAAAGAAATTCATGAGAACAGTTTGGCAAATAATAAACCGTGAAACTGGCAAAGTTATACCAAGGGACAATGATTTCTGCCTAAAGATAGGTGATGATGTTGTTAAATCCAGCGATGATGTTGCTCGAGCTTTTGAAACATTCTTCACCAATGTACCCCTACTCACAAAAGATCGTCTCAATTCATCTCCATATGAAGCAGAGACTTTATTAAAAAATAACACGAGCGTCAGTAAGGTATATTTAAAATTTCATCATGTATATCCCCAGGACATTGTCAAAACGTTTAAATTACTTAACTTAAAAAATACGGAAAACCTGTGGGGTGTATCAGTCAAAGTCAGTGGTTCAGTAATTCTAGTTATAGCCCCACATTTAGCTTATATATTCAATAAATGTGTTGACGATGGGGCTTTCCCAGACCTCATGAAACACAGTAAACTGATACCTCTGTTCAAATCGGGAGATAAGGGTGATCCTTCAAAATTCAGACCAATATCTGTTCTTCCAACACTAAGTAAAATATTTGAAAAGATTCTACTCAATCAAATGCTCTCACACTTCAACCGTACCAAACAACTCCACGCCAAACAATACGGTTTCACTAGGGGTAAATCGACTACGGATGCAGGTATTACCCTTAAATCTCATATTTATTCTGCATGGGAGGCCGCAGAGGATGCTATCGGAGTTTTTTGCGACCTGTCGAAGGCGTTTGATTGTGTTGTTCATAATACGCTATTAATTAAATTAAATCATTACGGAGTTCAAAATAAAGCGTTGGATCTACTAAGATCATACCTAAGCAATAGAATTCAAAAGGCAGAAGTTAACGGCGTTAAATCTGATGGATCGGGTGTAAAAATTGGCGTTCCACAAGGTTCCATATTAGGTCCTTTCTTGTTCCTGATATATATTAACGATCTGCCTTTCATGGTGGAGAAATTAACTGACATAGTGTTATTTGCTGATGATACTCCAATATTCTTCAAAATTTAAAGACAAAAAGCAGATTTTGATGATGTTAATGGTGTATTGTCTTTAACCTTGAATTGGTTCACAGTTAATAATTTATTGTTAAACGCTGGTAAAACCAAGTGTATCAAATTCTCACTTCCAAATGTCAGGCAAGTTGAGACCAGTTTAGTGTTAGACAACAGCACGTTAGAATTAGTAAATGATACGAAGTTTCTTGGAATAACCATTGATAGCAAATTGCAGTGGGGACCCCACATAGATAAATTTGCTGGTAAATTAAGTTCTGCGGCTTACGCTGTTAGGAACATCAGACAAAGCACGGACGTGGCTACATCTAGGCTAGTATATTTTAGTTACTTTCATAGTGTGATGTCCTATGGTATCTTGTTGTGGGGGAAAGCAGCGAATATTAAAACTATTTTTATTTTACAGAAAAGAGCTATTCAAGCAATTTATAATTTAAAACGAACAGACTCCTTAAGAGAGCTTTTTAAAGAAATTGACATACTAACAGTAGCTAGTCAATTTATTTTCGAAAATATAATGTATGTACGCAAGAACCTTACATTTTCCAAAATTAGCGATAGCTGTAATGTTAACCTAAGAAATAATCACAGACTGTGTGCGCCCCGATTTAGACTCGCGAAGGTTAGCAATTCTTTCAAGGGTCAGTGTATTCTCTACTATAATAAGATACCTCTGGAGATTTTGAAATTGCCATTTGAGCAATTTAAAAAGCATGTTAAAGCAACTTTGTCAAAAAAGGGTTATTGCAATGTTCAAGATTACTTAAATGACAGGACTGTATGGGGTTAATCTAGCTCAACACAGGCCTTGCTGTTAATAATTTTGTAATTATTTATTCCTTCTTATTAATCATAATAATTAAATTTTTCATATTTGTAATAGTAAAGCACAACCTATTTTTAAAAGAGATCTAAAAATCAATCTGTGGGAGTTTCTGCGCCCTTCTTCTCCCACAGTGGTCCAATGTAGAGAAGTGGCAAAATTGACGTTTGCTAAGTATATGTAAATATCTACAGTAATAAAGTACTTTGACTTTGAATTTTCCCATACGGGTGGCAGCGCACAGTTGCGCTGCGCCCACGCTAAGCCAGTACTTGCTCAACGGATTAACATAAACGTGAAAGAAGTAATGTAGATAGAGATAAACTAACCACTGGCCGGCGAGACAGCGAGCGTAACTTACGATGCGAGTGAGCGTGCCATCGTACCTATGATGTAGTGGATGGGCGCGCCAAGTTATCGTAGTTTATCTCTTAGTTGACCAGTTAAAAAGGAACAAAAGATTTAGCTAAATGGACGCACTGGAACAGATCAAAAATTGGTTTTTAAGATTTGACCGAAAAGTATGAATAATCTAACAGTAAAAACTGTTGAACAATATTATTTTAGTAGTGTATCTGTGCGTGCAGAAAAAGTATGACCTTGGTATGAAATAAAATTACCAAACCTTGGGCGTTTACTGTTTGAATTATCGCTTTGTGGTTCCCAGGGGTATCCTATGAAGAACCAGGGCAACATATTATGTGACGGTACGTAAATCTGCATTATGTTGGATACTCACCATCATCCCAGTCCCAGCTACAACCATGAAGAAAGAGCGCAGCCCATCACCAACATTCTGACTTAGGTTGCGACCAACTAGCTGGGTGTCAGCAGAGAGTCGGTTCACGAGCTCACCAGACGACGTGGTACCGAACCAGGCAGCTTCTTGCCGCAATATGGAGCTGTAGACATTCTTGCGTAGGCTTTGTGTCATTCTTTGGCCTGAAAGACCGGTCAAAATATATATTTTTAAGAACTTTAAAAATGCTAATGTTGTACTTGATAGTTAAGAAAATTCCTAGAAGTAATGCCATATTTTGGTTTGTGTTTGGTCCACGGCCCTTTGATGTTGGAAAAAAAGCCGCCCATACTGCAATCGTATCTAGGTCCATGGATTTTTAATTACATAGAGATGTTTTAACAGCCAGATGGTTTGGATAAAAATCGATTGTAAATCCCTTTGCATCAATCAATAACCATCCATTGGATTATAACCCAGATATAATTTTTTTAGAAGATTTTCTATAAAAACTTGTTTTAATGATTGTAAGTAATTCATATGCTTCCCGCGCCCGCATACCTCTAAAGCCCCTCAAGTTTTGAAAATTAGCCAGTTAAGCTAAGATGCTTCTAATATAGTGAATATGTACCTAAGATAAGATAAGATAATTTATTGGTAATTGTACATTACATGTCAGATATAACAATAATCATTCGAAAACATTGTAAAAAACAATAACCACAGTAGGTATTTATGTATCTGTATGCATACATGTGTGGTAAAATGTCCACAGTAATTAATAAATCATATAATAAGTTAAAATTATCAAATAAATTCATAAGGTTCTAGTCAAACTTAGTACTGTCTTCAAAAAAAAAAAAAAAACATTAAACTTATTCTATTTATTTTCTTCCTGTCAATGAATTCCACCACTGTGTAGAAAGCTTGCCCTGTCAGCCATTTTTTGGGGTGACGTCTAAATTAAAGAAGAAAAGTGTTGAATCTGATAAGTGAGCTACTACTCAATAGGTAAGAAATAAAAAACTTATGTTATGAGAATTACTATTTTGACAAATACTGCGATTTCAAATATTTTTATATATATTAGAAAAAGCACCTTAACTTGGCCAACTTTCAAAAGGTTAGGAGCTTTTTAGTCTCTGAAAAGGAACGATAATATTGTAGGAAAGCAAGGGACAAAAACTATAAATAGCGCATAATGCACTCCCATACTTTCTTACGGTACTTATTACCATTCCCTTTCGGAGAGTTTACAGCCCTTAGCTTTAAAAATTGGCCTAGATGCTTCTAATGTAGTTAATACTCGTATGTACCTAAGAAAAGTATTGACACCGAGTGAATAAAAGTATTATACAAGATGGTTGTTTGTTGTTTGTTTTCAGCGTTTCAGCGTTTTTAATTGTTTTGTCTAATGGTACTTTTTCTTTAAACAATAAAACCCCTAAAAATTCCCTGTACTCAAATGTAATACCACTATGGGTGGCATTGATTAAAGAACCGTGGACTTAGAAACACATACCCATAGGTGGGGGGTTATATAAGGTTTTTATTTAAAAAAAAAAATCCAATGGATGGGTATTAATTGAAAGAAATTATTATAGATTTTTATCTAAAACCATCTGACTATTGTCTCATCTCTACAAAAATCCGTGGAGCTAAATACAATTGCAGTATGGGCGGCATTTTTCCAACATCAAAGGGCCGGTGACCTAGATACACAAACCCAAATATTTGGAAGTCTTAAAATTAAATTTATTTTAAATATATATATGTCACCGGAAAATAATACGATCCGCAAGTTTATAAATTTCCTAGGAAATTTATAAACTTCCTTCTAGATTATATTAGGCTAGGTTAGGTTAGGTTAGGTTTGGCGTAAGAGGCCCCTAAAAGGGAGCCGGAGTTATGGGCGTTCAGACTTCCAACTCTGAACGCCTATGACTCCAAGACGACGACTGGGAGGGCACCTGAAGCTCTCCCAGGGCGGTCGCTGGCGGTCGCAAGCGGTCGGGGCGGGGGCCCTTGATCGCAACAGTGCGCCGCGAGGAGTTTACGACGGGATTGGTTGTGGCCGTTCCCGTCGTGAAGTGGGAGGAAGTTGAGATGCTTCCTCCCTGGGTGCTGGGGACAGTTCCGGTGCGTGTCACCAGCGGTCCCGGAGCTGCCCTCACCATGCACCATGACGGCCACCCCGGGGGTTTTTAGTGGGTGCAAGCCCCACATAACCGCCCTGGCGCCCCCGCGCCTCGGCGGTATCCGTCAGGGATTTACCCCGGGCAACAAAAAAAAAAAAAAAAGGTTAGGTTATGTTAGGTTAGGTTAGGTTAGGTTAGTATATATATAAACTTGCGGAAAAAATATTAGGAAATTTATAAACTTGCGGATCGTATTATTTTCCGGTGACATATATATATATATATATATAATATGTGTCTGAAACATATTAAAATCCCATTGCGTAAAATCTCATAACCCCCTAGTCAGTGTAATTTGCCGAATTTATCAATGTCCCTTTTCCTGTGTCTGTGTTAATGACATATTATTTTAATTTATATTTGTGTTGTGGGTCACATTTCGGCTTCGTCCAATCTCATCCTGTCTAAACTTGTCCTTTTCTATATGCATTGCAAGGGTAGATTTTGTCACAAAAGTGCTATTTATCATCATATTTATCATCAAAAAATACTTTTTATCATTATCACATATTAATTTTACAATGGCAGTCTTGATCTTTCAATCTTGATTCCAATCAGGCTATGTAAGGGGCTGGGCCTGGTATTCCTTAATACAGACTATTATATAATCTAGCTAGGATTCCTTTGTGTTTCTATACCTAAAATATTCCATTGCATTTGGGAAATTAAATATGTATGTAGTAAATGTATATTTGGATGTAAATTTGAAAGCAGGCAAAATTAAATGCAAAATCAAATGTTTCCTTTAGATTCAAATTCGATATAGAAAATAATATGAATCTAAACAGCATACGAGAAATTCCAATTAGAATCCAACAAGGGCCCCCAAAATGTATTGGCCAAACAGCAGGGGATAACACCAATTCTTCAAAGTGGCGCCTCACTGACGAGTGGTTGAGTACTATTATATATTGTAATAGTGATAACATTTGTCTGAGTGAGATAAATGTTATTGTTTTGACATGATTCTCTAGGAGTACCCAAAATTTGTTGATAAGGTATGAACTTTTGATAAGATATTGATAAAATTGTGAAATGCACTATAAAAGAGATAAAGTAACATGACCGAATGTCGTATTATACAACATTCTAGACACCTAGGTCATAACAATAGGTCCTAGGGCCAACTAGGGAAGAAAATTGGATGATTAAGGCAGTAGACCACGCAAAGTGGTGGCCATTAGTGGAGGGATATGTCCGTCAGTGTATAAGAACATGCTGAAGTAGAATATTTATAAAACAAAAAAATTATAGCAGTTTTACCTGCCATTGTCATTAAATAAACTCGTCCGAAGTTGCACAGTGCACCTACAAGAAACACTCCGCAAAGCATGAGACATAAAGAGTCTAGCTTCTCTCTGGCAGCCCCCAAGTCTGTTGTGCTGTCGTAAATGATGTCCAGGACCTTGCCGAGAGAGAAAGGAACAGCCATTGTCACACTTGACGACACTATTAGGAAACCAATGGCACCTGGAAGAAACAAAATTGTCAACTAATAATTGAAAAAAGTTGTATGAATGTTTTAAAAAGAAACTTTTGTGGCACAAAATTAAATATAAACTATTAATTTCAGTTAGATGGTTGTTGTTGTTGTTGAGAAGCATTTGCAACCTTAATTTTCATATGAAAATAATGAAAGAAGACTCAACAAAATTGTGGTGCAACATCTGAGTGATTATTTTATAATAGATTTTTGTACATGTTTTTGCAATAAATACATAAAAGAGTATAAATTCGTACCAGCTAAATTCCATTTCTCAGGCTCGGCTAGCCCAAATAATCTCCTTAGTTCGGACGTTTTTAATTTTACGTTGATCTTTTTTGTCGCTTCCAAGTTGGGTTTGTTTTTCAGGATCTCGATGGGCTTCGGCTTATTATCGGAGTCAACCTGACTTGTGTAGTATCGTGAACTCGTCCAAAAAACAGAGTTTCTAACGAAGGAAGGCCTTACATACTTTTCTAACACTGAAACTTTGTTGTGACTAGAATATAACCTGAATACGCACTGATTACACAAATTAATGTGATTTGGAATGCGCGATAACAAACTTCTCTGTTTACTAGATATTTTTACATTCAAACTGATATGAAAGAGTCTTTGTAACATTTTTGATTGAATTTTTAATAGTCAAAACCACAGCAAATCTGGAATTCTCATTGAGAAATTTGTGATATCTGTCAAAGTCAAAACACGCAGAAAATGACCACAGACAACTCAACTTAAGGAAAAGGGTGCGTTCTCGAAGGTTGCATGTCGAAAATATACGGATACGTTCCAATATTTTTTCCATTTTTCATACAAACTTATGTTCAATTCGTTTTGTTATTCTTATCGATTCCACCAAATAAAGAATATGGATTTTCACAACACAGATCTAAACTACATACAAAATGGTACCACTCTCTATTAATATTAAAAACGTAATGTTATAAGTTGAGTGCGTTTCTGTGCGAGTGTTATCTCTAAACCGAGACAATTTAGTGCGTGCTCTAAATTGTCTCAGTTATGAGACAATCCGTCACTGTCACCAAAAAATGGGCAAATTCAATGCCCGGTTGCCAGATTCACATTAATTATAATTCCCCGCTTTCAAAAAATGTGACAGTAGGTACAGTACGCCGGCGTGTCGCCTGCAAAGATGTGAATAAAATCCGACCACGCGACACAATATAGCGAAGAATTTGAAAAACTGCAGTCAACTCGTGCGCGGACTAGGTATATGTATGTAGGTAACTACAATCGGTAAAATTTTACTTAAGTACTATATTCATTTCGTTGTAATGAGGTGTGCAAACGATGGCTGGTAGACACTTTTCTTACCAAAGTGTTTTTCGTTTTGCGAGGAAATTGATAGTTTTTGTGATAAAAATGATTTAATTTTGAGGTTATTTTTTCGAACCAAATATTTTATGTTTTAAGTATTTTTTGTTGTTCTTGCTTATTCAACCTAACACGAAGGATAAAGGGGGCTTTGCTTCGCTCACCCAAGGGGGTGTAGCTTAAGTGAAGGGTAAAGGTACCCTTCACCTAAGCTACCGCAGTTTTTTGCCCTGATATTTGCGTGTCGAAATTATATCAATTGAACGAGTGATCTTAACTGAATAAATGGATGGAAAAGGGAGAACATATGTGTAGCTTTGCCAGAAACGGAATAATAAAGAGAATGAAATCACTACCTACCGTTTTACTGAATAATAGCGTCATGTCAACCACACAGTATATTATTAGTCTTGATAATGTCAACTTTCGCCATTTAGAAAATGTTTTGTCTACACACGGTTAAAAAATTACAATATTATTGAAAAGGTAGGTAGGTAGGAGTGAAAGTAGTTCACAATGATGAAAATGAAAATCTTTATTTTATACACTTATTTTACATGACATAAGTTGCACAAGTCCCGCACTAGGTCTCCCCGTGGGTACTCGGCTCAACCATTACTTGCACAAAATAAAGACGCTTATAAGTAATATTTAACTGTCCATAATAATGATGTCCATAATAACCTCTTAAAATATTACACCTGTATTTCGGGTTATAAGAAATGATAAACTATGTAACTAAGTAAAGGAATAAAAATGCATGTTTCAACACTTCATATATTTTTTTATTAGTTATATTTAAAAAACACATATGACTACCTACCGAGACAAGATACAAATAATACATTAGTTCATTTATAAATATAAAATTTTGATCACAATTAAATACATATATTCCCTTTTACACGCGAACCTGCTAAGTTATACGCATATGATTATTTTTACATCGTTTGGTCGTTCCTTCCATTTAGAACTACAAAGGAGAAGTCCAGCCAGCAGCACATCTAACTTTACACTGGTTTAATTATTAATCCCAACACACCTGCTACAAATACAATATGAACACCTAAATTAGGAAACTGATGTGCCGTATTTTGTACATTGACTAATAGATAAATATGATATGATATATGATAATGGTAAATGACGAAATGAACACAGGAAGCGTGTATATCTTCAGCCATTATAAAACATGAATTAACTATTTTAACATTTAAATGCAATTTCAATACTATCGCGAATAGCTATATACGTGTAAGTGTATACTGTAGAATGTCACTAAGCACTATAGAGATGAATCTACATTATGTAACTTGTAATTATCTTTATGAGGCTGATTAAAAAAACAATATAAAGCAATATGTGCGAGGGATTCAGCACAACACTAATGTATAATTAGCTTTATCTTGGACAATCCGCCGCGAATATTTTATATTTGTGACAAAGCAACTTTTAGGTTTTAGGCCTATAATTATATTCGTAGGTATGATGTTTAGCATACATACCTATACTATAGCATACACCCTGTTTTTTGTTATTTTGTTACCGTGGCGGAAATCTTAGGTATAGGTAGTACAACAGATTGTAGACATTTAAAATTTTAAATGTTAAATAATAAATAAAATTATGTGAGAAGACATGACCAAAAAATTGTGTTGAGATCGAGTTGATATCGTAGTACCACTGCAAGTGAGATTGCACGCACGGGAATCCCGCGGCTCATCGCTATTTTATGTTAATAGTAGGTAGATATCTACGCGTTGACGCATTGCTATTTATGCTCACAATTTCGAGTTTTTATTTTATTATTTATTTATTTATTTTATTTAATATCGTTAATTTTGACAACCTAATAAATAGACAGTACTACTGATACATAGTTGCTACGCTTCGGGAATAAAATTAATAAAAAACAATGTGTATATATTCGCTTTTACCGTAACCGAGGAAAAGTAAACAGTTCTAGGTGGCTTTTAGACTTTTTACATTGACTTACTATTATTAAATCTGCCTTAGGTTTCTAAATTATTTATACATGAAAACATAAACATATTACTATAGCGAAAGGTCAGTGACCTGGTTTCAGTGGCAAAGTTGTACTTGCACTTTTATGTATCTTAATTAATTACCTACCTATTTGAAAAAAATAAAAAAGTATAAACAATTTGAAAGCAAAAGGTAATTAATGGTTATGTCACCGTTAGTTGATTAACTAACGTTTTTTTTTCTCGTTAGTTGGTCAACTATCGACAGATCGTAAACTGCGTACTGCATACTATATGACGCGTTAGTTGATAAACTACCCGTTAAATAGTAAAGTGGTTTAAACTTGAATTGCAAACGAAATACCTGGGCAAACATTGCGGTAGCTTAGGTGAAGACTAGAGGGGGCGAGTGCAGCCAAGCCCCCGAATAGTCTTCGTGTTAGGTTGACATGTAAGAACAAAAGAAACGTAAATTCTAAACCCTGTCGGTCTGGTTTACTATCTGTCGATAGTTGATCAGCGACTATCTTACGGTGACTAATACATCATCACGAACGTCGGCCTATGGTAGTGCAATGTCCACATCACTGCTGTTTACATACTAGACAAGTAAAAAAGCATAATACTGGAAAAAAAGCACTCAAATCCGCAGTTACACCAGCCCGCAAATATCTAAACAAACATTACCGTCATGCATCAATATAAATGTACCTTCATGTTATAAATTCATCCTACAAAATCCCTGTCATGCTTGGTCACCTAGGCTCGCTTACTGCGTATAGTATACCTTGTAGTATAAAGTCTTGGATCTCCAGAGACTGTATGTGTTGTCGAACTTCAGTAGGTAAACACCCTCAGCGGGGTATGTGTGCGAACCGGCGTACACCTGGACAAAAGATAAATGGAACTTGCTTGAATCCATCGCTGCACTCAGATTACTAATAGGAAATTGCAATTGAGATAATAAATAAATAAATATGAGAGAACAATCTAACACAAATCTAACTAGGCCCATAGTAAGTTCAACAAAGCTTCTGTTATAGGTACTAGGCGACTATATATTTAATAGAGATAAATACGTATGTAAATACATCGAAAACAACTAAGACTAAGAAACAAATATTCATGCTCATCACACAAATATTTGCCCTTACCGGGATTCGAACCCAGCACCGTCGGCTTAGTAGGCAAGGTCACTATCCGCTAGGCTAAACCGGTAGTCAGATAACTTGTCCCTTTGCCGTTAAGTTGGTAGGAATGAAACTATGTTGCTAGCTTTTGAAAAATGTTTTACCCTATGGCGAGAAAATATCATACTATAAATGTTCATAGACGATTCGAGACTTATTTAATTTACTAAATTGACGAGGTTGTAGATACCTACAAACCTGCTCTTTTATATTTTAAAAGCGGGGAATTTTGATCGGAGTCTGGCAACCAGATATTGCTTTTCCCCATTTTTTGACATTTGTGCACTACAGCCTACTTAACGGCGAAGGGACAAGTCATCTGAGAAACGCACTTTAATCACGTATGAAAGAATTTTCGTTGTCTAAATCGCACATCCAGGAGATCATCGACGCCTGTTCTCCGGCACGTCAGAAATGAAAATTCTTCTACTAAAATTAACTCACTCTTGACAATAAGATCGAGCTCAGATTTGTCTGTACCAGCCGTTTGCGTCGAGTTTTTGCCGCACCCGCACCCGCACCCCGCACGCATACGGTCAAGTATAAATAAGACACATAGGGAACTGACTTGCGTGCGGGGTGCGGGGGAGAGCAGCGGGAGGTAACGGCAAACCCGAAGCGAACGGCTAATAAATATCAGCCTAAGAATGACTATAACAATGGCACCGATTCCGGAGGCGACAAAACTACAAATAAAAAATGTTGGTTTGAAAATGGAATGTATGGCTACCGCACAAGAGCTGTCGGATTCAAGGATTCAAGGTTATCAGTTCGGTGCATTAGTTAGTTGGTTTCGACACCTGAAGAATCGCACAAAATAACTGGCTGAATGTGGGGTCAACTGTGCCTCTGCCACACCGTGTGGGAAAATCCGTGACGCTACGTGTGCTTGTGTGTATGTGTGTGAGACAATGATGAATCACTGTACATACATATATACAGAATGACATTCAATACGATGGCCATATTTTGGGGAACGATAGTACCTATCATTATGAACAACTTTCCCCAAGAAACATATATGTAGATGCAAGCGAAAAAAATATTTGGGTCTCCCAAGTAACTTATAGGTGATAAGGGTCAACGTACTGACAGACGTTTTTTTTTTCATTTGCGGCCATATGTTTCTTGGGAAAAGTTGTTCTTAAGGATGGGTACTATTATTCCCCAAGATATGTCAGCTTATTAAAAGTCACCTGTAACACAGTACCTCAGTGTGACAGTCCCGTCTGTAGATCGGCACCACAATACTGACGGGTGGCTTGCCAGCGGTGAGCGCGCTGCATTCCCGCTCGCCACCACCCACTTCCGGGTCCGAGGAGTGGACGTGCTCTGTGTTGGAACGGACAAAATAATTAAGGCCACACTGGCAAAATTCCCTTTTGATCTAGTTACCTTAAATACGGAATGCCAATGACGGCATTATACCTAAAAGGATGGTGTGCCTTGCAAGCTGTATGCCACACACAATGGAGAGATTGCCAATGCAGCAGTGAAATATGAAATTGACTAAGAAGCAGTTTGTCATAATTTAAATGACCTGTAGAGGTCATTTAAATTATGACAAACTGCTGTAGAGCAGTTTGCCCGATATACAAAAAGACTGAGGAAGCTGTAAGTCTAATACTTAGACTGACTGGGGATTTGTTAGCAAGTTGTAGGAGCAAGCACAACGATCACTACATCGGTGGTAAATAAGTAGTTTTATCTACACACGTATCATAAACCCTCTTTACTGCGTACAAAAACTGCACGTTACGATCAGCATAATGTTAAACTACTTGGTAAAAACTTATTTCTTATCTGATAAATTACACATTATGATAATGTGTAGTTTTTCTACATATTATGACATTCAAATTTCGAACGCCGACGCCTGCCTGCGTGCCGCTCCTAGTTTGTGTGTAAAGTTGGTACTGACATTCAAATTTGGAACGCTGACGTTGGTACTACAGAACAAGCTAAACAACTGCAGAGCCACAATGCCGGTCAAACATGCGGTTCCTGAACACATCAAAGAGAGCTTATGATATGTGTGTAGATAAACTAGTGTATGTAACTGTACATAATTAGGCATTAAAACTCTCGAGTGATATTATTCGAGTATTAATGCCCTCCATTATGTACCAGTCACATAAACTACTATTAATATAGGATCAGCTGTATGGCCAGGGGTAGGTAATAATATATTGGCACCTTTCAAAATATATAACACTCAATATATGTAATATTCAGTAGTCGATTGGGTATAAAATGGTGTGACCACGGAGAAAATAAATTACTCGTCATCATACTGGTGTGACCAAGAGTCCGAAGCGACGGCATTGTATGGTCTATTATGAATACAATAAATTTTTAAATAAATAATAAAATATATTGAGTAAATCGCGTAAATACCAGTTTTTAACCGCAGAGTATTTACCCGGTGCCCACCTCTAATCCCAACCAGGTTCTACTTCTATGGTTATTTTATTACAGAAAATTTAACTTCTTATGCATTTACCTTTGTTAGCATTTAAGCGCCCAGGCATTTTGCTTTGTAGGCATCCACTTATGGCAAACTTCTTCTTAAGTCAATTTCACATTTCAGGCTTACTGCTTCATTGCAATCTCTCCATTATAGCATACAGTTTGCAAGGAAAAGGGGCAAAATTAGCCTCAAATGAGGTTAGCAGGCATATGGTACAAGAAGTACATAGAATTTGACAACTTTGAAAGACAGACAGCTTTTTAAAACTAAATTACTGAATCAATATAGGTATACGTCACGCCACACGTTATGAGCGGTGGCCTTGAATGCGCAGTAGTGACTTTTCAATACCTGTACATATGCGTAGTAATTCCTGCCAACAGCGCTCTTAATTCGTGGGGCGAGGTATACAAATGTGCATTATTTGGGCATAAGTCAACAATATTTAATGCTAGACAATGTATATAAGTTAGAGTACCGTCGTCGCCGTAGCCGTCGTCTCCAATCTCGTCGTCCTCATCACTCTCCGAGACATGCACGGTCACTTCGGTGGACATCGCCTTACTCCACTCGAAATAAAGGCCAAAACCTGTAGTAACAGTAAATATGCATACAATAGTAGTTTATGTGACTAATACATAATGGAGGGCATTACAACTCGAAAGTGGGTTTATGATGGACCTAAATAGCGACAGTACCTATATCATAGTGGTCTGTGGCGAATTCCCAGCACAAGCTCCTGGCCCGCGGGTGTGTGGGTACCCTGACGGTGATGGTCTCTCCGTGGCCGACTGCCAGCTTGCCGCCGCCCGCTTGTGCCGTCTCCTTGAAGTGATCCAACTCCAGGCTGGTCCACATGCGAGCCTCCTCCACTGGCGGGAAACCGTCTGCAATGAGGCGCGTAACATTGAAAAATGTTTAGGTAAAATTCACTTAGTTGTTTAGAGAAGCTTCAGTAAAGATATTTATCACATTGAATAATATTTTGAGACCTAAAAACATAAAAGGTCTTTTTTAGCACTTTTTATGTTATTTAGAATTGATTTTTTACAAAAAAAATACGAATTTAAAGTAAAGTAAAAAGGAACGTGTTTTAAAACTCCCATCAGCGGTTGTGACGATACTTTCGTTAATTGTCAACACCATGACACTTCTATTAATGGGTCAGAGCTATTTGTCAGTCTCCTTCTTTTTCCAAGCGAAAGAAGAAGTAGATTGATGCATACGCTTATGCTCTGTACCTGACATAGAAGTGTCAAGGTTTTGACATTTAACGAAGGTGACGTCACTTCCGCTTTAGGTCCGTTTTCGCAACAAACTGTCAGCTGTCAGTTTGAACCCGCGATTTCGACGATAAATTAGAGCATATTTTTTTGTATGTTCATATTTCATGTTGATTAGACCACGAGGGTCTATTCAACATGAAATTCGTGATAATTAATGCAAAAATTAAATCAATACCAATTTTCTATCGGGTTGCTAGTAGATATCTCGTTGAGAGAAAACTCTCCTTTGTTTTCTTATGGGAAATTATATATCAGTTGATTAAAGAACATTTCTTATATTACCATCATCAGAATCCTCTTCCTTTGACTCATCAACCGCAGATTCTGAGACATCAGTTTTAACCGAAGTTTGCATTGATCTGAAAAGGTCATAATTCAAGTACAACATGTTTTGTCATCAACTTTATAACTTATACAAAAATAGTGAAACCACCTTACTTGTTGTTATCTGTATTATCAGCATTCGTTTCATTTAAATTGCAGTCTTTGCATATGTCCTTCTCAAATTCTTGATCCTTACTTATTTCTTCTTCCAATTCCTTATCATTCTGTACATCACTAATTGCCTCATCATGTGGTATATTCGAGTTGGCCAATCGTTGGTCAACGGCCAGTTGCTGTATATACTGTTGGTAATGTTGGTCTTGCAATTGGCGGATAAGGACTGCTTGTTGGTCAAAGTTGCCCGGATATTGTTGTTGGGCATACTGAAGGAATTGGTCGTAGGTTTGTGCATTGAGGGCTTCTTTTATTTGATGTCTGAAATTAAATTGAAGTGTTCAATGAAGTGGGCACTTGAAAGTGTCAATGATGTGATACTGTATCACTGGTAACAAATGTTCAAGTTTTTTGTTTAGTGTATTAAATTAACAAAATAATAGGCGGCCAAGTGCGACTCAGACTCGCGCAGGAAGGGTTCCTTACCACCGCACAATGGTTTCAAAGTTTCTTGCATGGGGATTAGGTATATTTAATTTCCCTGTGTGTAAAGATAACAAAACGTTGTTTACAAAGTTATTGGTGCTACTTTCATACTCCATGTATGTAACCAGGTTCACTTATAAGTTTGTATGTGGTATTGGAAGAAATTGTGCCCCCCCCCCATTTAAACCACACATTTCTCTATATTTTTTCTGTAATGTTTAAGTAAAGACACCTTATATTACGTATTTTTTAAAGCATTTCACCTAAGCACCTAAGCACACGATACGGTTTGGAAAACGCTTTTTTTTAATTCCTGATTCTGCCCTCCAATGAACGCGGAGATTTACGAATGCTTTTGAGTAAAGCCGAATCTGATATCAACAAACTTAATAAAAGTCATCAGATTCATACCTCTCATTAGATTAGTTTTAAAATAAAAGTTGGTTAGTTACCTATCTATTTTCTTTCTTTTAATTTGAATAAAGCCTATTTTTAATGTTATAAAGTTGCGTTTTAATTGCTGTCACTGGTAAAAATGTCTCGTTTGGAATGTCAGTTTAAACTCCAGACCAGCCTGATATAGCATACTATAATTAAATTACTTAAAGTAGGTATGTAATTAATGTCATTATGGTTTTAAGCTTTAGTAATGTAAAGGGGGTGCTGAAAAATAATAGATTTTCAAAGTGGACGGTAGACGAAATAAGTTTGAGAATCCCTGGCTTAACGTGTCATCCGAAACACGGAAGCGCCCGAAACAAATGCCACATAGAAACGGACACCCATTCAGGGCCCGTCTCGGCCAGATGATGCTACACGCACGATCTTTTTCGCAAAACGAGTACCGCTAGGCCACGGATACATCAACAAAACGAGTACCGCTAGGCCACGGATACATCAACAAAACGAGTACCGCTAGGCCACGGATACATCAACAAAACGAGTACCGCTAGGCCACGGATACATCAACAAAACGAGTACCGCTAGGCCACGGATACATCAACAAAACGAGTACCGCTAGGCCACGGATACATCAACAAAACGAGTACCGCTAGGCCACGGATACATCAACAAAACGAGTACCGCTAGGCCACGGATACATCAACAAAACGAGTACCGCTAGGCCACGGATACATCAACAAAACGAGTACCGCTAGGCCACGGATACATCAACAAAACATTAGCAAATTGATTAATTCCAATTTGCTATTGTTTTGTTGACTCTGATGTATAAAATGATCTAATAATATCTATGGTGTGGCAGTGTCTTAGACTATTTACTCTATAGACGGAGTGTCACTTTCGCGATTGCGTCGAAAAATAAGGCGCACAACTGTGGGCCGCCATTCAAGCAGTCTGCTTTGAGCTGACATTGGAGACGCACGCGTTGTACAGTTTCACAGGTCATCAAAATTTGATAAAAAATGCCTTACTGTGCGATTAAAGTGTGTAGAAATGACAAAGGACGAATATTAGTAAAGACCATTTAGAACCATTTGAGCCAAACATAGATATGGCGAAGTTTTATCGTTAAATTTTTATTGATGATTTAGTGTTTGTGAAGAAAATATATGGTTCCCGAAATTCTGCTAATATATGGTTAAAAATTGTTTAGTTTAAATCCGATTTAATTTATTTAGTTTATAGTATAGATGATCGAAGGTAATCCACCAAATTGTACAGTTTCCCTACTTTTTCCGGTAGTATTGCTTTATGTGGCAACTTTTGACAAGCACACAGATTAACAGGTCGCGAGCGTAAGACGAGCTTCTAACATGTTGACACGCACACTAGCATGCTAAAATTGGCCTATTTTACCACTCTCATTCATATACTGACGCGGTATCTCTAGTCTTTGTATATAATCTAAGGGCAGTGTATGAGGTTAGATAAAAAATGTTATTTAGGTGCACCATAGACTTTCACATCTGGAAAAGAGATCTTCCAAGCAATAAAACAACACTTACACCTGCTGTTCTTCAGTCTGTTTGTTGCCCTTTTGGTTTTGATTCTCCATGATTATCCTCTTTTGTAACTCATTGTGGGCTCTTTCTACGTCATCTCTCTTCTTTCTGTGAATATAGAATGTATTAAAAAATCTTTCAAAGTTTAATAATTGGGTCACATTTGGGTTCCAGTATGGGTATTTGCACCACGGTAAGTGGTTTTAAAATAGTATTTCTTATTATTACTCATACATAAAGCAGAGCAGTTCAATGAGCTATATTGATATGAGTGATACTTACTCTTCCTGTATTTTACTTTCTAAATCCATTTCTTTTGCTTCAATGTACGGTTTGAATAGTGGGCAGAGCCTGAAAAAATACACAGGTAAAGTTGTTTAGTTTCTCCCGATTATTCAACTTGAACAGTTTGAAACTTATTTTGTATTTCTTAGAGATGGAATTTTCAAACTTTAATGTCTATATTTTTAATCTCTAATGTATGTCGTAACTTATTTGTGAAATTCAACCCATTCTGATAATTTCATGAAATAATTGACTTTATCTTGAAATGCTTTGCCATTTCATGATATGATATAGTCAATCCATGGTTGGCTATTTCATGAAATTTAGCCGGTGAGACCACACGGTCGCGGCCCAAAATTCAAAATTTTCTTCATTTTCTGCAAATATTAACATATGTTTAGAAAACTTAATTTTTCCCTCTAGTCTACATTGGACCGCTGTGGGAGGAGAAAGTATTTTTTCCCTCTTCTCTACATTGGATAATTGTGGGAGTAGAAGAGCGACTTAATTATTGAGCAAGTTCTGTGTTGTGTTAGATTAACATCTTGCACTCTTGTCATTTGCATACATGCACATATATGCATCTAATCTTGATGCATATATGTGCATGTATATAAATGTTTATGTTATTATTGAAAAACGAGGCCAAGTGCGCAACAAAGTCGTGTACGAAAGGTCCATTACCATCATTATAATCATCAATCAGCCATCATTCACCTACTGCTGGGTATATTATAAATAAATATATAAAGGCAACAAATATAATGATCACCAAAATATTTTTTTCCTACCCAAAATGAATAAATGAACACCAAAAGTTGCAAAAAATATCAGGGCAAAATACTGCGGTAGCTTAGGTGAAGGGTAAAGGGGGTGAGCGAAGTGAAGCCCCCTTTATCCTTCGTGTTAGGTAGAACATGTAAGAACAACAAAAAATACTTAAAACTTAAACTTAAGTACACAAAACATAAAAAGAAGTTTGGTGATCATTTATCCAAACAAAATTTGGTGGACATTTATCCATTCTGGCAGTCATTTCGAATTTATTGGTAGTAAAATAGGTGCGTTTTTGGTAATCGTTTAAACATAAGCCTAATATAAAGCCTCTTTAGAAGATCAATTTATACTTTAACAACATTAACATAGCGTCACGCCTTTTCCCATACGGGGTGGCAGAGGCACAATTGTGCCCACTTTGTGCCAGTTACCCAATTCTCCATTTTGCATGATAAGAGCTATGGAGTGATGAAGGTTCCCTCACTATGTTTTCCATCTGCCTGGAATGGAACCTGCATCTCCCGTGTGAGAAGCAAGCGTGAAACCTGTTAGACCATGGAGCTCTTTTTCATCATGTATTTAAAATGAAAACTTTTCCATATAAAGATTTAAAGTAAGCATTGTAAAGAAGGATTATAGCCAATAGCCTCAAAATATGCATGTATTACTGTAGGATTCCAATCGGGGATTGCAACTTTTATTAAATCAAATAAAATAAAATAGGTATTTTCAGTTTTACTTAGCCATAAGGCATAGACAAGTGGTTAAACCTTGGTTGATCCCGAGGTGCTCCCTACATCACCTTGGATAGTAATTAGTTGGTAGAAAGGGCGTGGGACAGACTTAAATGAGCCAGAAGAATTGTTTATTTTCTTTTAAAAATTCTTTTCCTTTGGTAGTTGAATAATCTATTATTTGTTTTTCCCGCCCTATTTAATCTGCCAATAGGTATTTGTGGAATTTAGCGGGTATTTCTACATCTGCCAAATCGATATAAACTGTATTTTTAACTTGAAACCAGTATTTCTGCTTCTATATAAGGCATGTTTAGCACTATCAAAAGATGTTTTTTTTTTAACTAAATCTAAACTCTTATCTAAAAAAATATTTTTTATGTTTGTAATACTGATAAATGTCGTGTAAAAGCACACAACCTTTTTTCTTATTAATAAATAGCAGATTCTCCATAACTATTGTTTTATAATTTGTGTTGAGGAATGTTAAAAATTACTATCATAGAAAATCAAACAGTGACAAGCATCTTTGACAGTCGAAAGACATAATTATTCTGATGAAATTGATTTCAATAAAACGGTTTCCAGACCAACTGATGGAAGCAGAAGTGTGACACAAATATATAAAGAAGTAACAATGATTGTTTAGAATTAAATAAACCACATACTTTTAACATTTAACTACCCAATTCACCAAGAGGTGCTTTGTGCAAACAATTCTGGCCGAAATAGTTGAGGTGATGAACTTGACAATTAAAATCATTAACAGCATTTTGGCAAAAGCACTTTAACGTCGCCAGTTTAAGGATTTGCTTGAAGAAATAGAGAGCCAGTATTCTGTAAGTAAGCAATTCAACTTCATGGTGGAAATCACTAGGAAACTGAATGTGTTAAATGAAAGGAAGGGGAAACCCAGCCTATGCCTTGCTTGAAGAAATTATTTATCACGAGAAAAAAAATATCTTTGTGGAAGATATGGGGATTAAAAGAAGCTATCTACCATCACTTCTTTTAAAAAATCTGAAGCAATATTGCGCTGCAACAAATGCAATTATTGACAACAATTGACACACAGCATGGGTATAAACAAAATGAAGGATGAGATTTGATCACTTCAAAAAACTTCTGGCATTCATAGTTAATCCTATCAACACCAATATAAATGAGATCAACATTGAGCCATTTGGAATTGATGCTGGTTTGCTTTAATTGCAATTGCTCGATTTGAAAACCAAAGACAAGTTAGAATAGCTGGAGGTCCAGAAAAGCATGCATGTCGCACTGCACAGTTGAGGCACTCATATTCCACCCATGGGATAGTCTTCCAGAATCCTACAGTGAGATGAAGAGGTTGGCGATTGGAGTGCTGAAAATCTTCAGGTCAACATATTTGCGCGAGCAAGCGATCTATTGCATGAATATAATAAAAAGTAAATAATGAAGCCAACTAAGAAAATCCAAATCTACGGCGACCTTGAAACCAAAAACAACAAGTTATAAGCCAGATTTAACTGAATTTTCAAAAGGCATGCAAGAAAATGCTCCCATTGATGTAATTGTAATGGTTTATTTTTCAATTATAATAGTTTCCTATATTATTTGATTACTTATTTTAAAACGAGCAGAGCTAGCTTAAATACTGTTATGTTCTGTGCAAAATATTTGTGTGTTTTTATATGAATCCATATTCATATTAGTATTAAACCGCATTTAAAATAAAAAAAATATTTTGTATATTAAATTACATTTAAAGCTAAATTTTAGTGGCTGTTTAAAAGCTGGGAAATTCTGTTAATTTTTACTTTTATTCAGTGGTCACCTAACAGAAGACCACTGCACTGTACCAATAATCTGTTTAATCCATACCTGTCCAAAGTGTGAATAAACCCAGCCATAGCCTGCACTTGCGACATCTGTCCGAGAGCCTGCCAAGCTGATCTACGGTCCCGCCCAATCATATCCAGCACTCCCAGAGGAGGTGCATTATTGACATCTAAAGGTCCATGTGCCGTCTGCTGTGTGTAAGCAACTAACTTCAGCCGGTCTTCGTAACTCAGGTGAACAGCCTTGCCATCCTTATCTGAAAATAATGGGCAATTAAGCTAATTGGAAAGAGATAAGCAAATAGGAATATACTTACTTACTTTTTAGATGCGTGAAGCAATGTGATTTTTTACAATCTTTGACGCAGGTTCTTTTGGCCATCGATTTTTATGTAAATTATGGAGTTAAATGAAAAAGTAATAGGGCGTCAAAAGAACTACATATTGTTCACGGTATTGATCAAATACAAAATACCAATGCAACATACCTTTGTAAAATGCGAGACCTTGTCTGTACACCTCTTTTAATGGAAACCCCCATTTCTTTTGCTCGCTGTCCATTATACCTTGATCAGTTTCCAGCGGAACTTTTTCAGGGTTCACCTTTACGCTGGTATCGGGCAGTTGAGGCATTTCCTCGCTTTTATTTGCAGATTTTTCGGTAAAACACTGTCACACTTATATTGCTCTGTGACTGTCACCCAACTCTTTCTCTTCACATCAAAATTTCACGTCAATATAAAGGCATTTACGAAGTAAGTGCTAGAATAAAAACGTTCTATTATGTACCTCTGCTCTAAAAGCCTCCGAAAATGTTCTAATGTCGATAGTAATATTCGGTAAAGTCCGTTAAAATCACTATTCATGACAGCCAAATTCCGAGGTGTGGTGTGGTGAGGAATGAACGAATGAACGCTATTACATTCATGAATTATTAAGTCCTACCGTAAACATAATATATATAAAAAAAACTAGGGGACCGAATTAGAGCAATATGTCTATCACGAATTCACGATAGTGCTCTAATTCGAACAAATGTTTAGGGGGCTGACACAACTGTCATTCTCCAATTCTCCTTTTACATTTTCTTTCCCGAGTTACTAAAGAATTTCTTAATTCATGCAGAAAAGAAAAATTGTTATAATTCCAGTGTTGTTGTCTGTGCTACTGAAATCTCAGGTTTTATACGGTTGCACTGAAATATGTCTATTATTAGCAGGTTTGATAGTTCGATAATTCTGCCACTCACGCGATGTTTACCAATTGCTGGTGATAACAATTTTGTGTGAATTCAAGATAATTACGCAGTTTAGTGACCATGGAAGTAAACCCTTTGAACATCTTCTTCGTGAAATCGGACAGTAAGGGCGACAGGCTGTTGTTCCGTTATCCTTACACCGCTGAAGCCAAACTTGAGGGCAAGCAGAAAAGATCTGGCCGCCATAATCCTTACGCAGTGAATAATTTGGAGGATTTGCTGCAGAATCCGCAGTCGCAGACGTCCAACATCTGCAAAGGTTAGTGGCTCCTTTCAATCTCACTCCTGAGATATTTTTACAGTCACAAATATTAATAAAATTTTTGCTTGTTAATTTGTTAATATGACATTATTATGATCCCAAGTGCGCTGTGTCATAATAATAATAATCCTCTCACCACCCCTGTGTATTACCTAAAATTTTCCAAAAACTTAAAAGAAATCTGCAATAATGAGATTATTTTTTCAAAGCTTGCCAACATATACCTATCAACTATCTTCTTAAGTATATATCTTAGAACACATTTGCTTTTATCTCAAGACTGAAAGAATAGTGAAGGAGATGTCTTGAAGACTGCCCTGGAATGTACCTATTTAATTACTTCTCACAATAAGCCTCCAGCAATTAAAATATTAATTCATAAATTACTGCATCTCTATTTATTTTTTTAGTAGTTTATGTGTCTGTTACACAATTAAAGGCATTAAAATACAAGTGTAGGTTTATGAAATTAGCCAACAGGCGAGATCCATGATATCCTCACACAAGTTAGCCTAATTAGGTACACTGTTTTTTTAATATTATAAATCAAATTGCTTCGTTTTTCAGAGATTTTCTAAATTTTAATGTAATAAGAACATCATATTCGATTTTTGAAATAATAACATTTTGACAGATAAGAAATGTGTTCTAACAAAACAGTTTATCATTAAGCTGGTCCTAATTTGTGGTTTATGAATTATTGAATATGAATGAATTATAGATGGTTTATGATATGTGTGTAGATAAAATAATTAATAGTTGTTAGCTTTATTCTTCTGGTATGTTTGAAAACAAATTCATACACAGATTGACCATCAGTCAAGAAACTCCTCAGTCCTCCTCTTTGGACTCAGATGTGGTTTGATCATAGCAAAATTGTCTTGGAAGTTTGTATACAGTCCTCTACACCTACAAAAATATTGCCAGTAATGGTATTTTCCAATCATTAACATGGTACAATTTTAATTTCAAAGTGGCTATAATATTGAAGTTTAATTATGGTTTTTCCTTTTTTTGCCATTTTTAGTAATTATTTGTCATTTAACGATTCTGTAAATATATAAAAAACTTCTCTCATCATAGGAGTTTTACAATTTTATTTTCAGAATTGTGAAAATCTGAAAAGTTTTGACAATTCAGGCATTCAGAATGGTTTATTGCAATGTCTACAAGTCTAGTCTACAATGATAAAGCCCTGTTGTTTATAACACATTTGTCCTATCTCACAGGTCAACTCAGTGGCTTCACAGATGAAATGCTCTCCACCTTGTTTGCCGTAAAACCTGAATTGTGCAACCGGAAATTTGAGCTGAAAGTTAATGATGTTCGGTTTGTGGGTCACCCAACACTTTTGCCATACCGCACCAACAAAGATGATACTGCTGCAATGATATTGATCAACATTGTGTTTGCATTGCAGGCTTCGGCCAGCCATTCTATTGGTGAGGAAGACAAATAATCATATTATTGCAATTACATACCATAGATGTTTTTTGTTGCTAAGCTGTTCAAATATTGCATACAGTGATGATAAATACTGCTCATTTCAACAAATTATGATTATTTTACAGTTAAATGCTACTATGACTTGAGTAAAAGACTGGGGAAAGCTCTCAGACATGAGGAGAAAAGATGCTCTTACCTGACTGAGGAAATGAAAATAATGGTAATCAGACTTATCAGACACCCATAATTTTTAAGACTTCAACAATGAAATGTAAATCTAACTGCATTCTCCAAAATTGTGGATATAGTATACTTATCCTTCTCAGAAAGTGACTTATCAGACACCCATAATTCTTAGGACTTCAACAACAAAATGTTAATCTAACTGCATTCTCCAAAATTGTAGATATAGTATATCTATCCTTTCAGAAAGTGAAAGATAATGGACCTAAACCCTCACACTAATTATAGGTTTGTTTACTTTGCTGTTTATTTTTGTTATTTTGATATGCATGATTGTGATAGTGGTTGATAGATAGTGTAGGCCCTATCCTATATTACCTACCTATTATATGGGGCACACAAAACCTTGCCAAGCCCAAAATTCTCATTCTAACAAAAAACTGTTTAACACGCATAGTTAGCAGCCCACGACGAGGTCTCAACTCTAGACAGCGAGAGTACCGGCGACAATGATGATGAAGAGGAGAACTCTCGCTACTCCGTCAGTTCCACCACATTCAGTCTCGATCAGGTTATGGACACCAGGCCCAAGTCTGCCTTCCATCTCATACTGCAGAGGAGCTCGCTGGCGCGCTCTATGAAGGCTGTATTTGAAGAGCTTACAAGGACTGGTAATGATAATCCCTCTTACTGGTAATGATAATACCGCTTAATATTGGCTTGAAAGTGAGCAATAGATGGACGAGGGAGTTTGAGGGCCGAGGCCTTTTTGGATGTTTATACTATGTGTGTGATGTCGCTGTTTCTGGTTCCCACGACACAGGGTATCCTAGTGGGGCCAGAAGCAATGTTAGTGCCTGTATGTAAATGTTTATGTTTTATACTGGAGATCATATAATTTGGCTAGATAAGCTTGTCTTTACACACCTTGTATTGTCCAATAAATCAAATCTCGTCTAACAGGCATAGTCCAAGTCCGCATCAACAAATGGGTGCTTCTCTCGTTCTGCCTGCCACACAAGGCGCATCAGATCCACAACCGAGGCCTCATCATCGAACCGGAGAGCATTGACAAGTGTCTGCAGAAGCTGAGGCCGTATCATGGGATTCTGCTCATGGTGAGTGTCGTCGGCACAACTGTGCCTCTGCCAACCCGTATGGGAAAAGGCGTGACGTTTAGTTCATTTGTCTTTAACCACAGAGGAAAAATATTGTTATAAGTATGAAGCGTCTGTCTGTCTGTGTGTCTGCATGTCAGCGCTGAAATGGGTGGACGTATTTGAATGCGTTTTTTTTTAATTGGTAGACTTCATTGCGATGATGGTTCTGAGATATATTTTATTTAAATTTGTAAGAGACTACCAGGATAGTTTTCGGCGCGGGGCCAATAAAAGTACGACGGGATACAAATCAGCACGAATATATTTATAAACACACAGGGAACTTAACCTAGACACGAATACAGGGGGATTCAAACGAAGCACTACAACACTGTCACTAAGAAAACCTACGAACGTCGCACGCTGAAGCTAGGGGAGTTGAACAGGCTCGCACGGGCAGAGCTTCCAGCGGCGTCGTCGAAGGTCTCGGTCGAACTGAACGGAATAAATGACAATAGTTAAGGCTCGACCGAGATCTCGGTCTCGGTCTCGGCATTCTCGGCTACAAATCCAACCGAGAAACTTGTCTCGGTTCTCGGCTAATTATAGCCGAGATTCTCGGTCATGACCGAGATTGTAACATTGTTCGGATCGGCATTCAAATTTTACCGCGCGTGGCAACGCGCCGCAGCGCGTAGTCGATTGGTGTAAGTGCGTGAGAGAGCTGAATTGTGATTGGTTGAAGTCCCGGCTGGCGAACTGCGGCCGGCCGCTTTCGCCCCATTCGAGCAGTATTTGTAATTGTTTATGTTTACAATAGTAATGAGTGGAAGTTTGTTATAACACAGTAAATTGAAATAAGTTCTTTTAAGTGTTGTGTTGCTACTTGCTGTGATTACTTGTTGTTGATACTTGTAAATTTATTAATTACACTGGTTTGGTGAAAGCAAGATCATTACTTATAGTTTTGCGGTGGAATATAAAGCGGGTAAGTTGTTTTTATAAATATAAGTAAATTAAATTATATTACAGATTGATAGGGTTTTGTGACGTTATGCGTATGTTTTTTGCTGAAAATACGTAAGGTTTATAATTAATAAAATAACTACAATTAAAAATAACTAAACACATGGTTTGTTTGTCAATAGGTACCTATAGCACTTGCAAAGCTTTTTGCTAAAATCAAATACGATACGTAGGTTAGGTACCGTTTCTTAGTAAAATTAATCGAAAATTGGTTTTGATCTAAGTTAACGACTTATTTGTTTTTTAAACAACAATCTTATCAGGTGCTATTTTTTCAGTTTTGTTTCGATTTAATGTGTTTAATGTTTATGTTTACTAAGAAGGTATAATATTGTATTGTTGCAGATGAAAACTAAATATGCCTAAAGTATATCCTATTTGGGAATATTATGAAAAAAATATTGTATTACATCCATCAAAGGCTACTTGTAAGTCGTGTAGTAAAACGGTGTCATTAGGCAGTCCTCAGCCCAAACATCAGACTATCAAAGGTTTGAAACTGCACCTTTCGAAATATCATTCATCTGAATATGAACACTATGAGAATAAACTGGCTGAAATTGCTCACGAAAATAGTTTGAAACCGGCTATTTCAAAGCCCGTGCGCCTTAATATTGATATTGATAATAATGATAAAAAGCATCAACCTACTATAGAACAATTAATATCTCATCCGCCTTCAACAAAATGGCCTGATGATCATCAGATTGTCAAACGAATTGATAAAGCAATTATGGATTACATAATTGTGGACATGCAACCTTATACTACAGTGTCAGGTGAAGGATTTAAACGTTTGAATTTCGCTGATCCATCTGGGCCAAAACGATACAAATTGAAGTCCGAAAAATACTTTTGCAGTCAGTTAATGCCTGAAACATATGAAAAGGTTCAAGCCAAAGTGGTATCTCTGTTAATGAAAGCTGATTGGATAAGTTTTACTACTGATATATGGTCAAATCCTACAAAAACTTGTTCGCTGCTGAGTTTTACTGCCCATTTCGTTCGGAAAGAACAGCGCCTTAAAGTGGTGCTGGCTGCGACTGTTCTGGAAGACGACCACACTGGCGATTATATAGCAGAAAAACTCAAAGAAATTGCCTAAACTTATAACATTGCAAAAAAAGTTCACTTGGCTGTACGAGACAACGCTCGCAACATGGTCCGCGCCACTCGAGTAGCTGAATTCACATCGTTGGGTTGTGTTGCTCATACTCTGCAGTTGACGATCCATGATGCCATTTTTTCGGTTGCAGAAGTTGAAACGCTGATAAAAAAATGTCATAAAGTAGTCGGCCATTTTCACAGGAGTGAACAAGCTCGAAGACATTTAAGTACCTTTCAAAAAACCTTAAATTTACCGGAGCATGCGCTTTTTCAAGATGTCGAAACCCGGTGGAATAGTACCTACTTAATGATGGAACGACTGCTTGAGCCAAAAAATGCTTTGAACCTATACCGTATTGAAAAAGGAGGCATACTAGAAATTAACAGTGATGAATGGAATTTCATGAAAGATATAGTGAACGTTTTGCAATGCTTTTACCAAGCCACGTTGGATATCTCTTCCGACTCGTCCTGTGTTTCAGTGGTAATACCGTTGGTGGCAATGTTGAATGGAAAATTGGCGCCAACACAAAACATTCAGTCCTTTAATGACCAGGAAGATGATAATGAAATTGCTGAAATTGGAAATCACGCAGAGACGATGAAGAGCAAGGTACTGGATGCACTTAATCAGCGGTTTTCATTTGTTAAAAGTTGTTTGCCACTAGTTACTGCAACACTGATCGATCCACGGCTTAAAACTAAATATCTAACTGAAAGCGAAGTTAACTCAGCCAAACTTCATATTATCGAGACTCTCACTCTCAATGAAAATGTAGGATCAGATTCTCGTGAGACGACATGGGCATCTTCAACTAACTCGTCAAACATGGCTGCAACAAGTCAATCCAACTTATGGGCAGCTCATGATTCGATAGAGTTGGAAGACGAGCCAATGACCAATGACGAATACAGTTCAAGCTCTGTGATCGAAATAGCGCTAGAAAGCTTTCTTAGAGAGCCAAGACTGCAAAGAAATGCTAATATTTTTGAGTATTGGTTTTCGTCGCCTTATAAGGTGCTTAAGCCCGCAGCAAATAAGTTTTTATCTGCGCCGCCTACTAGCGTAGCAAGTGAACAACTTTTTAGCAAAGCTGGACAATTGTATGACGAGAGACGACATTCTTTGATGGGCGAAAATGCCGAAAAATTCTTTTTTTATGTTATAATATAATGTTATTTAACTTTGATTATTAAAACAATTAATTTTGTTAAACAATTAGTAGTGTATTAAAAAGCAAACAGTATAAAAAAAAAATTTCACGCTTTTTCTATTCTCGTTCTCGGCTCTCGGTCTCGGCCGAGATATTATTTTATTCTCGGTCTCGGTCTCGGTCTCGGCCGAGAACGAAAAATCCATCTCGGTCGAGCCTTAACAATAGTCGAAATATAAAGTTGCTGGGCCTACGCACACTACAGTAGTATTACAAAAACTTCACAATCGTTTTCTACTTAATGACTAAGTGCGCAGGCCTGCTCATAAAACTGCAATGCAGCTGTGCCCTCAAAGGCGCCGACACAAACCTCACCTCACAGTATGCCTTTTCGGCAAAAGGAAACAATACTAACACAGAAGATCAACAATAGTGGCGAAATATTTACAATAGAATCTTAATGCTAACAAATATAATGACTACGAGCTAAAGGATAATAAAACTATACAAACTTAAACTGCCGGTGGAGAATTCCAGAAAGTGTATTCGGCGACCAGATGTTTCACTACCTAACTCGTAATGACTGTGTTCCTTAACATTCCACCCCCTAGCAAGAGGGTTCCACCGATAGCTACACATGACCGTCGGTAGGTAACACAGCTAGTTTGACAACTGGTCGACGCAGCATCCCTTTACATGTCCTTACATCTACCACTCTCACTTGTCCATCACTACCCGGAAACACTTTGTCTATTATGCCACGGGGCCACATATTTCGCGGCTGATTGCCGTCCACAATTAACACAACATCACCCACTTTCACTGATGGAGACGCTTTCTCCCACTTATGACGACACTGAAGCGTCGGCAGGTACTCGCGACGCCAGCAGCGCCAGAACATGTCTGCCAGTGCGTTTGCTTTCTTCCATAGGCGCCGCGAATCGACGTCTCCGGGGTTACACAGGGCCGGGCGTGTGTCGCCGGTGGCCGTACCCAGCAGTAGGTGGTTCGGTGTGAGCACCACAGGCTCCTCGTGGTCTGTTGTGGTGTAGGAAAGGGGCCGGCTGTTAATAACCAGCTCGGCTTCCAGTAGAAGAGTGTGCAGCACCTCCTCGCGCGGGGCTCGTTCCTTCAGAGTCACCCGTAGCGCATTCTTCATGGAGCGCACCAGGCGTTCCCAGCAGCCACCCATATGTGGGGCGGCCGGAGGATTGAAACGCCACTCAATCCCTTTGGCGATAGCTTCGTCACGCACACGCTCATGTTCCATCTTCTTTAGCGCGGCGCGCAGCTCGCGGGCGGCACCGACAAAGTTCGTACCGCGGTCGCTCAGGATCATTGCAGGTTGCCCACGGCGCGCTATTAAGCGCCGCAAGGCCAGGATAGCGGAATCGGCACTCAATGATGCAGCCAACACCAAATGTACGGCGCGAGTAGCTAGGCAGGTGAACAATACACCCCACCGCTTTTCTCGACGCCTTCTGATGCTCACTTCCATAGGGCCGAAATAATCGACTCCGCAGTTTACGAACGCACGACGTGTGCTAGTGAGCCGAACAGACGGCAAATCTCCCATCTTCGGACAGGTCGGGCATGCCTTTTGCACGCTGCAGTATTGGCAGCGCGCAACGACAGCTTTAACCGTCGATCGCAGCCGCGTTATCCAATATCTCTCTCGCAGCAAGTTGACCACCGTTTCGTGATTGGCGTGCAGCGCACGCGCATGGTAGTGCTGTACCAGCAGTCGAGCAACGTGACTGCTGCCATCCAGTAGCACTGGGTGTCTCTCGTCAAAGGACAACTCTTCTGCGGCCCCCAACCGCCCTCTGACACGAAGTAGCCCATCTTCAAATAAGATAGGGTCAAGACTTAGAAGGCGGCTAGACCGCGGTAGCGCGCGACCGGCATTCAGCGTACGCATTTCTTCACCGAAGGACTGCGCTTGGGCCTGTTTCAACAAGCACAACTCAGCCTGCTGTAGGTTCTCCACCGTCAGCGCCACCGTCTGCTTCCGTCTGCATGCACCAATGAACGCCAGTGCGCGCGCAACAGCGCGCAGAGCCCGTGTCCACGTTGAGAAGCGCGTAGTGTCGACCAACGGCAGCTCTGCTTCTACCGTCGTTAGCGCCCTCTCTAAGAGCTCTGGATCCGGGGCGCTTTCCTCTTCACCCTCGCGTTCCGGCCATGGTACCTGTGGATTACAGAGGAATGGCGGACCGGAGAGCCACATGCCTTTGTCGTTAGGCCAGGTCATTTTGGTCGCCTCGTCTCGGCGGGATTATCCTTCGAAGAAACCCAGCGCCAGTCGCTTCGTCGTGACAGGCTATCTATTTCAGCTAGGCGATGAGACACAAACTTTTGGTAATCTCTCGCATCGGAGTTTATCCAATTCAAAACGGTTTTCGAGTCAGTCCATAGATATTCAAGTGCTATGGAGATGTGAATTTCCTTTTTCACCGTCTGCGCCAATCTAAATGACAGTACCGCAGCCTGCAGCTCTAACCGCGGGATAGAAACTACTTTTAACGGCGTCACGCGTGCCTTTCCCAGTACCATACTGCAAACGCGTTCACCTTGGCTGTTCTGCCCAACTAAATACGCGACAGCCGCGTATGCCTTGTCGCTGGCATCTCCAAATATGTGGAGCTCGACGTTGTCATTTGGTTGGATGTCATACCACCTGGGTATGACTAAACTTGATAGCAATTTTAAGTTACGCAGCCAACCAAACCACATGTCAGCCTCGCCCTCCAGTATTTGTTCGTCCCATGCTACCCCGGAACCCCATATACGTTGCATTATGATACGGGACTGAATCACACAGGGATAAATGAGACCAAGCGGATCAAAAATACTCATTATAAATCGAAGGAATTCCCTCTTACTGGGCCTGATTTTACTTTCCACTTATAGGTGCTGGCAACTTTTTGAATGATAAGTCGAATTTAAAGTTGTCACTTTCCGGGCACCATATCATGCCTAATGTTCGCTCACCTCCGTTAGGCAACCTATCTAGCGTGACTTTGTTTGGCTCAACAGCTGGCAACATGGCCCTCAACTCGGGTGAATTCGTCACCCACCCCCTGATGTCGAAACATCCAGCGCCATGAATGCGCCCGACATCAGTAATAAGCTGTTGCGCCTCTTCTACAGTCTCTACACTGTCTAGATAGTCATCCATATAATGTTTGGACCGAATAGCGTTCTTGCTTGCTTGATAATCTTCTCACGCACCCTTTCTGGGGCGTGGGGAGTCGGGGTCAGGTCGACGGACCTCTTCCCGAAGAATCGCCTCTGTCCACTTCTGTGGACAGGTCATCGGATGGCCCCTGCGGGCGGTGGTCTTGATGTGGCGCTGGTGTGCAGTGGGTGATCGCCGGCTAGGCAACCAGGTCGCGTGGCAGGCGGCGGCGGTCGGGCGGAGATGTGAAGCATCCGCACGCGCGAACATGCCCTTCGCCAGCCTCTGGACAAACTGGTCCACGGTTTCCCATCTTAGGTCCCTCTGGATTGTCGCGTTCCTCACGTAGCGGGGGGCGCCGACGATGGTACGCAGAGAGAGGTTCTCTTGGGCTCGGAGTCTCCGTTTGTTCGTCTCCGAGCACAGGGCGTACCATGCCGGAGCCGCGTAGGTGAGGCGGGATCTCACATAGGTCTTGTAGATCCCGAGCTTCGCCCTCAGAGGGAGGCTGGAGTCGAAAAGTGGACGCAGCTTGGCACGTGCCACCTTGACCTGGCTGACGACGTTGTCAACGTGTTGCTTCATGGTGATCCGGCGATCAATGGTCACTCCCAGGTACTTCACCTGCGAAGACCACTCGATTTGCTGTCCTTGGAGCTGGAGCGATGGTGGAAGGAGACTCTGGCCTGTGATGAGCGCCTGCGTTTTCCCAACATTGACGGACAGTCGCCACTTGGCGAGCCAGTCGGGCAAGATGTCCAGGGTGCGCTGCAGTTTGATGGCAGCGTGCGGAGCCTGGAACGACGACGCGTAGTAGGCTGCGTCGTCTGCGAAGAGTGCCAGCTGGGCACCCGGCCCGACGGGGATGTCGTCCGTGTATCGGGCGTAGCAGGCGGGAGACAGGCAGGAGCCCTGGGGGACGCCGGCTGCGACGGGATGTTCCTCGGAGACGGCGTCTTCCACCATCACTTGGAAGCGGCGATTCTTCAGGAAAGAGGCGATTGTCTTGACCGTTCTTCTTGGGGCAGGGGACGTCGACAGCTTGTACAGCAACCCCTCGTGCCATACTCTGTCGAACGCCTTCTCCATATCCAGAAGTACTGCGACAGTGTATTCTTTTTTGTTCAAACAAACTGTCATGTCATTCAGTACTCTGGTGAGCTGAAGCGTCGTAGAATGCTCGGGCCTGAAGCCGAACTGTTCCGGGCGCGGCTGGATGTGGGGCAGTAACTTCGCTAACAGGAGCTTCTCAAACACCTTTGAGATGGTGCTCAGTAGGATGATCGGCCGATAGCTCTCAGGCAGCTTGGTGTCCTTGCCCGGCTTGGGCAACATGATAACCAAGCCCTCCTTCCATTGGGTTGGAAAGTGACCCGTGCGCAAGATACCGTTAAACAGGCGCGCAACGGCCGCCACAGTGCGTGGCGGCAAATGTAACAGCGCCGTGTTGGGTATTCGGTCTGCGCCTGGGGCTTTCCTGGGCTTGGTACGTCGGAATGCACGCACAATCTGGCCGGGCGTGACGACGATGGGGTCCTCTTCGGGAGCTATCGGCGTGGCGAAGTACTCTCGCAGGTGTCTCTCGACTGTTGCGACGTGCTCCACATCATCCGTTGGGTTCGGCTTGAATTGCTTCTCGAGGCATTCGGCGAAGATCTCCGCACGGTCTTGGGCTCGGAATCTTGGTAGGCCGTCGCTGCCCAGGATTGGTCGAACAGGAGCAGGAGTGGTCGACAAAGACCGGCACAGGCGATGCACGGAGGGGACGTGGTCGCCTATGGACTCGACGTGGCGTTCCCAAGATTCTTCAGCGTGGCGATCAAGTTGGCGCTTCAGCTCTGCCGTCATGGCGTTGAGCCTGGTCTTCATCGTGGGGCAGCGGGTTTGCTGCCACTGCTTCCGGAGAGCGCGCTTATCGCAGATGAGTGCGCGTAGCTCAGCAGGAAGAGGATTGGGCTTCCCCCCGCGAGCTACGGTGTGCGATGATAGGTCGAGCGCGTCTCGGATCTGGGTAGTTAGCAGCGATGCCAGGCGGTCAACGTCTTCCGGCTGGTTGACGGGGCAACTGGTGGAGGGTTGGTCTAGGGCGGCGGTGAAGGCGCCCCACTGGTAGCGGCGACGTGATGCTGGCGGAGATACCCGGGTGGGCAGGTCCGCCAGGACGAGAAGAACAGGCCTGTGGTCCGAAGGGAGGTCAGGGAGAACCTCCTGGCTCGGCGGTGTCCGGAGACCTCTGACGACCACGACGTCGATGATGTCCCATCCGGCCCGCGTGTCGAAGTGGGTGGGCTCGTCGGGACCGATGACGTCGTAGTTGTGGCTCACGGAGTCGGCATGGATGGCGCGTCCAGCTGGGCACACCCTGGTAGAGTTCCAGGCGGTGTGCTTGGCGTTGAGGTCGCCGGCGACAAGTGTCGGGTGCGGCGACTGTAGCAGCCCCCGTAGCTCGGCGGTGCGGATTGGTGTACTGGGGGGCTTGTAGGCGGCGTAGAGTCGCAGCACCTCGCCGGTGACCTGGAGGTCGACGCCCAAAGCATATAGGGATGAATACTCCTGGGCGTCGACGAGCTGGTGGACGATCTTCCTGCCGACGATGACTGCCAAGCCTCGAAAGGTCCGGCCGCTGGAGGTCTTCTCGTCCTTGCGGTAGACGAAGTAGCCGGGCAGCGACAGCTTGTCGCTTCCGGCTAGGTGTGTCTCGCTGATGAGCATCACGTCGACGCGGTAGTCCCTCAGGAACACGTGGAGCAGCCGCTTCTTCCCTGTCAGCGACTGCGCGTTCCAGTGGACGACCCTGAGCGGCTCATGCATTGCGGAGCAGTGCGGTGAGTCTGCCCAGGGCAGTGGGGTCGCTGAGGAGGGCGAGCAGGGCTGTGAGGTGCCCCAAGTCCTGCTGCCCTATCGCCGCAGCCGGAGTGGCGGCGCCAGCGGCGGCCGCAGTCTCGCTGGCGGCGAGAGTAGCCGCCGCGGCGCCGGCGGCAGGTGGAGCCGTCGCCTTCTTCTTCTTCTTCCCCCCCCGCTTCGTCTTCTGCCTGGGGGCTCCGTCGTTCGCCTGCGCCATAAGCGAGGCGGGCGCCGTTGGTTCCTGCAGATCGGGACGAGGCAGAGGGGGAGGCTGGAATAGCGTTCACCGCGGCTGGGCAAGAGTCACTAAATTGGTTTGCATTTTTATTCAAAATAAAGATGCGGAAGTAGGCGAGGATGTAGCACCAAATACTAATGAGTTCATGGCGTAAATATCAGGGTCTTTTGTTCTATTCAGACCACGCCATAAAAACAATTGTGCTCCTTGGTCCTCCTTCCTGACCCTAATTCTGAGAAACATATCGGCTATATCCGCTGTGAATGCTACCGGCCCAACTCTAAAGTTAATGAGCACGCCTAACAAAGAATTCAATAAGTCAGGCCCGCTTAAAAGATTGTCGTTAAGCGATGAATTTTCGTAGTAAGCGGCAGCGTCAAAGACCAGTCGTAACTTTCCAGGTTTGTTTGGGTTTGTCACACCGAAGTGAGGCAAATACCAAACAGGACTGGCTTCAAAACCCTTATCTACTTTCCGCGCGTAGTTTTCACGGATAAGCCTGTCCATTTGGCTGCAATAGGTATTGGCGTACGACGGATCTTTGTCTAACCGACGCTCTACACCGTGTAAACGCTTCAGTGCGTACTTATAATTATCGGGTAGTTCCACGTTGTCACGTTTCCAAAGCAGGCCTACTTCCCACCCCCCGTGTACGGCGTAGCTGGTGGACTCGAGTATGCTCATCGCCCGTTCGGATTCGCTATTCCTACGTGAGACTTGACTAATACCTATGGCTTCTAGTTCGAACTGTTCCTTCACTAAAGCGTGAAGATCAGGCTGTGAAACTATCATGCAATTTGCGTGGCGTGTCATATTTGGAGCGTGTTTCGTAGCTAGGGGTCCATGCACGACCCATCCTAAATTAGTGAGTGAAGCGACTGGACGACCAGATTTACCTCGAGAGATCTCCTCGGCGACTATCAGCTCCCAGTTGTCCTGGCCCAACAGCAGCATAGGCTTCGCTCCCTCCATTGGACTGCAACCCAGGTCCCGTAAGTGCGCATTTTCATTAAGCACTTGTTTAGGCAATGTCTGAGAAGGCAAGTTAACATCACTTAATGTCCGCACTATTACATCGTGACACACACCGTTCGAACCCTTTATTGTCACTTTCACTTTACGCGATCGCTCGTCCGTTACAAGATGTCCACGCGCTGTCACCAACCTAAGGGGAACTGTGGGTCCGTCAATATCACTCGCGAATCTATCGTCCATAATTGACACCGACGCCCCGTCGTCGAGTAGCGCGTACGTGCTGTTTTGGGGTCCGTGCCGCAGGTCTTTTTAAAAAAAACTATTTAATTAACCACACAGATTTATTAGTTTTCACAATAAGTAAGACAACTTTTCAGTATCGCGGCTATGGGTTGACTGACTATTTTAGGTACAAAACTCTATATAAATGAAGTGTAAATTGCATGCGTCTGCTCTATTCACGTAATAAAGTAGTTCATAACAGCTCCCCCAATAAGACGAAGGTTATCATTAAGATAAACGAAGGGTGGAAACTGAAAAAGAATATAATGCAAGGTAGGGATGGCTGTGTGAAAACTGCTATGAGTATACAAGATAAGAAAACTTAGTATTACTAACCCAAAACTTAAAAGTTACTAAGATTTCTAGAGGAAGATCTCTGAAATGCTGTTTTCTTATCACTAAATGGTAAAGCCTCTGGAAGGCTCTTGATTGACTTCTTGTCACATTCTTCATCATCAGTGAACTCAGTTAGTTCAATAGAATTATTAATTTTATTTTGATCCCTTTTAATTTTCTTATTATAACATTGATTAAAGATTTGAATGCAACAAGAAGTATTTTTATCAGTAACAAAACATTTTCTATAAACTTTATAAGTAACATATGTAAAAATAGCAGCAAGAATAATATAAGTAGCAATAGAGTAATAAGATGCATATTTTACGATATGAGATTGGCTTTGTGCCTGCTTTATCTGGTTTTCTAAATAATCCAATTTATGGGAGGCCACATTTAAAGATTCTAAATTAATATGAGACAAATGTAAAGGAGATAGCTTATCAATAGTATTATTAATAATCTTGCGATTACAGCATTCATCTTCTGTAATATCAAAGTCAATAGAGAGTTGACGAGGAAGGGTTGAAGTAAAAACATGAGAGGGTGAAAGCTGTAAAGTCTGAAAGTAAGCAACACAATTATTTTCAAGTGATAATATTCCGGTACCTGATAAGGTATAATCTTTAATTTCATCTTTACATTTAACAGTGAGCTTATTAGGTTTAGATTGAACATAGATCCATTTTCCATCATGAAGCTTTTGCCACAAATTAATACTACCATATAACAACTTAGAATTACATATTTCAGGAAGTGACAAAGTGACTTCAGTCAACAGCTTAGTTTCACAAGACGGGTTACTAATAGTTGATAAGACAGATACGGAAGGACATATAATATAATCATAATTAACAGTTTTACATACATTGACATCATCAAGTAGTGCGTAACTCAACCTATCAGTTGTTACAGCCATATATAGCTTAGTGGGGTAAATAAGAGCGTAAGTCTGAAAGCTTGTATCATGAGGGGTAGGCAAAGCTATCATTTTATGAACATTAAATTTCTGAAGTTTAATTAAAGGTATTTGCAGAATAAAAAATAATTTATTGTTGTAATAATATGACGTCAGTTTGGAAAGATCAATAATAGTATGAATGTCATCTTGAGTTAGGGGAGTAGGAAAATCAACATTTTTCTGTATTGATTTACTATTTGTAGATAGTTCAGTAAACAACCTTGTAGGGGTAAGTACATAGGGGTGTAAAATATTAGACTTAGAAAATAAAATAGCATTCAAAATAGTATCTAAGGTATTTGAAATAGCTAACAATGAGCTTTCAAGAATATTAACTAAACCATTAATTTTAGCTACATTTATATAATTATTATTAATCTTAGCATTTTCAGATAAGACTATGTTAAGCTTATTTATCTGTTTATTAATTCTATCTTCGTTATCATTAAGTTTACGGATAGACACATTAAAATTATTAATCGTAGATTGAACAACATGGATGTTGTCTTTCATCAAGGAAAACATCTCGTTTTCGTTCTGTTGACAGGCTGAAACAGCAGCATCATACTTGCGAGCATCATCTGCATCTAATGTTCCAAAGAAAAACTTCAATATTTCACCACCGAATTCTAAGGACCTTTTAAAACGTGTCTGAGGCTCTTGAGAGATAATATGGAATAGGGAATCGAATTTCAGTAAGTCAGCATTAAGTAATATTTCTAAAGGACTAAAAGTATCCTTACAATCAACGTTATAAGCTAAGTTCTGAGCTTGTTTACAAAGATAAGAAATACTATTCATAGATTGTTCAATTTTGTCAAGATAAGGCTTGATATGTGAGACCTCGACGTGAGTGACCACATTCCAGTAATCATCATAAAAGTATGCGACGGAAGTCGGGTCGAAATAGATTCCAGGACTATGGACTATTTCTTGTATTACGGGTTCTGATATAGAACCTTGAAAGTGGAGAAACCTGAAACAAATGAGAGAGGCTTTCAACCAGGTTTCAGTTCATTAACGTGATACTTCACGTGTTTGCGATTGACGCAAATAGTTACGTTATTTTTGTCGTGGACCTTTAAAACTTTGAAGGGTCCTTTCCAGATAGGAGATAAGGCTTTTCGGAGCCTGTGATGCTGTTTGAGATATACTAAATCTCCAACTTTGTATTTAATGTCCTTGGTGGAACCATCGTAATATGTTTTAGAGGACTCTTTACTTTTCTGTATATTTTCAAGGGCTCGTTGTCTACTATATTTCATCCTATATTGTAGAGCCCTAATGTACTCTTGATAGGTAGTACCGTCATTAGAGTCGTAGACACTACTTGGGATAGACGGTTGGTAACCGTAAAGTAACTCGAAAGGAGTGAACTGCGTTGTGCAGTGAGGAGTAGTGTTATAGGCCAATATAGCCGTAGCTAAATAACAATGCCAATCATTGTGGTTTTCGTTAACGAATGATTTTAAATACTCTTTAAGAGTAGCGTGGCTGCGTTCTAGCGCACCATTGGTTTGGGGATGATAAGGAGTTGAATAGAGGGATTTAACCTTAAGAATTTGCGTGAGTTGTTTAAACAACTCAGAGGTAAAACATGTACCTTGGTCGGATAAGATCATCTTTGGAAATCCAAAAAGAGAAAAGAAGTGAATCAAATTACGCGCAACTTCATCTGTAGTAGACCCAATCATAGGGTAAGCGCAAGAGAATTTGGTCAAATCATCTTGAAGTGTCAAGATAAATTTAAACTTTTGAAATCCAGCCTCAGGCAGAGGACCAACAATGTCCAGAGCTAATCGCTCAAAGGGCTTGGTACTAGATGATGTTATAATCATTGGAGCCTTGTTACATTTCCGTAAGGGTTTATTTATTTTACATAGATTGCAGTCTTTAACAAATCGCTCAATGTCGGAGCGCATACCTTTCCAATAATAAGTGGCTCTAATTCTGTTAAACATTCTCTGAATGCCTGGGTGACCAGCAATAGTGGTACCGTGATTTTCTTTCAATATTTTTGGAACTTCGACGGGTGAAGGGTAATTAATTTGATTTTTGTAGATATGAATCTTGATATTAGTGCCGTGAAACACAAATGAAATGATATTGTAAACCTTTGTATAGTCTAATTTCGTGAAAGGTTCTGAAAAATCGGGAATTGCTAAGTCTGTTTGGTCTTCAGCAATAACAACATCACGTAATTTCATTATTAGGTTGTAAATGACTCTATATGAGGTTTCATCGTAATGATGAACCTTGGTAAATAAAAAGTAAAACTTTTTATTATTAGAATGAGCGGTGAGCACGGTCTCGGGCTCGCGCTCGGCTGATAGCAAGTCAGCAGAATTGTCTACTGTGGATAATAATTGTTCGCAGCTCGGCATAGAGTAGTCGAAGTCTAGAGAAGTCGGACAAGCGACTAATTTATGTTTTGAAAGATGTAATGGCTCATTGTGTTCTTGAATTTGAGTATCATTTGATACTGATTTTGTGAATTGCTTTTTAAAGTAAATCTCATAAGAGCATTTGTTTAGGTTAGAATGAGAGATGGCATTGACAGGGTTACGGGAAAGAGCATCTGCATTCGCATTTACTCTGCCGGGTTTGTACGCGATTTCATAATCGTACTCCTCTAGTTTTAAGCGCCAACGTAGAAGACGACCTCCAGGGTCTTTAGCGTTAAACAGCCAGACTAAGGGACGATGGTCGGTAACAATTTTGAACCTATACCCATATAAATAAGGGCGGAAGGTGTTAATTCCAAAAAGAATAGCTAAAAGTTCTTTCTCTGTAGTAGAGTAGTTTCCTTCGGCCTTGTTCAAAGTTCGGGACGCATAGGCGATGGGCTTGTCGTTGCCGATCTCGCCTTGGGAAAGAATTGCGCCAACGGCGTAATTAGAAGCGTCAGTAGTGACCACGAAAGGCTGTGTAAAGTCAGGATATTGTAGTATAGGAGCCGTAATCAATTTCTCTTTGAGAAAATTGAATGAAAATTCTTGTTCTTGAGACCATATAAAAGGGATATCCTTTTTTAGAAGGCATGTCAATGGTTTTGTGATTTTAGAGAAGTTATCTATGAAACGGCGGTAATAGCCAGTTAAACCAAGAAAAGATTTTATATCTTTAGCATTTTGAGGAACAGGGAATTCTGAAATGGCCTTGATTTTCTCGGGATTAGGAGACACACCTTTATCGGTAATCATGTGACCTAAGTAGGAGACTTCCCGTCTCAGAAACTCGCATTTGTCGGGTTGCATTTTTAGGTTAAATTCCCGAAATTTGTCGAAAACGAGTTTCAGCTTTTGGATGTGCGAATCAAGATCATGGGAATAGACAATACAGTCGTCCAAGTAAACATAACAATGTAGTCCTTGTAAGCCGGATAGAACGGTATTCATCAATCTTTGGAAGGTAGAAGGAGCATTCTTGAGTCCGAATGGCATCCTAACGAATTCGTAGTGGCCTGAAGTGCCATTTGAGTTAGTTACAGTAAATCCTGTTTTTGCTGAGTCAGCAGGATTAAGACAGATCTGATGGAAACCTGATACCAAATCAAGGGTTGAAAAATACTTCGAATGACCCAACTGATCGAGAATGTCTGTAATCAAAGGAATAGGGTAAACCTCATTAACGGTAACGTCATTTAGACGACGATAATCAATGACAACGCGCCACTTTAGTTTGCCAGAGGCGTCCATCTTTTTGGGAACCACCCAAACTGGGGCACTCCAAGGTGAAATAGAAGGTCTGATGATATTCTGAGCAAGCATCTTCTGCATTTGGTTTTCAACTTCTTGCTTATGAACCTCGGGGAAACGGTATGATTTAACATGTATCGGAGGGGCATCACCCGTATTGATGGAATGCTGAATTGCATTTGTGCACGTGAGAGGATCGCCTTCGAGATAGAATATATCTGTGTACTGTGTACAACAGTCTAGAAGAACCTTTTTCTCTTCTGAATTTAAATGTTCGTGACGAATTTGATCGAGAACGCGTTGTTTTCTATCTGAGGTAACTTCATGAGAAGTGGAGAAGACATTCTGAGATGGGCTCTGAAAAGAGTCGACAGGTAAATCCATAGGAGTAAGACGAACTGAGAAATCTTTGATTTCGATTGGGTTTTCCAATGTATTTAAAATAGAGACATTAACTCTATAGTTCGGCTTAACTGTGACAATGCAGTTTGCAAGGTAGACACCTTCGCAGAATGTGTGATCGAGTATCAGCGCTTCGCGCAAAGAGTCTAATTCCGAAATGTCATTAGACACAAGACATTCAATAACTGCTTCGGATCGAGCAGGTATAATAAAGCAAGGATTGCTAAGCGAAAATGGAATAGAGAACTTTTGCATTTGCAAAGTCTTAGTCGAGTATTTAATATCCATTTTATAGTTGTCCAGAAAATCGCTACCGAGAATGCCATCGAATGGCAAGCGCACTGAGTCACTAATCGCGTGTAAATTGAAGTTCAGCGCTACTATACTCTGTTGGGAAAATCGGTAGGATAAGTCAAGTTCAAGGGACCCAAGAGATTCTACATGAGAATCGTCGTCATTTAGACCTTTAATTTTAATAGTTTGAGGTCCCAAATCGGAATGCTTATTTAAACTTGAGAATTTCACAATGGAAATTGAAGCACCCGAATCTATTAAGAAACAGAGAGGTTTCTGTGAACGGCTCGTCTGTAAAAACACGTGAGGAAGCGAAACCCTAGGGTTGAGATTAAAAACAGTATATACTGTGCTTTCTTCACATGTAGAATCTCTAGGGGTAAACCCCGGAAAACTCAAGTTATCTTGAGGGGAGAGATTCGTGGACTCATTGAGAGTATTAGAACTAGCCTGAAGGGGAAACTCATTTTTGAGTAGAGGCGTAGTAGTAGAGCTAGTCTTGGGTAGAAACTCATTTTTGAGTAAAGACCTAGCATTTGATTTTTTTGAGCTAGCCTTAGGGGTAACCCTTTTTTTGAGTGGAGGCTTAGCAGAACTGGCCTTGGGTAGAAGCTCGGGGAGTGAAGGCGCAGATTTTTTTGATAACGTGTCTTTTATGATAGGAGTATTAGGCTCCGGTAGACACGGAACCGGAACCGATTTTAGTTTAAATCAGTTTCGATTTCGATTTCATCTGAGTGTTCAAGCGCAGTGTGGACACTGGCTTGAGGAGACGATGATGACTCACCGTTTTTGCGTTTCAATCTAAAACACTCAGTAATAAGATGCCCTACCTTTTTACAATAGGCACAACTTTTGTTCCTGTCAAATTTTGAAGAAGAAGGTCCGCTTTGAGAGGGAGGAGAATTGATAGCATGAACACGATGACCTTCATTAGATTGTTTTCTCTTTTTAAAACAATCGGAAGCGGAATGACCGCTTTGATGACAGAAAGAGCATTGTAGGGATGCTCGTTGAGACACCCGGGAAAGATTGAAGATTTTCTCTTCTTCGATAGCGTGTGTGATGGCTTCGGAAAGAGTCTTGGGGTTGCGGCACCTAACAATATGTGCAAATTTGGTGTTCATCCCTAACATAAAAGTGTTGAGGGCTAAATCCTCCATCGCCGCTAGCCTTCCTACAAGCTCGCTCTTATCCACACAGCTATAATGGATGTCGGATTGAAGTCGAGTTAAACACGACTCTATTTGCAATGAATATTGCGTCACGCTCTCGTCGGCTTTCTGGCGGCAATTTTGCAAATCTACTAAGAGATGCGTGGAGTGTTTCTTTTCGCCGAAAGTAGTTTTCAGGAAAGACTTGATATCACTCCAGCTTTCAAAATTTTTCAAACAACAGGCTAATTGAGCCTTGCCTTCGAGCTGTGATACAATATATTTTATAAGCACGTTCTGTTGTTCTGTCGTAGCTAAACTGATTGCATTTTCGCAGTTAGTGAGAAAAGCCGGGAGGGTTTCTCGGTCACCATTATAGGGCCGAATGAATTTAGTAAGAACCGACAAAGTTACTGAAGAAGCCATTTTTTTCTTAGGCGCTTTTACTTTCGGTTCGGGTTCTGCCTCGCTTCCAGAGCTATCAGAAGTTTCGAGGGCAGATTCCACGTCAACAAATTCCTCCTTTTTCGGTTGAACCATGAATGAAATTTAAAATCCAGAGCAACAGAATATGCGACACACAAAACTAAAATGTTGTAAACTAGACTTGTAAAAGTAAACGTGTAAACGTGTTGTATAAAATAAACCCTGTAAAATGTTCACGTAAAAATGTTCATGTAAAAATAACGTAGAAACACTGTAAATTCACACTCAAAAACACAATTCACAGATAATTTAAAAGATGAATCAACTCACAGGAGAACCAGGAACATCTCGGAGAACCCGGGGATGTAGAAAGAAGTGACCCGAAGTACCAAAACTGGCGTAGTCACGTTGTAGCAGTGACGTCGGTACAGGTGAGGTAGTTAGCGGCAAGTGTCCGGCGACACAAAAGTGTCGTATTTCTACGGAATTCTTCGACGGCTACTGTTTGAAGTTGGAGTCACGACGTAGTGCAATAATTATTGCGAAACTGGTTTTGATGAATTGAGCTGGAAAATGTGAATAAAATGAAGAATATAAATGAAGTTTGAGTCAACTCGATGAACCGATGATGATGATCTGCTTGTCTTCTTCTGATGCGGGCTCGCACAGCAGGATGTGTGGAGACTGACCGTCGACCAGGGGAAAGTTAGTGCAGGCTCAAGCTCGAGAGCTGAGGCTTACTGTCGACCAACCGGTGACCAGTGATGCTGCGGGCTACACGCGGCTCACGCGAAGGCGTAGACTTATCGTCGGGCAACACGGCACTGAATTTACAGACCTTTCTTGATGCGACAGGGACCGCGAGTTCTTTTAAATGCCAGATCTTACACGAAGCAAGGTTTTTCTTCTGGCATCCCACTTCTGACACCACTTGTTTTGGGGTCCGTGCCGCAGGTCTTTTTAAAAAAAACTATTTAATTAACCACACAGATTTATTAGTTTTCACAATAAGTAAGACAACTTTTCAGTATCGCGGCTATGGGTTGACTGACTATTTTAGGTACAAAACTCTATATAAATGAAGTGTAAATTGCATGCGTCTGCTCTATTCACGTAATAAAGTAGTTCATAACAGTGCGCTGCTCTTCAGCGTTACCCGACACTAAACAGACCGGAATAACTTTGAGCAACGCTCTAGCCCGACACTCCCCAATGTTTCACATTGTCACTAAACCTGTGTCCGTGGTGGTTTGCGGCGACAATGGTGATGACACCTCAGCTCGATCAGCTTGCAGCAATACATGGTGCGGCCACTTACACTTAGTGCACCGCCGCGCACGACAAAACTTACGAGAATGAGACTTAACTAAACATCTAAAACACATTTTTTTGTCTTTGATAATAGCCCAACGCTCACTAACACTTAATAACACTTAATAATAATTAACGCGTAAGCTTTGCCAGCAACTCATTAACTATTTGGGGGTTGTTGATGTACCCCTCTGCACGCACAGCTTTCAACAACGCTACGCAGTTTCGGACTGCGGCGGTAAAACTACGAAGCTCGCGACCACTTTCGCTGACGCGAGGAAGATTTTTCACCTTTTTTAATGCGCAGTCCAGCAATAAACTTGATGTCCAAATGAGTCTTCCAACGCGCGTATTACTTCACCTGGGTCACAAGCTGATCGCAGCAAGTCTTCTACTGCCACCTTTGCGTCCCCAACTAGCGCAACCCGTAGTCGCGCCACATTCTCGAACGGCTTAAACTCGTAAGCTGCCTTCGAAGTTTCGTACGCCGTTTTGAACCCGAGCCAATATGTAGGGTTCCCATCAAATTTGGGGATTTCGTACGCCTGCTTGGGCACAGGTCTAGGTCGAGTCATGCCGCTGATGGCTTCCCTCAACATATCAATACTTGTGCTGCGGCGGCGCTCCGTGGACGGCTCACGTGCGTGTGGTTCCTTAGGCGGGCATTGCGATGTTGTCACATGCGGTGGCGGTGGTGTCGGCGGCGCTGTTCTTGGTACAGGGACTGGCGACGGCGGCGGCGAAGCTCGTAACGATGGCCGCGGCGATGCGACCGGCGCCGGTGGTTGTGCATTCTTCAACCACGCTTCCACTGAATATGCGGGCGTACCAGCGTGACGTAATTCATCGTCCTCTTCGCTTTCTGCATCTTCTGCCTCGATTTCCGCCATTTCAAGCTCCAACTTGCTCTGTATGACGCGCTCACGCGCACGCACCTTTTCCTCCGTTAACCTTTGAAGCTCGAGCTCCGCTTCATACTGCGCTCTCTTCATCCGAGCTTCTCTGCTGAGCCTGCTAGCCCTCGACGTCTTACTTCCAGGCCGTGATGTTCCACGAACGGCCGGGAAGCCATTACTATTCGTCGTCGAGGTGTTTAGGGCCTGAGGCTGTACCGGGAGCGATATATCCTCTTGGTAGTTGCTACTGCTACCCGCCGTTGATTCCACATCGTTTGAGTTTGACATGTTGTCTTCGTTCACCCTTCGCGACTTGCTCCTGGTCATAATATATCCGGCTGATTCCGACATACTATCCGGCTCGAAGGACCAAAATGTAAGAGACTACCGGGATAGTTTTCGGCGCGGGGTCCAATAAAAGTACGACGCGATACAAATCAGCACGAATATATTTATAAACACACAGGGAACTTAACCTAGACACGAATACAGGGGGATTCAAACGAAGCACTACAACACTGTCACTAAGAAAACCTACGAACGTCGCACGCTGAAGCTAGGGGAGTTGAACAGGCTCGCACGGGCAGAGCTTCCAGCGGCGTCGTCGAAGGTCTCGGTCGAACTGAACGGAATAAATGACAATAGTCGAAATATAAAGTTGCTGGGCCTACGCACACTACAGTAGTATTACAAAAACTTCACAATCGTTTTCTACTTAATGACTAAGTGCGCAGGCCTGCTCATAAAACTGCAATGCAGCTGTGCCCTCAAAGGCGCCGACACAAACCTCACCTCACAGTATGCCTTTTCGGCAAAAGGAAACAATACTAACACAGAAGATCAACAATAGTGGCGAAATATTTACAATAGAATCTTAATGCTAACAAATATAATGACTACGAGCTAAAGGATAATAAAACTATAAAAACTTAAACTGCCGGTGGAGAATTCCAGAAAGTGTATTCGGCGACCAGATGTTTCACTACCTAACTCGTAATGACTGTGTCCCTTAACAAAATTGGTTCAGCAGGTGAAAAGTTATCAAATCCGCCTAATTAGGAAACGAGTTTGATAGTCCTTACTGAAAGTAGCAACATCATCAAGGCGATCTGGTAGGCAGTGGCTGCGGGAGGCTCAGACCGGAGTAGGTGGCGAGGTAAGGAAGAGGCCTATTCTCAGAATTGGGTAACTGTGAGCTGATTGATTGATTTAAATGTAGCAGCTAGGAAAAAGAAAACAAATTAATTTCGCAAAATACAATCGCGTCGAAGCACCAAGCACTCGTAAGAAATACGATTACTGGATAAGTGACCTTTTCTATGTGTCGTTTCCTTACTGCCTTTCCTCTCGAAAGTCCTAGAATCTATTGTCCATTCTCAGCTAATCTCCTATCTATCCCAAACAACTTGCTGAATCAACTCCAATCCGGTTTTAGGCCCGGTCATAGCAATGTTACGGCCTTACTTAAAGTAACCGATGACATTCAGCTTGCGATGGGCGAGAAACAGCACACTGTGCTTTCACTACTCGACATCAGCAGCGCTTTAACTTCGTCGATTTCGATATTCTCGTTGAGATACTGAAGTCCCTGAATGTGTCCTCCGACTTTGCTAGCTGGTTCGACTCTTACTTGGGAAGTCGCCAGCAACGTATTAAGACGGAGGTGACTTCAACGGAGTGGTGTGACCTCTTTGCGGGGGTCCCTCAGGGTGGTATTCTCTCCTCTTCTTTTCTCTGTCTTTATTTTTCTCCCTGTGACATGGTCTGTGCTGTAGGGATGTTAAATGCCAAACTCGAGAGAATCAGGGACTGGGCTAATTATTAAAGTAAAACTTCTTTACGCACGCTTGACTTGGGGAGTAAGCTGGCGAATGCGTGACGAGAGCGTTACGAAAAGTGTGATCGGGCGAGGCGAAGGAGAGGTGCGCGCGCACATTTTATTTCTCTCTTCCTCTCATAGCCAGACACAGTGCAGGAGATATATTTTTGAAGCATTAGAGCTAAAGAAGTTTTACTTCAGTTGTGTGGTCTAAAGCACACTCTTTTTTTAAGTAAAACTTCTTTACGCACGCTTGACTTGGGGAGTAAGCTGGCGAATGCGTGATGAGAGCGTTACGAAAAGTGTGATCGGGCGAGGCGAACGAGAGGTGCGCGCGCACATTTTCTTTCTCTCTTCCTCACATGGCCATACACAGTGCAGGAGATGTATTTTTGAAGCATTAGAGCTAAAGAAGTTTTACTTCGGTTGTGTGGTCTAAAGCACACTCCTTTTTTTGGAGTAATTGCCAACCCTAGTAAGTCGTAGGCTATGATTATTGGTTCGAGATTTTCCCTTAACTTGTTACGGCATCTGTCCATTGCCCTTGTAACCTATGATAGATCAATAATTTTTATATAGAACTTATGCCAAAAATCTAGGAGTTTTCTTCGATAACCAAATTTCCTGGTCAGTGCATGTCGGTGAGACAGTAGGCGTGTCTTTGTCACCTTTCACTCCCTCAGGCGACTTCAAAACATCGTTCACGCTTGTCTTGAAGACACTGCTCTTCTCCTTACCCTGATCGATTACGCTGCCGTACGTTGGATCAGCGCGAACGAAGAGCAACTGAACAAACTCGACTAACTTCAAAACCTCGGAATTCGGTTTATCTTCGGCCTGCGCAAGTATGACCACGTCTCGGAGTTTCGCAGGTAGTTGAAATGGCTTCCTATCCATCTTCGTCGGGTTTCTCATATCCTTATCTCCTCTTCAACATCTTATTTAATCCCCGCTACCCTGGCTTCTTACGAGATCGTTTTAAATTTCTGTCTTCGCATAGGCCACGGAGATATCACTCTCGGTCACTGCTTATAACTCCGCAACACAACACAGCCGCATATGAACATGGGTTCAGACTACGAGCTATCAGGCTCTGGAACAAACTTCCTAGCGCCATCAGAGAGCCCGTCCCATAATATTTTTAAGTCGATTAAAAGAACATTATCTTTCTCTTCCTTAGTAGACTTATGTAAAGTATATTGTATTGAATTATATTTTGTAGTATAATTTTATCTATTTGTATTGATATTATGTATTTATGTACATATTGATCAATAGTTTATTATCTTAATTATTTAACATTGTGCACAGGTCTACCTGTTCTTTAAGCTCATGAATACCACCAGCTTTAGATAAAGCCACTTTTCCGTTATAGGTTTTAAATTTTATTACCATATATTACCCTCGGTTTTTGAGAGCTTAATGTATCCGGTCCATCCTTGGTTTGCTGGAAGCAATCTCTTTTTAGAGACAAGCTCTCCTTTGTACACTTAGTTTCCATTTTGGTGTTTCTGTATCTTCTGTTTTTGTGCAATAAAGTATAAAGATCATTTGTATAGTCCGCTTATATGTTTCGGACGTTAACCGGATCGCTGCTCCCCACCTACTGCTAAGTTGTAGGTTCCTATTATCTCCACTTGGTTGTAGCCTAATAGGGGTCTGAAAACCATGTTGCGATAACTCCGAACCTAGAGCTCCAGTTCCAAATATGATAACAACAAATGTCAACTTAGCCTCCATCCAAGTTTATGTGTTTATATTAGTTTATATATAAATAATTAGCTGACTCCGCAAACTTCGTATCGCGTAACAGTGATGCCGCAATTGATAGCTCAACCAAGCCGGAGTAATAAAAACAAATTACCTTATTTATTTCTCTGGCGGCGACTTCCTTTGAGTGAGTGTCGGCGTTCTTTGAAAAGAGCAGGCACGTAGTAAAGCGGCGCGATCAAAGGCGACGCTAACAAAATGAATATACTACTATATATGTATATATATTCCAGGTGAATCCCAACGAACTGCTGGAGTCAATTCCCCTGGACGGCAGCCCGGCTCTGCTGCGGCTCATCAAGCTATATAGTCCGCTGAAGAGCCTCCAGACCATCGCAATTGAAGCCGATTTGACGCTCACACAAGTATGTGCAAATATTCAGAATGTATATTGAAATAATCCTATAGGAGATGTTAGGGCAGAGCTTTACATAATTCAGTGTACCTGGGGACCGAGCTTTGCTCGGTGGTTGGTTGGTTCAGTTAGTCGCACCGATAACAAATCATCAGACTGCACCTCACTCATCATAGGATGTTATACAGTACTCTAAAACCAATCAATGTTGATCAACAACTTCAGGAATCCGGCATCCCCTGGGTGCACAATCAGACGGGTTCCACTCTCCTGGCACATCTCTCCAGGTCAGTGGAACCGCGAAGGTGCTACCTTGCTCTTAGCCAAGACCAAACGCGCGTCAACCTCCCCGGCGAACTGTTCGCAGGTAAACTGCTGCCGCAAAACCTCGTTCAGAGGCATCCCAAAACCCCATGGAGTGTCGCCGTGTAATCCACGGCATGGCATCATCTTCCTCGGCAGCGAGATCCTATTGATTTCCGGAAGTGAGGAGAAAATTCGCATCCAATCCGTCAACAAATCGCCTGTTAGGGGCGTATCCCAGTTCAACTGAGCCGCGCACAATCGCTGAACGAAACATTTTAAAGAAAATGTAACTGGGACAATGGGAAAATAGTACCGACCGCTTCGTCCAAGCCTCGGGGTTTCCAAACCCATACGATAGGTGAACTCATCGTGAACTGGCCGGTACTGGATGCCAAGCACTGGCAACATGTTTGTAATATTTAGTAAAGGGTGTCTCAGAATGTTTTTCGTTTTTTAATTGACCAATACGCGCCAACCGCAGGTAGCAAGGGGAGGGGAGTGGCCATGAATCGTTTCACGGGACCGCAGCGCGCGTTTTGCGCGCGAGCGTTTTATAAAAACATCGATTCCTACACTATTGTTCGTCGTCTGTACAGGACACATAATTTAACAGCCTTAAAACATTTGCCAAGTGCCAATTTAATTAAGCATTGGGTGTGTAAGTTTGAAGTGACTGGGAATACAATGCCGGACAAATCTTCTGGGCGCAAAAGGAGATCAAGAACGAGCATGAACGTCGACCGCGTTCGCCAGTCTGTTATGGACGAACCACGGCATTCGTTGAGATAGCGCGCAGCTTTTCTTAATTCGAACAAATCTACGGTTCATCGCAATATTTCGAAATACTTACATTTTCACCCCTATAAAATTGTTTTGTTCAAGAAATGAAGCCTGATTATCCTAATAAACGAGTCAAATTCTGCAGGACAATGAAAAGGAGGAGGAGTTTCAGGAGTTTCAATAACATCTGGTTCGCCGACGATTCGAATTTTCACATCAACTGTCACGTGAATAAAATAAATTGCAGATACTGGGCTCCCGAGAATCCGCTAGAACATCAAAAGCCCTTGCACTTGCCAAAACTTGTTGTTTGGGCTGCCATATCAAGTCAAGGAATTATCGGTCCTTTACTAGTGGTCTAATGAAACCACCTTGTTAGGATCTTGAGAACAACTCCTTGATTCAGTCACCAAAGAGTATCTATGTGCACTGGACCAAGGAGTATCTATATAATATATGTATTGTCCTCTCGTTCCCAGGTATTTCAACTAACAGGCCACCTCGTCTATTGGGCGAAAGCAACCGTAATCTATCCTCTCTGCGAAGGCAACGTGTACGTGGTAGCGCCGGGCGCCAACATTCACGTCAACTCGCCACTGGTCGACGACTTTGCTAAGGAGTTCCCCGGGCTGTGTATTCTACAGGTTAGTAGACAATTACTAGTGTTTCCGTTTTAGGCTTTGCTGTCTGTCCGTCACGGGGCTTTATCTTTTGACACACCTTGCCTAATAAGGATAATGGGGAATAAATCAGTCGATTTAGTTCCACATAAAGGGCGCTAAGTGTTTGTCCAAACACAGAGTAAGTAAGCAAAGCAAGTTTAACCTCTCAGGACCCCCAGGCATCATATGGTGCCCGCAAAATGTTCCGTTAGGCCTCATGGCATTACATGATGACAATTTTGTTTTTATTAAAAAAAAAACGCTTACACACAGGCGTTATATTGCCGAGCCGATTAGCATATGTGTGGACGCCTGATGAACCAAACTCAATCGTTTGATCATTGTCTGTGGTCCTTTCTTTCATAGTCAAAATACCGGAAAGAGAAATTCGACAGGTTCCTTTCCGTAATTCCGTTAATCAGAGAAATGAATGGCAGCTAATTTCAAAAAGCTCAATGCAGATTGCGCTGGTGTAGTAAGAGGCTTTTAAGAGTATTTGAAAGATCACGTGACGTGTATTTGAAGACGTGACCTCTGACCTCAGATGAATGAAACTCTGTCTCCAACTACGCCAGCGAAACCAAGCGAGAACAAAGGCGGATATAATATCCATAAAACTTTGCCGTTGACAATGTTTAACATGTAACATATACAAAGTACTCTCTACCAAAAAGTTTTGCGTACCTAACCTTCCCCATTACTGAAGGTAGTTTACCTACTGAGCGCTCTTTCAGTGTCGTGCGTACTTGTTATGAAATTGAAAATTGCGGTTGCTGTCAGTGTGGTGCCCCGCATCCAGCATGACAAATAAGGACGACACTATAAGCTCACTAAATCCCGCGTTCGTGATGTGATGAAACCCGCATGTCACTGAAAGAGGCCTTAGTGGTAGAAGTTGAAAAGCCGTGCAGCAAGCCCTATTAGGGCAACTTGAAACTTCTGACGATCACTTCCTCACTGAGTCAGTGTGGTAAAGTATGGCCGATCTTACTCGAATCGGATTAAAGGTCTGTGCACCTAGGTGGGGGACATTAAAAGGTTACGTTTATTTATAACCATTGACTAAGACGCATGCTAAAAGATCTGACAACTTCATCTATCTATCCTAAAATACCTTTGTTCCTTGGAGATAACTATGGCCAGGTAACTGGTTATCTGTGAAGATATTTATAGATATTTTTTCCTCAGAGATAGCTAGTTATCTCCAAGGATTTGTTTTGCCTCGCAGATAACTGTATTTTTTAACAGTTATCTGCGAAGAAAATATATTCCTCTGAGGTAATTAGTTATCTCCGAGGAATAGATTTTCGTCATAGATAACTTTCAAAAAAATACAGCTATCTGCGAATCAAAAAAAAATCCTTGGAGATAACTAGCTATCTCCTAGGAATAGAATTTCTTCGCAGGTAACTTTTTTTTACAGTCATCTATAAGGAAATTTCAACTGCCCTACTTAGTATTTTTAAATACTTTAAATAAACATAAATATATCTACAAATAACAGTAGATTGCTAACCGAGTGCTGAAATTAGTGTCTTTCACCAGAGTTTAACACTCTACTTTTCATTTCAAATTCAAAGAAAGTAAACACAATTTAGACTTGCAAAAAAGTGTGGCTGCATAGGTTTCTGCCTTTGCCCAACATATGCTGCTAACGCACATCACCGTTGGGCATTGCTTTGAAAAAATATGCCCACATGCGTATTAAATTTAAGTTTTATGATATGAATATTTAAAATGACATTAATACCTTATAAGTTGGAAAAAAATGCGTTTATTTCTACATAAGTTTTTTATTTGATATGTATGTAATAAAAAAATACTAAGTAGGGCAGTTGAAACTTCCTTACAGTATCCCATATCACGAAGCAACAAGATGCAGATTACAAGCGGTAGTCTATTTCTAATAATAGAAGACGAGAAGAGACATCCGCTTGTAATTTGTTGCATTAATTAAGGAATACTGACAGATAACTGTATTTTTTAACAGTTATCAGCGAAGAAATTCTATTCCTAGGAGATAGCTAGTTATCTCCAAGGATTTGTTTTGACTCGCAGATAACTGTATTTTTGAACAGTTATCTATAACGGAAATCTATTCCTCGGAGATATCTAATTACCTTCGAGAAATAGATTTTCTTCGGATATAACTGTTAAATAAATAATAGTTTAAAAAAACTAAAAAAACACGCTTTTATAGCTAACCGAACTAAAAATTAGAAAATAATTTTTAATTTCAGAGAGTTTATAATACAGTAGTAGAAGATCGAACAATCAATCAGAATTTATCACCTCAAAATAAAATTATAATAAAGTTTAAGTAATTAACAAAATAATTCAATTCAGAGTAAACAGCGTGGGGTGCTTGATAAAGTAAATGTACCATTCTATTGGCAACTATCTATGAGAGGAGAGTTATGAAAAGTAGTAAAATGCACCCCACGCTTTTTACTCTGAATTGAATTATTTTGTTAATTACTTAAACTTTATTATAATTTTATTTTGAGGTGATAAATTCTGATTGATTGTTCGATCTTCTACAACTGTATTATAAACTCTCTGAAATTAAAAATTATTTTCTAATTTTTAGTTCGGTTAGCTATAAAAGCGTGTTTTTTTAGTTTTCTAAACTATTATTTATTTTTCATTTCTTAGTTCGATTTATCAATTAGTTATTTGTTGACATGTGGTATTGAAATTTCTCACAAATTATTTCGCAATCTCATCATTTCATTCAAAGCTTCACTGTTGCATGGGGTTTTTCGTGTTAACTTAGAACAATCGAGTTCTTCAATCCGAATACCGTCTAAAGATCTTACACGACTAAGTGCTACATAAGCTTGTCCAGCAGCAAACAGTCGCGAGCCTAGATAAATGACTGCATGATCGACTGTACAACCTTGCATCTTGTGGACGGTCGAAGCCCAACTCAGGATTAATGGCAACATTCGTCTCTCAGCAGTTCCATAACTGTATTTCGCTGGGAACTGTATCGATATTGGTTTAATCAAGTGCACACCATCTGATCCGAAATCGATACGGACTGACGGGATGTCTTCCGCGTATAGTTGGCCTCTGCGAAAATTTGGCCAGATAATTTCTGTGATAAAACCCATATTGCCATTCACTAAACCTTTCGACACGTCAATGTTTGTCCTCAACATCACTTTAGCTCCAACGAATATTTTCAATACATTCGGAAGACCTCCGGTTTTATTAATATCGCTAGGTATCACAGAATCTAAGTCCTTGTTACCTAGATTTCGAGTAGCATCAATGAGTTGGTCTTGTGCTTTTATTGTATAACTAACTGTCACTTTATTCTTAACACTCTGGAGAACTTTTTCGTTGTGTCTAGCAACCTGATCATTCGTTGGGTAAATTCTTAATGCACTCTCGATTGAGAATTCATTAGTCGCATCTGTTGAAAATTTTTCAAGTAGAATTTCAAGATGCCTAGACGTCATTTCTCCAACTCTAAGGGCGTTAAGCACATGTATAAATGTCGTGTCTCCTTGTTGACGCATATTTTGTTTAAGTTCAATCAGACCGAACTGTCGCCACAAATGTGTAGCTGGCTTCATGTGTTCTGGTTGTTGAAAAACTTGATGTCCTCGAACAGGTGGTAACTGCATTAGATCACCAAAGAGAATCACGTTTATGCCTCCAAAACAAGCGTCCGAGGTTTTCAGCTGTCGCAAACGAGTTAAATCAATATGTAAGGGGGCGTCGATACAATAATTCTTTCAATACCACATACAAACTTATGAATGCACCTGGTTACATACATGAAGTATGAAAGTAGTCGCACCAATAACTTTGTAAACAACATTTTGTTATGTATTAATCCTGGCCGTCCTAATAAGGATAATGGGAAACTGTTATCAAATTATTGCATTGTCATCGGTCCTTGATACGTATGCAAAGTTTCAAATTAATCAGACTTCTGGAAACTGGTGAAAATTAAGTTCAAAGATTCCGTTACATACATAGATACATACATACATACAACCCAAGCTAATAAAAGCGTGTTAAAAATACAGTTATCGGCGAGGCAACACATATCCTTGGAGATAACTAGCTATCTCTGAGGAAAAAAAAACTTCACAGATAATCAGTTGCCTGACCATAGTTATCTCCAAGGAACAAGGGCTAAAAACCCAGGTCTTGGATGTTTATATGTGTGCGACGTCGCTGTTTCTTCTCCTGCAATAGGTACATGTTTAGGTTTATCGCAATTGGGTGAAAAGGAAGACTAAGATTGCAATATCACAACATCGAGTTGCGTTGCTCAACACAGATCCTAAGCGAGTTCTCCCTGCCGGCACCGCTCTGGTACCACGCACGCGGTGCCGGCGGCGGCGCTGACGTCACGCGGCTGCCGCGCGTCGTGGCGTGGCTGTTGCAGCGGCGACTGTTGCTGCAGCTGCATACGTACGTGCACTTCAATAGTGCGCAGTGGGGACTCGATAGTGGTGGGTAGCCAGTTTGGTTTTTTAATGTAGCATTTACGGTGTAATATAATATAGCCATCCCACTGCTGGGCATAGGCCTCCCTCCTTCGAGTCCACACTTCCCTGGTCTGTGCCACGCCCGGCCACCCCGCTAAAACTTAACAGATTGCTTTTCTGCTGAACGCAACACAGGAAAAAATTAAAATATCACTTAATATCAACCGTGTTTTAAAGCCATTTTGAATGCAAAATGGCTTTAAAACAGGGCTGATGATAGTTCAGTTATTTTGAAACGCCAAACGGGACCCTATTACAAAGCCTCCGTGGTCCGACCGTCCATCTTTCCGTCCGTCTGTCTATTCGTCCCGTCAGCGGGCTGTATCGCATGATGGGGTAGAGACTTGAAATTCTCACAGAATGCCGGAGAGCAACAAATAATAAACAAACAACGGTTGCAACCGCTCCAACCGTGGAACACCCTTCCTTGCACTGTCTCGACAGACCAAAACCGTTTTTTTCTGTATCAAAACCGGCTAAAAAAGCACTACCTCTCTCTTTCATGATAGTTAATGAATGTAAATAATTATATGTATGTAGGTACATATATTGGTACTTATTTATAGTTAGGTGTAAAGTATATTCTGTGTTTTATAGATACTTAATTTATTCATATATGTTGTTTTGTAATCTTACGCCGGATTCAGGGGCGATAGTTTACGTATCCTTGTAACTAAAACATAGTTTTATTTTTCCTGCACATAATTTTGATTTACAAATTGCGGTGCTAAATTTGTCCTGAAATTACCGCAACGGACACCCCCGGCCGCGGCTGGCCCACAAATCGCGCGCGCGCCGCTACTGACCTTGCCTGGTCGTGCTCACCGAAATGGTCGCAATAAAAAGAATGATTCGCTTTTACCTTATACTCTTTCGGGCTTAGGACCTAATAAGTTTAGGCCGGTCCTTACAGCAACGTCACGGTCACGATCGATGTCAAGCAAGGCAGATAGGTGTATACAGGTGACACCAAAGTTATCTGTCCCTGAATGCCGCGTGGAGGGTGTAACCTCCCTAGGGAGATAGAGACTTCCTATGCAACAAGAGTTGATACCCTCTCCACCTGGCATTTACCTAGGAACAGACAAACTTGGCGTCACCTGTACAATACAATACAATCAGAATCACATTCCTATCAAAATGCTACAACCGCCACATGTAGACATAGGTAGGTAGGTACATTACGGTTGAGCATACCCCGCCCGGCTACCCCACGGCAACTCTTACACTGAGTTTATGCAACAATCTTTTAATTTTCAATGCCCAAAAAAACTATATTAGGCGCAACGTCAACACCCACTAAGAAACAAGCGCCACGTTTTATCAAAGAATGCCGCGTTCCGGCGGAAGGCGACGGCTTTCTTTGAAGGCGGCTTTTGGCGGTGCGGATCAAAAGTGACACAAAGCAAACATTTACATACAGACTCATTAATTGCTTCTGGCCCTACACTAGGATTCAGTGGGTTGCGTCTGTTCTTAGCGTAGGTCGCAGGACGTTAAGGTATTCGCGGACACGAGTGACGCGTATTAGCCCGTTCGCCGCCGTCCAGGTAGCTCGCAGACTGACTGGCGTGCGTGGCGCCGCGCCGTGAGCGCAGACCTGCCCATTTCATCTGCCCCCGCTCCGCACGGTCCCTACCCCGCAGGGCGAGCCCCTTAGCAATATCCAGCAATAGAAGAAAAGCCACAATTTCATGATTTTTGGGTATTTTGTCTAAACAATTTTTTTTTAGCTTTAGTATCGTGTAAATAATCACCTTTGAGCCGTGCGTCAGATAACAGAACAACACCCTGTATGTTCTATTATAGTTTCGTTATTATTGTTTTTGTGCATTGACTTCCCTCTCTTAAAATCGTGCCTCCTAATAGCTAACTAACTAGCAAACTTCGGCGTTTGCTAGGAAAATATCTTTTTAGAGTAATTAATTGTACATGTGTTTTCTGTTAATGTTACTTTTTATATTTATTTATGCAATAAAGTAAAATTATAAACTACTCAATTAAAAACAATAAAAGGGTTCCCCATACAAGAGTCGTCTTTTTTGGGTTTATACGGAACCCTTCTTGTACACGTCCAACCCGCACTTGACTGTTTTTTATTTTGTGTTAGAACAGTGATGTGAGAATCAGTGATGTGAGAATGTCACTGACATGTGTAAACTTGTATTTAATTTGCGGAATTTGTTGATATAAACCAAACTTATTAAATGTCTCCCATTCCAGACGGAAAAGAGTACTACTGTGAGAAACACAACATGAACAACAATAATCATAACAACCAATCCTGCAGCGTTTCACAATCCTCTCTCAACATCATGCACATACCAGAACCTGTCAAGCTGGTAACCAACACAAACACATTCCCAGGCTCAGATGAAGACTACCCGACACAAAACAATCTGAACCAGACAGACTTCTCGCACACGAAACCTATAGTCATTGAATCGGATAACGCGAAGAAACTAGAGGAAGCCGACTCCGCGAACCATTCGTTTGACGACTGCGGTGTAGACGTGGTTGAAGGCATGACGGAGACCAGCAGCCTGAAGGAAAACACAGACATCGATAAGAAAGCTCACGGGAATTCAGTCGACAGTGGCATCTCTAATAACATCACGAACGGAGTTGAAATCAACGGACTTATCGAAGGTTACGAAGATAAGGAGAATTTGAACCCAGATAAACCAAAGCCTTTGAAAACGAGACTATCCGACCTGTCTTTGAAAACGACTGAGACCACTTCGTTGAAGGATTCGAGTAGTGATGAGGACCGCTTCGAAGGACCGGATTTGTCGCCAAAACAGAAGACTAATAATGTGACGTTTAACAGTTCTCGGGAGAAGCGGAATGGAATCTCTTTGAATCTCAAGGTGCAAAACGAAATGAGGTACGTTAAGAATTAACTCCCCGTACCCCGTCGCATGCTTAGTGTTTAGTTGTGTGTGTGTGTGTGTTAGGGTAAAAGGATCGATAGTGGCGCTGCGGTTGTCGCTCTGCCAACCATGCTTGAGAGGTCCCAGGTTCGATCCCCAGCTGGGGATAAAAAAGAAAAATCCCAGGTCTTGGATGTTTATATGTGAGGTTCGCTGTTACTGGTTCCCACGACACATTGTATCCCAGAGTGGGGTCAGCAACAATGTAAGTGCCGGTATATAAATGTTTATGTTTTGTGTTTATGTGACAGGGGAGAGAGTCGCACCAAACTCACTAGAGGGGGGGAGAGTTCATTCAATATTAAATGCATCTTAGGCATGTTTTAGTTATTACGACAATGTTAGTCTGCAGTGTGATGATTATTTTGTAAAGATTTTATTTCTACATACAAATTTTCGACTGTTAGTTAAAAATTAAAAAATCTTAGACAAAGATGATAACCGTTGTATGGACTGAAAGTAAAACAAACTCTAAAGTGTAGTCATCTGTATGTACCTAGTCTAGCCATAAATTTTGTCCTAAGGGAAATTGTGTCTAAGTAATATTTAGAAAGTCAAAAATAACCAATAGTTATTTGTGTCACAAGGGAGCAAAATGATGTATTTACGGCGAGGGCGGTACATTGAATCCAGAGTGAAGGGAAGGATTCTACGATATAATCCTGAGCGTAGCGAGGGATTCTAAGTTAGAATCCTGAGCGTAACTAAGGATTCAAGCGTTAACGCCCATGACGAAAATAATTTTGTTCCTGAGTGACACATACAACTTTTCACACCGACTATGAGGAAAATTTAAATTGCTCTAAAAAAATTAAATAACTATACTTTGAATTATACTTTTACCACTTTTACAGTAATCGAACAACGCAAACATTTTTCTTATATAATGACGGATTGTGAAGGATTACGTAAAGGTCAGACAAAATAAGACAGACAGATAAAATATTCCTGTCTACTTTTACTATTGTGTAAAAATAATCGCATCGAATATTACAATGGTTTCGGATATCAATATTCATTATATCACAATAACAGTCATCGATAGTTTTGATTTCAGCAAAACATATAATTTATTGTGACATTTTTTTAAATATTACGAAAAATTAATAAATTTTGATATAACATTGTTAAAGTTAAAACTGAACCATGTTCATTTTTAATCGACTACGTCATCGTTGTCGATTCTAATGTAATTTCATAATTACATTCTATTATTTTGATCTGTGTTCAATTGGCACATTGCGTAAATGCTGCATGCCAATGAATAAATTAAAAAAGTAGCTTGAACAGAAAAGTAGCATTTTGCTCCCTCTCGTCGTGGAGCAAAGGTGTGAAAAATATATTTCAATAATATTAATTATTTCCTATTTGATCAGATGAACATTCAAAATCTCTTTTGCTTGTACACACTGTACGTGTGTATAGTGAGTACAAGCAAAAGAGGGGTTTTACGAATATATTTTGTTACATTTGTGAAGCGCGATGTTTGCGTCACGATTCTCTTGTAGACCCCACTCCATCTCCAGCTGGGATTGATACGATCAAATAAGGGTTTTCCAGGAGACCGAACCCTATGTAGGTAATGAGCAATAACTGACACTATATTAAATTATCGTAATTTTAAAACTTGGGACAGAATTATGGCCAGACTCGGTGGGTACACAAATGTTTGCCCTGTCTCGACGCCACCTCACCCCTCCGCAGTTTCCAGTCGCCCACGGTGTGGTCGGGGCCGCTCGGCGAGTGCGCACCGCCGCCACTCGCCGCCTTCAGTGCGGCCGAGCGTGCCGCACTCGCGCGCCTGCCCGCCGCCAGGGAGCCGCAGGACGTGCTGCTGTTGGCGCAGCTGCACAAGAAAGGTGCGGGCTAGCGTAGCCGCCGGCATGTCCCGGATGGTTGTTTGTTCCCTCGCGGGGTGTTCTAGTGTGGAGCCCGAAGCTATTTGTGGGAAGAAGAGTATGGAGTAGGTAGACGCAGCAAAGCATCTGCTTCGCGTGTCATACGATAGTTCCTCACCACTGCTCAGTAGCTTTTATTAGATAAGAGTGTATTTGTTATGACTGTTCGAAATGACAGACGTTTTTTGTATTGAAAAATTGACCCGGTCGATTCGCATACATATTGGGGTGCTTGCTGCGCCTACGTATATGTATGGTCTGTGCTACTAGCCGTATGTTTCGAGATTATGCGCGTGTCACCAGAAACCCCAAAGAACGGAGGAGCTTGGCACATACACCAGGTTTTAGAGCACAAATGGAGCACGCTGACTGCCATGTGCCTGAATTAGAGCCTCTGAATTAGAGCGCTACAACCTAAAAACCGTGGGCTTGCTGGGGAAATCCCGTCAGCAACCTCAAGCTTGATCTCCAAGACCACTTGCGATTACTTAGAATGGTGCTTATCAAGTTTTAAAGCATATTGTAGCACTCCGCTGCCAAATGTTCGAAGCCTGAAGATTGAACGAGATACAAGCCAATAACCGTGGGGTTGCTAGCGTCCGTCGGCCTATAGAAACCCATATAGATTTCGAGAACTATTGAATGAAGACTCTTCGTTAATATCTCAAATTGAAGGTAACAAATTAGAGCATCGGGCTCCAAATCCTTCATTACCGTCTGTTCAGTATTTTTTCAATAATAATAAGCCTTTAAAGGCCTGAAGATGCTGGCGTCCACGCCTACAGCAACCCCTGGCCGATATCAAGAACTACTGGATGCAGACTCTTCGGTAATGTCTCAAACTGACGGTCACAAATAGAGCATTAGGCTCCAAATCATCTAAAAAGCTAGGCCCTGCGGTAACTGATTTTCCTCTGTGATTAACATGACCATTCCATAATTATAGACGGGGGGTCTGCATAATTAAGTTTATGGAAAGGTATTTACAACGCACATTAATTTAGTGAGTTAGGTAGGGCATTTGTTTCTAGATGGACTGAAATGGTTTAATAAAACAAAACTTTCTTGTGTATTTAAAATATAGTATTATATTCCTACTAAATACAACTTAATACAAGTGATATAGTCACGCGCAGCATAAGTGCGTATCCAACACAATTTATTATATAGTGTGCCCGCGACTTGATATCGTAGATAGCGTGCTATCGTGTATCGCCATTTTACTTTAGGTAGTGAAAAGTAAGATGGCGCTAGCAGTTACCATGTTATCATCTACTTTTATCGCGATGTCCTACGCGCCTACGAGGTCGTTCCGAATGAGTTTTAGCGTGACAACGATAGTTCAAAGTGGTTGATATGAAGTTCTTGATGTTAATAGATGATGTTCAGAGGTCTGCCGTGAGGATCTTGGATCCGAAGGAGTAAAGTAGTAAGAGTAAGAGTTCTTGTTGGAAATACGCTGTTTACTTTTCGCTACAATATTGTGAAGTCCTTATTGACAATTACATGTCACTTAGAACTCAAACGACATCTGACACTAGCTTGACGTAAAGCCTAACCAAAGAGCTTCTATTCAAAACTGGACAAAGCAGGTCACATATCTTAACACTTGATATCGACCAGGGGTTGCTGTTGTTGGCGTGGACGCCAGCAACTCAAGGGCTTTAAAGGCTTATTATTCAAAAAGTACTGAACAGACGGTAACGAACGATTTGGAGCCTGATGCCTCGTCCGGACGCTTGCCACTTGCCACTACCACTGCCACTACAAACTGTACAAACTCGCAAGCGTGTGGATGGAATCAAACTATGCCATCCATATGCTTGTGAGTGCGTCAGTTTGTTGTCAGCGAGCAAGCATGCGGGCGTCGAAGTTATTGCGTCGGCCATAACATTTGGCGTAAGTTATTTTAATTATAAGTAAAGTAACTTTTTCAAATTGTTTCTGAAAGTGGCCATAAGAATTTCTTTCTTGGTTTTCATTTTCGAATTTCATTGAACCAAATCAAAACTGAATTACAACAGAACTGAACCGAAACCGAAACATAGACGTTTGCTCATTTTCCAAAATAGCGCTTTCGGCCTCCTGGTTTATTTAATAAGTTACCAGTGGCCCTGGATTCGAATCCCGGCTGTGGAGGAAGAAAAAATAACCCCAGGACTTGGATGTTTACGTATTTCCGACGACGTTGCTGTTTCACAACACAGGGTTTCCTAGTGTAGGGCCAGAAGCAATGTATGTGTCTGTATGTAAATGTTTTCCAAATGCTAAAACTATGCATCGGCTACTTTTCTTTTATCCTTGTGAGCATTATTGCCCGGGTCCCAAATGCATGGCTCATCCTGGTAACATTCCAGGAAGTTCAGGGCGTAGTGAGTTGACTAGTCAGTCATATTTTTACGTCAAGTTACACGTCTGTCCGCCACCGCTACCCAAACGAGAAGGAATTCGCAATTAGGCACAAGCGTGTGGAGGCGTCGCACAAGCGCTTGCGGCAAATCCCTTTGACTTGTGACCAAAAAACCGACACTCGATCGGATCGGCCAAAAGCTATCGCAAGCCATGCCAAACGACCTCTCCACACCACACGATTGAAATTGTGACGGCTTGTGGAGGCTTGCCGAGCGTGCGGTCGCGCCATTATGCTTTAATTACCGGCAATTAGAGATATTAACGAAGAGTGCATTCAGTAGTTCTCGAAATCTGTCTGGGGATTCTGTTGGTCGGCGGACGCCAGCAACCTCACGGTTATTGACTTTTATCTCGTTCAATCTTCAGGCTTCAAAGTTGGAAATTTGGCAGTGGAGTGCTACAATATGCTTTAAAACTTGAGTAGCACCATTCTAAGGAATCGCAAGTGGTCTTGGATATCCAGCTTGGGGTTGCTGGCGGGATTTTCCCCAGCAAGCCCACGGTTTTTAGCTTGTAGCGCAGTTTCTATTGAGGCTCTAATTCAGGTACATGGCAGTCAGCGTGCTCCATTTGTGCTCTAAAACCTGGTGTATGTGAAATGATCCTCCGTTCTTTGTGGTTTCTGGAGGCTCGCACACTTCGAGATTGCCGTTACCTCCCGTTCGGACCGATATGCGAGGGAGAGCGGCAGGAGGTAACGGCAATCTCAAAACAAACGGGTACTAATGATAAACTTACAAATACTGTCTAGTACGTGTGTTATGTTTTCATGCCTAAACCGCTGAAGAAATCCGCCTCGTGTAATCGGCACAAAGGTCCATTACTATGCAGCATGGAGTATGATGGAGTTTCTCTAGTTTTGTTTTGTCTATGCACTGCAGGGTACTTCCGCGGGGACCACCATCTAGAGGAAATCATGTACATGGAGAATGTCACTCGCTCGCAACTAATGCAGCTGCTGGACAAATTCAAGGACGTTCTTATCACATTCGAGACTGAAGACCCGGCCGTCGCCATGTTATATCCTTACCAGTAAAGTTATAGCCTTTCCATTGAGGATGTAAAGTGTATTTTGATTAGAGATGCCCGAATAGTGATTTTGCCGAATACCGAATATTCGGCGCCGCTCTTGGCTGAAGCCCCGAACGAATATGCTGCAGGACGTTACCTAATTTCGGGAGTGACAACTTGACAAGTTACGACCGGCATTGTAAGGTCACTGCGTGCGGGCGGGGGAGTGCGGGGGGAATCTAGTTTTTTTCATGTCTAATTTGCACGAGTGACTCACGCATGCATTATCTGTTTCGGTTGGTTTATTTTCGTGAAAAAACACAAGGTGGTTCAACAATCATGTAATTATTTCGTTAAAATAAATAATAATGATGATTATTATAGTAATGTTTGGAATGTGTTTGATAAAAACTTACACCAATGGATGGTGTAATATATTTATTTTGATTTTTCAATGTGTTTTTTTTTTCTATTTTGCTATTCGGTATTCGGCCGAATGTTTCTTACTATCCGGCCGAATACCGAATATCAAAAAAATTACCGAATAGGCCGAATACCGAATAGTTGTCGAATATTCGTGGCATCTCTAATTTTGATATTAGGTATATAACTGAGGCACAAGGAGGAGCAAGATTTTGCAAGATATTTCTATAGGTAGTAAAGGTAATGAAATAATGTTATTATCGTTTCTGAAGAACACTTACGTATGAACTCTCAATATCCTGTGACATTTATTTCGTGTACAATGTAATAAAAGATAATTTTATTTACAGTCTCTATATTACACTTTGATTTGTCTTATATAAGAGTATCACCTATACAATCGAGGTACGGAAAATGTAGAAAAAAATTGGAAATATTAAACTGCACATCAAAAATACTGATTTGCACAGCAAATATCAGGGCAAAATGCTGCGGTAGCTTAGGTGAAGGGCAAAGGGGGTGAGCGGAGCGAAACACCCTTTATCCTTCGTGTTAGGTTGAACATGTATGAACAACAAAAAATATTTATAACAAACTAAAGTACACATCAAATATTTAAAACATAAAAATTGTTTTTGTTGATCCTTTTTTGCTGTGCAAATCAGTATTTTTGATGTGCGATTAAATACTAGCCGAAAAAAATCGATTATGTGAATTTTATTTTAATTAAATGAAACTTGATTCTCCAAGATAATCTTAATTTAAAAACATAACATGACATCAATAAAATAGCGATAATAGAAATATTAATATTATTTCTAGGCTTATCAATTTCGGCTGTCAGCATCTTCGCTGATTTTTACTGTGGGCTGTTTGCTCCTATGACGGTACAGTTTGCGACGGTGCTTGTAAGGGTCAGGCATTTTTAGGTGCACAGTCTTCACATGGAGCTTCATAGAGTTGGATTGAGTAAAACATTTTCCACAGAGATCGCAAGTATATGGTTTATCGCCGGTGTGAACCTTATAATGTCTGTTCAAATTAGCCTTGGCTTGGAAGGCTGCTGAACAAATATTGCACACATAAGGGCGTTCGCCAGTGTGAATTCGGACATGAATCTGCAAATACTGTGGGAATTTAAAAGCCTTCTTACAGAATGGACAAATGAACGGCTTGTCAGCCGTGTGCATGTTCCTATGGATCAGCAGCTTGATGTTGGATGTCAACTTGCGTCCGCAGATTTCGCACAGAAACCGTGGCTCTGTTGAAACATCTTGATCAAGATGAATATCTATGCAGTGCTGTGACAATTCCCCCTGAGTCGGGAACTCTTGTGAGCACTCTGGGCACTTGGAGGGAGCGTGCACATGCACAATCTCATGTTTTTTAAGGCAGTCTTCAGTTTCGAAACTTTCGCCACAAGTTGGACAGCTCTGGTAGAAGTTACCTCCATCCTCTGTATGTCTGGAGGATGTATCAGTATGTTTGTTGAAGGCATCCAAACCTTGGAAGTCCATTTCACACTCCTGGCAAAACAACCATGTTTCAGTAGAGGATAATTGATGCTTCCTATTGCAATGTTCACTGTACTCACGCCTGGTCTGGAATCTTTGGTCACAAATGTCACAGATATAGTTAGAGGGATGACTATTGCGAATGTGCATCATACAAGCTGATGAGCTTTTGAAGCTCTCATCACAGTAATGACAGTCATATGTTTGTCCTTCGTGCCACTTCTGATGATCCAAGGCACGGTTACTGGAGCCCGTCAAGTGGTGGCAGAGTTTGCACACAAACTTGCATTCATGCAGATTAGCAACATGTATTGCCAGCTTGGCAGTGGTGCCAAAGTGCAGATCACAGATCTCACAAACAACATCTCCAGATGCAGTTGTATGGTAGGTCATGTGATTCCTGTAAGTAGTAGCAGTTGGAAATCCCTTGTTACACTTATCACATTTGTGTAAAGCTGACATATAGTTCACAGAGTTCTTTCTTTCCTCAACCTCTGCTATTTGCTGCTCCTTAGTTAGTGTCACAATTTCAATATTTGGATGATCAGTCACTAGGTAAATCTTTTTCTTACAATCTCTTTGGATCGTATTTGTTGAATCTTCCGATTTAACATTGACTTCTTTCAAATTAACCTTCTCTTCTTCAATGTCCCCTACAGCAAGTAAATAGTCATGTTCTAATACTGTATCATAATCTTCCTGGTTCATGGGTTCTTCATAGATTACTTCTTCTTTTACAATATCCATTTTGGATTGCTTCCCAGGCTTCACAGTTGATACTGGCATGTACTTGATGGTGCCAGGTAAAATCTCTACGTCTTCATATATCTCATAATCGATCATACCCGTTGGCTGGAGGACCAGCGGTAAGGAAAGCCGTTCTACATCTCTGTCGATGATTCTGAGATAGTCTGTGGTTATCGGCTGATTCATGAGCACAGAAGTCTGCAGAACTTCATGGGACCTCTTGCACCTTTCTCGGAACAATGCATACTTCTGCATTAAAGCGAAGCAGTAGTGACAAAGATGTTGCGGCAGTCCGTCATCCGGCGGCACGGAATATCCCATCACAGCCTCGAAGGTCTCAGCCAGATCGCATTCGTGGATGTCGAAAAGCTTTATATCCGTGGCTAGACAAGCGCGACAGGCAAATAATTCTTGCAAGGAATTATCAGTTTGAATATCGTCGAAATCCATTGCAGAGATGAAGAGGGACTGCTGCGATTATAAATAATCTGGAAAAAACGCCAATGCGAAATCACAGAACACGACGACGCGACGCGCACAGAGAAGAATCGATGAAAAAAATTGAAAATCAAAATGGTCGACTGTAGGGATGTAACTTGTAACGTTAAATTATCTGTCTAAGTTTATTACGAGGATGAAACCGGTAATATATAAAGTCGGACTCACTCAACAACGGGAGGCCTAATAGCAACTTTTAAGGAACCATCCCTATTCCGTGCAGTTCAAAAGCAGGCCTAAAATCATCAGTCCTCGTGAAGTCCTCCCACATTACTTGCGTATGGTCATACTTATGAGCGAAACAAATGTTAGCGATTTGCATATTTACGACATTTAAATTGTTCTTTTTAATTTTTTACCGATTAAGTATTGCCTATCAGAAGGTTGGTTAATTGGTTGGTTAAAGAGTTGCGTGTACTTTTGTGGTATTTACTTGCTTTATAAGACGACAATGCGGTATAAGGATTATGGTACGACTAAAATCTACAGCGAGTGAGCGGATATAAGAGCGGCGTTGCAAAACCAAGAATTATAAATTCGGTAGGGTTGCCAATAAAAAATCGGTAGTTTTCGGTAGATTTTTATTTGTATCAATTTTGACAAATTATTATTTATACCATCCTTGAGACGAAATTTTACTGAACATGGCTTTAGGTATATTAAAATCATAGCAGTTTTTATCGCCTATGTGTCTCTTTGCATGCAAAAGCCCAACTAAGGCATCGGTTGACAGGCGGTTGCGGTTTTTAGTTTTTATTAAATTTACTGCAGAAAAAATCCTTTCCACGTTTGCAGATGAGTGCGGTAAAGATAAAATATGAAAAACGAATGTAGTCACTAATCCGAATAAAGGTGTTCCGTCACCGCCTTTCATTTGAGCCACATTTGCCCAGAAATCTTCGGCATCATCTTTAAACATATTAATTTCTTGAGTGTTCCTAAGCAGGCGCCACTGTGTATCTATGTCCTGGTAGTCTTTCGCATCAACGAGTCCGTGAAATGCTCTGCAGAGTGGGATTAGACTTGGGTGAATTCCTTTTTTTACATTTTCTGGAGCCAAAACATTTAAGTCTTTCAGTGGGTTGTTTTTTAGGGGAAATCTTTGAATAATTTGCTCAGAAGCTTCAATATAAAACTGTAGACATCTTGTTCGAAATAAATTCAACTGATCTGCAGTCAAACTGTTATTATTCAGTAAAGTATCCATAACTTTTGCTCCAAAGTACATCTCATGTATATCCAAAAAGTTATGAGGATTTTTAAAGTTCACATCTTCAATGTTAGTTGCATTCAAGTAAGACCTCTTGTAGTGTTATGCTACTTACATGCTATTCTTGCTTCCTTTCCCTTAAATCCAGCTCCACAATCAGTCCTTTTTGTTTGTCCTTCAGGGTGCTTGCTCTATTACGCTGGATACTTGGTGAGCTGTGCAGCTTACTATTTGTCATCACCTTTATTTCCATAGGACCCTGTAACGTTTTAAACCATAAGAACACATTAATAAATCATGTTCGCTCTGCATTTTCATGCTATCAGCACTTCTAAATCGATAGCGAAGCAGCTTACCTTTGGTGACCTTGTTTTTGGCTTTCTCCGAAACTCTGCAATCTCGGGCTTCGTGCGCGCTGGTGCGCTACTTTTTTATATTCATGGTTACTTCATTTACTTCATGGTTTGATTGTTGGTTTTCCGTATTACGAGCCTGAAACAAAACTTTGACGTTTGTTGACGTCTTTGTTTATCTGGTTGTCATGGCAATGCCCATTCAAACTCGTTAGCGGTCTGATATGTTTACTTTAATACTTTTACTAAAATACTCTTTATCTCTTGGCCACTCACAAAAACTACGTTTAATTTAAATAATTTTTAGAACTCTCCAAAAAGGGTATAGAAGCGGAACATTTCTGAAATTCGAGAGTCTCACGTCAGCTTCTGAACTGAAAGTACCAGTTAAAGGCCTTATCCCGGGGTCGCTCAACCCCGGGATCCTGCGAGCCTTCAAACTCCCTCAAAACCTTCAAATCAATCTTCAAACAACGGGATTCTGCGAGCCGTGCCTACGCCGCTACCGTTCCTACAACGAAGATTTCTACAACGGGATTCTGCGAGCCGTGCCTACGCCGCTATCGTTCCTACAACAACGATTTCAACAACATCTACAACTACAAATACGCCGCAACCTGGTCATCACCCCACTGGTCTACTTCTCTTCGTGTTCTCCGCTTCCTTCTTTCTATCCAGACATCTGTATTTTATAAAACCTGTTTCACCTCATTCATCTTCATCTTCTTTTCATTTTTTTTAAATTAATTCATTGTAAATAACCAATAAACTGTCACTCTAAAATTTTATTCTGGTTGTTTTCTGTTAGGTTCTGGTTAGGTTCGTATCCTCACACGACACTCTTTAAAAAACAGTCTAACAGAGTTTTCAAGGATGCACACACGTGCGAGTATAAAATGTGAATTCTAGCACCCTCTGCTTGCATTTCTTTGTTAAGCTGGTTAAAAATTGGCTAAAAAAACTATCTACTAAAAAATCGGTAGACATGCCTTCGTAATCGGTATTTCGGTAAACGAGGGCTAATATCGGGAGATCTACCGAAAAATCGGTAGGTTTTGCAACGCTGTATATGAGGTAAGTAACATTAGGTACATTTTATAAAGAAGTGGAGTCATATATTTTTTTAAATTGATATATTTTTATATTTATTCCATCTTAGTGTACAACTTTACAGATAACAATCCAAGGCGTTATACAGAACACATATAAAATCTAAAACATGATAAAAATACAATTTGCACAATGTCAATAGAATAAAATTAGAATAATGCCAATAAAATAAAATTAGATCAATATCAGATAGAATTTCGATACAATCAAAAATACAATTTGCTTATCACCCAATATAATGTCAATAAAATAAAATTAGACTAATGTCAATAAAATAAAATTAGATCAAAGTCAGATAAAATTTCAATACAATGAGTTTAAATTGCAACATCACACATTCTTCTCGTAGAACCTGCCACTATCTCGCACAATATGCCTCCATGAATCACCAAACAGATCAGTCAGTGGCGCTGCAGCCAACAGAGCGTTGAGACTGTCCCGAGCCCTCACCAGCGGAGACTGCTGGCGCGCCACCGTGCGGTGCGTGCCACCCGCTAACAGCTCGTGAATGCGCGCGCGGACACATTTGTCGGGCACGAATAGCGCGTATACCGAACCGACAAGCGCGACACAGTCACTGTCGCCTCGCAACAATCGACAAACATTCAGAAGCTGCTCGGTATTAGGTCTGACCTCTAGTGAGTTGTATCCGAGCATACCCAATATAAAAGCGGATGGATAAAGGTAAGGCTAGTACCTAAATTTCCTCTTATATAGGTATCGTAGGAAAGCTTTGTGTACCTTCTCGAGCATAGCGACGTATGAGCTTTCGTGCGGATTCCAAACAACTGAGCTAGATTCAAGTTTGGTTCTCACTAAGGCCGTGTGAAGGAGCTGGACCACACCCAGGTTCTGGAATCCCTTACTATTCCGAATTACAAATCCCAATCTTTTAAAGCATTCCTTGGCCAAAGTGCTCATGTGCTCGTTGAATATAAGTTTAGGATCGAAGTAACACCGAGGTCCTTAATTGAATACACTCGAGTCATAGACTCCATACCGAGCGTATAAGTTGCACTGATAGGCTGAGAAGAGCGCGTGAAAGACATTAAATAACACTTAGCAGTATTGAATAGGAGTTTGTTGTTCACACTCCACCTATAGACCGCATCAAGATCTTCTTGCAGCAAACCACAATCATCCTCTGAACTTACGGGAAGTATCAGTTTCAGATCGTCGGCATACAGAAGGCAATTGGCGTATTTGAGGTCTAATTCCAGGTCATTTATCATAATGATAAATAACAACGGACCCAGAATAGACCCTTGACTAACGCTCGACCGTGTATGGTACGGACGGGACTCGAAACAGCCGTGTCGCACATATTGCTGGCGGTCCTTCATGTAGTCAGCGAAGAAAACCAGCCTTGGGGCAAATCCAATGGCATATAACTTCGTCATAAGGACGTCATTATCGACACTGTCGAACGCCTTACGGAAGTCCATATAGGCGATGTCCACCTGACATGCACTCCGACACAATCTCAACTAAAGTCAGTAAGTTGGTGTTTACCGTGCGGCGGCTCCTGAATCCGTGTTGCGAGTCGCTCAGATATGCCAGACTCTTCCGCATTATCGTATTTCGATCTCTTCTTCACGCCTGACATCTACGATGATATTGTAGAACAAACAAATTTGTATTCTGTCGAACAGACGGGTAGATCATTACAACTGACAGTGAGTCAATTGAAAGACTTTATAGCAATACTCATAATCATGGGTGTTGTATGCCATCTTACCGTGACTACTGGAGCATAGCAATGAGATACCACAGAGTTGCGGATTTGATGCCGCTGAATAGATTTGAAAAAATAAGACGCTTTATCCACTTTGCCGACAACAGCCAGGAGAACTCGGACAGATATTATAAAATTCGCCCTGTTGCCGAAAAGATTCTCAAAAACTGCCTAGCCCAAGAAAAGGAGAATAAATTTAGCATCGATGAGATGATGATTGCATGTATAGGCAAAAAAGCCGGCAAAAGTAAACAGTTTCAAACAAAGTACAATACACAAAATCTTAAAAGCCGTTATGTACGTCAGTTCGTTTGTCCAACCTTAAATCCGATTCACAAAGTTCACAAAGTCCGTTAAGTAAGCCGAAGTAATGCTCGTCCTGCATATAACAAAACTATTTAGCATTGTGTTGTTCTCTTCTAGAAATAGTTTTTACATATTTTCAAGCCTAGTAACCTAAATAGGTTATCGGAGTTTTTTTAAGTGTTTGGGTACGTCTAGTAACCACTTACAAAGGAAATTCAAGACAGTCAATCAAGGCATACAATGTAGTGTTATGCTACTTACGTGCTATTTTCTTGAATGTCTTAAAAGTTCCAAGGCTGCAGCTGCTTTCGAGAAACTTAAAGAAGCTTTGGTAACTGCTTCTGTCCTTGCTTGCTCTATTACGCTGGATGCTTGCTGAGCTGTACAGTCTGAGATTTGGTGTCACCTTTATTTCCATAGGACCCTGTAACGTAAACTGTAAAACCATAAGAATACATTAACAAATCATTTTTGCTTTGTATTTTCATACTATCAGCTCTTGTAAATCGATAGGGAAGGGGTTTACCTTTGATGACCTTGTTTTTGGCTTTCTCCGAAACTCTGCAATCTCGGGCTTCGTGCGCGCTGGTGCGCTACCTTTTTTCCTTTCACTGTTATGTAATTTACTTCATGGTTTTATTGTTGTTTTTCGTATTACGAGCCTGAAACTAAACTTTGACATTGGTTGACGCCTTTGTTTATCTGGTTGTCATGGCAATGCCCATTCAAACTCGTTAGCGGTCTGATATGTTTGCTGCAATACTTTTACAAAAATACTTTTTCTCTCTTGGCCACTCACAAAAATTACGTTTAATTTAAATAATTTTTAGAACTCTCCAAAAAGGGTATAAAAGCGGAACATTTCTGAAATTCGAGAGTCTCACGTCAGCTTCTGAACTGGAAGTACCACTTAAAGGCCTTATCCCGGGGTCGCACTACCCCGGGATCCTGCGAGCCTTCAAAATCTCCCTTCAAACAATCCTTTCTACAACGGGATCCAGCGAGCCGTAGCTACAAGTACGCCGCTACCGTTCCTACAACGACGATTTCTACAACGGGATCCTGCGAGCCGTAACTACAAGTACGCCGCTACCGTTCCTACAACGATGATTTCTACAACGGGATCCAGCGAGCCGTAGCTACAAGTACGCCGCTACCGTTCCTACAACGACGATTTCTACAAAGGGATCCAGCGAGCCGTAGCTACAAGTACGCCGCTACCGTTCCTACAACGACGATTTCAACAACATCTACAACAACAAATACACCTGCATCCTGGTCATCGCCCCACCGGTCTACTTCTCTCCGTGTTCTCCGCTTCCTTCTTTCTATCCAGACATCTGTATTTTATAAAACCTGTCTCATCTCATTCATCCTCATCTTCCTTTCATTTTTTTAAATTACTTCACTGTAAATAACCAATAAACTGTCACTCTAAATTTTATTCTGGTTGTTGTTTTCTGTTAGGTTCTGGTTAGGTTCGTATCCTCACACGACAACCAACGCATGTCAATATAATGTCTATATAATAGTAGATCCATCGTGCGCTGGTAGGCAATGCGTTTGTGAACACTATTGTACTTGTCTCACTAGCAAACCAACTTTAGGTTGCTATGCCCATGTAATATATATTGTATGGTATTTAGGATGGGCACGGCACCAAGGAACTTTGCAATAAACTGCACCTTTTTAGACGATTTTGTTATAGAGTACGCTGATCCAGATGATGAAATAAATGATGAATAAGAAAGCTATTTAGTTTTAATTACTCAAAACCACTTATCCGTTAACTACGCAAGCGACACAATAACGACACGGCGCCGTGCGACATATTCAATTGTAGGTACCTACCCAAAAGTGGCATCTTTTACAAACTGATTTAGCCACAGCCAGAATAGCATTTTTTGCCATCAGGATCGAACACTTTTGACTAGATATAGATATCGCCGCGTATTTTGTATTCTAACGCTCCCAAACGATATGGGGCATATTTTTTTCAGTAAAAAGACGAAATCCTAACCAAATAGGGCCTAGAAGTAGTTTAAAAATGAATTAAAGCATGTCAAAAAAGTGGGTTATATGGTCATATTTGAAGTCGAATAATCCGTCCCCTAAATAACGTACAGAGTTGGCGTCATACAATGTATTGTTTATTATGTTGTGCCGTCATACAATATATATATATCATTCGACAGGGCATAACAAAACACATATGATATATATGTTTTGTTAGTGGCCGCTGCCTAGTCCAAATTGCCCATTGTAACTTATTAATTAAATTAGTGACATAGAAACTACCGTATAATCTATTAATTATTTGCCAGAACTGTTTTGTGTTTTTAAAGTTATTTTTCGTCGGTTTACGTCGAAGGTTTGGGGAGAGCTTTCTATGCGGTCTTGTAGCATTTTAGCTTATTTTTTTATTGCCGCAGACTCGGTTTTATATAATTACGATTAAAAATTAAAATTCAACGACTTACGTGAAATGAAACTCAATTATTTTGTGTTTGACAGTCGATTGTATTACTGTTTAGTGAATAATGATATCTTCATATTATTATTTGCTAATATTGCTGTAAGTAGATATTTTCCTAAATCACGTAATTGTACTTCACCGTGTAGTTCTGACTAAAAAGTTAGGTGTATTTTTACAAATTCTTTGTGTGATTATTTACATTAATTTAAAACTTCAATGCAAGAACGTTTTGCGTGTAGTAAAATAATTATGGGAGGTTATTATTAGCTCTTTAGTTAGTGTTTTGTATTTAGTGAGTAAAGCTGTTACCTCTCCTAAAAATGTAAAATAAAATAAAAAATTAAAATAAAAAAAAATTGTAGCTTTATATTTTTTGAGTCAAATTTGGCTAGAGTAGGTAATTCTGGCTAAAATTTGGGTTATTGGTTAGGTTAGAACTTAGAAGATGCAAAACCGGAGCGTTTGCAAATAAACAGTCTCGCTCGGAGCGTCGTCGAGTGCACGCGCGTATCAAGGACACTGCGCCCGCGCTCCGCCGCCATTAACGTGTGTAGATTACTAACCTTTTTGGATAAAATGGAGTGACCTAAATGTAATAAAGCGTTATCGATGAATGGATCCCATTTCTTGTGCCAGGGGTGCCATGAAAAGTTCCACAGAGCTTGTGTTAGGGGCTTGCTTGCTGATATGAGAGCCGGAGTAGAACATATTTACTGTAATGGATGTGAGCAGGTCTTAGCTGAAGATGAACAAGAACCAGACGCAGTAAAACGTGACTTCGAGAAAATCTTAAAATATATTCAAAGAAAGGTTAGCGGAATTCCAGCATTACGAAGCCAACTGGATTCAATCAAAACCAGCATGAGCCTGTTGTCCGATAAATATGACGCTCTCATTACTGAGCACGAACAGTCAAACAAAAAATCGCGGAGCTTGATAAGAATGTCGCCAGCATCAATAACAAGCTAGTATACCTAGAGAAGTGCAACATTGCCTTGGAGCAAAAAGTACAAGACTACGACCAAACTTCCCGCCGAAACATCGCCGGAGTGGAGCTCCTCCCTGGTGGAACGTGCGTGAAGTAGAGAACAAAATAGGGGAGCTGATCAACGTGAGCAGCACGGATATCCAGTGGGTCAGCCGTCGTCAGCAGCGAAACACCAGCGGCAAGCCGGCACCGATCCTGGTCGGGTTCAAGGCCACCGCCGGTAAGAACGAGCGCGACGCCTGGCTCTCACAACGTAAGAAGCTCGCCAAGATCACCAGCAGCACTATCACCGGAGGTTCACTACAAAGCAAGGTCTATATCAACGAAGATCTGATCAAAGCTACCAGGGAGTTACTATGGAATACCAAGAAACAGCTACACGGTAAATGGAAGTACATCTGGGTTGCTAACGGGAAGATCCTGGTAAAGAAGAAAGATGGCGATAAAACTGTATGGGTGAGAGCTGAGAGTGACCAATCTGATCAAAAAGTGAATCATCAAACATAAACCTATAGGTATTTTGTTCTAACATATTTGTTACAAATGCTCCAATTAGTGGCTAAATTAGATGATATTGAAATGATTAATGATAATTTGATTGATGCTACTATAGTTACAAGTTTAGATAACTTTATTCCAATACGAATTAAACAAAACTTTAGCTTAGTCCATATTAATATAAGATCCCTGAAAAAACATATTAACGAATTGCTAATCACATTACATAACTACCTATACAATTTGGCCTATGCCCGCTCCGCGCCGGCACCGACCTCGCAGAAACCTGCCGCCTCGTGCAGCAGGATGTAGACGCTGTAGTTAAGTGGTCTCACGACAACGGTATCGTCCTTAATGCAGATAAAACCAAATTGTTAATCATACACTCGCCTTACATAAGCCAATCTGAAATATGTCCCCCCATTATAACCCATAGTTTTGAATGCATACTTATAAATCATCATAACTGTATTTGTAAACCAATAAAAAGAGTTAATTGCGTTACCTATCTCGGCATGAAAGTAGAAGAAAACTTCTCATGGTCTTCCCATGTTGACTTTGTATGTGGTAAGCTTAGAGTACTACTTGGTAAATTTTACCATCTTAGTTTTCAAGTTCGTCTTAATATCTTAAAATGCCTCTATTTAAGTCTAGTAGATTGAATACTAAGTTAATCTCTTGACTGCTATGGCCTTACCTTCAAAACTAATCTAGATAAACTAGAGTCACTTCAAATTAGATTTTTAAAATTATTAGTTAACAAGAAAACAAAAAACAGCTGTAAGGGAGAGAGAAAGTAAGTAAGTAAGTATAGATTATAGTAAGTTATTCAAAATCTGTAAAATTTTACCTGTAAGATTAAAGCATAAATATTTAATTCTAATGAATAATCATGGCAGCCAAGAGAGTCACTCTCTAGTCTCCCATGCACATTTCAATAGGTCTATATCCACGGGTAAATATGAAGTACCCAGAGTAATAAATTATTATGGCGACAGGACGCTCAAAAAGCGTATTCCATACCTTCTAAATACTTTACCTGTGGATATTAGACAAGAAAAAAATAGACATAAGTTTTCGTCGAAGTTAAAGAAATATTTGCTTAATTAACACTCCATTTTATACCTACAAAATATTTTATAAGTACTTTCTTTTTATGTTTAAAAAATAAATAAAAATGAGACTCATCGACCCCACAATCAAACGGCGTAAGCAGTTTTATGGGGCTATTGTATTAGAATAAGAGATTATTGTAAATGAGTAATAAATAAATACAATACAAAATAAAAAACAACATTTCATATTACTAGTGGCCCTGTGGGCAGTAGATCTCGCTAACAGCGGGGACTGTGAACCTATTTATAGATAAGTATTTTAGATTCAATCAAAATCAAGTAGTAAAGTAGCCGCACCAATAACTTTGTAACATAACAAAACAAACGGGCGGGTCGACGGCGGCCCGCGCTGGTGCAGCCGCCGAGTCTGCCGCAAGACAGAAGTGCCTTAAGTATGCCGCACTCACGGGAAGCTTCATCTTTGTGCCTCTTGCGCTCGAGACGACTGGGGTTTGGGGGAAATAAGGGAAAATATTTATTAAGGATCTGGGGCGCCGTCTAAGGGATAGAGGATTTGACTACCGCTCTGGGGCATTTCTGATGCAAAGGATCTCCCTGGCTGTGCAGCGGGGAAATGCTGCAAGCGTCATGGGAACCTTAGCCTCGGCAATGTCCCGGGGTGGTTTATTCGCGTAGTTGTTTCTTTTTGTGTTTCTATTTTACTTTGTAACTACATTTTGTGATTTAAAATACAATCCATTGACTTTTCACGAAAATGGTTATAGTCTATTTCACTCACTCTCATGGTCTGTGTAGATCCTCTTTACTAATCCGTCTTAAAATCCGTCCGAAAATATTTCCAGGATTTTTAGAAAACATGCGGCCATAAGGTATTGGTGTAGTATTTTTAGAACCGGCTCATGAAGCCCTTTCATTTGATACCCCACACGATAGGTTACAGAAAAAAAAAAACATTCAAAAAATTTATGACGTCATACCCCCCCCCCCCCCCCCCCCCAAAGGGAAGATTGAGAAAAGCTCCCGGCAAAAAAAACTTTTAATTCAAGGAACACGTGTGGCAAGTTTTGTGAGGATCGCTTGAAAACTGTGACCCATCGACCGGAACTGACAGACACGTATAGAGACAGACGAAAGCAAAATCGGCCTCCTATCTTGTCGAAATGAGCCCTTCGCTCGCTCGGTTAATGAATAGTTTTTTTTGTGTGGATGATCTAGTGTACCTATCGCCGCCACACGTAGTAGCCGGAGTCAACACTTTAGATGATTAGATGAAGACGACAATACATACAACTAGCTACAAAACAATTTGAAACAATGCAATACTATCTGAAAAAGTACAATCGTGATTATTTTAAGTGTTTTCTCCCTCCGCACCTCTTATAGATTGATTGACCCTATAGATTGATTAAAACTTACCGAGAAATTACGATTGATAATTCACTAATGACGAACTACGGAAGACTCGGCTTTGGCCTTAAAAACAAGAAATACGGAAGACCTGGCTTCGGCCTTTCGAAACCTCGGTAACGGAATAAGAAGATGTAAACACTGAAGACATGGCTGTACGGCTTTGATTGCTATTGCCTTTCTTTAGGGATAAAGACGGAAAAAAAAAAAACACTAATGACGTCTGTCAACTGTCAATATTTCTTTTGTTGTCCTTCGTGTTTTCTTTCATTCCCTTTCCTTTAATCTCAGTTTATCGTGGTGTTTTCTGAAACCTGTTGAGAAGATGAAAAACTTTCCCGTATTCGTTTTTCCCGTGTCGCTCGAATTCTACTTGGGTGCCAGGCATACGTATAAACAACTTTTAACTCTCTACAACCCTTACGATTTCGCCGTAAATTTCAAAGGTAAGTTCAACAATCGCGTTTGTTTTATCATGTGTTAATTGTTTGTTTGCTTACGCATGAACCTTTTTCAGTGCTGTGCACCTCTCCGAACAAATTTACGGTAATCGACCCTGAGGGAGTGATAGCTCCTCAGAGCTGTATAGACATTGTTGTCCGCTACACGCAGCCTTCAGCGTCTCATGGCAATAGCACAGAAAAGTTCAGGATCACTATGTACGACAGGAACACCCAGCAAGTATGCATATTTTTCTCTTTCATAATTAAATTTAATAGACCATACATGCCTCATCAATAGCTAAGTTGTCTCATAAATAACTAAGCGCACCTATATTTTTCACAAGTTGCTTGCATCTACATGAACACCTTCAGAATTAAAGTGGGGTCAAGATAATCGGTCACAATAACCTACTCTAGCCAAATTTTACTCAAGAAATATAATGCTACTTGTACTCTGTCTTCACTGTGTTTGTTTTTTCAATAAATGGCAGAACTGAGTTTCATTTCATGTAAAAATTGAATTTCGATTTAAATTTTAATTAAATAAAACTGAGTAAAATAAATTGATTTATTTCTCACAAATAATAATAAATAATAATACCTTGGAAACTATTTACACACATTGATCTAGCCCCAAACTAGGATTCCCTGTATCTTGGGTCTAGACATCAATACACATACTTATATAGATAAATATTATATTTAGATTGACAAACAACCATGACTAGGGTACAAACATCCAATCTCATTAAACAAATATTTGCTCCCACGTGGACTCGAACCTGGGACCCTTGGCTTTGTAGGCAGGGTCACTGCCAACTCGGCCATTCGGGTCGTCATACTATACACAAACTATACATTTCCTCACAAAAAAAACTATATTACAGTTTTCACAAAATAAAAGGCCAAACTATACTCAACCTTATTATCTCATTGACAGAGGCCTTTTGTTTTGTGAAGACTGTAGGAGGACAGAGGAGTTCCAATTTATAATGTTTATGACATTACATAACACAATATAGCGTTATATTTTATAATGTTATGAAGGTCTGGTTATAGGTTATGTTAGAACTTAGAAGAAGCAAAACCGGAGCTGCAGCCTACCCCCCCCCCTCTCCTTGTCTCTTTCATAATAAAAAAAATATTCTCAAAAAACCATTAATTTCCTCGCTAAAAAATACTAGAGGGACAAGGGAGATCCCCCCTATCAAATTAAGTTGAACAATATCCAGTATACATATTATTGAGTATAGCTAGATGATTCTATTTGTTTTGTGCAATAGTACACATGAAATAAAGCTTCATTAATTCCTCCAGGCTCTGGGTAAAAGAGATATCCCGACAAAGCTGATTGAAGGTGAGCCAAGCAGTGTCCACCAGGAGAGCTTGGGGGACAGCTTTCACCCTCTGCTCATTAAGTCGTTGCCGGTTAAGCCTCCTGAGGACCAGCTGAGGGCTGCTAGCTGCACCCGGCTACATACACATCACAGGTTTCTTCTTATTCTGTATTTAAAAGATCACAATTTGGTCAGATTCTCTTGAGAATGTTTTGTTGCTCTGCATTATTTCTTAAAGAGTCAGTCCATCACAGGTTCCTTCGACCATCATCAGATCCTTTCACTCAGCAAGGATTTAGGGCTCCATTTGGTTTGATGGGCCATCTGCTCCAACTCTGCCGACAATCACGATCGCAGCAGTTCAATTATGTTAAATGGAAGGATATTAGGGATACATTTAAATTTTAGGACAGCCTTGTTTCCATTTGGTATACACTAGGCATATCCCACTTTATATTGCCTTTTGAGGTCATTGACTGAGTCAATGTAATATTTAAACATAAAATTGCGTTAGGCCTTTCAAGTGTTTGTGTAACTAGCAGTGGTTTCATAGATAAAAATCTAGTATGGCTGGTTCAGCTCAGCAGCATACAAAATGGCATTATATGTCTAAGCATGCTTTTAATTTTTTAGTTTCGGTCTGTTTTTTTTTTTTTTTTGCTGTATGATTTTGGTGCTTGATTGAATTTTGATTTAGTTCCCAATAAATTAATTTTCTTTCTTTCTTTCTAATGCAATATTAGAAATGCCTTCCAAGTTCACTGCTGCCCCCCTGTATGGCAGAAGGCGTGAACTTAAGTTTGATTGTTTTGGAAGAAAAGTGATTACACCAATTAATTTGAAGATTAAACATTTAATAACACCTGCTGATTGCTTACACTTTACCTATATTGTTAAGCAGATTAGATATAATTTTAAAATTGATTTGTTCCTTTTAATAATTAGCATTATACTTAGTTTCATCATTGAATTATATTTTTTAGGACCTAAGCTTACGAGAGTTTCTCTTGCACGATTGTGCCCATGTTTAATCAATTATTCAATAGTTAGTTTTGCATGAAAGTAGATGCGAAGGCTTCCTCACAATGTTTTCTGTTAGAACCATTAGAACGACAAATAATATATTTTGTTAAGATATATTTTTTCTTTTCTTCCAGAGAGCATCAACCAGTAAACGTAGTCGCAGTAGCAGTAAGTATATGTTGCATAGCCGCTCTACTGCTACCAACACAACCGGAGACCATTATCGAGTCACAATGGCCCGAGTGGCTTCACATTGGCTCTAATCTAAAACTTGTATTCTCCTTCGTCCTAGGTCTAGTCAGTATGCTGGTTTTGAGACCTTAAAATATTCTTGTGTTAAGTTTTAGAACTATAGTAATATTTACGGGTGGTTTGGAAGTTGTAGCGATTTGACATCAGATAATTATATTAAGTGTGAAAAAATCTCATATTTTTGCACTTTAAATGGATTGTTTGCTTGAGTTGAACAGATCAATAGATATCTATACTTGCCATAAAAAATTAGTAGTGATACAGTCTTAACTTTTAAAGCATTGATACTGTTATTTCATGAATATGCGCATGGGTCTTCTTTGTATGACGATTTACTTGTCTACATCTATATGTAATGATGAATGACAATGTGTGTAAAGGTTCATACACAAAGAGGTTTTACCTAGGAACGGCCGCCGCCCCGCACCGGATGGGTCTATAATATACACTACTCCAAAACAGGCTTTGGTTTTGGAGTATACCTCGCGCCACGAATTAAGAGCGCTGGGCGACGTTTGGGGGAATTACTGCGCATATGTACAGGTATTGAAAAGTGACTACTGCGCATTCAAGGCCACCGCTCATAACTCGTTGCGCGAGGTATACCTATATGACGCTGACGAAATTTTACAGGAAAAGCAAAACAAACATGAAAATAACATAGTAGAAACAAGTTTCATACCGGTAAATTAATGGCTTTCTTGGTATCAAGAAATTACAAAAGGTTAATTTAAACTTACGGCGGCCGTTCCAAACTCGTTGACTGTTTACACCATGCGACGGCTTGCGGAAGGATTGGGTAGAACACTATCGTGTTTATGCCTCCTGTCATCTGGGGGGCCATCAACAGATGATTTATTGTTTTTCATAGGTTTTGAACTTTATTACCAAGCAATAAGGTTCAAAATAGCAGGCCATTTTTTGATGGCTGTACAGACGACCGGATGTGACGGAGATATACACATTTCTGTTAGACAGTAATACTCTCACATTGCATGTGTTGGTTCGTGCTGCAGTTTGTTTGACCAAGTTATACAACACACGCCTACTCGCACTCTTGATGTGGCATCATTGGGTTATTCCACTTTTGCCACAGTCCCCCCCCCTCCTTTGCCACACTTTTTTGTCGTTTTTTTGCCACAGTCGTATTTAAATGAATATTTTTTAGTTTCAAGGTAAGTTCAAAAGTTTTATATCCACGTCCATCCGAGGACGGCGTAAACGTTTTCATGGTTCCGTACACAAAGGGTGCCTAACAGGACCCCATTACTAAGCCTCCGCTGTCCGTCCGTCCGTCCGTCTCTCACCGGGCTCTACCGGATCAACCGGAATAAGTAGAGTTGATATATTCACAGAGGGTTTATTTCTATTGCCGCTATAACAACAAATAATGAAACATACCGGTCTTTAAGAATTAAAAGAAGTATCCATACAATAAATTATTGGTATTGCCATTTTCTTAGCCATTTTGTTTTATGTGTTTATCGGTGAATACTGGACTCTCCCGATCTTATCGGAAAAGATATTCAATTGCAGGTATTGAGTTTTGTGCTGAGTTATTTTCATTATGCGATTAATATTTGCTTATTCGAATTATAATAAATAATATTAAGTTTTTTTATCATATTTGATTTTATTTCTGTGAATAAGTTACTAAATTTCTATCCATTTCCGGTTTCAATGAGCAAAGAGTTCGTTAGCCTGATTATTTCAATACTTTCATACTACATACACAAAACTCTTCAATATTTCGATGTATTGATGGCCTTGAATGTAGTCCTACCTAATGTATAATATTTTATTAATACAAATTAAAGGTATACTCGTACTAAAGACTGTCGTTTTACGATTTCCGTGTACAATGGTATGGAACCCTTCGGGTGCGGGTCCGACGTCCTACGCGCACTTGACCGATTTTATTTTCATACTGATTCGTATTTTCATTCCTACAATTTTGTGTGGCAAAAGGTCACTAGCAAAATTAATTGTTATTTCATAATTTAACGTAAAACGTTTGAATGCAGAAAAATTTGTGATTTTGTGTGACAAAAGGAGAGTGGCAAAAGTGGAATAACCTTATCTGACGCAAACGAGATGAAATGTTAAATAATAGTATTTAAAATGAATTAATCGATTACTCCATTATATATAATCACGCTCTCTTTCAAACATAATAGGTACTTTAGTATAGGTAAATTAAATATGTATTTGTGTACATATAATATCATTGCGCTAATGATCTTAGTGAACTTATTACCTCTTAATATCTTCGGAGCGGGTGATTTTATTTAATTTACTCCTAAATTGATACGGGTACGGCGGACACTTTGTATTGGTGATTGTGCTATATTTTAAAACTGAAAATTGAAATGCATATGTACCTTGTTAAGTGTTTATATAAATGCGACAATAGTTGTAATGTATTCTCACCCAAACATATTTTGTAAATACATGTTGTTAATTAAATTAGGCTATATGGTGACGTCTTGTAAATGCGGATATGACATTTCCGATAAGGGTAGTTTTTATACTTGTTGTTTGTAAATCCCTCGTAAATTGGGACCATTGTTGTCTATAAATAAATAGTCCTTTGAATTCAAACCAAATTCTTAGTTTTAATTTTTGGAACAAGTTTAGTACAACTTTTTGAGAGCCGCTCACAAGAGACATATAATTTAAATACAACACGGCCATGTTAAGGCGATACCTAAAAATATATATAAAAGGAATACGAGTGTAAACGAAAGCGACATCGTTAATAATTTCCACATAAGAAAGAAAAGAGAGCGCAAACAATACGCTCGACTCAAACTATAATAACGTAGCGCCAAACCACATAAAAATTGTTTAAAAATAAACTACGCTACTTTGTTAAAAATATTTTCAAGGAGAATATACGAATACATAATATCCACATTTTGAATGCAATCCCGCACTGAAATTAGTTTTAGAGGTCTTTTCGCAATTCAATTCTAACAAGAAATTTTCATCCAATCGCATTTTCCTTTAGTGAGAATCAAATCCTTAGATGACTTTGTAGTGGAGTAAATGCATTCGAAAAAAGACCCTTTTATTTTTTGTAACACCTTAAGGTGGGTCCAGACATGTTCTTTTGTCCGTAACGTACCTCCGTATCGATCAGCGCCGTGAACCAAGAACGCTAGTTTCTTACTTACTAATTTAAGTAATAAAGCATTAACGCCCTTCAGTACCAACATATCATTCTAATCATAATCATTTTATTTATTTCCTTGAGACGTCACATTCTTGTCATAATGATATGTAGTCGGGGCGGCTTGACGCGACGAGCCTCCTGAATACAAGTTATATTAGTCATACGGCTTTATTTACTGTTAACTTAAGACTATAACTTATAAATAGTAAATATATCACAGGTAAATAAATTATAATCGTAATTATAGGCCAACGATGACAGTCGAGAACATTGTGCCATAAATCTTTCAAGATATTTTTTTTAATATTTATAGTTTATCACTAGTTTTTTGATATTCTAAATCAATCATGATATGAGTAAATAGCGGATGGAGAACCGTCCCTACTTCTGTAAACCGCAAAGTGTTCAGTCCATCTGTAGACATTTCCGCTTTTGTGCTATCTCCTTGGTTTATTCTCCTGTGTTCCCTTGAAACGGTCAAAAAAGTTTCATTAGTTTTTTAACTACATAATCTTGTACATTAATACACACTTTTTGGCGTTAGAATAGGCGGATTGCTATTTTTGCGTGTACATACGTTGCTTTTAAAAGATAAATTATTTATTCATATTTTTTTATGTTGCTTCTTTAGTCAGAATGCAATCACATCAACTTGTACTAGCACTAATGAGTGATTTTTTGCACATACCACATCACATTGGTATCCCTGGTCACATAGTACTGACTGATGTCAGGATCGAATCTACACATGTGTAGGTCCCGAGTCCTTAGTCTGGTTTTCAAGCCATTACTATCAGCATCCCAGCCATTGTAGTATAGTGTGCTCAAGCCGTTGATGGCCTTAAATTGGTTCGCGAGAATCGCTACTGCACTGCTGGACACAGCATAAGACATCAACATCCTGGAACAGAATACTACAGTGCATGCCATAACTGTTACCTTCGCCGATACTGGTAGCAATGAAACCAGTGTTGATAGCTGTAAAAAAGATGTGTTACCTCAAAGTTAGGGAAAATTACCAGTGATTAAAATAGAATACCTATCCCAAATTATCAATAAGGCATCAAAATAATTGAAAGTAAGAAGTAGGTATTTAAAAGAATGAAATCAATATTAACAGCCGCAACTATCTATACCTTATCTTAATTTTTTAAGTGGGGTATTGTGATCTGACTGGCAACCAGATATTACTTTTCCCCATTTTTGACAGTTGTGCACTACAGCCAACTTAACGGCGAAGGGAAAAGTTATATGGAATGTACTTTAGTACATTGATAGGATAACATAGAATGTGACAAACGCGCTTTTAAACAGGTAATTAGGCACAGGAAATAGATAGTAAAAGAGTAACTGAATTAAAATTTCAAATTCAGTAGCTATTAGGTAGTTTCTAATGACTGAAAATTTAAATTCTTAACTACCTATGTGTATGAAATTGGGGTAGGGGTCAGCTGATTACCAATCATATTTTTAGCTACTCTTAATTTATTTATTTTATTACATAAACAAAAATCCACGGCCGTGCTTAAATATAATCTTAAAAAGTGATCTTTAAATTTCATTATGCAGTGTGATTCTTCATGAACTATTACATATTAAATAGGGTTAAAGACTGGACATATTAAATAGGGTTAAAGAGGACCCCTATATTATGGACAAAACAATGTTTAAAAAAAATCCAACCCCCCCTATTTTTTTTACAGCCATTTGATTATAAACTTTCGTGAGCCATGCACCAATTGCAAAAAAAATACAACTTCGGACTGAAATGGTTTGTCGTGGTCAAATCAACTGTATTGTAATGATGAAGAGCAGGCAGTACTGCCTGTTACAAAAAAATGCTGAAAAAGTGTTAACTTCTTACTAAAATTACGCTTTGTTTTTGAACAATTGTAATTTTTCGAGTTCTTTTTTTAGTAATTGCAGTTTTATTCAGAATTTGGTCCCCAAAAATAACTATGATATGACGAAATATTATTCTCCATCTCAATAATTTTCAAATAGCTCCTACATTTTGTTTCTAAGTTAATCACTTTTTTTTTTTAATTAAGACAGTGATACCCCTTTTTCACTTTTCGGAACTAAGATTAATCCTAGCCTAATGATACTTCCAGTGGATTAATGAGGTGAGATAAATAAATCTAGCCCTTCAATGTCCCCACCGAGGGGCACAGGCCTTTAACCGGATAAGAGTAAGATTGAGCCATACTCCATCACGCTGGCTCAGTTTGGAAGTTTGGATTGATGGATGGGTATTACGATACATACATACTGCCGGCTGAACGGATTTGAATTAAATTTAGCACAGAGATAACATACAGGATACTTTTTATCCGATTGCACCAGAAGGAGGGTAACATTATCTAGGTAAATTTATGATAATTCTCAGGAACATGCAGATGACGTTGCGGGCATCAGCTAGATATGTTCCAGATCTTACCTAAATCTATAGCCCTCATAAAACATATTCCTCGGTTGTTTTGTACAAGCATACACATTAGCCGGGTTCAATGGTACCATGTCCACATCATGGAGGATCAAACAAGGATACCCAGCATTCATAGCAGCTAACGCTCCAATGTTGATCAACTTAGACGGATGGTAAGGGTACAAGTCAACTTGCTCAATCACATAAATACGGTAATGTATGAGTTGCTTCTGGAGGAATTGATGTAAGTATATTAGAAGTGCTCTTAACTGCTCTACTTTATCCCTGGAAAGAAATATGTTGTAAATATAAGAAAAGCAAATGCTACTTGAAAGTGGATGGTTAAGCCATATTGAGGCCTGATGCAAGTAATTAATAAATTATTTTGAAGAAACAGAATATCAGGTCAGAGTGTCGATAAGGGGGCGGAAGCCCCCACTCTAAGTTTTTTTTTCCTTGGCGCCCCCTTATGATAGATCGGTTGGAGTGTAGACAAGGGGGCGCCAAGGAAAACAAAAGTTTTTTTTTGCTTTTAGACAACCTCTTCCGCCCCCTTATCGACACTCTGACCGATAGATCTACTAGAAGATTAAATTCTACAGGTTTTTAATAGTTAGGGTGGCGAGCTAGGTAGTGAAGTTAGGCTGCAGGGTTCCTATCTAGTTTCCAGTCAGCACTTACTTGTAAGGAATAATGATTGCAACGCTGTATCTAGGCTTGCAATCACGAGGTGCATATTCACCACCATCCCTTATCTTCTGTCCTTCATTCAAGTTGCTATCCGCCATACTCAACGATAGAACACTTTCATCCAGAACTAATTCCTTATAATCACAGTACACACGAGCCGAAGTGGTGAAATTCTGAACAATTTCTGCATGTAAATGACTCAAAATTTCATCTCTTTTTATAAAAAGCGCTGGTTTTGTTAGAGTTACATTGTAAAAGAAAATGGTGATAACACCCGCAACGATGCTATAATATAATATTTTCTTTCTGCAGCACCCTCGCCACCTAAACATTTCACGGTTTTGGTGTCATTAGTTTCGTAGAGCCTACAGGAAAATAATTGAATTTTGTCTGTTTACAATTTTACATTTATCGATTTTTCCCGCGTTGCGTGCTCGTTTGACAATCAGCTGTTTGAATATCCGGTATCCGCCGATGAAATAGCGGAGTCCCTGTAATGCGGTAATGCCTGGGAGTCCCTGTTTACTACTTATATTGCTCTGTGGTCCCTGTAATGACCGGCCCAGTATTGTCCGGCCCAGGAATGTCCGGCCCCGGAATTGGCGTCCCGAAAGCCCACGATTCCGGGGTCGGTCATTCCTGGGCCGAGCATTCCGTGGCCGTACAAAATAGTGCTCGACCCCGGAATGCCCGGCCCCGGAATGAGGTTGGCAACTGTCAAAGTGGCGCTGTCGTAGTTTGTACCCATAACAAAGTTTGAACTGTATGAAAATTTGTCAAAATTATATTGTTACGAAATAATGCCGCGTTGCAGTGTGCCTAAATGCTCTGAAATGGGTACTCATCCTCGAGACAATCAAGTGCAGAAACTGTGGCTAAAAGCGATACGACGCCAAAATTCAGTCCTTCAAATACTTCGAGGTTATGTCGAAATCATTTTTTGGAAACCTATCTTGGCTGCAGTCGAGACACAGGTATTGTTACAAACAGTTGTATAGTGTATTCTTAAATGTACGATTGTGAATTTTCCTATTAATTACCTACCTAACATTTACATTCTGTTTGTAATTTACAGGACTACAACATCAACATCGACATCTAAAAAAGAATGCTATACCCTCTCAGTTTTCATGGAATTATAAACCATTATCGGAGAAAGCTAAGCAAAGACAAGAACGACTTACTATGAGAAATTGCAAGAGAAGTTTGTTTGAAGTCCAAGACAATCCTTCGACATCGAGCCGTAGTCAAGATATTTTTCCTCTGAGGTGTCACATGAGGTGGAAGTTGCTGAACCTGAACCACTCCCTGGCCATTCCTCTGATTCTACACAAACATCAACTCATCAACAAGCATCCACTCAAACATCAACTTTCTTGGCCCTGTTCTCAACAGATACCTTACTTACCGACCATCAATCTATAATGTTTTATACTGGTCTGGAAAGCTGTGACAAATTTAAGCTTGTGTTACATACATTACTTCCAATGGCTCATGATATAAATTATAGATGGAGCAAAGACTTCAGTTTATCTGTAGAGGATCAGTTCCTGATGTTACTCGTGAAGTTAAGACGAAACAAAACAGACTTTGAACTTTCCAAGATGTTTGGTGTTAGTAAAACCACTGTTTCTAACATAATTGTTACTTGGATTAATTTTGTAAATGATTTATGGAGACTAATTAATATTTGGCCAAATCGTAAATTAGTCAACTTTTACATGCCAGACATATTCTTTAGAGATTTCCCTGCAACAAGAGTGATAGTTGATGGCACAGAAATTCCCATTCAAAAACCTAGCCATCCTAGTGCCCAAAAAGCAACATTCAGCACCTACAAACACAAAAATACAATGAAAATCTTAGTTGGCTCTACTCCAGGAGGGTTGCTAAGTTATTGTTCAGAAGCATTTGCAGGAGCCACAAGTGACCGCCAAATAGTAGAGCGCAGTGAATTATTTAATATGTGTGAAGAAGGCGATAGCATTATGGCCGATCGAGGCTTTAATGTCCAAGATTTGTTTGTTAACAAGGGTGTAGGAATTAATATTCCTACATTTCTTAAAGGCAAGGCACAAATTCCGGGAATCTTATCAAAAGCAGATAAAAAACTAGCTAGCCAAAGAGTTCATATTGAAAGATTAATAGGCCTAACCAAAACTTATGCAATATTAAAAACTGAACTTAACCAATTTTATGTGCCATTAGCCTCAAAAATATTCTTCATATGCTGTATGCTATGAGTCCCCGTATTGTACGGCCCTGGAATAATCAGCCCGGATTGTCCGACCCGGAATGCACGGCCCGTACTTCGTGTACATGGTTTGGTCGCCAATTCCGGGCCGGGCAATACGGCCTGTACCGAAAGTGCACAGGCCGTATTACACGACCCTGGAAAGCACGGCCCGGATTCCGTGTACACCTAGGTACACGAATTCCGGGCCGTGCTTTTCATGGTCGTGAAATACGGGCTGTGCAAAACGTGTACACCAATTCCAGGGTCGTGCATTCCAGGGTCGTGTAATACGGCCTGTGCAGAAAGTGTACAGGGCGTATTCCGTGTACCGAAACCGGAAGTCCGAGTGTCCATAGACAACTGCTACATCAAAGATTAGGGTGTGTTCACAGTATAATATATATTTGCAGTTTTATGCTACCCTCACACATGTGGTATGTCTGGTGCTGCCATGAAAAATACACTTCATACCATTTACCTTGTATGAATGGCTGCTTTTATACTTCCATTTAGTGTCGGTTGACCAATAAAGTATCGGCAAGCAGCAAGTTGGCAGTCCACAGTAAAATTGTGCACGCATTCACAGAGCACTTCAAAAAATGACCTGGAAACATAGGGCGAGAGATATCAAACGTGTACTTCAATGCGGCAATCAATATGCATGTGCATGCTTGGTTGTTGGTGGACTTTGTTAAACGTCTGTATTTAATTAACGGTCTAGAGAGTTAGTTATGTGTCTGATTTAACCAACTTACTGCGACATACATACGAATGGCAGAAACTCATCGTTTTACCTACTTTGTTTATTATTTCCATTAAGCACATTCCTAGGTACCTGGAATTTAGGGTCCATTTTGCGTTTCTAGATGAACTGAATGAAAGTTTGGTACAAGGCCAATAAACTTGCGCGAACTGTAGCACCCTAAAAAACCTTGAAAATCATACCCAATTACCCATTTTGCAAAATAAAAATTTGCATTTCTCTATCATGTAATCCATTCAGATGAATGGATAACTTGATATAGTCAATCACATGACTCACCATCCAACCAAAATTACCAAAATTATCAGTTTTAACTACTTACATACACCATTATTTAATCTATAAAATAGATGAAGGTTGCACAGTTTTGCCGGATCCGATTTGCGTAAGTATTAAGGTGGCCATACACAATCAAGTTTATCGTCAAGTTTGCATGACACTTGAAGCGGTGTCTCTGTTAATTTGACCGTGTATGCCTTCAAGTTTGCATGACAAGTCTACTTCGTTTGTCCTCTATACCAGATTCCCAAAATACCTGATGACCAGCATACCAGATTCCTAATTTATCAGATTCCCGCAATACCATCTAACTAATATTATAATTGTGAAAGAAGCGACGTTAGGATGTTTGTGTGTTTGTGCCTCAATCACGCTAAAACGGCAGAACGGATTTGAATGAAATTAAGCACAGAGGTAGTTTATGAGCTAGATTAATATATAGGGTACTTTTTATCCGACTGCACCAGAAGGAGGGTAACGTTATCTCGGTTAATGATAATTCCTATGAACATGCAGATGAAGTTGCGGGCATCAGCTAGTAAGTACAATTATGAAGAAAATAAATGAAAATAGGATTTAAAATTGTAATAATTTATATTCGATAGTATATCTAAGCACCTTTATTCCCACTTGTTCAATTGGACAGTTCAGTTGACTGAACTAGATGGATTTTTTTCCCCACTAGTTCAATTGGCTGAACTAGTGGGACTTTTTCCCCCACTAGTTCAGTTTCTCGTCTGTTCTGTTGAGTTTCTAGTAATATTCCTAAATTTTTTTACTTAATTGTACTTTTATTTATATAAAATTAAGAGTATGTACTTACTAAGAGATAACGTGTTCCTAGCAGGTATTAATAATTGGTGGAACTTCCAATATATGTCTGCGGTCCTGGTATATGGAACATCTTGTTGTTTATCGATACGTCACTATTATTTAAGGGTTAAAACTTCCTGAGGAAATATGTGCTCCTAGTGCTGATAAAGGTTATGATAGATCCCACTTTGCTTTACTTTTTCTATCTCAAGGCCATTCGTGATGTGTAAGAGAGGGACAAATATTCTGTACCTACTTAGTTACTAAGTTTAAAGGTTTATGTATTAAAACTTAATAAGGCACGGGAAACTATATGCCAACTACATTTTCAACCTCATGCCTTGGTAATAAATTCGAAAACCAATGAAAAATTCTGCATGCCCACGCCTTATTAAGGGTTAAAAACAGGTCAGGTGCGAGTCTAAATCGCGCATGAAGGGTTCCGTACCACCGTTCAATGGAAGCGATGGTGTGGAGTGAATAGTTTGGATTTTACACAGCAAAATATTGTTTACAAAGTTATTGGTGCGGTTACTTTCACACTCCATGTACGTAACCAGGTGCATCCATAAGTTTGTATGTGGTATTGAAAGAATTGTTGTATGGGGCTCCCATAAATATTTCTTTCATCCTGTTTTTTAGTATTTTTTGTTATAGCGGCAACAGAAATACATAATCTGTGAAAATTTCAACTCTCTAGCTAGGTAGGTTCTTGAGATACAGCCTGGTGACAGACGGATGGACGGACGGACAGCGAAGTCTTAGTAATAGGGTTCCGTTCTTACCCGTTGGGTACGGAACCCTAAAAACCACCTAAGGAAATATGTGTTCCTAGTACATTTTGTATAAGATTTGGAGATGTTTTGCTTTAACAAGCAAGTACACCTCTGCATAAACTTAAAATATCTCCGTGTAACTTCTTACAACTTCCTGCTCTCCTAGAACTTAAACAAAAATATGATTGATTTATTAATTCGTGATTCTTGAAAATATTAGATGCAATATTTTTAATATGAGCAAATGGTCTTATATTATTAGTGCCTTAGAATTAAATACCTCCGTGTAACTTTTTACAAATTCCTGCTCTCCTAGTACTTAACCAGTCGCCTGTGGCGGCCAAACTTTCGCCGTGTCTGTGAGTACCGGAGCGGGAATTCCATACATTAGGAATTTTGAGCGCTAATATTCAGTTTTTGATGAAATTCTCCTATTCTAGTTGGAATAAAGATTAGTTCTTGTAAGAATATCACTCTAATTAGAATCCTTCACCCTTTTTCCACTCCACAACGCCTTTTTTTCGGTTTGAATACAGCTAATATGTGTTACCTAATATAAAGCTCCCTAAGTTGAACTTATTTCTGTATTATTTTAATATTAAAGCAAAATTTAGGCCTAATGTTTGGTTTTATTTATGCGTTATAGTGTATAAAACTATAATAAACACAAACACAGATAGTCTTCATACATTTATTTATCAAAATAAAACTTGCGATATGGCGGTTGAGACGGCGTCTTTGAGTGAGTTTTAATGTGCAATCAGTGAACACAGAGTATAAAACCATTCATTTATAAGATAGCCTGTTCTTTCATGTACATGTTCATTTGAATAGGTTAGAATGAGATAGGGTTAACATGAATGCTACAACGAAGCAAAATTGAATCCTATCACAGCAGTTCCGGAGCGGGAACGCCACACACAGGCGCCAGAGTCACCGGTACCGGTGCGGGAATCTCACACACTAGTGGTTAAACAAAAATATGATTGATTTATTATTTATTATTTAGATGCAATATTTATAATATGAGCAAATGGTCTTAAATGATTAGAGCCTTAGGGGTGAAACCAGGCAAAAAGCTTGTAACCCGCTAATTTAAAAGTTTGTAAAAAGCCCAATGGACTTGTATTTTACCATTTTCCAAAATTTGGATCTTACCTTAAATAAATTTATAATAATAATAATAATAATAATACCTTGGACACTATTTACACACATTGATCTAGCCCCAAACTAGGATTTCCTGTATCTTGGGTGCTAGACAACGATACACGTACTTATATAGATAAATATTATACTTAGATAGATAAACAACCATGACTATGGTACAAACATCCGTTCTCATCAAACAAATATTTGCCCCCACCGGGACTCGAACCCGGGACCCTTGGTTTCGTAGGCAGGGTCACTGCCGACTCGGCCATTCGGGTCGACAAGCCGAATTTATCTTGAACTTTTCAACAAAGGTCTTGTTACCTTTGCCAAAACAATACAAAAAATGTCATTGGAAGGAACAAATAAAGCCTTTGCCTGTACCAAGTGCGTGTCGAACTTCGCACATTTAGGAGTCATAAATTTTGAATAAACGAGGAAGGTCCTCACTTCAAATACACTACACCTGATACACCTAGCCAAAATATCACTATCATTCTTCACCAGCAAATAATTACTTTGTTTTTCACAGTGTTTGTATGAATGACTAAGTTATATTTCTCACTCACTCTCTTACTTTAAAAGTGTGTGGGGGGAGGGGGGGGAATATTTCCACTTTGGAAGATTCGGTCTCTTTAACGTTTTACTTTGAGGATAAATGGTTTCAGGAACCTCAACGTCATTTTTAAAGACCTATCTATAGCCACCCCACACATAGGTTTAATGAAAAATATATTTTTGGTGACAGTTCTATGATTTTTGGTTTCAGTTCCATGTAGCCCCTTTAATTTTTCAAGTTTTGTATAAAAATCGTAAAGCGGTTCACAGAATACATCTGCTTACCAAGTTTCAACTGTTTAGTCTTGATAGTTTCGGAATAAAGACGGACAGACAGACTTGACGAAACTATAAGGGTTATTTGTTTCTCTACGGAACCCTAAAAAAGTAGACATATGCTGCGTTCGATTTAATCGTCAGTTGACGCCCGCCTTACATGCTATCTCATTTTCACGCATAGAATTTGTAGTGCTATTCTGTTGTCAGTTTTATTTATGCGCGTTTGCGTGATCAAATCAAACGCACGCACCACTCTCTCAGTGATCATTGCCTTGTTTTGATATGTTAGGTTATAATTTTGTTACGAACGTTTGATTCTTACGCGAACGTCATACGAATGTTAGTGATATTTTCTATGAATACCAACTGAACTGGAGTTAACGGTCAGTGTCGATAAGGGGGCGGAAGCATGAAGATAATAAGGGAAAGAAATACTGAGAAAATATTGGCTATTATCAGACAGTACCTATATGGTGTGGCGAGTATGTGTGCTGTTGCTGGAATAGGAAATGTAAGAATTAACCACATACTTACTTTTTAGGTGAAATCATGTAATCGTTTAATCTTAACATTTAATATTATTTTGTTACAGCTGCAAGCTGGACCTTCTTAATAACAATGAGTGAATCAACAAGAGGGCCGATAGACCAAGATTGAAATTGCAACCTACTAACGTATTAAACAATATGGTACCTACATACCTAGTAATTTATCTCCACTGCTGCCACCACAAGTGCCTCAGATAAGGAGCAATGTGGTCTGTCTGCCAAGTCATCAAGAGGAGAAAATAAATGATGGCGACTTTTGCAGACTCTGTAATGAAATACCTACATATATATGGTTTGGTCTTATAAAACCATATTAAAATACCTAGTTGATATGGGGTATAATTTTATCAATCAACTAATAAATGCCTTTTCAATGACCTATGTATTGAATTTGTTGGGATATCTTAATTAGTCTGAGGACTATACCTAGAGTATATAGATGAGTGAAACAAATCAGTTTACATATCAGAAATCCTTATATTGCACAAGAAACATAATATGATGTCATGAGAACACCATTTACAAGAGAGAAGAGTAAGCCTGAACCTGGAAACGGATATACCTATTCTAAGTTTGTAACGTACTACCTCCTTGACCATATTGGCTACTGGCGGATTAGCCAGTTAAAAACTAAAACTATAAAAATTCAAAAATTCGGGTCTGGAATCTCGTCTGGCAGCTGATTGTTTTTTTGAGGCAGACATTGTTTGAGCTCTGAAACGTGAGGTTGTATCTTCTGCATCAATAATTTTTAAGTCACGCCTTTGTTGCGGCGATGGGCTAGTCCCTTTAGTACTGTAATGGAGCTGAATGTTTAGTTGCTGTAAAGTGCAGTAGTTTATATGAAACTTCCCTACTATCCCCAATCCATGGGTAAGCATTGGTTCGTAGTTAGTCTTTCTTATTTTCGTGTATTTTATACTCTCTATGTATTTCCCTTTTCTATACAGTGACTATTGGACTGCGGCACTCTTAGATCCTAATTACCCTAGGGCCCTCGTCGGAAGTCTCCGTGTGGGGAGCCGTCGCCTGATAGCTGGGCGCTGTAGCGCTTTTGTATTCCTATCATTCACACTGGTCTCTTTCCAGGGTTCCACGCCGAGGAATAATATCCTCCTGGCGCTAACGGAGCTCTGAATCGGTTCCACGCCGAGGAATAATATCCTCCTGGCGCTAACCGCATAATCACTTGTTGACGTCTGGAGAAGTGGACCAGTCGGATTGAGTCTACCAAGGAGCTGAAATCTACAAATTCCCGGCGAGTCCCTATCCAGCGTTTCAACTATATCACCAATATTCGACTCACGACCCTGTGATTAATAAATGTATCTTGAGCCTGCCAACAATCTCTTTTGGTCAGGTTAGAGTCTCACTGTTTCAATGGCGCCCGGATTAAGGGAATATTGGTGATAGAGTTTTATGTCTGGTCAGAGTAGTTAGGCCATAAGAGCGCCGTAGAACGCTAGATTTCTTTCGTAGCATGTATATTTTGTTGTTTATTTTTGTCTGACAGGAGTATATTTGATCGTTTATCTGGGTACCTACCTCATTTCTACATTATTTATGGTCGCAGTCTGACGGCCGTTGTCATATTATAATTGTTGATAAATATTTTTCTCCAAATTCTCAGTACGAAAAATAAATTAATAAATTGTGAAGATTTTAGTAGGGAAACTTTTCGGACTATTAAATAATAAATAAGGTTAGTGTTTAACGGCCGATTTCTCGTACATTTAATCTGTTGTTGACAGTCCTTTATCAATTTCAGCTGTCAAAACGGTAGATCAATGGCTTGATTTTGTACCAGAAACCGGGCGTTAGTCGTGTACTCTGCTTACTTTCATGTAAATTTGTACAGTTTACTAGATAGGTAGTAAACATGACGTTTCCTATAAAATATCTGTCGCTAAATAAGGCTGAATTGGAGTATGAGGTTGAGCTTCGAGGAGGTACACCGGGTATTGTTCTGGACCTCAGGAAACAAATAGTTCCACAATAGTGTATTCTAAAAACCATCTATATCTACAGCTATGTAAAAGTTCTTTATTGTGTAACGTTACTCTGCAATGTCTGTTACTTTAGCTTATGGCCTCTTGAACTATAATTCTCTACTTTTTTACTCTTTGTTGTAGAATAGATATTCTACTCTATTATTATTTTCTGTACCCACTAACGGTGCAGGGAGTCTTGAACACTTGAGGGAGCTGCCCCTCATGGTGTTATTCTGCGTTACGATAGTAGCTAAGCTATCGGGGCGTTAATGTACTAAGGTTCTTATTTTAGTTCAAGGGATCTTGCTTATTTTTCAACTTCTGACAGTTAGTCTGGGTGTGCATTTGGCTATAATAATGGCACCCTGTGTGTGTGTGAACTCTTGTATGAACTTAGTATGAATTCTGATGTCTGATTGTTGGTACGAATGTGTGATGTTTGTATGTAGTTGAGCTAGACTGTTAGTTATATATTTCTCTGACATTGTAGATGGCGAGCTTTAGAGAATTTTATCTTAAGTAGTTAATTTGGTAAGTTAGTTTAGTTTAGTTAGTATCTTAGAGGATTTTATCAGGTAAAATCCTACCCAAACAAGACGGGTATGTAACGTACTACCTCCTTGACCATATTGGCTACTGGGGGATTAGCCAGTTAAAAACTAAAACTATAAAAATTCGGAAATTCGGGTCTGGAATCTCGTCTGGCAGCTGATTGTTTTTTTTTGGCAGACATTGTTTGAGCTCTTAAACGTGAGGTTGTATCTTCTGCATCAATAATTTTTAAGACACGCCTTTAGTTGCGGCGATGGGCTAGTCCCTTTAATACTGTAATGGAGCTGAATGTTTAGTTGCTGTAAAGTGCAGTAGTTGTTATGAAACTTCCCTACTATCCCCAATCCATGGGTAAGCATTGGTTCGTAGTTAGTCTTTCTTATTTTCGTGTATTTTATACTCAAGAATGAATACTTTACACTTTTTTTTCGGGAATTGGGAAGTCTCCTTTAGGAGGAACAACGCTTCAAAGATGGAAAATTCACAAAACCCACCTTCCATCGTCTGTATTTCCCTTTTCTATACAGTGTCTATTGGACTGCGGCACTCTTAGATCCTAATTACCCTAGGGCCCTCGTCGGAAGTCTCCGTGTGGGGAGCCGTCGCCTGATAGCTGGGCGCTGTAGCGCTTTTGTATTCCTATCATTCACACTGGTCTCTTTCCAGGGTTCCACGCTGAGGAGTAATATCCTCCTGGCGCTAACGGAGCTCTGAATCGGTTCCACGCTGAGGAGTAATATCCTCCTGGCGCTAACGGAGCTCTGAATCGGTCCCACGCTGAGGAGTAATATCCTCCTGGCGCTAACGGAGCTCTGAATCGGTTCCACGCTGAGGAGTAATATCCTCCTGGCGCTAACGGAGCTCTGAATCGGTTCCACGCCGAGGAATAATATCCTCCTGGCGCTAACCGCATAATCACTTGTTGACGTCTGGAGAAGTGGACCAGTCGGATTGAGTCTACCAAGGAGCTGAAATCTACAAATTCCCGGCGAGTCCCTATCCAGCGTTTCAACTATATCACCAATATTCGACTCACGACCCTGTGATTAATAAATGTATCTTGAGCCTGCCAACAATCTCTTTTGGTCAGGTTAGAGACTCACTGTTTCAAGTTAAATTATAATTTACGTTGCCACTGTTACTGGCGCCCACACAAAGTTACCTAGGTACCTATAGACAAATGCAATGTAAAACAAAAATAAAATTTTACATATACAAACTATACTTTATATAAATACCTTCATTTGAGTTAAATAAAGGTACTTGTACAAACTGAGCAAATAAAATTTTACACTTAACTATATTTTCAAGTTGAAACTAACCAATAACAGTTACAGTAGTAGTTTTTAGCAACACTAGTACAAATTTAAGTAAGTCAAACTGGACCAAGGCAGTCACAGTAGTGGCAAAGGAGTCAACAAGACCAGTAGGCGGACCACATGACCGATGGTCTGACGATATAATCAAGTCGAGAGGATCTCATCATCTCAGTGGATGCGGTTTGCACAGGACTGTGAAAGATTGGCGCTTTGGAGAAGAGTGGGTTGATTGACATACTTATGTCTACGTACAGCTAAAGCTAGCTGTGGAACTAAACTTAAGTGTAGCCAGCTTGTGTTAAGATTAAGCTCAAACCTTAACTTATGTTGGAAATTATGCTCATTTTAATAAATGATTTCAACAATAGCCGGCTAAACTGCAGACTATGTACTTATGCTCATTTTAATAAATGATTTCAACAATAGCCGGCTAAACTGCATACTACCCTCCACGCTGTTGAGGCTAGAGATGGATAAGAAAATATGATTGACATTGGCCGCCTAAAGTTTTCTAAGCTAATGAAAAAATAAAAACAACCAGGAATAAGTAATTAATCTACTAAACTGCGACTAGCTAGTTGGTAACACCTTCCTAGTTTTACCAATTAGCTAGATGCTCGGTGTTCTGTGTTTTGTAACTTTTCTGCCTAATAATGTGCAGTCTAGCTGGTTAATAACGATGAAATCACTTATTTTATCCCTAACGACCATTACTTCAGCCTACGCTAGGCTAATATTAAAATTAGCTGGCTAAGTTTAAGTTTAGTTACACATCTATCTTAAGCCATAACATATACACCAAGTTTAAGTCCATCTTGAGATTAACATAACAACGCATACAAAATGATAATACCGCTTCATTCTCCCTCCTTTCAATATCTAATATATTTCGTTCTTTTCTACGTTATTGTTTTAACGCGGCTAGTGTACGCGCCGCCGAGAGCCGAGCGGCAACCTTCTGACAAAGACACCCTGAGAGTGCCCGCCAGTCGTTCGTACCTAAACTGCGGAGTGACACCCTCCCGGTATAACATTGTTCTTCAAAACTTTTAATTACGAAAGTCCATATGGCAGAGTTACACCATCTTAACACAGACTAATAGAATTGAATTTATTTTTACATCTACAATCGTGTCAATTCGACACATAAAACATGATCGTCAGTATGACTTGAGGTATCCAGCATCCAGATCTTGACATGTTGTCAAGTTCTGGACACCGCACGTGCCATCCTGACGTTCATAAAAAAAACTAAGGGTTTAAGTTGGTGCCTTCTTCTTTATTCCGGGCCTAGGACCGGCAATGGCGAGTGTATCAAAAATACTGCAAAATACATGTACTCACGGTTGTAGGCCTCTAGCTAGACAATCTATAGTGACTGAATGAGTGACAGATATTTTAAAACGCGTTTACCCTGATATTCAATACTCCATTTTTAATTCAGAAAATAATTACAAAAATAAATTTATAGCTCTATCATACCATGCCCTGCAGAATGGACATTGGGTTATGATGTCATCAACGTCTCTAGCCTGCTCTAACCCTCCTAGGCAATCTGCACAGAGAGCGTGCCCACAAGGTACAAGTACCCGGTTGGACAAATTCTCTGTGCAGATAGCACAGACGCCAACTCGGTCTGGTTCGTCCGCAGCCGTTCCGGGCAACGGGCGAGCGACCACCTGAAAAGGATTCGGGACTACCCCCGGTTCAAGTATCTGGGGAGCTACCGGGGCGTGAGCCAGACCGCCAGCGGCAGGCACCTCCACTTCCACTACGACAGGTTGCTCTACCTGTGCGGCAGGTACCTCGATCACCAGCTCTGGCTCCCGCTCCGCTTCCTCCCCCACTACGACCTCATTGGCGGCTTCTGGGACATCCTCCACGATTTCCCATAGGGGGTGTAGTACACGCGTCATCAACTGACACGTGCTCTCCAAAAATTCCCGGATCGTTATACGACCCAGGCGTAGATCGGTTAAGGCCCCCCTCTGAGCTACATGGCGGGCAAAGTTCTTAACCCTAGTACGCCTCGGCGGATTACCTGCCGCCATGGCCGGCAGGCCGAGCTTCGCAGTACGCGAAGGTCTTCCGGATGAAACCTGAAAATAATACAGTCTGAACCACCGCTAACAAGATCATAAAATAATAGGCAATAACGCCTAGCGTGTAAACATTAGGATATCCGGGCATGCGCTCTCGCTTGGTGTATTTTCATTGTAATTACTCAAGACTTCATTCAGTAACAAATATATTCGTGGACATCAGTTCATTTACTTTCCTCGCTTCATCTGACGGACAAAACCATAAAAAGTAATATTGAGTAGTTTGTACTTACCCAGTTCTGGCTTCAACATTTAATTCTATTATAGCGAAATAGTTCAATGACACGTTTTCTGACGGTTGATTAACTTTCTAACAGTATGGAGGGCAATTCTTAGACCACCATGCAGCGCCATCTAGCGAGCCGCTTTGATAACTGAGCTGCCAGAAAACTCCTCAATCTAGTTTGTCTTACCTCTAAACTACGGGTTAGCCCACTTTTGCAGTCTCCGTTTGCAACAATTTTTTGGCGTCTCCTTTTGCCTCGGTCGTATATAAATTGAATAATTTTTTGTTTAGATTGAGGTTTTATTAAAATAATACCGTGGGCAAGTGTGGAACATTTGTATGAAGAAAACTTTGTGTGGCAAAAGTGGACTAACCCTAAACTAAACTAACTATGTACTACTAATTATACTGTTTTTATTTAGTTATTTTATGTCACCTTAACCTTTATCCTTCGTGTTAACGAAGGATAAAGGAGGATTCGCATCGCCAACCCCTACCAGACCTGACATTTCGTGCACAGTTTTAGTTTTAACACAATTTCAGGATAGTTTACATTCTAACGGTGTCACAAAAAATACATTACCTTTAGTATAGAATACTTAATAGTACTGCGACCTTTAAGGCTCAATATCTTCTTCTCGTGACGTGAGTGTTGGCAATCAGGTAATTACGCTGCATTTTGAATATAGGTGGCGCCATCTCGTTTACAATTTGTTAACTAAATACTGTTTACAGATATGTTGTATGTTTAAATAGTGAAGCTGACACAATGTATAAATATTTCGACATATTATGACATTCAAATTTCGAACGCCGACGCCCACTTGAAGTTGGTACTACAGAACAAGCTAAACAAGTGCAGAGCAATTATCAATGCGACGCTGCCGGTAGATCATGCGGTTCCTGAACACATCAAAGAGAGCTTATGATATGTGTAGATAAACTAGTGTATGTAACTGTACATAATTAGGCATTAAAACTCTCTAGTTTTAATGCTATCCATTACGTATCAGTCACATAAACTACTATTATGTATTATTATTATTAAAGATAAGATGTAGTTAGATTACAGCAATGTTAGTAACTTTCTTCGCCAAAATTTCTTAATTAATAGATTATCAATTTACTGGGCATTGGTTGTGCTTGGACTGTCAAAACTAGGTATTGAATTAAAAAATAAATAACTTTAAATAATGTTTTATTTGATAAAATCAACACTATACAAATACAATTAAAAAAATACGCAGCATATATTTTGTCTAATTATTTGTTTAACTTTTGACCATTCCTTACTGCGTTTATCTACAGTGAATCCTTAATAGTTGGCTCTAAAGTTAAAAATGCCATTCATTATGGGGGGGGTGGTAATAACACTCTGCTTTTCCCTACTATCTAAGTACCACTAGCTAGAAACCGGAATAAGACTTTACTCGAGTAAACTTTGAGAAATCCATATCAATTTGTACGGAGTTGTCAGTTTACTTGATTTAAGTCTTATTCCGCCTTCTACCTAGTCGTCCTTAGTAACTACTCTACATCTACATGCTCATTTATTTTCGAAAATATAATGTATGTACGCAAGAACCTTACAACATTTTCCAAACTTAGCGACAGCTGTAATGTTAACCTAAGAAATAATCACAGACTATGTGCGCCCCGTTTTGGACTCGCGAAGGTTAGCAATTCTTTCAAGGGTCAGTGCATTCTCTACTACAATAAGATACCTCTGGAGATTTTGAAATTGCCATTTGAGCAATTTAAAAAGCATGTTAAAGCGACTCTGTCGAAAAAGGGATATTACAATGTTCAAGATTACTTAAATGACAGGACTGTATGGCGTTAATCTGGCTCAACACAGACCTTGCTGTTAATAATTTTGTGATTATTTATTCCTGCTTATTAATCATAACAATTAAATTTTTCATATTTGTATTAGTTAAGCACAGCTTATTTTTAAAAGAGATCTAAAAATAAATCTGTGGGAGTTTCTACGCCCTTCTTCTCCCACAGTGGTCCAATGTAGAGAAGAGGCAAAAAATGACGTTTGCTAAGTATATGTAAATATCTACAGTAATAAAGTACTTTGACTATTGACTATTCTATACGATGTATTTATGTATTTTACCTGTAAACTGCCATATATTAGGGTGTGGGCCTAAGCTCTTTTTCAGCGTGCTGTGGAAGCTCTCAGCCACATTAGTGGTTTGGTGCGGGCTTCCACACACGCTGAATGTTGCTGGACCCACCTGTAAATTAAATTGTTTGTATTAGATACCTTATAATAATACTAATAATGGGTTTTGAGCTGTCAGGATCGCATTCTCTCAGCGGCCAGACATGTAAGAACGAAATAAACGTAAATTATAAACCCTGTCGGTCTGGTTTACAATTTCTGGATAGTTTACTACCGCGTTAGTTTATAAACTAACGGTTTTGACAATCTTAGTGTCATATATATATATATATATATATCTATATATTGCTGTAACACAGGTGTTAGACGTTGGACGGTCGGCCAGACAGACAGACAGACAGACAGACAGAAAGATGAACATGTGAGTGACAATAATAGGGCTATGGAACCCATAAAACTACTTCCCACCATGATTCAAGAAATTTTTGATATTTAAGATATAATAAGGCCGTCTCTAATCTAAATCCGTTCGAATCTACCTACCTATAAGGGAAGAATTTCATAAAACCCCTTCTTTTATATGCACCCCTACGCAACTAAAGTTAGAAAAGTGAATAAGTAAACCTAGGTTTAGCCAAAGTATGGTACAGAAAGCATAGTAACCCTTATAATCCAGTAATTCACGAAATACTCGTGGAATGCCGCGCTGTACGGCAAGTTCCTTGCTGCGGCGATGGCCGGCACCTCGGGCAGGCCGAGCGCGACCTGCTCCGCGGGCAGTAGCGCGAGCGCCCCATAAAGCCGCACCAGCTGCCCACCCGGTGAGTTGTGTCGCGTCACCAGCCCCAGCCGCCGCGCTCTCCTTAGCAACGCCTGCAAATAATGAAATAGGCAGCCCTGTACTTGCATGTTGGCGACGGACTGTAATGCACCTTGAAGTGCGGGCTCAAAGTCCGTCACGATGTGTTCAGGTCGCGGGTTTCCTGCAGCCTCCCAGATACGCCGCAGTATCGCCTCATACAGAGCCCGTGTCCTGTTCTGCATCAGCACTAATACGGGATGGAAATAATATCCCGCTACTGCTGAATGAATGGTCAATATCTGGTAGGCTGGCAATCCAGCCGGGACTGTTGCGAACGTGCCATCCGCGGAAATTGTAGAACTTTCGCGGAGGATTTCATCAAATTGGGGCATGACTAGAATGACTGCTACTCCATTCCCGGCTTCAACAGTAGCCAGGAAGAGACTGTTCAACTGGTCGTCCTCCCGTAGCGCTTGCGCCAACTCCATCAATGTGCGGGGTACTGGAGGCAGCACACTTCTCCGCCACTTCCGCATAGATGATTCCACTAGGGTGAACGGCAGATGTGGAGCTCCCTCTGGATGTCTGTAATACATAATATTATTTTATTAGTATATGGCAAATAAAATAATGAATGACTGTTTTTGTGGTTGGTGAGTAGATAAGGGGGCGCCAAGGAAAAAAACTTATTCATCATTATGAATCAAAATAAAATAATATTATTGTTGGGTTTATTCTTTCAATTACTTAAACAATATTAAAAATGTGTTCCTTGTGACATGATTCGCACCATCAACTGAAAAAACTTGCAGAATTGATACCTAACATTGTTTACAGAGACTTCGACCAGGTTCGATCCCGGTTATGTATGAGAAAAGAATTTAATGCCATTATTATTAAATCCAAAATCGAAGCCATGGTTCCTAAGACGCTATTTCTCATATTTTCTGACTTCTCCCTACTGACTCATTTGGATTGATCATTCTGTATACCATTTAACAAACCTGACAACTTCTTCTTGGTAGATGTTTATAAATGTCCCTGCTTCCATGAAATCGGATGCCCTGCGCTTTAGGGCTTGGAACATTTCATTCCTGCAACAAATAAAAACATACTTAGGTATGTACGTTAACTTCTGCGGCCCCATGGCACGGATAGCCAAAGCGATGCATTTAGTTATCCCGTAAGACTACTTCTACAACAATTTCACCCATTCCAAAAGAAAAAGCTCCAAAGATCAAAGTAGGGTTTATTTGTGGTACCCTAAACAAAGTAAGGGGAAAAAAACACTTCCCAATTTCCATCTCTACTGTCGCAACTTTTGTAAGCAAGGCTCACTTTCAATCAAACTTACCGGCTGAGCACCCATGGAGTCGGCTCGTGACCATGGCTGGGCGTGACTGCCGATGCGACGCCATCATCAGATAGCCTCCATCGAGATGGGCAACCATTCGATGAGCACTTCAAATATTTGGTCAAATTCCGGGTTCTGTGCACAACGTAAAAACCCCGTTGGAACCAAGCGTTATTTCCCTTCCAAGAGGTAATCTCACTGTAGTCCATGACGACTTGACGAGCAAAGTTATTGTTATGTTATATTGTAAGTTGTTGATAGTTGTTAAACCTCTAGAATCAATCAATTCTATTTTCATCCAGCCATTAGCCAGCGACAAAAGAAAAGCAGAGAAGAGAAGGCGTCTATATGGTTGAGGCCCCACTATAGACGAAGGTCCGAATTTGGCGTCTCGAAACTCTCGAATAACTCTTTATTATGCTCGCTCGCATGATTCTGTCTCTACAGAATCATACGAGCGAGCTTTTTTGTCTCTTTCTCATAGTCTGAATTTTCATACGTTGCCTGAAGTGTGGCCACGGCATAGACGCTAACCATAAATTTAAACTTAAACGGTTAACTACACATGGTCAAATTCTAAATGTTTTTTATAGTATTAACGAATCTGTCTTTTCTTTTGTTGTCATTATAATTTTATATTTAAAAACTATTGCAAGAATCATTTTAAATAAAAAACTTCTATTTTTTTAATTTACTATAACTACAGAGTTGATCAGGTGATTACATATTTTAGAACAATAGAACACGTTAACCAACACGTTCAAAGTGGCAGGGTGAACAGCCTAATTTCAGTCCCGGGCAGGGTACCGGGTTATTTAGACAGCTTAAGTTTTTTTATTTAACCAATACGACAAGAAATTTTATTCGATATGTATATTTCTTCATTAAAATGTTTGTTCAAGAGGGTGAAAGGAAAGGGAGAAAATATTATTATCTTACTTAGTTTTTAGATTATTTCATATTAGACTATAAGTTGTAATCTGGTTTGCTCCAGAGATCTCTTATCAGAGTTAAGATCGGCTTTGTATACTATTTTAATTTAACTGTTGTTTTTTTATATGATTTGTGTGCAATAAAGAAATGGCTTGTGTTTAAACGATTATCAATAAATTCGAAAATGTACTACCAATAATTTCAAAATGACTGACAGAATTAGTAAATGATCACCAAATTGTGTTTGGATAAATGATCACCAAACTTCTTTTTATGTTTTTTGTACTTAGTTTATGTTTTAAGTATTTTTTGTTGTTGTAGTCATTCTAGCTAACAAAAAATATAGGCAAGTATATGCCGTTTTTAAATCAAATCGTAAGTATAACTCTTTTCTATCAGAATAATATAAAAAATAGATATAAATTACCTTAGACCAAATTTAGAAAAATAAATTCAAAAAATTTGGCGAAAAAACCAGTTGTGCAGTGTTTACTGTTAGAAATACTAAACCATTTTGGTTATACGAACAGTCATAATTTTGTCGTATTCTGTGCTTTATAATAAACAAAAGTTTTATAAAACTCAAACATCTGCGAGCAATGTAAAAGGTCGTAAATAACTCGCTATCAGTCACTCGCTATCACCCAACCGGAGCGCACGCTTGCTTGTTAAACCAGCGTTACTCAAAGTTGTTTTTTTTTCCTGTTTAATTATGTTCTCCTGCGCAAGTTGTGACTCCCAGTTCACGGATGGAACGGTGTGCAGTGTCTGCAAGCAACACCTCGATTTCCAGTGTTCCGGGATTACGGAAAATGGTTATCGTAGACTTGGAGAGAGACAGAAGAGCTGGCGTTGCCCGAAGTGTAAAGGCAACCAATCGCCTTCGAGGCTTAATACGTCACCCTCTCCAACTCAACTGGATAAAATGCAAGAACAACTGAACAACATCGTTTTCCAGTTGGGGCCACTGTCAGAAAATGTGAAATCCATCAAATCAGAGCTGGGGAACCTTCGAGAATCTTTGGAGATGGCGCATGAGCTGATTGGGAAATTCTCAGGATCCGTCAAGGCATTAGAAACCCGAGTTACTCAAGTGGAGAAACTAGTTAGCGATGTCCCGACGCTCCAAGCCGAAGTAATTGCATTGAAAGTTGAACTTCAGAATAGAGACCAATGGGCTCGTGCTAATAACGTCGAGATACGTGGAATTCCATTGAAGAAGAATGAAAATCTATACGAAATTGCTGACAAGATTGGTAAAATCGGTAATCGTACTTTCGAGAAGAGGGATATAAATTATATTGCACGAATTCCTACGAGAGTCCCGAATGTCGAAAAACCTATTGTTATTTCTTTTAATAATCGTTACACTAAGGAAGACTTTGTTGCTTCTTGCCGCAAGACCAAACAGCTGAAGCTCGAGACTCTAGGTTACACAACTGGCGGAGTCTTTTTCGTCAATGATCACCTGACGCAGTATAACAAGAACCTGTTAAGCAAGGCGCGGGCCTTAGCTAAAGAGAAGAACTTCAAGCACGTTTGGGTTAAACACTGTAAAATTATGGCGAGAATGTCAGATACGTCACCCATAATTTTTATAAAAAACGAAAGCGACCTATTGAAGATCTCATAATTTTTAGCTACTTAAATAACGTACCAATTGCGTTAAATTTAGTAATAGCCTATAATCTTAAAATTATTTTATTACTTTTGTCACTACGAAACAGTAAAAGTTTGAGAGCCGCATGCAAAACCAGCGCTTTTGTTCTACAGTGCAGCGGGTGCGGCGGGGATACCGACCGGTTCGTCGTAAGTACAGCTCTGCGCGTTAAGCTACTCGCACCTGCTCGCGTTATGCACTTCATTATGTTATTCAACTAAAAACCGCAAAGTGTTAAGAAACTCCTGACAAAGCGCTGGTTTACTGCGTTAGCATCTTAAACTAATTAAGTTGTTATTAGGTAATACTATTTGTACCTAATTTTTAATTATTTTCTTTTGTGCATTATGTTTTTTCCTTTAACTTACAGTTCTGTCTTTTTGTACCTATAATCTCTTGTTAATTATTATGATTAAATTTATAAATCTTGTCAATTATATATAAGTTATACATTCTAATGTTGTTATCCAGACAGAACTAAATTTTTAATTTTTTCTCTGTTTAACCGCAAGCAGGCAGTTTTTTTTTTTTTTAGCTTCTACATACATACATGCGAGAACACATTAATTTATTTTATTTTTAGGTTATAAGTTATTATATAAGTTTATTAATAGAGTGTGTAAAACTGTTTGTTCTCCTAATACAATAAAATAAAATAATGTTTTTGTGGACCATTGGCTACGCAACTTAGGATCAGCGCGCGAAAAAATCGACGCAAGCAAGCGGTTATGAGGCTCTCAATTGTTGCTATGACGCATTAATGACATCCCTAACGCTGTCATGTCGAGCTATCACTGCCCATGCTTCTGAATGATAGCACTGTGAGCGAGCAATCAAAAGTGACATCACATTTAAAACAGGAACAACAATTTATTGCAATTAATTATCCTCTGTATTCACGCAAAATATAAGCAAAATGTGCTTGTAGTCGTTTGTTTATCTGTCGGTGTCAACGTCTATTTACGGGTGCACTTTTTGTGCGACATTTTGAATTAATTATCTGAATTTCAGCAGAGAGTCATCTGTTGACTATTTGAAGAAACTTTAAAAAACTAACTTCTACCATAATTAACAGATCGCTGCCTCAGTGCTTGAATGTTCAACGGACCATTTTTCGGAAAATATACTTTTTGACGTCTACTTAAAAAAAACAGCTGATTTTACATCTTATAATGGGACATAAAATGTCCTAAAGTGGTTACAATTCACGTTCTATGCAAAAATAAGAAAGTTAATATCCATTAGAAATATTGTGTTCAGTGTGTGTTTGGGCAACCTCCGTAATTTGCGTATTCTGAACGCATCGGAAACCGATCTCCGTGCTTGTTTAATCAACATGTACCTTACAGCCAATCATGGACAAGGATTCAGCTATGACGCGCTTGCACAACGCCATCTTGCTTTCGATGCGTCAGTCAGATTGTGGCTTGTTTTGGTGAGGTTTTGGTAAAGATTAATAATTTACTGAGCATAGGACCTGTTACTGAGAAAAACCGGGTACCTTATTCCCGCTCGCGCACACTGTACACCTCATGTCGTTAGTTACCTTAGATTCAAATAAAATAAAACATCCTGTATTCTACCAATGGTTCTTTGAACACACAAGCACGCAACTAAAAAGTATTTTATGCTATGCAACCTCCACATGTCTGTTCAATATCCAACTGCGTAATTTTTACAGCGGCATTTTGTTCAACATCCACTTTTAAATTTGAAATACCCAGTACTTAGCTTACATATCTATTCAGATTATGTATTTTACTTACTGGGCACGTTTAGACAATGCTTACATTCCGTAGATTTCCGTAGACTACGCTTTAGAACAATGTCAAACAAAATAAACGTTTCCTGTGAAATTCACTCAGTGGTCTGTTAACCATTCAAGCACTGAGGCAGCGAGATGGTGACTCTTTCTTTTATAATATTCTCGTTCCATAGGACTGTCCCAAGCATAGTCGGCGTTCTTTTTCACAAAAACGGAGCTAAGGATATGCGAGAAACAAACAAATTTATGCATGATAGGTAGGTTGTGAGTGAATAACAGGTGACTTGAGTCCTCACCGGGTCATCCCTCCCTCGAGGAAAGACCCGGGTTAGTGCGACGTGTGAGAGAAATGAAATTTGATGCCCAAGTGATGAACCTCATGTCTTCCTCCAGTAGTGCATCTGTTCTTTCAATAAATGTTGAACAGTTCTAGGAGGAAATTAGTAAGTTGTTGAAGTACAAAAATATATCTAAATTTGCCAAAGACATGCTCATTCTTCCAGTTTCTAACGTCAAATGCGAGAGAATATTTTCAGAAATTAATAGAATCAAAACCAAAGATCGAAATAGGTTTATAAATAAAAATGTAGCCGCGATTCTCAATGCCAGATAAGGCGTTACACCATGCACAGATTTTGTACCCGATTCTCAAAAGTTGAAATGCGTGACTGATAAAATTTTGTATAAAGATATTAAAAATAATAAAGATAAAGAGGATTAATAATGTAATTTAGTTTTATTTCATCTCTATTTGATTTACCTATCATGTTAGGATAAGAACGTACATTTGTGGTATATTTTGACCAAGGCTCTGGTAGATTTTGGTAGTTTTCGAAAACCGCAGAAGTAGATTGGCCAATTTAAATGTGGTCACTCTGGGCCCAGCCCACCCAGTGTTACCAGGTACACGGTAATTACCGTAGAACCACGGTATTTTTGGCTAATACACGGTCTACGGTAGCGATCCACTACCGTGTCTTTTTCTACGGTATTCTTAGATATGAACTACCGTGTAGGGAAGTAGCACACACAATAAAAGTTTGAAATCGAAGATAGGCCAATAGGCCCACATCGGGTCGCAGAGATCTGATGGTATTTTTTAACTTTTGTGTGAAATAATATTCAGTCAAATCGACGACATAAAAACGAAGAAAAGGAACAAGCTGATACCGAAAACCATTAAGGGAAATATACTTGCTCAACAAGCTATTCACCGGAATGGTCATAACTGTGTTGATTTTACACTATACTATATGATAAAGAAGTTCTTATTTTAGAAGATTAATTTTAAATAAAAACATCTAAATTCAAAGTTGTTTCGGTTGCATTTTATACGGTAATTTACACAGTATTTTCCAAATGATTCTACGGTAATTTAAGTCTTAAACACCGTAATTTTAACAGATAAACACGATAGTTTATAGTTTTCATCTGGTAACACTGAGCCCACCCACAGGAAAAAAACATGGCCGGCTGCGCGCGATTTCAATGGCGTGTTCAAGTGATTTAATTCTCTTTGGGCGTGTTTGTTGCATCTATTCTAGAGGATTCAATGTGAATAAATAGTCATAGTATCGCTAAGGAAGCGAAAACGTTCCTACCTATACCTACAGCTCAATCAAGTGAGATTTGCACCTCGCCGGAATGCAGTAGAGTAAATTGTGATCTTTCATACACTTGACACTGGCAAAGAAGAAGAAAGATCGGTTGGAGTGTCTTCCGCCCCCTTATCGACACTCTGCCCGAAAGATCTTACTTAGCACAGAACGCTCTGAATGTGGATTTTCCGAATGAAGAATTTACAGATGCAAATAAAAAAAGACCACGAATGTACCATATCTAACGTAGGTAAGTATAATTTTATAATCTGTTGTTTATGACATGTCTGACGATACATGAATGTCTAAATTCTTCACTGCCATCCTTAGAAATAGCTGGCACAGGAAGTTTAGGGCATAGCATAGATGGTTAATTATATATACATATTTGTTTAATACCTTCACTAAAGTCAACCAATTTACTTTACGGTCTTACAAGTTCTAACACTGGGTATGGATGCTGCTGCATCAAAAACCTAACTGTCTGCAGAGTCGAGTGGCCTTACAAGTTCCAACACTGGGTATGGATTAATTAGGCACCTATATAGGTAGGTCCCATGTCCACCTTATCTACATACCCATATAGAAATAGAAGTACATTTATTCATTCTTCATCAATACACACAACTTTAGGGTGATGGATGGCTTAGCAGCAATATGCCGAAATAAGATTGCAGGGGGGTTGCAACTTTTTTCATATGAAAAGAAAACAATGTTTGAAAATAAATGTGACATGATGGTGTTATGACAACCCTGTTATTTTATTTTGGCATATTGCCTGCTAAGTTATAGCCCTATAGCTAACATACAACAAAACAAACAAAAAGAAGCGAAACATAGAATTAGTAGCAACAGTATACTCACATTTATTCTCATTTCACATAAGAAAGGACTACCTACTATGTAATCGATATGTGTTATGCCTCATAGCTAGATTATAGCACCAGGGAAATAGACTCTTAATTTGTCTGTTCCATACCAAGCATCCTCCTGAGTGCGTGACTCCGGCCTGTGACTTTGTTTGCCTAGGTAGACTAAACATTTGTTTGGTTCATCATCAACATCTTATCCTGTAACTACAGCAGCGGTACAGGAAACTCACTAGAAATGTTTTTATGATGTTTGTTTCCTGTTTGCAGAGCGGACCGACAACTGTGACGTGTGTGGAGCTAGCGTGCCAGACAACTCGCAGCAAGAAACAAGCATGCAGTGACCGTGTTTATTGTGGATAAGCATTGGCAACTAATAGTCACGGCACAAGCCTTGTGGAAGCTGGCATTATAGCTCATACATTTGTACTTTAGACTAAACGGCCCAGTCAATGCTTTAATGGCGGCCTCAACCCAGTACTCCCAGCGATGCAGAGCTTCGTGTCACCATTTTTCGCAGCGTAGTTGCGATTGCCTCAAGTAGCCCAATATAATATTTCAATTTATCTTAGAATCTTTGTTTCTATAAAATGTATTCTCCAGTTACAAGCAAGGCTTCTACAAGATTTTCGCCATTATACAGGTTTAGTCATATTTATCGGTATTACAAGGGATATCATTCTGTACTAGGTACTTTCACTATGAAACCGATTTCATCAGAGTAACATTTCACTTCTACATGGAAACCAGCTCACCGAAGAAGTAGTTAATTTAAGTTGCTCACATCCAATTGGTTTCATAGTGTACGAGCCCTTGCTGGTAGTACATTAAAACTTGATGATGATTGGTGAAACAGGATAGAAGAGTGATAACTTGATAAATAGCTTAATTACAAATATTTCTAATAATCTGTAAGTCTATATTACGTAGTTCTGTCATCTCGGAATGTCAATTTCTTATGAAAAATTCACTAATCAGTGCATCGCATAAATCACTTTCAAAGAATCATGTTGTGATTGTTCCCGTTTATTAATAACTTTACAGGGCAAAGAGAATCTGTGTCAGGCTAGATAGAAAGTGAGTTGGCACTAAACCACATTTTGTATCAAGTTGAACCGAGTTCAGCATTTACTCGCTTTCTATCTGTCATCTGTCAGGCCCTAAAGGACATCATCATCAACATCAAGTGATAATTTCATCAAAATATATACTGTATAGGTGATGGATCATTGACAAACACTGATGGTTTATTATGTGAAGGAAAGTGTCTCGGATGTAGTATTAGATCTGAATGTGTAAAAACAAAATATGTACATGTAAAATTATCAAAGGAACAACAAATTAAAATTAAACAGTATATTTATAGTTTTTTTTTTTTTACATCCTTAGAATTAAAGAAATACTAAATAATGGTGCAGGAGACTGGATATTGATATGCAGCTAGATTTCATAAACATTTACATACATTGCTTCTGGCCCCACACTAGGATAACATTTGTTGTGGGAACAAGAAACAGCGATATCAGATACATATAAACATTGATTCGATTCGAACCTGGGACCTCTCACTTGGGCAGCACAGCCTACCACTACACCACAGAGGTCATCAATCTCATTGGTTTCTTTGTTACAATTACAGAGGACTCTCCTGTGATTCAGTTAAATACATCAGTCGGTATCATTATGCTCCCACAATTATTTATACTTAAAGTATTTTTAAATTTTCTCTCCTTAGGCTTTGCATACATAGGCTTACTTTCATTTGTGGTGATCATATTCTCAAATTGGGGCAATGAGATGAGAGCTGCAAGATCATTCAGGGATCCCAGACATTTTAGAATTATTGTATCCCCCCTTGATCATATATTCTGAGTCAATTAGTAAGCCATTACAGATGTATTTATACATTATTACTCAAAAGTTAAAGATAAACATTATAATATTATGATTGTGCAAGGTATGTACATTTTATATTTTGGAGGTTCTTATACTGAGTAGGTAGGTACTTCTATTACTATGTCTGTATAAGAGATTTTGTGCAAAATTAGGTGCCTGCCCTAGTTGAACTATCACAAAAGTATTCCAGACACATTCAAATGTCGTATAGCTCCCAATTCACTTCCTGTACATATGTATGTAGATAGGTACCCATACCTACCTAACCTATGAAGCCAAACACTAATGCTGGACTCCTCTGAGATTTAGTTAAGTAAATATATATGTATGAGTTAGTAACTCCCGGTTAGTTCCTTTCTTTCCATTAACTCTGTGTGCTTATGGACGTCGTTTTATATGTTGGTAAACTTCTTAAATTGGAGCAGAGAAAGCTGCTGTTAGTTGCAATGTCACAAACACATAGTTTTTTAATTGCTAACAGAAAGTCACTGATCATGACAAGTCAAAAAGTGGGTCAGAGTGGCTATAAGGGGGGTACAAAATATTCATATGTAACATAATTTATTTTTATTTATTTATTATAGTTACATTGCACAACATATGCAAATAGATGAGGGTTTTAACATAAAAGAATATTCACTTTAACACAATTTAGCTTTATTTTCTTCTCGTTTAGTATCGTTATCACCAATTTGTACTGCATACCAATGTACTGCTGTTGTCTTAAAGTAGTGTTATTGTTAGCTGAAACACCTTATTCATTATTTGACGGCTTCTTCATCTCGCTCCAGTTTGTTAGCTCTGAATTTGGCATCCTCTCTTATCTGAAGCTCCAATCCATTGTACCTTCCTTTTCATCTAGGTAGTGTTTTTTCTATCGATTGTGGTAAGATGTATCGTTTCTGCCCTTTGCAGTCTAATAATGTATCAGGGAAGATTATAATAAATTAGGGAGCTCGCCGCGTATTCATCTAAGACTATTTCAATTTATTTTCAATGCTGTGATGTTTTTGTTTTGAATTTACTTTACTCTTATCTAAATAATTTTTAGGTTATGGTTATGCTCACAGAATACATTATTAGTCTTATGCTGTGCCAACACCGTCAACTGTCAAATTGCTTACAAAAAAAATCTCACTACTATGACCAAGGCCTTACATCCGTCTATGGTAAATCTAAAATGTCCGACCAATCAGAAGCAAGAAAATCCAGCCAATGAGAGCGATGTACACGAAGTACGTGTCGTACAATACGCCTTGTACCGAAAGTGCACGGGCCGTATTACACGACCCTGGAAAGCACGGCCCGGATTCCATGTACACCCATGTACACGGATTCCGGGCCGTGCTTTCCACGGTCGTGAAATACGGGCTGTGCAAAACGTGTACACCAATTCCAGGGTCGTGCATTCCAGGGTCGTGTAATACGGCCTGTGCAGAAAGTGTACAGGGCGTATTTCACGACCCAGGAATGCTCGGCCCGTACTTCGCGACCCCGGAATTGCTATCCCGATGTACACGGATTCCAGGGTCGTGCAATCCGGGCCGTGTATTCCATGGCCGTGCATTCCGGACCCCCGTATGCTATGTAACTTTAGGGAAGGTATTGTGAGTAAAAATAAAAAGTAATTGTTCTAAAAGTTGTTTTATTCCATTCGTTCATAATTATAATATAAGTATTTATTAAATAGGACTTTTTTAAAATGATATTCATAAAATTAATCTAATTTCATCAGCATATTTGCTATGAATTCATCATTTCTTGAGACAAAATGAATGTATAGACTATTAAATTGCAGAAATCTCTGCCAGTGCAGTAAAATTGGCCCTGTATTTGATAATAATATGGTGAATTTGTTTTGAGTTGTAGAGCACTATTTTCTTCAAACAAATATGGCACTGTATTTGGTGTTATATCCTTAAAGCGACTGGTATAAGGGCACTTTACTTTAATGAGGGTCTGGGACCCTAATAGCCCATCTGGTGAAGCTGCCAGATGTGGTCTTTCCTTGCTGATGAAAAGTCCACAAGGCCCAATTTCGAGGTCATTATTTGCACAATATTGAGCCAGTGCAACTTTTTCATTTAGTAAGCCATGTGTTGTGGCTCTTGATGAGAAGTCTTTTCTCTCAAATATTTCTCTAGCATACTTTTCCTTTGTTGTCTCTCTTAAATGACAAATTAAATGGAATTTTCTTGCTGTTAGTCTTCTTTTCCGTTGTAGATGCCACTCTTTTGATTCTGTCTGGTAGATTGTGGCCTCTTGAATGTTCTTTATATCAGCTTCTGTGATGTCGACTAATTTCAATTCTTTTAACAAGTTTCTTCGGGCATCCATATTTAAATAATTATGGTCTGCCTCAACAGCATAGGGATTTGCTGGCTCGTAACATTGCTTCATGGGCATTGTTGAGTTTGGAAAAGCCAGTACTAGATTTCTTATTTTGTAGTTATAACTTTCTCTGTCAATATTTTCCCAAGGGTAAGGTGCAAACAGTAATCGTTTGACTGGACGTTTTCTGGGTAGCTATCAGCTTTAACTGGTGTGCCAGTGTATTTTTTACTGGGACAATTCCATTTTTGGAGTTGCTGCGTGCACACTTCACTCAATATGATGCATTTTTGGTGCACCATATTTTCAACTGCATAAAGAAGCACTGCAATATGCTTGCAAGTTGCATTGACTCCGCTCCCGCCTGGACATTCACAATGTGACCCTTCAGGTGGTCCTTCTTTATTTAACTTAACATTAACTTCGTATTGAAGATTTTTCATCGTTTTCTTACATAAACCTTTAATGTAGCAGCTGTCTCCAGTCCAAGATGATCTGACCACAGTCAAAAATCTGCATTCATACAGATGGAGAGCCTGGTCCAATTTCTTTGTTGTGAAGTTGAGGTACTGCCTGATTAATGTAGTGTTGAGAGGAGGCAGTACAGTATTACTGTTCACATCTTTGAAGGAGGTGGTAGGTGGTGTTTCCATTGAAATATCTTCGGTATCAGGGTCAGGCTGAGCTAAGTTACAGTGTTTGTCGTACATTTCTAACCTCTCAACGAGGTCTGCTTTTTTGCCTCGTAAGGAGGCACCGCGCTTCCTTAGCTCTTTCTTAACCTCTGGTAATCGCCAAGAAGCATACATCGTGCTTGTTTATCCAGGTTCAGAAGCCAAAATCGTCGTTCCACAGGTAAAACAATATCCAAATCACGTAGCAGTTCAGAGTCGTGTACGAAGCCAAGGTCGTCAATGTTCAGGGTATAACAGTATTCCAAATACGTAAAACAGTCGAGAGTCCAGTAAGAAAAGCCGAGATAATTATAAAAACAGTACAAACGGTGAAAACTTGAGCAGAAAAACACGTAAACACTTTGACAAGTAGTGATAAAGGGTCGCATCTACGGCAGCGCCACCTACGTTTAGCTTTGCCCGGCCGGCCCCATTGGCGTCCCGAGTACCATAGACAACTGCTACACCAGAGATTAGGGTGTGTTCATAGAGTCTCTATCTCAAAAAATCTATTAATATCATTAAATGTTTTTTTAATTTGCATACGCTTCGCTCCGCTACGCTTCGGTTTTGCTTCTTCTAAGTTCTAACCTAACCTATAACCCAATTGAAATTTAGCCACAATAACCTACTCTAGCCAAATTTGACTCAATAAATATAATGCACTTGAACAAAGTTTTCAGTGTTTTTTTTTTTGACAAATAGCAGAATTGAGTTTGTTTTTAATTTAAACTAACCAAATATGAATAATTTTTAGGTTATGATTTGTGTCAAGTGAATGTTAAACTTGCTTACAAAAAAACCTCACTACTATGACCGTGGCCTTAGATTCGTCTAAGTTAAATCGAAAATGTTCGACCAATCAGAAGCCAGTATTTCCAGCCAATGAGAGACGTCCCACAATTCCAGGGCCGGGCATTCCGGGGTCGAACAGGCAGTGCACGGCCTCGGAAAGCCCGGCATTTGCTGGGCCGAGCATTTCGTGGCCGTACAAAATAGTGCTCGACCCCAGAATGCCCGGCCCCGGAATTGGCGTCCCGAGTACCATAGACAACTGCTACATCAGAAATTAGGGTGTGTTCATAGTGTCTCTATCTCAAAAAATCTATTAATATCATTAAATGTTTTTAATTTGCATACGCTTCGCTCCGCTCCGGCCCGCTACGCTTCGGTTTTGCTTCTTCTAAGTTCCAACCTAACCTATAACCCAATTGAAAGTTAGCCACAATAACCTACTCTAGCCAAATTTGACTCAATAAATGTAATTCACTTGAACTCAGTCTTCACAGTGTTATTTTTTTTAACAAATAGCAGAATTGAGTTTGTTTTTATTTTAAACTAACCAAATATGAATAATATTAGGTTATGCTATGTGTCAAGTGAATGTTAAACTTTGCTTACAAAAAAACCTCACTACTATGACCATGGCCTTAGATTCGTCTAAGTTAAATCGAAAATGTTCGACCATTCAGAAGCCAAGTATTTCCAGACAATGAGAGACGTCCCACAATTCCGGGGCCGGGCATTCCGGGGTCGAACAGGCAGTGCACGACTTCGGAATGCACGGCCCAGTAATGTGCGGCTTGGAATGTCCGGCCCCGGAATTGGCGTCCCAAATCCTACGATTTCGGGGTTGGACATTCAGGGGGCCGGGCATCACTGGGCCGTGCATTCCTGTCCCCTAAAAAGCGCACAAGATCTATTCGTTTTATCATAGTATCATGTATATTTGCAGTGATGCAAATATTTCAGCAGCACAAGATCTATTTTTGTCTATGGTCGTGTTCGAGTCAAGTCAACAAATGTTGTTGTATGCTATAAATAATTTAAAGTGAGGGTAGTTTTAAGTGCAGATATTTTCACCAAAGCATTGCTAAGTTATTGCTGATTTCGTAATATGGTCACTCTGTTTATTTTTGGTGTTAATTGTTTGCCATAAAAAAGTGTACTAAAAAGGTCGTTACCTCCGTGAAGATGACGTCAATACCAGATTTGTCAGACGACGAAAAAGAGAACACGTTTGAAATACACAACAACAACACCGAGGATTATTATAATAAAACACCAGAAGCCTCGAGGAAATGCACTAGAGACAACGAAATTATCAGACCATGCGATGCAAGCTTAGTGACTGTAGCTGAGAATAGTACTGACAGCGTCAGTGACTGTTGGTGTACGCTAACTTACCCTATTATGATAAGTCCCGCTAAATGCAACATCTCGGTACAGACTGATCTAATTTGCGGCGTGGATGACCTGCCTTGTTCGAAAAACTCACAAACCTCAGGGTCGAATGACAACTCTGAACACTGGTTCAGGAGCAAACGTCTCCGACAAGATTCACATGATGAAGAGATGAGACTACGACCGCAGAAGAAGACGAAATGCGTTGAATCTAACTCCTCAAGCTCGTCTGATCTATACGGGCCTAGGATTCCACTCGAGTCTCAATTGTCAAGCCCCTATTGCAGCTCTGAAGAATCGTTCAAGACAGTCAGCAGCCATCATTCTTCTAAAGTCCGAAAACGACTGAATAAATCCGACTCCAACCTCTTTAGGGATGCGGCACTTCGAAACAGAAAAGCTACGATTTTTAGTAAACCTGTGAACAACAATGGTTCCGACCGGAATTTGCAAGGTATGCTTCATCGCATTCATAATCAAAGCCTGGTTGGTAGGTAATACTGGAGTGCTTGCACCTCCACAATTTAATTTATTTAACACTTTCACACACAAAATATGACTACTCAAAGTAACTCCTAGCGCCATCTTATAGTGGTTAAGCGAAACTAAGTTTATTTATTTCTTGTAAATACAAACCTAAACTATAGATAAGATTTACAGGTTGCCCCATAAACTAAGAAACCGATTTGATCAGAGCAACTTAATCTTTTACTCCTCTGTACAAATCAGCTGACAGCCCGGCCCAAAATGTGTGGAGATGTCAGAAATAAAGTTGCTCAGAATGATGAGGCCTCACGTCTTTTCCCATATGGGGTGTCAGAGGCTGGACAGAATCAAATTTGAACATACATTGGATGGTATTTGCGATTTTTAGGGTTCCGCAGAGAAACAATGAAGCCTTATAGTTTCGTCATGTCTGTCTGTCCGTCTGTATGTCATAGCAACTTTATTCCGAAACTATCAAGGACTACACAGTTGAAACTTGGTATGTAGATGTATTCTGTGAACTGCTTTACGATTTTTATACAAAAATAAAAAAATAAAAAACAAGTGAACTGATACCGAAAATATTTTATTCATCAAACCTATATGTTTGGGGTGTCTAAAGATAGGAACCATTTTTCCTCAAAGTAAATCGTTAAAGGGACAGACCCTTCCAAAGTGGAAAAGATTGTGTCTAATCCTCTAACTTTTAAAATAAGAGTGAAAAAAAAAAAAAAAAAATATGTTGTGTATCTCAATTAACACTTTCGACGAAAATTGGTTTGAACAAAATAAAATATGCAGTTTTTATGATATAAAACATTTATTAAAAACCGCAAATATAACTTTGTCATTCATACAAACGCTATGAAAAACAAAGTAATTATTTGCTGGTGAAGAATGATAAAGACATTTTGGCAACGTGTATCAGGTGTAGGTATGTGAAGTGAGTACCTTGCTAATTTATCTTTTTGGCTTATATTCTAAATTTGTTACGGAACCCTAAATGTGTGAAGTCCGACACGCACTTGGCTTGTAATTATAAATTATAATAAAAAAAATATAATGAACTTATTACGTCAATCCAACTCGAGATTATGACCTATTGTAATTGAACCGCCTGTATCACACGCGGCAAACTTATACGATAAACTTTTTTAAATTATTTTGTAAACAAGTTGAGACCCTGGAGTCACCAGTGAATATAGCGCAATGACATCATCCTCGTACATTAATGTCTAAGTTCAACATCTGAGCGGATTAGACGTTTAATTGGGTGACAGTTCTATTCTATTTTTGATGTTATGGGGTTCAGTTTTGAGAAATCCCTAGTTTTATAATGAGTTCACACAATGAGCATAGCAGTGTCAAACTAGAAGTCGAAATTGACTGTGGTATAGAGGCCGGTGCATTAAGTGAAGTTGAGTGGTTTGTCCTAACAGGTGGTGTGGATTCTACCCCAAGGAAAGAACGTAGTTCCCGTCGTGTTGCGAGATCTAAGTCATGGAGGGTTGTGGCTTCAATCTGCTCCTGGATCGGAATGAAGGCAAACATTATTTGAATTATGGTTACTTTACAGTCGATCTTACAGATATTGATACTTAGTTAATGGAGACTCGAGGTGACATCTTTTAATTTACCTTTCTTTTTTTAGGGAATCCGTTCCCTAACAGGTTTTACTGATGTCGTATGCGAAGGTACAACAACGACAAAGGAGAAACCAAACCAGTTGCAAGAGGATAATAGTTATAAACTAGCCCTGGAATGTGTGGAAAGGGTTATGCATGAGAATGATGAGCTGAAGGAAAATATCAACAAGGAAGTGAAGCTACACCTGGAATCTGTAGAAAAGAGGCTTAAAGAAATGGAGACCAGACAAGCGACGATTCAACAAGAAACAGAGAAGACGATGAAGTTGATGATGTGCAAGATGGAGGAACTAGAGTGCAAGCTCAGGTAAGTTTAAAAGGCTTACCCAAATATACTGAAGCCTAAAAAGTTTCATTTATTCGTCTTCCTTATCCTGTTATTCGTCATTTCGTAATTTATTTATAGTACTACACAAAACAGTCATACAGATAACGTGTCATAAAAAACCATGTACAAAGGCGAGCTTATCTCTAAATATAGGCGCGTTGTAGCGTTGTAGTGCTCGGATTTTTTAACTAGAAGCTAACTCACGAAAGGCCAGAGGGACACAACGCCGCAGACGCTGTATTCGGACGATGAATTGTCATTGTGAGCGCTGAAAAACCCCTTGTGATACAACGCAGCGTCGCGCTGTAGCGCTCTGGCTTTTCGAGCGATTCGAAATTCTGAAAAGCCCGTGGGGCACACAGCGGCCCACCGTTGTACCCCACAGGCTTTTCAGAAGACGCGGCCCTGCCAGGTCACTTTCCTAAATTCTAACCTGAATGAATGAAATGAACCCTGAAAACCTTTACATATAGGCACATACTGGCACCACACTAGGCCCCCTTGTGTCTGTGGAGATACTTCTAAAACTTTTAGAGCTGCTAATCCTTAGAAATTACCTTTCTTAAATAATTCCTTTACAGCAGCCGAAGCACAGAGCCCCAACTTAAGCCGCCTGAATGCCCGCCTCCCCCTCCCCCGCCGCCGCCGCCGCCACCGCCCCCGATGCCCCCCGCGCCCCGCCTGCTTACACGCGCTAACACCATCCCCCGCTGTGGGTCTGCGCCGACAAGGGTCACGGAACCGCGAATAATGATCACGCCGCAGGATATAGCCAACGTCAAGCTTAGGAAGGCCAAGGTGAGGGCATCCCCATAAAAACATGCTCCATTCATGCATCCAGTGTCTTATACTGTATACGCTTTTATAATAAGTTACCAGAGGGAATTGATCAATTGCCCATGCACAGGTTTAAAACTTTTATTAAGGCTAATCTCATTAAGAAAGACACTATTAATGACTATGTTAAAGACAAAAAAGCATGGCCTCAATGCCCCAAGCTCCATGATAATGATAATAATAATTAACCTAACTTTTACAAATGCAATAATGTAATTTAACCTCTCTAAAACCGAGGGTAGTTGGGACGGGTCCGTATTTTGAACCTTATGCCATGGTAATAAAATTTAAAACCTATAACGGAAAAGTGGCGTTAGCTAACGCCGGTGGTATTCAAGAGATTAATAGTCTGGTAATACATAGTCAGGTCATAAGTTCTGTCACATGTGCAATATGAAATAATTTAGACATGTTTATTATTTATGTAAACATTTATATAGCAAAATGTACTTAATAAAACATAGATTCGTATGGTAGTAAAGTTTATTCAAAATGACCCCCGCGATTTTGAATACAGGCCTTTATTCTGCGCGGCCAGTCGTCTATCGCAGCACGAACGAGGTCCATGTCAATATCGGCGGCTACCTTAATCAAGGATGCCTTGAGTGACTCCAAATCAGGATGAGGCTTTGAGCAGGCCTTTTCCTCCAAGTGTTGCCATATCTTGTAATCTAACGGACTCAAATCTGGACTGGAGGAGGGCCAGTCTTCGTGCCGGATGAAGTCGATTTCACGCGCCGCCGGCCAGTCTTGTATGCTTTTCGCTCTATGAGCTGGCGCAGAATCTTTTTGGAATACCCAGTGCCTGTTATTAAACATGGTATGAGAAACAGGTTCCACAAGGTTCTTGAGGACTGTATTTTGATACACAACTGCATTCGTTTTTACGCCTTTCTCACAAAAATGTACCTCAGTTAAGCCCCAATAAGAGACTCCCAACCAAACCATGAGCGAGGATGGAAAATGACCTCGTTGGACACGCGGAATACGGTTGCTCGCTTCTTCACTGCTGTGTGCGTACACCTTATCATTTTGTTTGTTGTAGCTCTCTTCCACGGTGAAAATTTTTTCATCCGAAAAAAGAATTTCCCGATGCTTTTTTCCCGCGTACCGCTTCAACAAAGCGCGGCATCTCTTCAGTCTCAGGTCCATTAAACGAGCGTCCAAACGATTTCCTGTTTTTCTTCGATATGCCCTAAGCCCTAAGTCTTCATTTAACACCCTTTTCACCGTGGTCCTGCTTAACCCCATCTGAAGGGCCAACAGTTTCTGCTTACGTATGGGATTTCTTTGAATTCGCGCCTTCACAGCTTTTATCACTGCTTGAGTCCTAACAGAGCGAGGGCGACCACTTCTTGACCTGTCATCTACACTAGAGTCTTCATTGTATTGTTTTATGGTACGATAAACGAATCTTTTGGTGATATTTAAATTTTTCAGTAAGTCGAAAATCTGAATTGGCGCGTAACCGCAACGATGCGACGCAATAACTGCGACACGGTCTTCTTTAAGTGTCCACTCCATATTTAAAAATGAGGAAAATTCTAAAAAGTACACATTTTTATGTTCATGAAAAATTCGAAATTCGAATTCAATAAACTTTTTTGTGGCCAGCGTTCTAAATTCAAAAGTTTTTATTGTGTGACAGAACTTATGACCTGACTATGTATAATTAAGTGTACAAAAGTGCTATGTAGGATGACCCAACAATTTATTCGTTTTAACGTAGAATACAAGTATATTACCAAGAAACCAGAGTTTATGGTCATGCTCACTAAAATGTCTTTTCTTGCGGCGGCTCTGTGTAGTGAGAGCAGCACATATAAATACGATATTTGTCTTACAAAAAAGGGCGATCAGGGCGATATATCAATTAGAATATCAACGAGAATATCATGCATTTAAGAAAAAACATAGGTTTATTTAAAATTGTAGGTGATAGCCATACAATTAACACTAGAAATAGAAATAGGTTAGCACTACCATTATTTAGACTAAGTAAAGTAGGCACATCATTCATGGGGCACTGTATTCGCTTCTACAATAAAATACCACAGGAGTCATTGATCTTTCCTGAAAAGAGGTTCAAAAACTATGTTAAAAATGAGCTGATAAGAAAGTCTTATTATAGTATTAAGAAATACTTAGATGACAAAACTGCATGGTCCATGTCATCTCAGCGCATAGAAATTCGACGAGGGGCGATGTAAAACGTAGTGATTACTTTCTCTATGGGGCGATGGATCAAGTCTATCACTCGCCGGCGAATTTCTCTGACGGGCGTATTTCCGAAGCACTGGTAGAGTTGGAGTTTTTTTCCATGAATCACCAATTGAAGGGGAAATTTCCTTTTTCAAACTCAAACCATAATCAGTTATGTAAGCATTAGTTTAGTTGATAATATTTTTTATTTTTTTTCCGTGTATATGAGACTTAAGTGTTTGACTTGTAAAAGTGCATTATTTTGCCTACTTGCAATAAATGATTTGGGTTTTAATTTTTCTATTTCTATAAAAAACTAAACTGGCAAAATGTATGGGATTCTTACCAATCTTGTATAGCATTGGAGTCCCCCAAAAGTGGTTACCTGTACGAAATCATATACAATCTCTTCTACAATCCTAAAGTTACTTTTGGGACACATTATAATAGTTATCATGTTGTATAACTCAGGGGTGTTTATTTATACTGGCCGGGCGGTGCCGCACGTTGCGGTCATTTCAGGATAAATTGAACACAAGTCACTCAAAATTATGCGTGGTTAAAATAATATTGTTTTTTAGTCAAAAGCGATACGTAAACTATAGTAATTTTCAAAACAATACCTGTATTTCAATCATCCTCTTCTCGCCTAACTCTGATGACGTCATCATCCAGTTGCCTTCACTTCCACCACTTCTAGTAATAGACTATCTTGTTGGTTTAAATATCAAAAAGGCGTACATACCAGTCCTTTTTCACACTATACACGTTGCACTTTCAGGATAACCCCCGAGTGAGCGCGCCGCCCCCACCTCCAGTAACGCAGCAGATATTGAAAAGTACGCGAGCTAAACTCGGTCGCAGCAAGCCTGTCGCGTCGTCGACGCCCCAGCAGCAACTTTGTGAACTCTCGAAGTAAATAAAAATTACAATTTTGACTCATTAACATTGCCTCAGTACAGTTTAACTCATTCAGTGCCGCTGAAACATAAACTTAACATTTCATGTTGTCTATGGCATGTGTTACCTACTAACACAAAGGACACCATTCGTATTCAAGGCTTACTCCAATTTTAAATTTCTTTTCAGTTGCCTTCTTCAAGATCTATCAGTAGCGTCACTGTACAGAAGGAGAGTGGTTAAGACTACGTTTAGAAGTGCCGAGGAATTACGCCTACGACCTTATCCAAAAACCAGGTCACCAAAGTCACCGCTTTCACCCCGCTCAAACTCAATGCCGCGCGCTAAAACCATATCGATGTCACCCTTGAAGTTGAACCTGCCCTAAAATATGTAGGTAGGGACTTAAGTTTTAGGCTCAAAATAAACAGTTAATATTTATTGTGCTATAATATTTTTTTTGTTTAGATTCAATCTGTTTTTGCACTTTTCGTCTAAATATAACGCAGGTTATAAAATTAAAGATGAGAATAGTAAAGCTTTTTTTTATCTAGGATTTATATAATCAATACCTGTACTGTTATAATATAAAACATATCTAGATGATTGTACAATAGTAGTTTATGTGACTGCTAAATAATGGAGGGCATTAATACTCGAGAGTGGGTTTATGAAACGAGCCGAAGGCAAGTTTCATAATAATATCACTCGAGAGTTTTAATGGCTAAATTATGTACAATCGAACCATCTGAATCATGACCCACCATAAGCTTATTTTGCTAAACCCCTTAAATGCAAGTAGGTCGAAATTCGCTTGAAGGTTTATTTCCTTGGTAACGAACTTGTTATCATTTGATTAGACACTGACATTTTGATAGATCTTACAAGTTTGAAAGTTTCAAACGAATTATCAGGCAAGTGGGTCATGATTCAGTTGGTTCGATTGTACAGTTACATACACTAGTTTATCTAGACACATATCATAAGCTCTCTTTGATGTGTTCAGGAACCGCATCTTCGACCGGCATTGTGACTTTGCTCTGCAGTTGTTTAGCTTGTTCTGTAGTACCAACTTCACAGACATACTAGGGGCTCCACGCAGGCGGGCATCGGCGTTCGAAATTTGAATGTCATAATTTAACAAATTTTGGTACATTATTTATTTATTTATTTATCATAAACACCTACCATTACAGGCTAAACCTTATGCGGTAAGTATATTTTAACTTATTTGCGACAGGGAAGCAACTAAACAAATACAACAAAAAATAATAATAATCACAAACATATTAATTCTTAACTTTTTAGAATATATAATGTTGCCTTCTGGAGCTCATTAGATGAGCAGTTGAAAATATCGATTTCGCCAGCTACCATATTCAACACGCGCAACGCCCGAGTAAGCGGCGCCCGCTGCAGCAAGCAGGTGCGCGCGCGCGGCACATCCAGCAGCTGCAGACGGCGTATCTTACACACATTAATTATCTGGCACGTTCATCTGTACCTGTTCCAGTATTACTGGGTTGTTGTTCTGTAGTACCAACTTCAGAACAACCAAAAAGTAGGGGCGGCACGCAGGCGGGCGTCGTCGTTCGAAATTTGAATGTCAATATGTAGAAAATTTACACATTATGGTCATAATGTTCAATATTCAGGTAAGAAATGAGTTTTTACCAAGTAGTTTATCATTTTGCTGGTCGTAACGTGTGGTTTTTGGACTCGGTAAAGAGGGTTTATGATACGTGTATAGATAAAAATCTTCATGCGGGTGGCTTCGAAGCTTTCTCAATTGTTACTAAATAGCAGTCGTTTGTTTTGTCTAGTTACTGGGAGTTTGGTGAGATGGGCTTTTTATGGCAAGCACGTGCTTCGTTTCTGTTTATTGTCGGGCTTAGCATATATGCAGTTAGCTACGTAAAAATTATTCTAGGATTGATAAGTTAGAGAATATGAGGAGAAAAGAGATGCCGAGGAGAATTCTCTCGAATTTATTTTCAGGCAAAACAATATAGGTAAGTGTATATAATAATGTTTTTATAGTTGATTTTGATTATTTGATATTACGTAGGTAGGGAATTGTTATATCCTGCCTATAATACCTGTAAATGTGAGAATGGCGTAGTCAATAGAGGCGGCCGTGACCGCTATTATTAGGCAGGCGAGTGGTGCTGAGAGAAATAAAGTTAGAGGTAGGTAATCACTATCAATGATGTCCTAATCGGATTGATCTCAACAGGTTGGTGTGTTAGCGGCGGCGGTGGTGGAGGCAGTAGCGCTGAGGGTGCCCCGGCTGTGTTGCAGTAGGTGTCGCTCGCTGCCGGCATGTCGCTGCGTGGCTCAGACGTGCACCTGGCCTAGACTTCTAAGGATTCCACAGATATCCACTACACTTGACCGCATTGATATCACCACAATCACCGAAACTCGCGGTATTGGCCTAGACTTATAGGTATGCACAGATGGGTGCCTGAGCAGATCGCGCAGATTTCCTGGGTATCCGCTAATCCAGGCTCGTTTTCGGGCGTCCGGAGACAGAACAAAAGGCGCGCGGCGGGTTTTTAAACTATTGTTTGTTTAAATGCGTTTGCGAGTTCTCGGGGGTGGATGGGCACTAAAGACACGTCATTTCAGGCCGGCAACACAAACGCGACTCCTTATTAAAATAATTTACGAATAGTAGTAATTGATAATAGTAGATAATTTACGATGATTGGAAAAAATCACTTTTTTACTTTGTAAACCAAACTTTTCGTTTAAGTGGTGCTGTTGGGTCCCGAATAAAACTTGTCTATTATATTATATATAAACAAAAGATGTATTTCTGCCTGTCTTCCATTAATTCTGAGTGCTAGTAAGTTAACATATTTTCCTACCTATACATGCAGTTAAAAAAAATCATATAATTAAAATTAAAATTGCTAATCAGGTTAGTAAGTTCAGTTTTTGAGAAGTATTTATTTTGATTCGACTAATATCCCTAAAACGACGCGGCTTGTTTGTGGAGATTTTGATTTTGATCTTTGTCACATGTCACATCCCAAAGGTCGGCCTCATTTTCGTGCCATTACAAAATTTGATTTAAAAAGATGCGTTATAACGTCATAAAATCAGTCTTTATTTATTCAAATCAAATCAAATAATTTATTTGTGGAAATAGGGTTTACATCAGTTGGGGTTAATCTAGGTTGAGATTGATGTTTCATAGTACGATTATATGTTACAAGCACAGAATCGAATGATAACTGTTAAATCTATAAATAACAAAATAATGATTGGATGGGGTAGCGAGCCCAATAAGCAGATATCACAATTTATCATTTAAGTATTCTTTGGTGCTGTAGTATGTCTTATCAGTTAGTAATTTCCTCACTTCTGCTTTGAATTGGTTTATGCTCTTCATTCCGCGAATACTATTGGGCAGTTAATTATACAATGTGGATGCCATTCCAAAAAAGCTGTTTTGAAATAGTGCAATTTTTTCTTGTGAAGAGGATATTTTATTTTTGTAGCGTTTACTTGTGAATTGGCCAAATAGTTCTAGATTCGCTTTTACAAATACCACAACTTCATAAATATATAATGCCGGAATGTGTAGTCTTTTAAAATGGGGCTTGCAGCTATCTGTGCGACGAAGTCCACACATGGCTCTGATCTGACGTACTTTTTTGTGATATCAATACCTTCTCCTTTCCGGATCCGTTTCCCCAAAATATAACTCCAAATCTTAAGATAGAATCTACATACCCATTATAGGCTACTGTTACCGAGTCTTCCGATATATTTTTTTAAATAATTGTATTAGGCATATGCGAAATTATAAAGTTTATTACAAATTCTTTCAATTTGGACATTCCATTTATGTTCGTCAATATACATTCCTAAGAACTTCGTAACAGTTGCCTGCTCTATTTCCTTACCTAAATATTTGATTTCCATATTCTGGGTCTTCATTTGTTGTTGAAATGTCATAAGTTTAATTTTGTCAAGATTAATTAATAATTTATTATGGTTTAACCAGTCAACAATGTCAGATCAAACGAAGTCGTTTTCAAATTCATCTAGATCGTTACAAGCTATAATAACTGTGCTATCATCAGCAAACACTACCATTGGGTGTTCTATCATCAGCAAACACTACCATTGGGTGTTCTATCATCAGCAAACACTACCATTGGGTGTTCTATCATCAGCAAACACTACCATTGGGTGTTCTATCATCAGCAAACACTACCATTGGGTGTTCTACCTACCGCACTCGGAAGGTCATTTATGTAAGTAAGAAAGACTAATGGCCCCATTACGCTTCCTTGAGGTTACATCTCGCGCAGTTTTCGTTTCTTTTGATAAATGTTTTTGTTCCATTAGAGTTTTTGTATTTATTCTATCTATTTGTGTGATTTGTTTCCTATTTTCTAAATATGATTCTATGAATTATATTGATTGTCCTCTAATTCCGCAGTTATATAGTTTATGAAGTAAAATGTCATGATTAACTAAATCGAATGCCTTTATCATATATTATACAGGGTCGCAATTAGGTTTCTCTTGTTTATGTTTGAAGTTATTTTTGAAAAAAGTCATAAATGGCCATGTTTATCGTGTTATTTTTTCTGAAACCTCTCTGTTCTATAGAGAAAAGATTCTGGATCTCAAAATAATTATTTTCTCAAAAAGAATATGAAATGTTCCCATAACATCTGTGAAGATATATCCGAAAGTGACTCATCCTGGACAATTTTTAGAAGTCTCCAGGAAAATGCAAAAGTGTCCAGTAAGTAAGTATGAAATCCCATTATATATCATAATATTTATATATATATATATATATATATATAATATCTTTTTTCAAAGATAAGCTAAGGAGGTTATTGGCAGTTAAGGGCCTTTAATAAAATAGAGAGGTTGACGTGTCCAAATTGCACTTATTTCAAATAGGAGGTACCATAGAGGTTGACGTGTCCAAATTGCACTATGTAAAATGGTGGCAAACTCAGTTGTTTTGAACAATGAAATGATTAGCTTTGTAATACGCAGTCGCGCACACACACGTACAACGCTCGGGCTTGATCGTATGCTTTCGCCGTACATGTATGCTTTCGCCGGACCCCAGATCCGGCGCAAGAACCCCAACTATATCTCGGTAGACACTACAGGAAAGGGTACGAACTTCGATCATAAATACCCAAGATACAGCATCAAGTTCAAAATCACGTCAAAACCTGTCCTTTGCTCATTGCGAGTGTGTGCGTGTGGTAGCCAAACATTAAACCAAGTATTGTACCTAAGATCATACTTAAAGTTTTTGAAATACTACCCTATGACGTTAGACATACCGTTGCAACTAGTTGTATTTGCAATGCCAGTGTTTGGCGGTTTATGACATTTCAAAATGCGAGCGCATCGTGCCTCATAAAATTTATTGCCACTGGCTCACAATGAAACAGGCCGTCTGAAAATAGGCAATGTTAAAGATACGTTTTGGACGTAATAATTTGTAGGTATGCTTTTAGCAATAATCGAAGATTACTCATAACCTGAGACAGAACTAAGCTCTAACTGTAAATACACTGTACGATAGTAAGGAACCCTTCGTGTAAGAGTCTGACCTCATTATTTATAAATTCATATTTTCTTTATTGTACATACACAAACAACATACAGAAAAAGTAATATCCAATAAAATATGTAAGAGATCAAACTGGCGGATTTAATTTGCGGGGTTTTTTTTAATTAAGTCGCTTTAGACAACTTACAGAAAAGCCCTTATTGGGAGTGTAAATGGAAAAAAGGTGAATTTAAACAAAGTAGGTTACAATTGTTTAAAAATATATATTTTATGTACCTTGAAACAAATTAAGCTTATTAAGCACTTGCCGTTTAGAAGAGCTTTTTTTCTTAATATTTTCTTTTTTACAAATATAATGCAAACGCACATCTACATATTTCCTAAGCAAACCACACTTGAATCCTTTGTTGGCTTAAAATATTTATCGCCCCTTTCATTTGCAATAATTTGCCGCCAGTTTTCTCTTAAGACCTCATGTTTTGGAAATCTGGAATAATAATGTTGTGTATTATCATATTATTATTATTATTATTACGGTATATGTAATGTAATGATGATCATGATAATTTTTGTGAAACTAATGCATAAAATCATTATTATAAGCATAGGGTTGGGTCTTATATAAGACACTTTGAAGATTGGAGTACTTAGATGGTTAGGGGGGTCCTTAGCTATCCTCTGATACCATTTTCTGATTTAAAAAACATCATTTTAGCACTTTAATTATAAAATATGTTTACGCGATTTTTACAACTTGGCCAATCTCGGAACGACAAATGTCAAACACAAAGCTCCAGCGTTGGATATTGGTACATGATTTTAGTACAAATTACAAGATTTTGTTGTAGTGGTAGAAATTTGTGTCAGCCATTTTTTATTTTCTGACATAATGACAGAGTTTCATGAATGTTCTGATGCGCTCTCGTTTTATCCGTGATTCTCTCGACGACTTTGGCTTTGTTTACTTACTAACTACTTTATGGAGTTTATCAGAACCAAATTGGTTGCTTTAGGTCACTTCCTGTTTTAAAACTAAAGATAGGTTTCTTAGGTTCACACGTTATAGCAGACCCGGGTGCCGGAGCGAGGCGACCCCCTACTCTTGGCAACCCCTCCTCCAAACCCTCTCCTCCTCCAACTCCCCCGAAATAAAAAAATGTAGGCATTTTCTTCGTCTTTGGACCTCCATAACATAAAAACTAATGGTTTCCTAAAAGGGGGGGTAGGTGGGGGGAACTCCCATAGTATCGATTATTTTGTCCTATCGATAGGCTTATTAGTAAAATTCGAGGGTAGATCAAAAAAAATATTAGGTTTTGTTTATCTACTGACTTCAGTCGTCTGTGGTAATACATTCCAAATTCCAAAAGTCTTTATTACTGTAGATATTAACATATACTTAGCAATCGTCATTTTTTGCCACTTCTCTACATTGGACCACTGTGGGAGAAGAAGGGCGTAGAAACTCCCACAGATTGATTTTTAGATCTCTTTTTAAAAATTGCTTATGCTTAACTAATACAAAATATAATATTTAGTCATTATCATAATTAATAAGCAGGAATAAATATTTACAAAATTATTAACAGCAAGGTCTGTGTTGAGCCAGATTAACCCCATACAGACCCATCATTTAAGTAATCTTGAACATTGTAATATCCCTTTTTCGACAAAGTCGCTTTAACATGGATTTTAAATTGCTCAAATGGCAATTTCAAGATCTCCAGAGGTATCTTGTTGTAGTAGAGAATGCATTAACCCTTGAAAGAATTGCTAACCTTCGCGAGTCTAAACCGGGGCGCAAGTAGTCTGTGTTTATTTCTTAGGTTAACATTACAGCTATCGCTAAGTTTGGAAAATTTTGTAAGGTTCTTGCGTACGTACATTATATTTTCGAAAATAAATTGACTAGCTACAATTAGTATGTCAATTTCTTTAAAAAGCTGTCTTAAGGAGTCTGTGCGTTTTAAATTATAAATTGCTCGAATAGCTCTTTTCTGTAAAATAAAAATAGTTTGAATATCCGCTGCTTTCCCCCACAACAAGATACCATAGGACATGACACTATGAAAGTAACTAAAATATACTAGCCTAGATGTAGCCACATCCGTGTTTTGTCTGATGTTCCTAACAGCGTAAGCCGCAGAACATAATTTACCAGCCAATTTTTTCTATGTGGGGTCCCCACTGCAATTTGTTATCAATGGTTATTCCAAGAAACTTCGTGTCATTTACTAATTCTAACGTATTGCTGTCCAACACTAAACTGGTCCCAACTTGCCTGACATTTGGAAGTGAGAATTTGATACATTTGGTTTTACCAGCATTTAACAATAATTTGTTAACTGTGAACCAATTCAAGGTTAAAGATAATACTCTATTGACATCATCAAAATCTTCTTTTTGTCTTTCAATTTTGAAGACCAGTGATCATCAGCAAACAACACTATGTTAGTCAATTTCTCCACCATAAAAGGTAGATCGTTAATATATACCAGGAATAAGAAAGGGCCTAATATGGAACCTTGTGGAACGCCAATTTTTACCCCCGATCCATCAGATTTAACGCCGTTGACTTCTGCCTTTTGAATTCTATTGCTTAGGTATGATCTTAGTAGATCCGACGCTTTATTTCTAACTCCGTAATGATTTAATTTCATTAGTAACGTGTCATGATCAACACAATCAAATGCCTTCGACAGATCGCAAAAAACACCGTTAGCATCCTGTGCGGCTTCCCATGCAGAATAAATATGAGATATAAGGGTAATACCTGCATCCGTAGTCGATTTACCCCTAGTGAAACCGTATTGCTTGGCGTGGAGTTGTTTTGTACGGTTGAAGTGTGAGAGCATTTGATTGAGTATAATCTTTTCAAAAATTTTACTTAGTGCTGGAAGAACCGATATTGGTCTGAAATTTGACGGATCACCCTTGTCTCCCGACTTGAACAGAGGTATAAGTTTACTGTGTTTCATGAGGTCTGGGAAAGCTCCATCATCAACACATTTATTAAATATATAAGCTAGGTGAGGGGCTATAACAAGTATTATTGAACCAATGACTTTGGCTGACATACCCCACAGGTCTTAGAAGAAGTTCTTAATAGAAGTTGTTCGTGTCGTGTCACCCGTTGGTGTATTCCTAAAGTTATCTTATTACAACAAAAATCAAAAATGGAATCAGATACTTCGGAAAATTATACGAAGAAAAAGAAATCGTTGATGTGGAATTTCTTCGACAGGACAGAAACCGGTGACAAAGTTGCCTGTAAAACTTGCAAGAACGAATTAAAATATTGCAATAATACTAGCAATATGAAGGATCACCTGAGACGTAAACATCCTGAAAATTTATTACCATCTCCAAGCAGAAGCTTCTACTAGCTGCAGCTCAAGTCAAGAAAATTCTGGAACTCAGGACGTTGTAAAATATGCTGCCAATTCAACAAGGAAAAAAATGCTAGATTCAAAATTCGCCAAAATGGTGCCAGTTGACATGCAGCCTCTACGTTTATCCGAGCATGAGGGTTTAAGAGTGTTTGTTAACGCTTTACACTCAAAATATGAAATGCCTGGCAGAACAACGTTAAGCACCCAAATCTTGCCGAAATTATATGCAGGGATGAAATTAAATTTGTTTGAAATACTTAAGGATGTTAAAAATGTGGCTATTACGACAGATGCATGGACTTCGACGAGTAATGAAGGCATCCTTGCTGTAACTGCGCATTTCACAAATAAAATGAAGCTGGAATCAGTACTACTACAAGCAGTGGTGTTACATGGGCATCACGACTCTGATAACATATCTTCAGTACGTAATTGCTTTCATCGTATTTATTAAGTCCTAGTTACGTAAGTTATATGTTGACTCATAGAAACGACGAGCATCAAAATAGATAGTGGCTAAACGTCGATTGTTGCGAATGACGCGCCGATTATGGCTTGGTACAGTCAACTAAAGTATAAACTAACCGGCAATAGGATGACCGTAATAAATAACATGTGAACGGGGAAATGGACGAAGGGTTCCGAATTGAGAGTAAAGAAATTATAGAATTCTGTGAATGCTTCTCCAGGGTCATGTTCATATACGGTGTACGTTACGTATGGAGTGGACTGTATAGGAGAGTTAAGTAACTGGTTTAGACTAAACTGAGATGTATATTAATTACAAAAGATTAAAACTTTAGTGGGCCTACCTAACTGGGCCGACCACTTCAAAGCGATAGCCAGCGAGCTCGGCCGGGCTCCTAGTGCGCGCGCCTACCAAAAGGGTGTGCGCTTCACCCCCACGGCCGACGACGAGTACCGGCTTCTACAGCGCTATCTGTGCAGGCTGGAAAAGGACCACGGAGTGCGGTGGTTCTCCTACTCGCTGCCGGCCGACAAGACCCAGAAGGTGGCGATCGCGGGCTGCCTTCCAACACCACGCCGGAGGAGATCGTTGCGGCGCTTGCAGAGCGAAAATATTGGAGAGAGGTTATTTGTTCATAAATGCAAACTAACTTCAGTCCAGAAAAATGTCTTTCATATGGCAATAAAAATATACTATGCCCTACCAACAGAATTGAAAGAACTACGATTTAATTTGTTTAAAACTAAATTACATGATTGGCTCATCTGTCGTTGTTTCTATTCTATCAATGAGTATCTTAATAGAGACAAATCTCAGAAATAGTGTACCTAATTACAAATTATTTATAGAACTATAACTTACTTACTTATGACATTGAAGCGTGAATTATGTATTTTTCTGATAAAATGTTAGAACTATTTAATTTAATTGAAGTGTGAATTATATATTTTATAAAATGTTAGAACTATTTAATTTAATTGAATAATCTGATGACTTAAATTAATTTATTATAATCAATATTTGTACGCCTGAAAAGGCAGATTTTTGCGATGAAAATTTATAAAATTAAGATCTAATATTGTTACCAAAAATCATGCAAATAAACTTATTTGATTTGATTTGAGCTCGGTGTGGAGGCCGAGTACTGCAAGCAGATCCGGGCGCGCAAGGGGCGCCCCGGCTGCATCTTCTTCGCGTCCTTGCGGAAGAACCCCGACCGTGCCCCCGGTGCAGTATATGAGATCTCGGAGCTCATGTACATGCCTGGGGTGAAGATCGAGGCCTGGCGCTCTAAGCAGGGCCCGGCCCAGAGTGGTCTAGCTAGTGTGGTCTAGCGTTATCATGAAGCAGCAGTGGCCTAGAGCGATTGATCAGCCCCGGTTATTTAGCAGCTATCTTTTCCATCATGATTTGCAGTTTTTGACAATAGACATCTGCCGTAATCGTCTGGCCTGATTTAAGAAAGCTGTAGTGAACGACACCAGCACTAGTCCACCAACCGCTCACAAGTAACTTTTTTGGAGTCAATTTTCGCTTGGGGCCTGGTTTGGCTGGTTCGGCAAGATTCAGCCATTGCGATGAGCGCTTCCGATTATCGTACAGGATTCACTTTTCATCACAGGTAATGATTGGATTTAAAATCCTTTCATTATTGTGCCGGGTGAGTAATGCAACGCAGCAGTCAACGCACGTTTGTTGATTTGCTTCACTCAGTTCGTGAGGTTCACCCACCTTTCAAGCTTTTTCACCTTCCCAATTTGCTTCAAGTGGATTAAAACAGTTTTATCACTAACACTGCAGCCTGCAGCTAACTCGGACGTGGTTTGCGATGGATCCGCTTCCACAATAGCCTTCAATTCTTCATTATCAACTTTGGTCTCTGGCCGTCCACGGGGCTTGTTCTGCAGGTCGAAATTTCCAGAAAGAAAACGTTGGAACCAAAAACGTACTGTGTTTTCTATTGCGGCACCGTCGCCATACACATCATTAATCCTTCGAGCCATTTCTGCAGCACTGGTGCCACGTCTACCGTCTCATACTCGTAAATAACGCGATATTTAAAGTTTTCCGTTTTGTAAGCTGAGTGACAAGAAAAAAAAAATGAGGAAAAAACAATTGAATTATAAGTATGTATGTACGGACCTAAACTCTGATTTTTTATTCCGTAGAATTATTACAGCTATAATTTTTTGACATATCAGAGATTACAAACCTTTTTGGCCGGGCGCATTTTTCAATTTCAATACGAGTGATGATCTGAGTCTATACATTTTATTTGTTAGTAAATGTATCAATTTTATTAAGTGCGGCGCTCGTAATTAAAAGGGGATTTACGACGAGTGATAATTACGTCCCTTTTCATCACAAACAGTAAAAAACACAAGTAAAGAAAACATATTTTATTAAAATCTCTAATCATCATTAATACTAATATTACTTTCTTCGTCATCATCGTCATCATCATCGCTGACATGAATTATTAAAGAGTCTGCGATTGTATCAATCAAATTGTCAAGAGTGCACTTAACAGAATAACAGAAACTTAACAAATTTAACAAGATAATTTGCAGCAAACACGAGAACGCATTGGTATATTTTTGCTGAAATCTACCAATATAATTTGTTCGCCATATACTTCGCAGCATAGAATCACGTTCCAAATGTTGAATAATTCTGCATCCATCTGACAAAGCAGGTCTTTTGAGTGCACACTTTTAAATTATTCGCTGAGGGGCTGTGAAGTGTTAAGTGTAAAGTAGTGTCCAATGGAGCGCAACACTAACAGCTAAATGTCGATAGCCACAGAACAAATATTATTCTCACGTCAACGGTAGTACCTTGTTTACGTTTGTATCAAGTATCGGGTTTCGATTTTGTGCTTATAATTGCGATATAAAACCACAAAAAGTATTCGCTGATGACTGTGCGGGAATTTCAAACTGAGCTTTGAAGGAGAAATGCATCAGTAGCTGGAAAAAAGCTGATCTGATAGAAAGATAAACATGTTAAGAATTCGAAAACTGAGCTTCGAAGGAGAAATGAATCAGTAGCTGGAAAAAAGCTCATCTGATAGAAAGGTAAACATGTTAAGAATTTGAGGTAATGTTTCGTATTTTCCTCAAATTGATGAAATTAATTTACAACAATGTGGTTTCTGTTCAAGATTGGGGGCGTACTACCGAAACAAACACTTTGAAGGGTATTAAGACATTCCAGAAGACCATCCTGATGTATAGTTCCCTTAGATACATACCGAGATATCAACGTTGATACACCACTTCATAACATAAGCAAATCGCATCAAATTATGATAAAACAGTATCTGATCGTAAATCTATTTACCGCCTTTTTAATTACTTATCCCTAAATAATCCCTTTCATTGAAATACAATGCACACAGCCGGGAATCAGTCACGATGCATTACTTGCCTTTAAAGTTTTTTAATACACAAGGCACTTTCCCACGGTCTTCCTCGTGAGAAATTGGCAGTTTTGCGCCCTATTGTGTGTAGCGTCTCTGATGTTTAGTAGAAACTGGTTATTGAGCGTCAAACAGTCGAATTTGCTGTCCCGACGCTGTTAACTAAACAGCGAGTGAAGGCACGCTGCGAGTAGAAGGGGAGGAGGGACGCCGAGGACGTGGCTACTCGCAAAAAAATAGGACATGTTTCTATTTGCCTCACTTCGCTGATTACTGATTAGTAATCACTCACACTTAACACTGGCTGTTCAGACGTTGCTAGCACTTTACACTTCACAGCCACACTTTACAACTGCACTTTACAATAATCAAAATGAATAAAATAATAATTGTCCTCATAAAGAACCTTATGATATCTGAAATGTCAGAATTCTACGGAATAAAACATCAGAATTTAATACATATAATTTATATTAGTAATCATATTGTCATTCATATTATTATAAATCATCGTCAATTCATTAATAGCATCTTCGTTCCTTGCGTTCACGGTAATGTTCTTAGTTTGAGTACTGTTTTCGACCATTGAAGATTCGAAATATGTACAACGGCAAGCTTATCTCTAACAAGAGATTTCTTCCAGCAAACCATGATGGGTAGGAAAGGTGATGGTTGAGCGAGGGAAGACCTGCGCGTACAACAAAATTCTATTTATCAATATTATGTTTATGCGCATGTCGTGTACCTACTGCTAGTGGTGGGAAAGTTACGTGCGTGAGTTCATACCTCGCAAATAAATTTTGTGGCTTCCAATCTTGTGTTGCTTGATAGCTTTTTCCGTCATCTATTCTTAGTGTTTTTTGTATTTATTACTCTTGATAGTGTTATATCTGAGACTCTTTGACTTGTCCGGGATCCTTGATAGTTCATAAATAACATTTTGTTACGTTAAATCCAAACTATTCACTCCACACCATCCCTACTATTGTACGATGGCACGGAACCCTTAGTGCGCGAGTCCAACTCGTACTTGGCAGTTTTTATTTTATTTAGGCGATAAGATTTGACGGGGTCTTGCAACACTGAGGTCCAGTCCATCCACAGAGTACCTTGTTCTATACTGAAACCTAGTCCATCCCATCCCACCAGTGAGGCCAACTCTACAGTTTTAACTGTAGATTTACAGTTTTTTCCATATCGTCCACAGACTAAATAGGGATACTACGTAATATCGTCACAGTTTTTAGTTCAGACCTCCTACAGTTTTTTCTGTATAATACTACGCCATCTATTTTATTCGCTGCGTAACCCGTACAACTCGGTTTTAGCAACGTCTAAGGCACGGTTTGTTTAATTGCACAGGTCGCCACCTGTGCAATTAAGCAAACCGTGCCGTTAGTGGATAAATAAATAAAATTAAATAAAAAAAAACTTATGACAACCAAACTTAGGAAAAAAACTGTCTACCACCACCATAAAAGGCACTTGACAATCTTGATGACATACAAAATCAGAAATTGTTTCGAGTTTAATGCTACCAATAAGCATTTAAAGAGATTTAATAAAAATATGTACGATTTCAAAAATAAAAATGAAACTGAAAATGAGGAGGATGTGCAAATTGAAAACGAGGAAGTTTTAGTAGAAATATTGTAAATTTGTTAAGATTTAAAGTTGATTTATTGCTACAAGTATAATTTTATTATGTTGTTTTATTGATTACTGCTATTAAATAATACAAAATAAGAAAAGCTGTAGATTTATAGTTCTGTAAGTAGAAATTTACAGTTTTCTTCATTTTTTGAAAGCTTGTTTGAGTTTTAGTCTAGATTGGGGTTGGCAACACTGCATCCCATCCATTCCCACCCACCCCCATCCCATTCCATCCAACAATCCACCACCGTCCATCCATAGAAAAAAAAGACTTGTTGTTGCATCAGATCAGAGATTGAGTTTTGTGATTTAATTGTTGCAAAGTTAATTACTTTACGTACCTACCTATTCATAATTGTCATGTTTTGTACGAAGAATCACTACTATAGCCCATAAAATGGACTTCAGTGCTTTCAACCCAACATCTTCAAATAGCCTTAACCTCGCCGCCCGAAACAACGATGTTGCCGCAGTGAAACGTTTACTGAAGACCTGCAATCCTAACTGTGTTGATAACAGAGGTTGGACTTGCCTGCACGAAGCAGCGGCCTCCGACAGTCTGGAGTGTATGCGACTGATTCTAAATCATCCAGAATGCCGTAAGCTTGTGGAGACACATGAGGGCCACACTGCATTGTACGTAGCCTGTCGGAAACAATGTTCGACACAAACTATAAAGTTATTATTGGATTGCGTTGATGATATCGCGAACTATGCTAGTACAGAAATGGTTACACCGCTGCATCTGGTCAGCACGCGTGGGAGAGCTGAAGTTGTCCAGCTATTGCTAGATAATGGGGCGATTATTGACCCACAGGATTTTGATGGTGACACTCCATTGCATGATGCAGCATTCAACACGCAATCTAAAATCGTTTCACAATTACTACATGCTGGGGCTCAGGCTGATAAGAGGAATGAAGCATTGTATACGCCATTGCACTTGGCTTGTTTTAAAGGATGCATTGATACAGTTAAAGCATTGTATCCATTCATAAGTGATATTAACCAGACTGCAGGTAATGGAGAGACTCCTCTAACAATAGCAACTCAAAATGGCTCTGTAGAGGTTGTACAATTCTTGCTGGATATGAATGCTGACCCCCATATTGTTAATGTGGATAATGAACTTGCTCTGAAAGTCGCATTGATTCATGGAAATTCAGAAGCCTTCAAAATACTTTTAGAAGTTACAGACCATGATAAAATCAACAAAGATATTGTGTTATTGGCATGTAAGCCAAACTATTTTAATATGGGTATTATTTTAGCCTTACTAGAATCAAATTTGGGACCAGAATTCTTCAATGTGACTGAAGATTTTTTTGTGACGTTAGAGAAGTTTGGTGATGTTAGACCAATATATCAGAAAAATGCTCCATTGAATACGTTTTTACATACTATTGAATATATTTACAACCAATCAGAAGAGTTATTTAGCAGGTTATTCTATTTATTTTTGATGCGAGGGGCAGCTGTTAATCCCCTGTACAAAGAAGAGTGTCCTCCTCTGGTCTATATACATTATTGTGAACATACAAATTGTTTTCAAGAAGTAAGTGCTTGATATTGACGGTGTGTTATTCTCAAGCTGACAAACTAAAATGACCTTCTATAATAATTAAAAGCCATATTTTGAGTTCTTACGAAGATTTGTTACTTTGACACCTTGAGAATTTCCCAGAAATGTTTGATAAATTCGAGGTCGTTGTGATATTACCAAACATTACCTTTTCAGGTATTCAAAATACTCCTCCAACAAGGCTGTAACGTAGATTACCTGAGTGCTCACACAATTCCTGATGCTCTGATAGCTTCTATAGCAACCGGGGGTAGCACAGCAGCACCCATGCTGCAGTACAGTATAGCATGCGAGCCGGGAGAGCTGATGCGGTTTGTGTGTGACACTGACATGCTGGGCCGGATACCCTTGAATGTAAGATTGATGAAATTGTTGTAGCTATTATATTACAATAATGAGCTGTAATATACAATAAATAAAGTAAGTGAATAATGCCATACTTACATGGATACTGTGCATTTCCTGTAATGCACTGAACATAAGCACACACCTTTTTCCCGGGATAGTGATAGGTAGAGACCACAGATATCGAGAGATAGGTTGAGGGGCGTGGCACGTGCGAACAAATGTAGCTCCGACAGGTTAGATATTAAAAATTCTCGGTAGTCACCCTGCGACCGCAGTGACGAATTCATTTCCGTTGTTTTTCGAAAATGCGGACCTGTGCAATACTCACGTGCAAAAATAGCGAAATTGTGAACTCCAAGAACGCCGGTGTCACATATCACTTGTAAGTCTCATTACAACTATTATTTCTTCTTAAAACACAAGAAATAAACATTATTACGAAAATAAATCATTCGCGGAAAATTCGTCACGAATTGACATTAAAGTGACAATGTCATGTTGTTCTCGCTAAGTTTACTATACATTGCTTGTTTTGTATCTTAATTTCACTACTTATTGCCAAGCTAACACGCAATGAATATTTCACACATATCTAAGTACGAAAGCAAAGATGCATCGTGATACGGAGGCGAACTGTTACACGCACACAGAGACGACATAGTGATAGGAGAATTATGTTTTTGAATCGATAGATTTTATCATTCCGCAATTACTAATATAGTTAATATAATAATATAGTTATTTAATTGCTCATAATACGTAAGTTAATTGTTAGTTATTCCAATGATTGCCAAACAGGCAGTTTAGATTTTAAGTTTGTTTAAAACCTCGCCCGACGAAGGATAATGGGGTGTTATAAGTATTGATCGGAAATTCTGATGCTTTCAGTCAGGTCCGAAGAGTTCACAGTTATTCTACCTTCAGAAACCTCTTTGCCTCTCTTTCTAGCTGTAAGGATTCTGTTGAAAAAAAGAAGAGAGGCAAAGGGGTCTCGTATATCGTATTTACAAACAATTTACTATTTTATTTATAGAACCCGGCATTGTATACGACTGTCTATACCAGTGTCTATAAATTATAATCGATCGATGATACACGCTTTCCTTGCATTGTCCCAACACTAGCTCGACTAGCTAGTATACCTGCGGTAGTGTGGGTGTGTTCGGACGATTGGTGCATGACATTGCACTGACCAATAAAAGCGGAGGGATTGATGCACGAGTGGTGTAAATGTATGATGAATGAGTGTTCTTAGTTTTCGGCGACACTGGTTCCGATACAAGCTTAGCGCCAAGGGCCTATCTCTCGATATCTGTGGTAGAGACTAAAGACTTGGTACAGTTCTGGCATATCTGTCGCTTCCTCAATATTCATAAGGAATATAATTTCATAGCACTATTCCTATGCTTGTATCATAATTCATGGCCTATTTTATTTTTTTATCTTCGTCGCACAATAAAGAGAGGACACTTCGACAATTAAAAAATGCATCTTAAAATGGTACCCTGAATGGTCACGTTTGCGAGATAATTGGGATGAAAAAAACAATGTTCTCAAATATTTATCATTACGTTTTATTTGTTTACCTATATTTACCATAGTCATCAAGCGCCAAAGTAAAGTAGGCAGTGGCGTAGCGTGCCTTGTCGGGGCCCCGTATAAAAATTTTTTTGGAGGCCCTTATATGGCCCGATACGATACGGACTGATAAACAAACAACAAAACAAATCGATCTTATAGATAAGTTAGAATTTTGTTTTTTTTAATCAAGGCACGGAACCCTAAAAACAGTATAATTGTGAAAATCTAGGGGGGAGACAACTTTTTGTGACGGACAGATGGACAGACCGAAATTAAAAGATTTCCTTGTTTATCACTACGGGCCCCTAATAAATGGGTTGGGTAGTAGTGTAGTACTTACCTTTCCAATCTAAATCACTCACAGTATCTTGTCTCTGAAAAAATGAAGAGATTTTGGGCACTTTTTTTATAACCTCGTCCCTTTTCTGTTTAATTTTTCTTTTCTCAGCGCCGCTGGGATAATCTCTTTTCCTTTCACTCATTTCTTTTACAAATCGTTACTAATACTGCTAAACCAGAAGAACAATATTGTTTGTACTGAATTACAATGTAATGCACATTTATATAAAGCGCGTAAATAAACAGTGCACTGCACTCCGTGGTTTAACATCCAATGCAAAGTACAACAACGTACACGTACATCGCGATATCGATGAAGGATTCCCGGGGATTCCCCGCTGAGTTGAAGATGAAGTAAGTAAAACGGGGAAGTCCCGCAGCCCGCCATAACGATGTAGTGTTGCCAACTTTTGAACGCACGCTTAAGGCGGGAAAAAAAGGAATTGCTTTATAGAATTTTGTCATTTGTAAAATAAAATAAATTAGAAAGTTTTTATTCTTTTTTCTTTACACTTTGGGGGCCCCCGTGGCCCGGGGGCCCCGTATAATTGATACGGCAAATACGGCGGTAGCTACGCCCCTGAAGGTAGGAGTGTCCTCAACGCCAACTATTGGATTAAAAAAAACTGCTCAGAAAGTATCCCCTTGTCGCGCGGTTGCCGCGATACAAACGCTTATTATCCGACATTAAGCTGTGAAAACGTTGAAAACGCATGGTTGCCGCGGGTATGCAAACCGCGCGGCGATTATTAACCGCCGCCGTGTGCAACTTCCTCATAATACTTCTTCATCGATGCCAACAAAAACAACGATACCGCCCAACAAGCCTCAAACAAATGTTAAACTGGAACATCTCGGAAACTACAAAAGAGTTCTTTTACTCCGCAAAGAAATCTTAACATTACATTTTCAATTTCAGGTGCAAAATCAAATTTTATCGCTGGTCGACATTTATTCTGAGGGACTCTATGCAGAGAAGATGCCATATTTCGTGCCTGCCCTGAAACATCTCAGTAGAGTAAAAATAAGAAGCAGATTGAGGGAAAGCGGAGTTACAACGACTAAGCAATTCTTCTATGCCCTTGAACAGATACCATTGCCACCAATTTTAAGGACATTTTTGAGATATTTATGAAAACACCTAAATATGCATTGATCACTCTGCTTAATTGCTAGTTTTGTTAGTTTATTTATTAACCTGATGATATTATGGCAAAGCAATGCATTAAGTGAAACACAGTCATGTTACATGAATAAATTATATTGCTTATTAAACTGTGTAAATAAATGATATAAAATCATACCCTTGGATACCTCCATTTGAGAATAATAAATACACTTTATACATTCCGATTACAATATTTATATTTGCCTCAAATTGACTTGAAATTAGCGCCGTTTGCCATGAACTCCTCGATCTCCGACACCCTGTGAATTAAAATAAGTCTGATTTTATATTCGACAAACAAAGACGAAAGCTTAGTAAAAGGGCTCGTAGTACAGTTTACAATGCTGCTTAGATAAGACAAAGTTCTCTTGTCTCCTCAGCCTTCGCTAGGCAAGTTGCATTACCCCTAACTTACACTCGCTACGAGACGCTAAGAAAATGTAGGTATGCGATTTGACGTCTGCACGGCGCGGCGATAGCGTTGGTCGAAAGTGATAATAAGTTAGCGAATGCAACTTGGCTGGAGGGCCAGATCAGTTTCAGAAACAGCGACGTCTCGTCATAAATGAACACGTCTGAGACCCGAGAGCTCTCGTTTGAGATGCAGAACTAAGACCATTAAGCGTGAGAGGTCAACAGAAAGTGTAGGTGCCTACCCAATGTTTCCTTTAAAGTTATCTAATGGATTTAAGGTACGTAGTTTCCCACCAGGGCCCATATATTTTTGTTAGCGTTGGAATGGCCGGTCACTAGTCGTATTCAGCGGTTAAATTGTAATATCAGTTGCTTCCTATATGTAGACAATTGCTTCCATCGTACTTTAGAAAAAATCAAACATTTGACAAATCAGTGACGGGCGGTTCTAATTTCAGGACCGCCGGTCACCTAACTGTGGATCTTTCTTGCTTCCATCTCGTTTTCCTACCAAGGATATAAAGATATTGATCAAGTTTGAATTCAATACCCCCAGTGCCTGACCAAATGAAAAGAGCAAAACGCGTACCTAAGTTAACTACATATTGATTTTGTTTTGGAGGCACGGAGGTATTAAACATAAACTTTACATCTTTACATTGCTTCTGGCCCTACACTAGCGTACCCTGTGTCGTGGGAACCAGAAAGAGCGGCGTTACACACACATAAACATCCAAGACCTGTTTTTTTTTATCTACCCTCAGCCGGAGAATGTCAAATCTTAAACTAACATGTATAATACGTTATTTTTTACAGAATTGGAGCAAACACCTTCCCAAGCTTTCTTGTCTTCTACATAATCTGATATTTTGTAGAAAGCTTATTGTGATTTTTAACAACATTTTTAAATTTATTTACAGACAATTCTTGTAACTCAATTAACCTTATGGAGCCTAGTAGTAGGTATAGCTAGTTTATTCCTATTTCTAGTGTTGACATTGTGCCTGTCGCTATTCTTAGGAAATTTATCAATATTTTTCTAGACGTACATTAGGTTTTCATAAATATACTGACACGGCACTGTCATAATGTTAATTTCCTTAAATTTACAACGCAGTGACTCTCTGGGACCCACATTGTAGATTGCACGAACAGCCCTCTTTTGCAGCACAAATATTATGTTAATGTCTGCAGCGTTCCCCCACAGCAGTATGCCGTAAGACATAATGCTATGGAAGTAGCTGAAGTAAACTAGCCTAGCTGTTTCCACGTCCGTAAAAAGACGGATTTTTTTGACTGCATAAATTGCGGAACTGAGTTATTTCGATAGCTTATCTATGTGTGGGGCCCCACTGAAGCTTATTATCTAAGGTACCGTGTTATCTACAATTTCTAAATTTTCACCTTTAGCATTAACATTAGCCGAGACTTGTTTAACATTGGGGAGTTTAAACCGAATAAATTTAGTTTTGTTATTGTTCAATAAAAGATTATTGGCACTAAACCAATTGACTACCTTTGAGATTGCATTATTCACATCGTCAAAGTTCAAACTGCGTCGTTTCATTTTAAACAAAAGTGAAGTGTCATCTGCAAACAGTACAATCTCATGATTATCTCTGACAAGATGTGGCAGGTCATTAATATAATCCAAAAACAGGAATGGCCCGAGTACAGATCCCTACCATAGTAACAACAGACCCTGGAGATCGTTTTCCATTAATGTCAACTCTCTGTATCCTGTCATTTAGATAAGAAGAGAGAAGATCTAAAGAGTTATCCCTAATTCCATAGTGATGTAATTTCCCGATCAATGTCCCATGGTCAACGCAATCAAAAGCCTTAGACAAATCGCAAAATACTCCTAAAGCATCATGCGACTCCTCCCAGGCATCATATATATGTAATATTAACTCAATACCGGCATCAGTAGTTGATTTGCCTTGTGTAAAACCAAATTGTTTACAGTGGAGCATGTTGTTGTTATTGAAATGTGTAAGAAGTTGATTTAAAATTACTTTTTGAAAAACTTTACTAAATGTAGGCAATACCGATATCGGTCTGAAGTTAGAAGGATCAGATGTACTACCCGATTTAAACAAAAGTACTATTTTACTGTGTTTCATTAAATCAGAAAACACGCCAGATTCAATAGATGCATTAAATATGAAAGCTAAATCAAGTGCAATAACATTTATTAGGGGCTTCACAACATGAACAGAAATATCCCAGAGGTCTGCAGTTTTCTTAACATTTATTGATTTAAAGGCTTTAATAATATCTTTATAATTTACATATTTAAACGAGAATTGATTTTCACATCTAGGTACATAGTCTTTTAGCAAAGATTCAGCGACTACTTTGGAAGAGTCTAAAGACTTTGTAGTAGAGATTGGGATTTCAGTAAAAAAAAAAAAAACGCTTTAGCTACATCAATATCATTTTTGAAAGTAATATCATTAATTTTTAATTCATATTCATTGTTTTTAATACTGACCTTTCCAGTCTCACTTTTAATTATATCTCCAGTTTATCACTTTTCTTATTTTAGATCTGATATAATTTGATTTTGCAATTTGACAAACTTTTCTAAAGATTTTTGAGTACTTTTTTACTTTATCCATGAACTCTTTACTAAGATTCCATTGTTTTTCACTATATAATTCATATAAATTTTGTCTACTTTTAAGTATACCTGCTGTTGCCCACTTACTAAAGTTAAGTTTGTCTGAGACCACAATCGATCTGGTAATAAATCTAGAAACGTGTCTCAAGCTGAACCTATTTCAACAAAAGCGTTTGACAATATCAGAATTGCATATTCCAGCCGTTGTATTTTATCAACTCAATTTTGTGTTAAAAAGACAGCATTTGACTATGACGTCACATGCTAGTATTTCATAGAACTCGTAGACAAAATTACCGTTTTGACAGTTCCTAAAAAGTATATATTTTGACTAGCACTCAAATACCGTATTGTTGGATGATACAATTATCAGTGACCAGCCTGCCCGTGGCGCGGCTTCGCAACGCGTTTTTTGTATTATGATAGTTCCTCGTCAGAACTATTCGTTTATCATTTTAGAGGCACCTTCATATGTTTTTACAATCCATATCGAGAATATCGGGCCACATACGCATCACACCTCAGATTAACGAAACTCTTTGCTTTCAAACTTGCATGCATCGCACTGTCAAACATAAGTTCCGCTACCAACAAAGAGGTTGAATGTAGAGAATATGCCGACATTATAGCATAAATTTAATTAATTTTATCTACACACGTATCATAAACCCTCTTTACTGCGTTCAAAAACCGCACGTTACGATCAGCATTATGTTAAACTACTTGGTAAAAAATAGTTTCGTATCTGGAAAACTACACATAATGGTCATTATGTGTAGTTTTTCTACATATAATGACATTCAAATTTCGAACGCCAACGCCCACCCGCGTGCCGTCCCTAGTTTGTCAGTGAAGTTGGTACTGACATTCAAATTTCAAACGCCGACGCCCGCCTGCGTGAAGTTGGTACTAAAGAACAAGCTAAACAATGGCAGAACCACAATGCCGGTCAAACATGCGGTTCCTGAACACATCAAAGAGAGCTTATGATATGTGTGTAGATAAACTAGTGTATGTAACTGTACATGATTAGGCATTAAAACCCACTCTCGAGTTTTAATGCCCTCCATTATGCAGCAGTCACATAAACTACTAAAAAAGAGTGTCTAAAAAAATTATTTTTCTCCCTCAAACTGGTTAGTAGGTCATAACTTCAAGAATGTGTGAGGTACCTACGTCAATAATACCTTAAATGAAAGATCATTAATTAAGAATGTTTTTATAAGATTTGCACATAAAAGCTTTCACTTGTTTTTGTTAAATTAGGTCCGTAAAACTTATTATATTGATGATTGAAATTTGCCGTGCTCTTCAATGGTCTGTAAAAACCAAGTCTGCGGTAGTAGATGCACAAATCAAGATTTATTTGAATGCTTATTACGTGATTTATTAGAATCAATTGTAAAATAATCCAATTATTCTTTAATTTCGCAATGATAATCACTCAACTGTGAAAATCCGGAAATTTTCTTTAAATCATCAATAAAAATTTAACGGTAAGACTTCGCTATATGTATGTTTGGCTGAAATGGTTCTAAATGGTATGTACTAACACCCATATTCTAAAACTAAGTCTTTGCATCGATCTACCGGACTTCCTGTATATTCCTACGCAGGCACTGCATCTAGAAGAACGGCGTTCCTGACGTCAGACCCGCCCGTCACTCTTAAATGTTTGATTTCTTCTAAAATACGATGGAAGCAATTGTTCACTTATAGGAAGTAATCGGGCAGCAACTTTCGAGAAACTAAAAGCGGACTTGAATTTTTTGAAAAAAACGTCTGCCTCTTCTAGTGCCAGTGCCTACAATAATGAGCCTTATGTGAACGCGCGCAGAGGTGCATTTTGTGCGCAAGATAGCTGGGAATATGCGAGCAATAGCGGCCCGATCGGCCTATCACACCATTGCGCTAACAGGTCGTTGACCCCTGAGACCGATGGGACGAAACCAGTCAGTGAAGCGGCGGCTGAGCGCACGCCATCTCCGTCTTACGCAAAGGCGGTACAGCATGCGCCTGTCTCGCTCGCACAGTCACCTGCGCCTGCACCCGGTAGCAACAAGAAGCGACGGAATGAAGTTCGCGAGTGTCGCGATTCAAAACATATCGGCAACGCTGGCGCAGGCACAAGCGGCGCAGGTAAACAGCTGATATCGATGACTCAACCGCAAAGCTCTCACAACAACAAAATAATTCCTTCTGATACGAACGAGAATGAGGAGCGCGGGGGTGAGTGGACACAAGTGGAAAGATGTAAGAAACGCAACCCAACAGTTTTACTGGGAGACGAGGAAAAGCGGTCCTAGATGAAAACTCTAAATTTAAGGCTGCGGAGGCCAAAATACCACTCTTCATATATAACGTGTCTCAAGAAACGAACTCAGTACATATAGCTGAATATATCTTGAAAAAGACTAATGTGACTGTTTTGCCTTATAAAATGCCTATGAAGGAGTTGAAGGAGTATGACTCATACAAAATATATGTACCGAAATCGAAGGTATCGTTTGAGGATGATGATTTTTGGCCATTTGATATATATTTTAGAAGGTATTTCATCTTTAGTACCAGGAAGGATAATAATCTGAAAAGCACAAACGTAAACAAAAATGGCAAACTGTAACAACAAAAATAATAGTAATAATAATGCGTGTACAACTAGTAAACTTCTCAGTTACAATTGTAAACATTTGAAGCGATCTGCACAATGTATACAATCATTATGTCGCGATGCGGATATAGTGGCACTGCAAGAGACATGGATACTACCCCACGATATACCATACCTAGGTACGCTAGACAGCAACTTTGGATACACGGGAAAGTCGGCGGTGGATACCTCGGCGGGTCTGCTGAGGGGAAGACCGTATGGAGGTGTGGCCATCTTATGGCGTAAAAGTGTTTTTCAACGTGTGCAAGTCATTACTTGTGATAGCGTGCGAATTGCTTGTGTTTTGTTGACTATGTGTAATCACTCGGCGCTAGTGTTCAGTGTGTATATGCCTACAGACCACCCAGAGCACCTGCTAGAATTCACGGAATGCCTGAGTGAGATCAATGCAATAGTGGAAGGTAACAATGTTGAATCGGTGTACATCTCAATGCCCATCCACATACTTTGTTTTGTAGAGAGATGCTGGAGTTTTGCTCAGATCAAAAATGGATATGTGCGGACTTTGAAAAATTGGGCATTGACTCGGGCACATACACTTATGTGAGTGAGGCCAATGGGTCTAAAAGATGGTTGGACCACTGTCTAGCGACAGCATCGGCCTATAGTACGATTGTCGATGTTAAGGTGCACTATGATGTAGTATGGTCAGACCATTATCCGATATTTTTTTAATGCAATCTAAATCTTATAAAATTGAAATCTTTAAATTATCCTATCAATGTTGCAATGAAAAATGTTCGATAGGAAAACAAGAAAGCCGAGGAAATTAAAATCTATGCAGAATCCTGCCACCGAAATTTAAGTTTATTGTTTTGCCACCAGAACTTGAGGAATGTTGTGATACCATCTGTGATAATGTAGACCATAGGAAGTTAGTAGATAGTATGTATAGTCAAATTGTATTAGCATTAAGTGAGGCCGCTGTACTTAGTAGTAATAGTCCTAGACAGAATAATCATAATAATAAAAAACAACAGGTGACAGGTTGGAACAAGCATGTAGGAGAAGCTCATGCCAATGCGCGAAGTAAGTTTAAGCAATGGTTTTCATACGGGAGGCCGGCGTCAGGTCCTTTTTACTTGGAGATGTGCCTAAGCAGAAAAGTTTTTAAGTCTGAGCTAAAGTGGTGCCAGAATAACCAAGAGCAAATAACCATGGACATATTAGCTTCGCATCATAAGGCGAATGATTTTAGTAAATTTTGGAAGGCTACGAACAAGCTTAATACTAAGTCTAGCTTGCCTATTTCGGTTGATGGAGTGACCGAGCCGAAAGCTATTGCTGATTTATTTCGGCAGCATTTCAAAGTGCAGTCGCCCCTAGATGGGACTAAACGGGTGCGTGATGGTGAGCCACGTGGTGCCGGTGATGGTGTTCTGAATATTAAAATCACCTCTAAAGATGTGGCTACTATCATTAGACACATGAAGAGAGGAAAGTCACCGGGCCACGACGGGCTCAGCATTGAACGCCTGAAATATGGAGGGGATCATGTGCCGAGAGTGCTCTCTATGTTTTATAATATCTGTGTAGGACATGGATATCTTCCGAAGGATATGATGGAGACCATTGTAGTACCTATCACAAAGAATAGGACTGGTGACATTTCTGACAGAAATAACTACAGGCCTATATCGCTGGCAACTATTGTTGCGAAAGTGTTTGATGGGATGCTTGATGCCCAGCTTAGCGCTCAACTGAAATTAAATGACGCACAGTTTGGCTTTAGGCCGGGGCTGTCGACAGAAAGTGCTGTGCTGGGGCTTAAGCATACCGTTAAATACTACGCAGACCGTAGGACCAATGTATATGCCTGTTTCCTAGATTTATCCAAGGCATTTGATCTAGTCTCCTATGACATCCTGTGGGATAAATGTCGGGAATCAAAGCTACCTAGGGAAATAATAAACATCTTTGAATATTGGTATGGTCACCAAAATGATAAAGTAAGATGGGGTGAAGTTTATTCAGATGATTATGGTTTGGAATGTGGTGTGAGACAGGGGGGATAACATCCCCGAAGCTTTTTAACCTGTATGTGAACGAGCTGATAGGCGAACTCACTAGAATGCATGCAGGTTGTTTTATCGACGGCAAAAGTTGTAACAATATAAGTTATGCGGACGACATGGTGCTGCTGAGTCCGTCGCCGGCGGGGCTAATGAAACTACTTGGTACATGTGAGCAGTACGCGGAAAAACACGGCTTAAAATATAATGTTAAAAAAAGTGAATTAATGGTATTTAAAACCAAAAATAAGTTGCCTGATGAGGTACCTACCATTAGATTATACTCTAACGAGCTGAGTCGAGTCACTAGATTTAAGTACCTTGGTCACATTGTGACCGACGACCTGAAGGATGACGAGGATATTGAGCGGGAGCGCAGGGTGTTGGCAGTCCGGGCGAACATATTGGCCCGCAGGTTTGCACGCTGTACAAGAGAGGTGAAGATAACGCTATTCAGGGCGTACTGCCAATCTTTCTACACGAGCAGCCTGTGGGTCAGCTATACGCAAAGGGCTCTCAATGCCTTGCGCGTCCAGTACAATAATGCCTTTAGGATGCTGTTGTGGTTGCCGCGATACTGTAGCGCGTCAAGCATGTTTGCCAAGGCACGCGTCGATGGCTTTCATGCCATCATACGAAAGAGGACGGCCTCCCTACTGAGCAGAGTTCGCGGTAGCTCCAACACCATCCTAGCAGTCATCGCGGGTCGGCTCGACAGCCCAATACTGAAACACTGGGTGAGTGTGATGATAGGTACTTACACTTACAGTATGTGGGAAGTCGAGCCGTGCCATAGATAAGCCAACTTATTTTAAATAGATGTGGTTTGACTTAATTTTATAGTTTGATGCAATTAATTTTTTTATTGACATTTAACATTTATTATTTTATACACTTGACATGTTTATTTGATTTGAATGGTTTTAATTTTATTTTTTGACATTTTTTTTTAAATTAAATTTACTGACATTTTGTTTTACTTTATTTTATGGAATTTAATTTAATTGCATGAGTTATAATTTTATGTTTTAGTTTTGTAATTATTATTTTCCTTTTGTATGTGTGATTTTATTATTTAAATTAGATGTAGATTTCTTTTAATGTAATATGGATCTTTGATATCTGAAATAAAATTATTATTATTATTATTATTATTGGTCACAATTTCACGGATAAACACTAGTGACCGGCCATTCTGACGGTAACACATTTTTACCACTCTGTATATAGCGCACGGCTCTGGGGGGGGGGGCATTGGCCCTGGCGGCATACGAAAGGGGGTGGCGGATAAGGAACAATGAAAATATTTAATTGCATGTTTAAGAAAAAAATATTAATTCCAAATCCCGCCTTCAATGGTACCCAGAATATTAAAATAAAATTTAAAAATATAAAAAAAACTTTTAGTAAAGAGCTTGCTGCAAGATTTACATCTTCTGTCAATTCAATATCACGAGAATCTTCTATCAATTCAATAACACATTCTGTAAAATAGATAGATAACTACTTCTACATAAGTAAATCTCGCAGCAAGCTTTTATGTCATAATAAGGTGTGTTATGTAATTAATTGGTGTTAATTAATTCGATTCAATTTCCTCTTTTTGGAGCATAAAAATAAAAGCTTTTTTTTATGTTTTTTTTACTTTTCATTATTTTTTTTATCTACACGTATCATAAACCCTCTTTACTGCGTCTAAAACCGCACGTTAAGACTAGCATAATGTAAAACTATTTGGTAAATACTCATTTCTTATCTGAATATTGATACATTTTGTCCATAATGTACAAAAATTTGTCAAATTATGACATTCAAATTTCGAACGCCGACGCCCACCTGCGTGCCGCCCCTAGTTTGTCTGTGAAGTTGGTACTATTGAACAAGCTAAACAACTGCAGAGCAATGATCAATGCCACAATGCCGGTCGAACGTGCGGTTCCTGAACACATCAAAGAGAGCTTATGATATATGTGTAGATAAACTAGTGTATGTAACTGTACATAATGAGGCATTAAAACTCTCGAGTGATATTATTATGAAACTCGCCGAACTCTCGAGTATTAATGCCCTCCATTATGTAGCAGGCACATAAACTACTATAAAAATTTGTATTATTATTTATTGTTGTATTTTACTAGCGCTTAGACATTTTAAAAGATAAACTTCCTGTAGGTTTCTTGCTTTTTTCAAACTTTAAATAACTAATAATTAAAATAGGGGGCGGCGAATTTCCTTTCGGCCCCGGGCGGCGAAAAGCCCCGCTACGCCACTGCCTTACTTTCCTACTATACCACTGACGCAAAGTTTCTTGACGGCCGAGTGCCGCTTGAATGAATGGGGTAGCGGCTCATGAAGATAGATGCATACATGGCCGAGAGAGTAGAAACACTTCGCTCACACGTCAAGAAACATTGCGTTATCTGTACTTAAGATTAGTGTTGGAAAGAAGAATAAAAAGCCCCGGCTACTCACGTCCTCGGAACAAAGGTGAGGTTCTCGACGCCGCTCTCTGTGATCAGCACGTCGTCCTCGATGCGCACGCCGCCGCAGCCGCGGAAGCGCTGCAGCGTCGCCGCGTCCCAGTACTGGCTCTGCTCGGGGTCCGCCAGCGCGCGGTCTAGCAGCTGAGGGAGCGCGCGAACCACTTCATATCAGCGGGGAAGTGGACGTAAGACGAGTCAACACTATGCTCTGACAACTCCATCATAAAGGGAGTGTACAAGTCTATACGATTTAATTTCTTCTGTTTCTTTTTGCCAGACATATTTTCCTAAGCATTTATTTTCTCAATCCGTATTTTTCATATACTTGTTTTACAGATATAATAATTTTCCAGGTGCTTATTTCCTCATACATTTTATCCTTAACTTTAAGATTTAACATACACATCACGCCTTTTCCCATACGGGGTGGCAGAGGCACAGATGCGCCCTCGTTTAGCCAGGTTTTACTACTCCTTTTTGCGTGACGGGGCTAGCCCATCGCCGCAGCTAAGGAGATATGAAGGTTTCCTCACAATGTTTTCCATCACCGTTATAACGGCCACAAAGTGTACTATCGGACTAACATTATACAATAGCGTGCGATTTATTAAATAAATTAAGTACGCTGGCTGTCGATTTGATTTCGCGATGCCTAACTTGTTGTATTTTCTGTGTTCTTTTTTGTGTCATACATGTCTCCTTAGTTGCGGCGATGGGCTAGCCCCCTACTAAGTTTCCAGTCTCCCTGAACCTCTTGTATTATTAGCCAGTCTTCGAGAGACAAGACTGGCTCAGATGAAACTGTCGAGTACGCTGAGACAGGGTTGTCTTAAGTCGTCATTCTAATCCTGCAAGGCTTTGAATTAGAATGACGAATTAAGCTTTTTCTATAGGTGTGGTTTCCATTTTCTTGTTCCCAGTGCCGCGAAACATTGGACTGATGACCACTTTTCATAAACGCCCACTTCTATAGGGTTTCAGGACTCCCAAACAATATAGTGTTTTGTTGGACGCTCCAGGCCAGACGTCTAAGGGCGAAGCACGCACTTTCTATCTTCTTGCAAAGCTTGTCGATGTGCGTAAGTCCGTCCGTCCGTCCGTCTGTCTGTCTGCCAGTCAGCGGGCTCTGTCTGGTGTATGTATTTCTTATGCGGCTACAGCAACAAATGAACTACACAAGAGGTTATAACTTAAAGGAGAGCCGTGTTGTAACACCCCCCGCGATATAACAAATCATATCATCATTGAAATATTGTCGTCGATTTCGCGATTCATCTCACAACGTTGTTTTAGTCACAATCTTTAAGTTATGAGTTCCACGTTTGGACATAATTAACCGAGCGAGAGGATTGGGCATAGGCATTGGGAAAATGCTTCCGTATATCCGGATGTTATCCTATATAATTAAATACCTACGGTGAGCGAACGAGCTCCTACATGATTCCGCGCTTAATCAATAACCTACCTACACAAATCAGGAACTCGATTATGCAGACAAATATTAAAATTATTATATTATATTAATATTATTAATTCTCTCAAAATTGAATACTACTTGAGAACTGCACACTCTTTTTTGAACTTTTTAATTGAATATAGATTATTTTAATTAAGATATAGCAATAAATACTGATAATGAGTAGATAGCACCACACACAAACCTCAGTGGTTTAAGTGGTGTTCAAGTATGTAACTCTGTTATTTTTAATATGTCATTAAATAAATAAATAAATAAAAATTAAAAGTTATTTTTTACGATTCATTTTTGTTTTTTTTCAAAATGGCGGAGTAATAAGGGTTTGTTATATATTTTTTAAACAACTACAGACCAAACAGCTTGACGGATTTTAACAAATTAGGTGTCGTTGGATTTGTAGAGACTGAGAGTAACAGGCTATGTCATTTTAGTGAAAAGTGCATAGGTTGGGTTTAAGACCGCAAAATTTTGTTTACAATGTTATTGGTGCTCCGCGCCTTCTTTCCCACACCATCTACGTAACCAGGTGGATTCATAAGTTTGTATGTGTTAAGAAAGTATCACTCGCGAGCTCTACAGCTCACAGAGCCACTAGTAATATTTTGTTTTTGTTTTATTATTTTCAGTGCTTATGTTTTCTTGTACGATGTTACGAGAGCCTTCGTGAGCAAGTGTAACCCGCACTTGACCGATTTTTTCGTCGTTTTCTGATCGGTCTCCGGTATGGCGCATTTGGTGATTGACTGATTATGTTATTTTTTGGGGACCGGGCAGGGGCAGGCGAGGAGGTGATAAAGTGAAATAAACCATCTCTAAGACGAGAGAAGCGGCCTAGCGTATTCGCACATCGGTAACGATCGTGCGGGTAGCAACATCTGGCCGAGACTGGTACTGGATGGGTGTCCGTTTCTATGTGGCATTTGTTTCGGGCGCTTCCGTGTTTCGGATGACACATTAAGCTGTTGGTCCCGGCTACTATCGCTAATCGGTGCTAGTTGTCGAAAAACTTCTGACAGTGGTGATTGAGTCATACGTTAGCCGCCCGCACTGAGCCAGCGTGGTAACGTATGACTCATCTTACTCGTATTCCCATCCCATGCCCATGCCCCTCGGTGGGGACATTAATGGGCTACATTTATTTTATCAACCGCCGACGAAAAAGAGAAGTGTTACATGTCCGAAGCGTCTCTGTGTGTGCGCTCAAAAGGTCGGATTTTAATGAGTTTTTTTCTTACCTGCATTGCTTCTTAACGATGTTTTATTAAAATCGATTCAGTTGTTCGAAAGTTATAGTTAGTTAACAAGGAAACAATTGAACAATTTGAGAAGTTTTAGAGAATGCACACGGCGGTTTCTGACCGCACGGATGTCGTCACGGACCTCGCGCAGCTGTCGCGATTCCTACGCTAAGAAAACGCAAGATCTTTGTGTTTGTACGCGTACGCGTTTGTCGCGAAACAACGAGCCTTTTCAAAATCAGCAGTCATGTTAAGATTTTTTACCACATTATTGCGATGGGATCGCTCGGGGCAATAACTGGTTAGGCTAGCCGTCGTGCTGTTTCGATTTTGTGGCTGTTTATTGAGTTTTTGCATAATTTGCAGACTATATAAAACCAAATACGAAATTATACTAATGTGTTTGTTTGGAAAACAACGCATATAAGATTACAGATCTGCGAAAACACTTAAAATGTTGTACTGTACACTGGTAAGAAGTCAACTCGAATATTGCTCGCAGGTCTGGAATCCAAGGTATGACACAAGGTATACAGAAACCAGATTGAGCGTATACAGAAAAAGATCCTGAGGTGCCTATATCATAGATTCAATATCACATCAACCGACTATGAGGAAAGTTGTAGAAAACAACACCTTCTACCACTCGCGCTGCGTAGAGAGGCAGCTGACCTGACTTTCCTATCCGCTGTAGCACAGATTATCATTGACGCTCCTAACCTACTAAGCAAACTGCAGATTCTCGTCCCGGCCACTAGATCCACGAGAAGAAAGCATCTCAAATTGTATATCCCTAAGACCAGAACTAAATACTGGCAAAACGCATACATACTCAGAGTAGGCAAATTATATAACGATAAATATGCAGATCATTATATTTACCATGAAAAGGCATCTACTATCCGTAATTTAAATAACAAACAATTCTTCGGCGAAAGGCGTAACTCGAAGCATTAATAAATTTTAGGTACGTACATTATTAGACTATATGTAATTTTTACCTAAATAGTGGCGCTTTCGTTATTTAAACCATTTTAATAACTTAATTCAAAAACTGTAATACGTAATTAACTGTTATTAAGTATATATATATATATATATATATAAGTTACGATAAAACAGTACATAAAGATACTTTAATATTAAGACTTTTTGCTTTATGTATTCGTTTTTCCACTCAAAGGTGAAATCTTTTAATTGGCTTAGTCCCACCCAATCATCTGTCTATTTATATTAATTTGTACTAGCTGTAAGATTTCCAAAGAAAAAAATAAAGAATAAAAACGCGACGCGGTTAAAATCGCTCGGCAACCGTGCGACTTTGACCGCCATGTGCAACCTCCCTTTAGTTCCATTAATGTGTTGGGGGTGTTTTAAATTTGTAATTTAAAGTACTTTATCTACACACTTATCATAAACCCTCTTTACTGCGTCCAACAACCGCACGTTACGACCAGCATAATGTTATTCTACTTGGTAAAAACTCATTTATATTTCGAAAAAATTATGACATTCAAATTTCGAACGCCGACACCCGCCTAGTTTGTCTATGAAATTGGTGCTACTGAACAAGCTAAACAAGTGCAGAGCAATGATAAATGCCACCATGTCGGTCAAACATGCGGTTCCTGAACACATCAAAGAGAGCCTATGATATGTGTGTAGATAAACTAGTGTATGTAACTGTACATAACATTGCATGCATTATGTATCAATCACATAAAATATTATACGAGGAGAGAGGATCAGTGCCCACCTTGTCGATGAAGTAGCAGCCGGGCTCCACCGTGAGCAGCATGCCGGCGCGCAGACGGCGCGCGGTGCGCAGACCCCGGAGCCCCGGCGCTGCAGGCCGCGGCGGCGCGGGGGGCAGGTAGCCGCCCACGTCGTGCACATCGAGCCCGATGAGGTGGCCGAGCCCGTGCGGCTGCAGAATGCCGTTGATGTTGGCCTGCGGAATACACGGTATGTGTAGTAGTGGAGAAGCCGGAGTGAGGAGTCCTTTACCGACAACTGGTACCATTGTGTTCAGCACGATCTTCTGAACAAGAATAGACCGGTTATCGCATTCTAAAGTGGTGAAGGGGGAGGGAGGGGAGGGGAAAGTGCGAAAACTGGGTATCAGGTTTGGTTGATTTGTCAATAACCACTTGTCAGATTTAATCAGAGAAGGTCCCATACGATAGGTAATGAAATGCTTAACATAGCATGTTTCACAACGATCTTTGTAAATACCATAGTTGATAAAATATTTAGAAAAAGGCAAATTTAAAACAAGACGTTTGTTGAATTAAAGCAGTAAATCAGATCTGACAAAAAAGTAATGTATCACAAATAATTGGGCGCTTTATTCAGCTGTATAAAAATTTATATATTTCATGATTTGGTTGAGAAACGACAAAACTGTGGCTGAATTTATACTTACATGAGGGTAACGCCGATTAACGACCATTGCTGCGTATTTACTGTGTCGCGTTCTATTGTCTAAATTAGTTAAATATCTACTTACTTAGTAGTAATAAGAAAAACTGGCTAAGTGCAAGTCAAACTCGCGCACGAGGGGTTCCGTACCACCGTACAATGGTATGGATTGTGTGGAGTGAATAACTTGGATTTTACATGGTAAAATGTTGTTTACAAAGTTATTGGTGCGGCTACTTTCACGCTCCATGTACGTGAATACAGGTGAATTTATAAATTATGTACTTTCGTATTTTACGTATTTTCACGATAGACATTGTCATGCGATCAAATATTCTCAACAAATTCTCAACATATCAAATGGGCTATCTGCCAATTGTGTGGCTTGTCTTTAGGAGAACAACCATGTCAATGAAAAAGTCAGTAAGTGACCATTTCGTTATTTATTTATATAAAATCTAGTCAGTATCAACTTGTTCAATTAAGTCGTGGAATAATAAATCCATGAACATTTTACGCAATGCAAACGCCTCCTTGAATTGTTCGATATCATTTTCTGTTGCTTTGCTGACATTTGCGCTCAATAAATCAATCAATCAATCAAATCTCTTTATTACTGTAGATATTTACATATATACTTAGCAATCGTTTTTTGTCACTTGTCTACATTTGACCACTGTGGGAGAAGCAGGGCGTAGAAACTCCCACAGATTGATTTTTAGATCTCTTAAAAATTGCTTGTGCTTAACTAATACAAACATTACAATATGAATTATTATAATTAATAAGCAGGAATAATTAATTACAATATTATTAATAGCAAGATCTGCGTTGAGCCAGATTAACCCATACAGTCCCGTCATTTAAGTAATCTTGAACATTGTAATATCTATTTTTCGACAAGCCTAGATGTAGCCACATCCGTGTTTTGTCTGATGTTCCCAACAGCGTAAGTTGCAGAACTTAATTTACCAGCTAAATACATCACTATCTTTGGACTGGCAAATAAGGAAAAGGTTCCAGTTTATTTCAGCCTTTTCTTTTCGCTAGGTCAAGTAACCGACCTGATATCACCTTATTCAATAATAACTTGCTATTAGCAACATACATAAGTATGTAACTTAAAATGTAGGTATATTAAGTATTGTTAATTTCCAACAAACCAAATAATTGTTTGTTAATTCCAACGGCCACTACGGAGCACAACCAAAGCTAAACTGACCGGCCGGCCGCGAGTGAGTGTGAGGGAGGCTGAAGCTGGTGATTCGGACAATCAGCTCCGTCGGCCGTGGCGTGCTCGCTCGACATTATGCCGCTTAAGGACGCTTGCCACTTACCGCGAGCTCCGAGCCACTAACGTTTGCATTGATTTGGAGAATCAAATGACGCCATCCACACGTTGGCGAGTGCGTCAGTTTGTTGTCAACGAGCAAGCATGGCGGACATCCAAGTCATTGCGTGGGCCGTAACATTTGGCCTAAGTTATTTTTATTATATGTAAAGTAACTTTTAAATGGTTCTGAAAGTGGCCATAAGAATTTCTTTCTCTCTGTAGAGGCACAGAGAGAAAGAAATTCTTACCTCCTCGCATGTGAACAGGCATACCTATAGGCACGATCAGGTGTACTTAGGTAGTTGTACTGCACCAAAGTACGGTCGTAGACCACTATTACATATTTAATTGAAAATTGCTATTACTTTTTCTCCAGGCGTTGTAAGGTATTTTGTTCTAACAAATTAAAATTTTACAGTTTTAGGAATTCATGACAATAAAAATGAGGGGTACCTACTAATTGTGTAGATTTATTTCCAATTTATAAATTTCAGTTATATCCAGCATTTTCTTCAATCTGAAGGTGGCCGCACCTGGCGCGGCCACCAAGAATGTGCTATATAACTCTTGATCTATATTGGGGTACAAAATTCCTTGAAAAACTAAATAGTACTATTTCTGTAGCATTTTCTGGCCAAAAATTAACCTTATCGGCGATGGTGGCCGCGCCATGTAGCCATCACACGGCTCACCCCGGTAACATTCCAGGAAGTTTGGGGCATGGGGCATTGGTTGAGTTGACCAGTCAGTCATTTTTACGTCACGTACAGTTACGTCTGTCCGCCACCACCACACAAACGAGACTGAATAGGCACAAGCGTGTAGACGCGTCGCAAGCGCTTGCGGCAAACCTCTTTGACTTGTGACCAAAAACCGATACTCGATCGGATCTGCTACAAGCTCTCGCAAGCCTAAGCAAGCCAAGCCAAACAATCATCCACACGCTTGAATTTGTGACGGCTTGTGGAGGCTTGACGAGCATGAAAATCAAAACTTTTATACAGCTGAATAAAGCGCCCATATCTTTGTAGTACGTTACTTTTTAGTCAGATATCGTTTATTGCTTTAATTCAAGAAAAACAAAAAAAAATGTTTTAAATTTGCCTTTTGTCTAAATATTTAATCGACTGTGGTATTTACAAAGCCCATTGTAAAACATGCTATGCCAGTGGTTAATGAGAAATTAACCAAACCTGATACCCGGTTTCGGCATATTTCTCCCCCCCAAACACTTGAGAATGCGACAGCCGGTCTATTCTTGTACGGGAGAACTCACTTTCTAAAATGTGGCTTCTAGGCCCCGGCACGTTTCTTGGCCCGTGAGCGAGCTCCCACCTCTCTCTCGCCCGTAAATAATAATAAATCTCTCGCACGTCAAACGTATGAGTGTGAAGGAGGTTATTGTTTTGCCTTTGCTACTGCTGTTAAATATAGAGTGATCTCTCGTTATTCCAATTATTTACCTAATTCGAGGTTAGAATAAAATCAATAAACTTTAAACATACTGTATAGTGAAATTGCATTAGTGTGAGTACTGTGAACGTGCCAGCTTTAGTTAACCGATCTGTATGTATCTCTCTTCTTCTTCATAGTCATCTCACGCACCCCTTCTGGGGCGTGGGGAGTCGGGGTCAGGTCGACGGACCTCTTCCCGAAGAATCGCCTCTGTCCACCCCTGTGGACAGGTCATCGAATGGCCCCTGCGGGCGGTGGTCTTCTTGTGGCGCTGGTATGCAGTGGGTGATCGCCGGCTAGGCAACCAGGTCGCGTGGCAGGCGGCGGCGGTCGGGCGGGCGCGCGTGGTGCGGCGCCAGTTCGGCGATGTGCGGGTGTTGTGACGCATCCGCACGCGCGAACATGCCCTTCGCCAGCCTCTGAACAAACTGCTCCACGGTTTCCCATCTTAGGTCCCTCTGTATTGTCGCATTCCTCACGTAGCGGGGGGCGCCGACGTTGGTACGCAGAGAGAGGTTCTCTTGAGCTCGGAGTCTCCGTTTGTTCGTCTCCGAGCACAGGGCGTACCATGCCGGGGCCGCGTAGGTGAGGCGAGATCTCATGTATCTCTCTTGCACCCATGCGCCGCCACCCCCTCCAGGTGGCATTCAGAGACCAAGTATCCTGGCGGGGCCTGTACAGTCATCCTACACGTGGTAACCTCTCTTTCTCGCATAGTGTGTGAGAGAGAGGTTACACCTTATCCTCGCTCAGATCAAGCTAACGAGAAAAAAAATCGACACTATTTGCAGGTCTCGCGAGAACTTGAGAGATGGTATAAAAACACCGTGTTAGACCGATTAATTAAGATGTGAATGTTGATAATTTTTATAGCATAACAACATAGTTACAAGTTTTATTTAGTCACCAACCCATCTAAAGGTATAAAGTTGAACTATAAGCTCATATAACTCAATGAGTCACTAATAGATATCAATCGAGTTACCTCTGATATGCAGTTTTATTTTTTAACAACTACAGCTCCAATGTATTGATAATACTGACCTTGATCATATCTTCAACGTCCCCTTTGAGTAACCCGCCAGTCTTGAGATGCTCCAACATGGCTCGATTGGCAGTCAGGTGCATGTCAGTCCACAGAACACCCGGCTTCGCTTCTCTGGAAACACAAGTACCATCATATGAATTACCTATTCTTACATTACTCTATTATCGATATTGTATTTCTTTATAGACACAACAATCGAATAAATTCGAGGCAATTCATATCAGCCGTTTGGTGGTTACCAGGAAAGGTAGAATCGGATTTTATCGGATACATAGACTCGCGTGAAAACCAAAAGACATTTGATGACAGGAAAAGAGCTATTAGTAATTTTACTAAAAAAACAACAGAATACTTTTAGACTTTAATATTTAGATCACCTCAAAGGGCACTAATACCTCCACAGTGTGATTCTTTATAAAGTGCGCAAATCGAAAAGGGTTGAAGAGGACTGCTATAGTTTCAATAGTTCTGCTATTTTCCCCATCAAATTACAGTGGCGCTACAGTCGCAAAAAACATTTTCATGATAGGCCGCATTTGACGTCCGCTCGAATCGAAGAATGAGACGTTGCCAAACTTCGTCCATACTCATTTGTTATCGGAGCGTGTTGAGTTACGTACCTACATGTGCACAGTTTAATATTATTGAAGTGTTCGTTGATTTCGAAGTTTGCGTTCATTTTAGTGATGAGCCGACATTTTAACTTTTTTTTTTTTAAATTCCGCCCTCCACTTATATTTTATAGCCATTTTAGCACATTTTTTCGTGCACTATGTTCCAACAGCAAAAGCAATAATAATATAAAGTTCGGAATGGAAGGGTTTGTCGTAATCAAATTTACTGGATAGTGACTATCTTGAAGGCCAGGCGGTACTCTGCCAATTTGACGATCTCTATGGCTCTGCCAACCATGCGAGAGGTCCTGGGTTCGATCCCAGGCGGAATAAAGAAAAATAAACAGGTCTTGTATGTTTAAATGTGTGTGATGTCGCTGTTTCTAGTTTCCACGACACAGGTTATCCTATAGAGTGGGGCCAGAAGCAATGCAGCATACATCGGATATGCAATGGATGCTGCACAGGATGCTATCGGAGTTTTTCGTGATGTGTCGAAGGCGAAGGCGAATCAAATGATTGTGTTGATCATGTTACGCTAATAATGAAATTAAATCATTACGGAGTTAGAAATACAGCGTCGGATCTAGTAAGATCATACTTAAGCAATATAATTCAAAATGCAGAAGTCAACAGCGTTAAATCCGGTGGGTCGGATGTAAAAGTTGGTGTTCCACAAGGTCCCATATTAGGCCTTTTCTGGCATAGTGTTGTTTGCTGATGATACTTCACTGGTCTTCAAAATTAAAAGACAAAAAGAAGATTTTGTTTAAGGAGTATTGTCTTTAACCTTGAATTGGTTCTCAGTTAATATTTGTTCAACTGTTGTAAACCCAAGTTGGTATATCAAATTCTCACTTCCAAATGTCAGGCAAATTGAGACCAATAAGTGTTAGACAGCAACACGTCAGAATTTGTAAATGATACAAATTTTCTTGGAATAACTATTCATAGCAAATTGCAGCGGGATCCCACATAGATAAATTAGCTGATAAATTAAGTTTTGCGGCTTATGCTGTTAGGAACATCAGACAAACCACGGATGTGGCTACTCTAGGATAGTATATTTTAGTTACTTTTATAGTGTCATGTCCTATGGTATCTTGTTGTGGGGGAAAGCAGCGGTTATTCAAACTATTTTTATTTTACAGAAAAGACCTATTCGAGCAATTTATAATTTAAAACGAACAGACTCCTTAACAGAGATTTTTATAGAAATTGACATACTAACTGTAGCTAGTAGTAAAATATAATGTATGTACGCAAGAACCTTTCAACATTTTCCAAACTTAGCGATAGCTGTAACGTTAACCTATGAAATAATCACTGACTATGTGCGCCCCGGATTAGACTCGCGAAGGTTAGCAATTCTTTCAAGGGTAAGTGCAATACTACAATAAGATACCTCTGGAGATTTTGTAATTGCCAATTGCAAAATTTAAAAAGCATTTTAAAGCGACTCACACTGAATCGTCAAGAACATGTTAGCTGGACAAAAGTCACCTCCTAATTTCCAAGAATTAGTGGTCACATGTCATTAACAACACCCCAGAGGGAACATTTCCAAGAATTGTTTGTTTCAAAGTACGGATGTCATTAAGTAATGACAGGTAAAAGGGTGAGTGTTAGATTTTGTATTTGATTAAATCTCGTCACTTGCAATTTTGCTACACGATCGAAAGGGTCTCATGAGTTATTTTGTGAAAAACCAAAAGTGTTGTGCTATGGATTTTGTTGCTGAAGGTATGTAGATTATGTTATCATATTCAAACCTCTCCGAAATGTCTGTTTTGTGTCCTTTTTAACTGTCTAAAGTTTAGTCTGAAAAAAAGCGTAATTTTTTACCTTTTTAAAAGTTTAAAGGACCGTATCTTTTTGTATCCACGTGTACCCGGGCTAATTTTTTTATATTACTTAGACATAACCCTTAGCTTTAATTTAAGATAAAATTTCATTGCGCGATCTCGGCACATCATTTTTATTTTTATTTTTTTTCAGAACACGTTCTCACTGTCTCGAAAATTGACTTTTTCGAGGAATGGGTGAAACACGATAAAGAAAACCGGAATTCACGGATTTTCGACTTTTTGTCTACGAGGATTGACCTCTCGAATATCACCGAAGAGTCACGTCGAGAAATACACCTCAGAATCGCATCATATTCGAATAAGATAGTGGAAAAATGGGCCTCATCAGGACGTCATCAAGATCGTTTCTTAACTAACAATAAAAGTTGGTTAGAAGGTGCTGACTTTCAGTTCAAGGTTCATGTGATCAGCCCAAAGGCGTCCAGCTCATCAATCACCGAGAAACGCACCCCGGGAAGGCCAAAAAGCAGCTTTGAAGACGCTTCACACAAGACGAAGAAACGGCGTGTTGAAGAAGCTGTGAACAAGTGGACTGCTGAGGAGTTGGCGACTGCTGCTGAGGTCGCAAGCAGAGCGGAGGGGAAGAGAAGCATCGCAAAAGCAATAAAACGTGCAAGTGATGGTGAAACCTCTAAAGCTACTTCGTGCCCTGATGGTAGGCAGTTGTCTACCAATGAAGCTTGGGCTTATTACTTTGACTCCAAGGGGAATAGTCATACCTATAAGACGGCGAGGAAGTGGTCAATGAAGGCGGGACAAAACACGTTTCCATCGTGGCATAGCATGCGTAAGTCAATTAATAGTTATTTTCCTTCAGCGGAGCACATTCCTGTGACGGAAACGCGTGTCGATTGTAAGTTGCAACCTTTTTTGGATAAGACAACGGAGAGATTGCTTATGGCACAAAGTGAAGTCATTAGGAGTGTGCTCCCTAGATCATCATTCACGTTGATAAGCAAGTGGGGTTGTGACGGTAGTTCTGGCCATAGCACTTACAAACAGAAATTTGAGGACTCCGAGGCCACTGATGAGTTCCTATTTGTGTATTCGTTTGTTCCTTTGAGGTTGTATGATGGCGACCTCATTATTTGGCAAAACCCCCGTCCATCTTCAACTATGTACTGCAGACCCATCAAATTCATCTTCTCAAAGGAATCAACGGAGCTTACACAAATAGAAACAAACAAAGTGCTGGAAGAGGTTTCTCAGTCGCATCAGGGGTGAAGACGATAAGTTAAGTGTAAAAAACCGCGCAGAGGCAATAAAGAAAATGTTCAAAATGGAAGGTTTGATTGTGGACCAACCAAAACCAGGGTTCGGAAATACAAATGATGGAAACACCGCGCGTAGATTTTTTGATAACGCGGATCTGAGTGCAGGGATTACAGGGTTAGATGCTAATCTCATTAAAAAGTTTAATATAATATTAAGAACATTATCATCTGGCTATGATATCGATTTGGTTAAATTTGAAAACCTTTGTGTGGAAACGCGGAAACTCTACTTAAGTCTGTATTCGTGGTACTTCATGCCTGCCACTGTGCATAAGATCCTTATGCACAGTACTGAGGTAATAAAGATCTCGTTACTTCCGATTGGGCAGTTCTCCGAAGAAGCCCAAGAAGCGAGAAACAAAGACATACGCCGTTTACGGCTGCATAATACTCGCAAAACGTCAGGTATTGCCACGAATACAGACTTGATCCACATTCTTTTGGCATCGTCTGACCCTTTAATCAACTCACTCAGAGACGTTCGTAGAAAAAAACCCGAACAGTTAATGCCTGAAGTCTGTGACTTAATTATCCCGCCTTCAGTGGCCATTTCGCCACCTACTTGTAATTTAATTAGAAATAATTTAGATTATACAGAATCCGACTCGTCTGAGGGTGAAGAAGAATGACTTTTGTATTGTTTTGTGTAAATAAATCGATTTAGTGTAGTTTTGCATCAATTATTTAATGAAATAGGTTTTTATTATGATCCTTTTAATATAAGTTACAGTTATAATTTTGTAAATATCGTTGATTTTGTGCATTGGAGTTATTCACTTTATTTTTCCTTATTTATTTCCAAAAGGTGTGTATTTCTTTTGAATAAATATGTATTTTTTTAAATATTTTTTTGTTATTTATTTTTTATATCCCCCTAAAATTGCGGGATAGTCTCGAATCCTACTATGTAGTAACAACAATTAACTGCTATTCAAGCTAAAATAAGCCATTAGAAATCAAAAAATAATTTTGTCCAGCTAGCATGTTCTAGACGAATCAGTGTGCGACTGTCGAAAAAGGGATATTACAATGTTCAAGATTACTTAAATGGCGGGACTGTTTGGGGTTAATCTAGCTCAACATAGACCTTGCAAAATAATTTTGTAATTATTTATTCCTGCTTATTAATAATAATGATAAAAAATTTCATATTTGTATTAGTCAAGCACAACCAATTTTTAAAAGAGTTCTATAAATCCATCTGTGGGAGTTTCTGCGCCTTGCTTCTCCCACAGTGGTCCAATGTAGAGAAGATGCAAAAAATGACGTTTGCTAAGTAAATGTAAATATCTACAGTAATAAATAAATTTGACTTTGATACACAACTCGCGGCACTTGCTTGCGCGGAACCGCCCGCGACTGTGGAGCCTTCTCGCACACACGCACACGCTAACGGTGTGTTCGCGCCTTGAGAAGAGAAGACAAGTTCGCGGGAAAAAAACTGACAGCAAACAGAAACGAGGCGCGAACGCGACACGAAGCCGCGAAGAATATGCGAATAGGATCCACATTCATGGTTCGCGGGATATTCGCGGCTGCGCGACCGGGAGCTATGCGGCAGCGCGAGTGTGGAGTGAATGAACATGAATTACTTACATACTCTATGGTTTATGCCAAAATGAAATGACGTGATTTCCGGTCTTATGGTGTTCAACATAACATGGCGGATTGCAGGATTGTTGTTTTATTTTTTGGATTTTATTAGAGTCATTGCTAATTTTATAGTCCCCTGAATGCCGCCTGGAGGAGTAAGCGGAGCATAGGTACTGACGCGCACGAACTTATTATTCCTTCAAATAATCATAATTGTGAGGCAAGAATGTTTGACGATATGTGAGCGTGAGGTACGTATGTAATAAATTTACAAATAACAAAATAATACACATATTGTATATATTCTTCCTATAAATGTCCTTAAATCCAGGAGGTTGATATAGTAGGTTCGTGTATTTTGCTCTTATTTGTCTCTGTTGTCCTTCATTTCTGGATCTCCAGTTTTCTCGATGAGAGGCTATTGTTGGTATATTTTTATTTAAGTTTTGAGTTGCTAAACGTACTAAGTCAAAACAAGCATGAATCGTTGATGAACCTTTACGGAAACCATATTGTTCAGGACGGAGTATTTTGTGTTTTTCTAGAAATTCGTTCAACCTAGATTGCATCGCTTTTTCAAATACTTTTGAAAAAATTGGAACCAAAGAGATAGGTCTATAATTGCTGGGATCTAGTTGGTCGCCTTTTTTAAACAAGGGTTTAATCACACTAACCTTTAGTTTTTCGGGGAAATACTCTTCAACAAACGAGAGATTTATTAAATGTGTTAGAGGATAGCAGATCTTATATGCACAACCTTTTATAATTTTTGTAATAATTTCGTCGAAGCCACTTGCCTTACTGTTTTTAGGGACATAATAATGTTATATATTTCTGTTTCCGAAACTGGTCTTATAAATATTGTATTTTGATTGATTTGTTCTGTGCTATTAATTGATGAGATATTATTATTATTGATTAAATTATTATGGGGACATGTCAGGTTTATAAAATAATCATTCAAAATATTACAAATGTCATTGGGATTAGAAAATTATATATCATTTAGTTTGATTTTATTAATATTATTATGATTTTTTATTTCATTTGAAATTGACGACGTGATTATATTCCAAGTAGCTTTACATTTATTTTCATGGTTCTTTATGTATTTATAGTTATGTAATTTCTGAGCTTTGTTTAAACACCGTTTGAGGATATTATCATACTTTTTGAATATAATCTTATTTGTCCGTTTGTTCGTTTTTGTTTGTCTGTATTTTAAGTATAGAGATCATTTTGTTTTACAAGATTTCTTTAAACCTTTTGTTACCCACCCTATGTCTTTAGCTCGGTTATTGTTTTTTACTTAAATTATAGGAAAACATAGATTATAGAATAAACATATTAAGTCATAAAATAGGTCAAAAGCTTCCGCGGCCACTTCACATTCCAATACGTCTGAAAAAGACAAAGCACTGATACATTCGCAGAATTTGTTTATATTTTGAGTGTTATAGTCTCTTTTGAAGTCGAACCAGGTGTTAAAAGCTTTAAGCTTCTTTATGTCAAACTTCAATATTTGGGCCGTCTCGTGATCAGATAGACCCAGTTTCAATACATCTGCCTTCGCGGATTTTATATTGCTCGCTATTTGATCAATACATGCATTTTGTCTTGTAGGAGACCTTATGTGCAATTGAAAATTATAATTTGAAAACAAATTTTGTAACTCCTTTGAATAGTTATCCTGTTTTAATAGGTCAATGTTCCAGTCTCCACATAGAACGAATTTTTTTATTTTCATATTTTAAAGTTAATGACTCTAACAATTTTTCTAATTTATACATAAATACACCTATATGCGACTTAGTTTTCTTTGGTATTCTATAAATATTAATTAATATTAGCCCTTTCCCAATAACTTCAATACCACAACACTCAAAATAAAAATCGTTTGCTAATTCAATATGTATTTCCTTACATTCAAAATATTTTTTTGCTAGAATTGCACACCCGCCTCTACTTTTTTTACGACAATAAGTTGAAACTAATTTATAGCCATTTATCTTAATGTTTGATTAGGAGCCTTTCTTCACAAACGTTTCACTAAGACATACTATATCAACGTCCCTTCCGTTAACCCTTAGATCTTGTAGTGAAATCTGTAAAATCTCTAATTTCTTGCCAATACCTTGTATGTTTTGGTTGAATATTAAAAAACTATCACAATTATCTATTTGTACGGTCTCCTTACTAGATACAGGGCCAACAGTACCAACCAAATCAACGAAAACATTTTGCAGTGTTTTTACATGAAGGAACCAACTCTGTCATTATTTCAGAAGCCATGTAGTTTAAAGTGTTTGGCGAGTAGGCACTTACTTGGTTACTATTGTAGATATCTAGCAACTTACAGTTTTCATATTGGTTTGAAAATTTTCTCATTTCATTTTTAAGTACATGCGTGTTAAGGTACCTGTAATTACTAACATTTAATAATAATATTTTATTTTCAGCAAAATTGTGCAATGTATTACATAGGTTAGTAAGCAGAGCATAAGGATCTCTATCGCTGCGTCCTACTGATAAAACGATTACGTCGTTTTTTGTAATTCTATTTTTCATACCGTCTAGTTCTTTCAGAATTTTTTCACATTGCGCATGAGGTTTTATTGAAGCAGACACTTTTATGGAGTCACTACTCTCACCCAACTTATGGATCACTCTCGTAGACAGTCCACGCACTCTTTCGTCACCAAAAATATAAACAGAAGTCTTCCCTGGCTCGATACCACTCAGGATAGGAGACGAACAGTTTTCCTCCAGAATTACTCCATCCACATGAGATGTATTTGGCGTATTATTTAAGTATTTTTTACGACAATTTTGCTTTTTTGGTCTCGGAGTGTGAGTTGATCTAGGTGTAAGCCTGGTATTCGTTTGAGTTGAATCTACTGTGTTGATTATGCTCTGGTTCATTTTCTGTTTGTTACTTATTTCTCTTGAACGGGTACTCATATGTCTTGATGGCGTTGTTTTACTTAAGGTTGTTAATTGTATTATTTTGTTATCCTGACGTTTAATTTCATCTTTAAGTTTCGTATTTTCAGAAAGAAGATTTTCAATTTCATTTTCAGCCGCTAATAGTTTGCTCTCCAATTCCAAGACACGCTTGTCTAATTCTTCACATTTCGCATATACATACTATTGTCCTTTCAGGGCAGCTTCTATTACACGGATCCATACACGGGCTTTGGAAATAGCTACTTGAATCAACCTCTTCATCCATCATCAAACTAGACAATTCGTGGAAGGAGTTACGTACTGAAGTTTCGGGGTTTTCAATATGTGTGCGTGCATTTTTGTCAATGCACGGTACACATCTCCAGGTTGTTTTGTCTTTAATAAGCAGGTAAAATTTATAGGATATGGAGCAACAGTCCAAATGGTAAGACTCTTTGCAGGAAGAACACGTCAAAAAGTGCCTTTCTTTGATTGCATTATTACATTACACTTATGGAAATGAACTCTTTTTGAATTTTGAATTTTATATTATGTGCTTTTTTATGGACTTCTAAATAATTTTTGAAACGCTTTTGATGGTGCGACCGTAGTGTCAGGGGTGAAATGCAAACATGTGCTTATAGCTAAAGGTATATGAGTTTATGTTTTTAACAAACTGCCTGATGACTTTAAAGTACTGACTAACAAGTCCTTAAAAAATAATCTTACTAAGTGGCTACAACAACACTGTTTTTATAGCATTAAAGAATATTTAGAATATAGAAACAAAACATTTATAAATATAAGATTTTACAAACGGACATTTTAAATTTGAATTATATAACTAAATCAGAATGAAATTAAAACGATTTACTATAATATTGCGCTATTTCATAAATTATAACTACAACTATTTTGCATGCTAATACATAAGCTGAAAACACTGCACATACTTTAAATTTAAAATCATCTTATTACTGTTTTCTGGCAAATAAAAATCATTTCATTTCATTTCATTTCATTTTTATTCGTTTTGTCACTCCACTTTTTGTTGGCAATTTTTTTTTTCATATTAGACTTGAATTGAGATGCGGTTATCAGGATAAGTATTTTTGCAGAAGATTTCAAGACATTTTTGTTATTGTTCCTAAGAAAAATGCCTGTGTCAGACAGGCGGACGGACGGACACGCGTGTGTTCTTGTGAGGGTTCCTCCTTTTGAGGTACGGAACCCTAAAAAGGTTGAACCTACTTAAAAGTTACTATCGATACCAACCTGCAACAACATTTTAGAACGCGACTGAATTTCGGACGCCCTGTTGTACGTCATATCAACGCGAAAGACAATGTGCGACTGGCGTGCCAATCAAAGCTCACTGCGCAGCTCCCCGCGCGTCCCGCTCATCATCTCCCCTCACCTGATACGCCTCTCCGGCCAGGGGACTACAAACCTGGCACTACCTATAATCTGGCTCCTATTATGAAAATTAATACATTTTTTACATTTATAAATTTTAAAGGAAAACCATTAATTGGACTGAAGGATCATCCCACAAGATTTTCAACGTTAATGCTTGGTAATAAATGCGAAAACCAATAAAAAAATCTGCTTGCTCAGGCCCAATTAAGGGTTAACTAAACAGGCAAATTGTACCCGTTGCCCGTACCTGAGCACAGCGTCTCTGCCAGCCAGCACGGCCTCGTAGACCAGCTTCTGTTCGGTTGTAAACTTGCCGTTGGCAGGGAACGAGCACGTGATGTCGGCTGCGTAGCCCGCGTAGTTGCCGCCCATGTCGAATAGGCTGAAACATAGAAATATCTATATACATATATAAATAATATGTAGCGCCTGCGAGATTACAAACGGCAAATACAACAATTCGTCATTCGACATAATTGCATACAATAATTTATTTGGTGTTTTATTTTTTGTAATTTTTTACAAAATAAGAATAAACTAAACAAGAACTCATATCACTATGTCAAATCTCAAGCCTAAAGGTGTAATCGTTTCTTCATAAAGTGTACCGCCACAAGGTGTACTGGATTGTGGCATAGTGATAGATAAAAACGTAAACCACACCCGACACATTAATGAAACCTTACAGCTAAAATTTGGTTAACTTGTATGCCTGTTAAGCGGATAACTTTCGCACCACTGCACCGATGAAGTCTACTACCAATCACCAAAACCCGTCCAGCCGCTCCACCGCTTGGATGCCACGGACTGACACACAGACACACACAAATACAGACACTTAAACTTTTCACTTTCACTTCTCGTCGGGGGTTACACAAAATATAGACTACTTTACTAAGAAATCTTAAACAAAACAAACATACGTCACGCCTTCCTATGTCAGTCTGTGGCAGAGGCACAGTTCGCTTACGTTAAGCCAGACATGCTACTGCATTTTGCGCCCCATTCTTGTGTCATCATCATCAAGGGTCTAGTTATAGAAAGAAAGAAAGAAAGAAAGAAATATTTATTATAAGTATAATTTAATAATATAATAATAATAATATAATAATACATTAATAATTAATATTATAATATTAATTAATAATTAATATTTATAATAATTATTATTATTAATATAATTAATAATTAATAATATAATAATAAATTTAGTATAAGGCAGTTATAGCGTGCAGTTTCTACTATTTCGTTTGCAACTTCACACACTTCCCTGACGCTTGCCATCGGTGAGCTCTCACTGAACACAGTGTCACATGGTAGTTCGTTATCGGAAATGTGAAAACTATTATCTAGTGGTTCTGTGAGAACGATATACAACGTTATTTTTTATTATTCCTTATTAAAGTAAATTCGTACAACATTACAGAAAATAAAATCCAAGACGTCGTACAAAGTATCCAAACTAAATATTAATATAAAATAGATTACATTAAATAACACATGAAATTATTATTCAGGTCAATTATATTCGATTATTCAATCAACATTATATCCATTAATCATTCGGGAAACAATTACATGACAACACTATCATGCATTCTTCTCACAGAACCTTCCACATTCTCGCACAATATCCCTCCATGCATCACCAAACAGATCATTCAATGGTGCTGCAGCCAAGAGTGCATTGAGGCTGTCCCGCGCCCGGACCAGCGGAGACTGCCGGCGCGCCACCGTGCGGTGCGAGCCGCCCGCTAGCAGCTGGTGCCTACGAGCGCGTAGGTAGTTGTCAGGCACGTATAGCGCGCATACGGCACGGCTCTAGCAAACTTCCCCCCCTGACCCCCCTCCACTCTCCTCCTTTTGGATTTTTTTCCTACAATGAAGTCCTTAACGTGCCTCTTACATTTAATTGAAATCCGTTGATAAACAACAATAAACTTCTCCCATATTCCCCCCAATCAAAAAATACGATCGACCATTTTTTAAAATTAAATCAATGAACTTGTGTGTCAATTTTCGTTAAAATCGGTTGGAAAATGCGACCTGCAAGCGAGAACACACCGACAGACGGACAAAACCATTTTTGGCCCAATCTCGAAACTCGACGCTTCGCTCGCTCGGTCAATTAAACATTTAAAACACCCTCGACACTATAAACTTCTATAAAATCCTTAATGGTCTAAAATTTGTTTTACTTGTTTAGCTGATAACGTGGTTTAAGTGATGTTCCAGCATGTAACTGTTATATTTAAAATGTCATTAATTAAATAAATGAATTATAAAAAAAACCTCTGAAGTGATTTTCGAACAACTTGGCTAAGAGCTCTTACACACGAGCAGCATGCGCGTCGGCGGTATAATAAGCGTCGGCAGCAGTCGACAAGAAGCACAACACGTCTCGACAGCAGTCTTCGCGCGTCGACGCGTCTAATTTTGTTGTCAACACGTCTCGACAGCAGTCTTCGCGCGTCGACGCGTCTAATTTTGTTGTCAACACGTTTTGAGCCTGCCGTCGACTGCTGCCGAATGGCAAGCTGCTCTTGTGAAAAAGCTATAAAAAATCCGCGTTGAAATCACCCGTTGAAACGCTAGGGTGCTACGGACACATACACACACAAAGAGACAGACAGACGCTTCAAACATATATAACACCCCTTTTTTCCTCAGGGAATAAAAAAATAAAAGTTATTAAACGGCTGAACCGTTATAAATTTAGTTAGCCACAAAAAACAGCATTTATATAATTTGCACAGCATACAATGATTTTGTTTGCAATAAAAAACTGAGGCAGCAATCCTTGTTCCACAAATAATCTTGATAATGGTCAGTAATTAAATAATAAATAGGCAGCTTACAATAATAAGAGTTCGCATAATAAACAGTCAGTCCGCAAAATAACTATTTGATCAGCAAGATTTCACGATTAATCAACAGAGAAAACATGTCTTAAGCAGTGTATTTGAACGGTATGCATATTTTAAACATGGTTAGGTTAGGTTATACGCTGCACATTAAATTTGTTGCTTAAAATTTGATTAAACATGAGGCACTAATCACTCTTATACCAGGATGTTTGGTACAGCGTTTGCCAAATTAAAGTGGCGGATGGAAGGGTTTGCTATCTCCTAGGTCCACAAAAAAAAGTTTCGGTCCAACGGACTTTTTATTTTACTTTTTTTAACTTCTTTGAACAATCCTCCATAATAACTACTTTAATCTTTTTTTAGTTGGCAAATTAATGAACTTTTAATGATTTTATGGCATTATTGCATATTTCTAGAAAGAAGATAAGCCAGCGAACTTTTTTTAAACTTTCAAGAAAAAAGCCTCTTTTTTATCGCGAGTCAAAGATTCGTTACAGAATTTCCATCCTTGAAAATACATATACATATGTATTTTCAAGTAAATAAAAAAAATATTTACTTACAAGTAAATAAAAAAAAAAACAATTTCCAGTACTTTTAATACAAAAGAACCGTACAACATAACACAACCAATAACAGTAAATAATTGCAAGTTTTATTAATAAATAAATTTTATTTATTCAAGTTTAAAGGAGTACTTCTGGAGGATTTTTAAAAAATGTTAAAATAAAGAAATCCGTTGGGGCAAAACCTTTTTTTTTGGACCTAGCAAATGACCTTTTCTATCCGCCATTTTAATTTGGCAAACGATGCACCAAACACCCTGTACAATAATTAAATAAGCTGTACATCTTTTTATTACAGCCGTCCAGAGTGACATAAATTGCTGATTGATTCAGAAATGTTCGCTAGCCATGAGTTGCTGGTCAATTAGCTATTTCTTCTGACAGATTATATTTCTCTGCTCACAAAAATATGAATACTGTTCGATTCCAAATCGATATTCGATCGATGGTTTCGGAACGGCCATTTTGAATTGACGTTGCTGCCAACCTTGCAGTTTTTGACAACTGACAGACGAAAGCCCTCGCAATGTAAACGCGTTTTGGATAGGGTATTGAAATTAAATCGCAGTCCATCTGGAATGTATTCGGGGTTCCCTCAGGATTGTCTATATAGCTGAGTGTGTTGTGGTTCCCCGAACCAGATAAAGTTCGCATTTACGTGGCCGATTGGTTTTTTATCACGTAACATAACCTGTGTTGGAACACTGTGCTGATCGAGGCTGGCCCGCCAGTCACACAGGAGGTTGGCTGAAGAACCTGTCTACCAAGAAGAGCCTAGGGTGCACCCGGGCCTTGCAGAGAGACAGGAGGTTGACGGGACCGAAGCACAGACCAGGTTAGATCGAACCCAATCATTTTAGCTCGGTGAATCGCCGACGTTCAAACTTCTTGGCAACTGATCGCTACGCTACCTCGTAGCTGATGGGCCCCAACGAGGTCATTAGGTGCCGAGAAGCCTGAACAAATACTATACCCATAAAAAATGCTACGCACCACATTTCACCTTCCTGTATCATCTTCGCATTAGGCGCGGCGGCGTGGCCGTAGTGTAGGACCGCGCCGTTGTGGCCCGAGCCGCAGATGCAAGTGTACGAAACCTGGTGGATAATGGTGCTATTTGACAAGCCTTTCACAAGCATATCACAAGCATATCACACGCAGCTCACCATATAGCAGGAGCGTGTGATAGGCGCGTGACATACTGTGGATATCGCGCGATAGGCGTGAGATAGCGTACTTGCATTACCTCTTGCATTGGCAAGTCACCAAAACTCTACATAAACACACATAGCTTCACGGGGTTTCCCATACGGGGTGGCACAGGTGGAATTGTGCCGACATTTAGCCAGTTATTCAATACTCCATTTTGCGTGACAGGGGGCTAAGCCCATCGCCGCAGCTATGGAGTAATGAAGGTTTCCTCGCGATGTTTGCCATCGCCGTAAGAACATCCGTGTAATGTACTTAAGATAAATTAAGATAAAGCACCGGGATTCGTGCCGGGACCGGGATACAAATATAGATTATATGGTTTAAATTATTGGAGGGGGAAAAACTAATAACCCAAATATATTTTATTGATATCTAGTAAATGTTTTTATTAATGTTGGAGTTATGTAGATACCTACAGTGTTGTTAGGGTTCCGTACCCAACGGGTAAGAACGGAACCCTATTACTAAGACTTCGCTGTCCGTCCGTCCGTCCGTCCGTCTGTCACCAGGCTGTATCTCAAGAACCTAGCTAGCTAGAGAGTTGAAATTTTCTCAGATTATGTATTTCTGTTGCCGCTATAACAACAAATACTAAAAAACAGGATAAAAGAAATATTTAAGGGGGCTCCCATACTACAACAATTCTTTCAATACCACATACAAACTTATGGATGCACCTGGTTACGTACATGGAGTGTGAAAGTAACCGCACCAATAACTTTGTAAACAATATTTTGCTGTGTAAAATCCAAACTATTCACTCCACACCATCGCTTCCATTGAACGGTGGTACGGAACCCTTCGTGCGCGATTTAGACTCGAACTTGACCGGTTTTTTGGATTTGTATGCCTGCAATAATTGAAAACATATAAATTTTATTTGTAATACATTAAAATATATCTGTTATTTTTGTAGGTACATAATAAAATACAATACACGGTACACCGAATTACTCTTCACACTAAATAATAGAGCTTGTTTTTTCCTTTTTAGTGGTTATTTTATGCAATCGTTTTTTTTTAAACTAATGCTATGTAATTTCTATTTAAGTTTAAGGAAACACACCGGAGTGACGGTACACACCCTGTACATGACCCTTCGTTGCATTTCTGTGTGCTAATAGTGATTTTGTTAAACTTTTTACCTTTCCCTTGAAACTTAAACTGCAAGTTATAGGTATATTTGGAATCGCTATTGGAAACCCATTGGAAATTGTTACCCCACTCGGGGTTTGGTGTTTTTTTTTTGTCGAACTGACATTATGTCCTCTTAAACTGCCCTTTTGTTTCTGATTGTTTTTGATGTATCCAGTGTCAATCGCGCTGTCAAGACGAATCTAACGACAGCTCATATGTTAAAATCCTTCGAGCCGTTTCGGCTGTAGCAGGGAACATAGATATCTACATATATACCCATTACATACATATACTCGAAAAACATAGCCCTCCCTTCTGAAGGCAGTCGGGTAAAAATGGTAGCAGCAGGAGTGAATGCGAGTCACTTAAGGTGTTCCAAACCTTTTGCATTTTTTATTGTAATTCTATCGTAATGATACCGCATTTTTACATTATTAATAGCTGATGCCCGCAACTTCGTCTGCGTGGACTTTAGAAATTAAAAGATGGATTTGGGGGATAACAATACAGCAAGACAAAGTAGTGTTCGAAATTGAGACGCAGACAAGCGAATAACTGGACTAAGGTGGAGATAGGCCGGACGATTAGTTAGACAGGATGACGGAGGGTTGGCGTTGAACGGACGAAAATGATGAAGTCGACGGGATCTCACTGGATTATTTTTCTATTATTATTATGCTTGCTGATGAGTTTATTATTTCCATTAGCTAGCGCTTGGATATTTTACTGGCTAAAAGTGAATAAATTGGTTCACCTGTCGACATCCACCGACGCGGTAGCAATGAGACAGGAACACTGCCTCGCACTGATACTCCATTAGACCAGGCCGGGCATACAGCATCACCTGGAATGGCCAATAGGAATCACGAATTCGCTTTATTTTCACGATCATGTCGAAGAGTGATCGCGGGTTCAAACTCACCGAAAAAGTCAAAACATGTGGCTTGGCCGTTTCCCTACCGTCGCATGGGATGTGCGTAAGGAGAATAATTCATTCACTGTTCGTTACTTGTATATTTTATACAATAGTTCTTGTAGTAAAAATTAATGTTGTATCACTGGCCTCTAATGCACCGCACTCGCGATTTGACAACATTCTTAGCCCGATGTTCGGGTACACATTAGGCGTTTTGGACGCGCTTAATTACATCCCCTAATTTAAAGCTTGGGGGTGATTTACTAAAAATCCTGAAATAGGTGTTTTATTATTTATAACAAGGAGTGAGTCCCTTTATCAATTTTCAGACCTCCATCACAAAAATTTACGGAAGTCTCAAACAAACTGCCATCCCCTAGTTTAAAGGGTAAAAATTCCAAGTTTTAGTTTTTTTTGTTGCTTGTGTACTAATTAACGACATAAGCGTAGTAATATTATTCTTGTAATTATGTTCTAATATTCTGAAACCTGATGAGAGCCCTATCCCCTACTTTAAGGGGTTAGGATGTTATATTAAAGCCGGAAACACGTATTTTTTATTTGTAATATACTATAATAATATGTCTGTGTACTTGTATAATTTTCAGATCTCCAGCATGAAATTCTATTTGAATGGGAAAACGTATAAAAACTTCCATCCCCTAATTTAAAGGGGAGTGATTTAGTTAAAATCCTGAAATGTGTATTTCATTAGTTATAAAAAGGAGTCCCTATATATATATATATATATATATATATTTGTTGTTTGTGTACTAATACTAGCTTACATACCAAATTTCAGCTTTCTATGACTTGAGGACGTTCCCTAAGAATTTTGTTGATCATCAGTGTGACGAAATCGGGGTACTTTAGTAATCAATAAAATCTAAAGTATATGAGCTATGCTATCGCAACTTTCTATCTATATTAAGCCTGTTATATTACTGACATCATATCCCGCGAATTTTGTTTAAATGCTATAATCCAAACACTCGTCGTGAGGGTCCAAAAATCGACGAAGCGCTTCGAGAAAAGGTAGGCCTTCGCTCGTCTTCGCGCTTACCAACACTTTGACATCCATACCTGCTTATGGGCGTCAGACGACACTTTGCAAACATATCGCATGACATCGATCTCCTCTGAAGTCTTGATAACGCGCCTGCAATGGAATTTATGTTTATAGATCGATTGTAAACTCCAATCATCTGATATTACGATTACAAGTCTATCCATTGAAAAAATAATGATAGTGAAATCGATACTGTGACTAGCATTCTACTATTAGTTATTCTGTGATTATACTTAATGGAAAAAACAAAATGTAACAGAAAAGTGAGTACACCCTGGCAATTTATTTATTTATTTAATACAAACGTAATTATGTTGTTACTATCAGGATCCTTAACCCCTGAACTAAATTCTTCCACCTTTATTTTAGGAGTCAGGGCTCTTCCAATTTCAGGTCACTATATTATAGTGAAACCACTTTATCAACTTTAGTATGCCTCAATTACCTAAAGACGATAGCCGATAGAGTTGGGTAGGTTCAGTAGGAAATGAACTTTGCTGGGCCTGCCTACACATATGTTGAGGCCATATCAGAATTGATCATATCATGAAATGGCCAAACATGGTTGATTTAGAACTTTTATCGAATGAAGAAATATTTTATGGCAAAATACTGCGGTAGATTAGGTGAAGCCCAAGGGGGGGCGGGCGTAGCGAAGCCCCTGAATTGACCCGAATAGTCTTCGTGTTAGTTCGACATGTATATCACAAAAACGCCACGTAGTACTGAATAAAAATGCTTTTAAAAGACATGATTTGATGAAATGATCAATTCTATGATATGGCCTAGACACAAACTAAATTAGTATGTAAGCCCAGACCAGCAAATTCCGTTTATTACTGTAGCCCATTTAGAAATGGACCAGCTGAAATGTTATTCTTTCTGAGACAGACTACAAATGACTATAAAAACGAGCTGAAACTTTCTTTGTATTCAATAATTGTGTAAGTCATGAATGACTGCAATAGAATGGCTTTGACTAGAAAAGTCGTAATCGTAAAGCGAGTTTTGATTTATGTTCATTTATACATATTGGTATTGTTACTTACAGTTCAGCAATTATGGGGAACAATGTCTCGTTATCCACTTTGAATCTGTAATTGAGAAAGTCATGTAAGAGAAAGCTGACCTATTTTTAATTGGCTACAAATATATTTGTTACCAATAATAAGTTTTGACTATCAACTTTACTAAATGCTCATCAAAGAAGAATGGGCACTTTTGTATGATCTGCGTACCCAGCGTGTATTGTATACGGTTGAGCCATAAATCATTGGAAAGATAATAAATAACAATATTATTATTTTCTTGTATGTTGTTGTTGCCAACAACGAAACTCGTGCAAGAAAGTTTACAATTTTTTTAGTGCGGCTACTTTCATACTCTATGTAGGTAATCATGAGAGCATTAATAAGTTTGCTGTACTAAAAACGAAATCGGATTATTTATTTTGAGAATCATTTCACTTGTATTTATAATCAATCATCGTATCCTTACCGCTGCCTATACTAACAACTGATGCCTAGAGTTTAATATAGTAATTAAAGTAAATACGCGAAAACCACTAAATATTATTTGCTGAATATCAGATAATCTAATTTAAAGAAATAGTTAATCGTGCAAGAGTTTCGGTTGTTGGTGCCATACAATAAAATAATGCTATTGTTAGTTTATGACCTTTCCAATGATATAGGACACAACTACGTACACCATGGGTACAAATTGTCCAATCTCCTTTAGTGCTCTCATTTAGTTTCGCAGAACCGTATCGGTTGCTATGGGCTATATCTAGGTACTAGTATAATATTATAGTATCTGTGCAGTCGGTCATTTGGCGGTCATTTTCTGTCCGAATATTAAAATTTCGTTTATTAGGTCACAACTTTATAGCACAACCTGGAGCCGAAGCGAAGCGAAGCGGAGTGGAGCGAGGCGACCCCATGTAGGAGTAAAATTGGGAGTAAAATTTTGGTGGAACTTGAGTAAATGTTATGACCATTTAGTTAATTTGGGATACAAATGTTTTTTTAGTCAATTTGATAAACAGTTGACCAATAAGCCTTTTTAAATTAGCGTGCAACAATAATCTGACAAATTTTCCTAAAAATGTAGCAGTATTAATACGAGTATTATTGAGCCATAGTCCACCATTCTGGCGCAATGCGTAGTGGCCAATCCATCTGCCCGCTATTAGGGCCACTGACACAGCTTTAACAGCTGGTTTATCGAATCCCGTTATGAGGCATTACGGGTTTGAAGTGAGGGCGACTAGCTAGAAGGACTTGGCTAGAGTACAACATATGGAGTAGTGAACGTTTACTCGAGTGGCACTGAGTAGCGATAGTAGTCGGGACTACAGCTTAACGGGACATCCGAAACACGGAAGCGCCGAAACAGATGCCACATAGAAAGGGACACCCATCCAGTACCCGCAATGTTGCTGGAACGTTTTTGGTGTGAATATACGGACGCTTCAATAAAAAAAACCTACATTGTATTGTAGAATATGCTGGATCTCTGGCTAACACAAGTTAGAGAGTACGATTCTAGTGTTTAATTATATAATTGGTAGTGTTAACTATGCCTTATTATACCGCATGGGTAAGGGCGAGTCGCTGTATTAGTTTGTTTTGTTAATGTTACCGCCTGCGACACACTCGTCGAGTTGCACGGCAAGGAAGCGACGCAGAGACGTAGTGTGGCAACGTTACTAGACATGGCGCGGGTCATGCACCTCGTCATGCCCACGCGTTTTTTTGGCGCGAATCAAAGGACCGGCAATGGACATTTTTAATCTAAGAATTCTAACGGTAATATCGTACTGAAATGATACAGCTATGCGCGTTGCGTAGCGATAGCTCACACATTCACACACACACACACACACAACCGGTCAGTGAGGATCCCCCGCACTTTTTCTATCCCCCAGTCACAGATCACCCCCAATAGATACCGTATACAAGGCAAGCGACGCGCACCACGCATTAGCTCAATAGGTATTATACGAAACAAAGCTTGAATGCGCTTCTTCAGTCGCGACCAAGTGTCAGACCTGTGCGTAAAAAATATTTTCCGAAAAAAACAAACATTTTAATGCCGTTTTGTAGTGTTTGTGTGGGAAGTCTACCAAGACTTAAACTTCCAAAGAGATGGTATAACATTCCACTGGTAAGTAAAATCCTCAAAAAATAATTTTATTTTGCCAGTGAAGCAAAGTTCAAGATACAACGGTTCATAATATTCAATAATTAATAGAACTTGCACTACCCGTTGATGTCTTTTGAAAATGTCTCTTTCTCACCTGCGGTGATGAGAATTACTTGTCTTTTTTTAGCAAAGTCATGCGATATCACTAGTGTTGTGTAGTGTTTCGCGCTCAAGTTATTATCGATCTTTTTATATAAATGATGTTGGGATTTCGCCAAGTAAATTATCTTAGTTTGAAAGTGCTAGATTAATGCGAAATAATTGTATTCGTTTGTTTTATTAATACCTTTATGGCGCAGCGATTGTGGCTCTGCCTACCATGCGGTACTCAGAACTCATATTAGGTAAGTTGAGAATAGCTACTAATATGTATCTTTGTACCCTCAAAATATTATCTACACAGTTATTTTAAGTGTGTTTTTGATATAATTATGTAAATAAATTGCTGAATAAAAACTTTTTTTTACTTTCTAGCATATAATTTATTTGATTTTTTTAACATAACTTATACTATTATATATAAATATAATGTTAAATCTGTGACTTTAATTGTGGTTCAGAAAATTGTAGGTCTTATGTCGGGATTGATTCAATGTCGATAATTTCGATGTCGCATCACTAGATCTTCGGTGCTTTCTAGCGCGACCTTGAATTAGCCAATCACACGCCCGCTTGTTTGTTCCCCGCACACCCTTCCTTCCTCCGAATTCGGTGAGTTCGGTCCAGTGCAAATGTCACATCATGCGGTATCTATTGGGAGTGATCTGTGCCCCCAGTGTACAATTAACGTCAACGCCAACAACCCATTGGTGCGAATGTGTCGCTGTTTCAACGAAATGGCTTCTTCCAATCATGACGGCGACGAGCCTGACATCTATCACGATTCTCTACCACGCTTTAAATATAAAAAAATATCAAATTGTAGTAATAATATGTTAAAAGTACAAATAAGACTGTTTCACTTGCTTCACTGTGGCTCATATGTGCCTACTTATTTTAACACTATAATTAGTCACCTGATTTTATAATTGTATTTAATTTTTTATTCCTTTTTTTGTGTGTTGTCATGCTGTATATACACATATCTTTGGCGCTGCAGACGGAAATGTGTGGTTTAATTTATGTGTTGTAATGTATGCCTGTACTGCTGTTTTGTGTATTAATAAATAAATAAACATTGTGGACAGAATTAAACGTTACTCTGTATTTACCTTTGTCCCTCACTTTCCTACGGTATTCCCGTCCACGAGGCTACTATCAAACCAGCCGATAACGACCATATCGTCGTCGCGATAGGGCAGAGTGTGGACAGAGAGGGCAACATCGCGGCAGAGCGACGAGCAGCGCGAGGATGGGAGTGTGGGAGTGGCATTATACTCACTCATCTCTACCCTCGAAAACGGCTTCTTTAGCGGTCAGTCCACTGTCGGTGTTTGGTCCACTCTGTAACATAAAACATTTGATCAAACGTTGTGTTAGACAGAACACACAACATAGCGTCACTCCTTTTCTCATACGGGGTGGCATACGTTTAGCCAGTTATTTAATAGATACTCCATTTTGCGTGACAGGGGGCTAGCCAATAGCCGCAGCTACGGAGATGAAACGGTTTCCTCACGATGTTTTCCGTCACCGTTAGAACATCCCATGTAAAGACTACAAGATAAATGATTGATCTCATTGGTACGTAGTCAGCACCGGATTCGAAGCCGCATCTCCGGCGTGAGAAGCGAATGTGATACTACTAGGACTTGGAGCTCTTTTTTTCATTATAAACAAAATAATATCATAATAGAACTTTAATTTAAATTTAAGGCCCAAGCGTTGGGCCTATCAAATCTTGAAATTAAGTTTGGTTTTGAAATATAATATTTGGAATGTTATTCTTATCAATAATGTACTATTGCAGCTGACCCATCAAGCTACGCTTCTATCGACAGAAGTTTGAACTGAACCAGAGATTTTTGGATTTTTTCGGCTGTTCCATCAGACAGTTCTTTAACGAATATTAAAAAAAAAAGTTTTTCCAAATCTGTCCAGCCGTTTGCGAGTTGTACCGTTACCAACACATTTAGCTATCCATGTTTATTATAGATGGTGTAGAGTCTACGGGAGGTTCCAATGATTGTTCTTGTTGTCTAGGTGTGCTGCTGCAACTTACCAAAGTTAGTAGAGTATCTGGTGACAAACTTTTCAGGACATCTTGGAGCTAAAATATAAAAATATATTTATTAAATAAAGGAAACATACCACAAATGGGAATTTAATTCAATTTATTAATTACAAATGTAAAAATTGGTGGGCCTTGAGTCCGCGCCACTACTCAAGTCGGATAGCCGCGGCGCCACCGTCGTCGTCTTACCAGTGAGACTTGCCATTGAGATTAGCGTATTTAGTTCCACTTTCCGTCGCAGGGCATGAATGCTGGCGCGTACTCTATTTATAATTTTTACCAATTGGTAATCTGACTATCGAAATAATTTTAATATTTAATATAATATATATTATATATTTATCACATATTATTAATTTAGTCACTGCGCGCCATAATTATATACATAATTTAAGAAACAGTTAAAATCGATTTGCACTATAAATATCTAGGTACAATACTATTATTGTTTCTTTATTCGGCACAGATCAGAAGAGCATATACATTGCTGCATATTCATCACAATACTATTTACCTTATAGAAGAAAAAAAGTAATGTATCGAAGTCACATTTTGTACAGTAGACCTATAAATTACATAGATGTGCTCCCACAATCACTTCGACTCTGTCACATTGATTGACAAAAGGCAATTTATTAATAATTTCCAAAATATAACTATTTCAACGCCAAATATAAATATATCTACTTTCTTGATTTTAATTTAACTCAACTGTCAAAGACTCAAAGTCAAAACCCGTGAATGAATGAAACTCTTTGCTTTACTTGCTTACTCTGTGTCAAAACCCAACAAACACCATCTCATAAACCATAGTTTAAATCTGTTACCATTTGTCTTGTTCATATATTGTGACTAATATCTACGAGTTTATTATGTCTAGGTTAAAAACTAAAATTTCAGCTACTGAAACCGAGAAGTTTCGAGCGGAAAAGATAAAATAATCGTACAGTACCTTAACATTTACTTTACTACAAATAAAACAGTGAACAGTTCAGAACTGCGATACCATGACAAAGGATTTTCCTAGTGTGGTATCCAGGGACACATCAATTTAGAATGTAAAACTATTATTAACTTTCCTTGTACCTACTCCTAAGTGTAACATTTTTACTAATTAAATATTTTTCTTTCATTGTGACTGTTTTTAGTGAATAAATAAACTGAATATCAGTTTGTGAATATCTGTATAAATAATGTTCCTAACTCACCTCATCAACATAATGCACCTCATCAACTCCATACAGTTTCCTGAACTCATTGCAAGAGAGAAGCTTCCCCATCCACACCTCATACTCGTCAGGGAGCCGCGGCACAAACAGGTGAGACTTCCTCGTAGATACGTCCAGAGCAAAATAGCAGCCGGGCTCTCTCACTCCACAGATCCAGGTGAAATAGGCTTCCTGGAACGGAATATGCAGTAATAATAAAATGCTATTCGACTGACTGACATGCAAATATGCAATACAGTATAGACACAGTATTAAAATATTAATATTGTAATACTGGAGCATAGACCAGTGGACTAGTGGTGATAATAATTTACTTAATTTCAGTTCATTGTCTCAGATAAAGGCTTTATTGTAGATATAGACAAGAACTCCATGGTTTAATGGGTTTCACGCTTGCTTCTCACGCAGATTCGAATCCTGACCATGTACCAATGAGATTAATTTATCTTAAGTACATTATTGGACGTATGTGTTCGGATGACATGCAAGCTGTAGGTCCCGGGTACTATCGCTACGTGGTAGTGGTCGTCAGCCCCTCCACCAACCCGCATTGAGCCAGCGTGAATGGGCTACATTTATTTTATTTATTTATAGGCTTTGCGATCATAAAGTAATGATATTAATGCATGTAATACATTCAGATTACACTTGGACCATTCACTAAATTGAGTTTTTAGAGTTCCGTAGAGAAACAATGAACCCTTATAGTTTCGTCATGTCTGTCTGTCCATCTGTATGTCACAGCAACTTTATTCCAAAACTATTAGGACTACACAGTTGAAACTTGGTTTGTTGATGTATTCTGTGAACCGCTTTACGATTTTTATACTAAAAACATACATGGAACTGAAACCAATATTTTATTTTCATCAAACCTATATGTGTGGGATGTCTAACACACAACCAACACATGTTTGTGTGTAGGTGCGTGTGTGTATGTGTGTATGTATGTATGTATGGCTGTTTTCCGTTGTCAGCTCTAGCCTAAACCACTGAACCAAATTGGATGAAATGTTGTATTGGGGGTTATTTTGTAAATATCTAGGACTTTCTTATTTTTTTGGATAACTTGATTATTTAAGGTACCTGTCATAGAAATGAAATACATTTATTGAGTTTATTCAAAAAAAGGACTAACGATTTTTTTTAAATCTTATCGTCATAGTCTGTCTTAGCATCATCTATTATAATATGTCATACTCGGTTATTACCGCAAAACTCTAAAAATGGCAGCTCCCATACAATATGCATACAGTGCCATATATCCCGTACATTAGGCGGCGGGTGGAATAAGCTCATAGTGCGGGGCATGGTTAAAGTAGAAAGGAGTTGTTTTGTATGGTGGAGTGGTTGTTAGGGACATCATTCTGAACAACTTTTAGTATGGGGCTGACAACAACTTTATTTTCAACTACACCATAAAACTAAGGTAGGTAAGGATAGCCCAAAATGTACTGAGATAAGAAAAATGAAGTTGCTCTGATCAGTGATCACGTCGGTTCCATAGTAAAATTTGTTCAGAATGATGTGTCCAAGAACCACCTTTCGGCTTGTAAATTTATCTTAGAACTTCTTAAAATGTCTCCTAAACTCCTGCACGAATATCCACAAACTATAATTTAAATAACAACACCGGAAGCATCATGCGAGAAAGTTAGTACAGGGTCGCCTGCACAATTTATTTCTTTAGTACCTAGTAATTGAATAACTCAAAAGTTTATTTATATGTACTTTTTCACCCAAATTTCGCTTCTTTGCTGGCCGGAGAAAAAAAATGACATAATAATTAAGGCTAATTTTATGTTGTTTCGCCTCAAATGCCCACAATAGAGTCTTCAGTACTCTAGATGACGTCTGTCATAAATGTTCCGTTTTAGGGTTTACCGAAGTTTTTTGTGTTACAGAAAACTGGTTAAAGCAAAATATGATGTCTTTTAAAATAAATAATTACAAAATTGTCAGTTGTTACACTAGAAGGACTGCTGATAGAGGTGGTTCTTCAATCTTAGTAAAAAAATATATTAAGGTGAAATAACGGAAAGATATTCTTGCACTTACTGTTGAAGGACAAATAGAGGTATCCTGTGTTGAGTTAGATACTCATTTTATTGTTTGTGTATACAGGCCTCAGAGGGTTGAAAAAGGTCATGGCAATTTCGAAATATTTGAAAAAATTATGGAGGAAGCCCTCACTAAACTATGTAATAACAGAAAAAAGTTAATTATTTGTGGCGATCTTAATGTAGATTTGCTTGTAGGAACAACAATGAAACAACGATTAATAACTGCATTGAAATCGTTTAATTTATGTCATGTATTTTTAGAGCCGACTAGATTCACGAGCATTCACAAGTAAAAGTGTAAATTACTGCTTACCTTCCGATCACAGTGGTCAAACAGTTTCATTGCCAATTGCTATTAAGGATAAGACTGGTCCATCATTTTATAGGCCTATTACATCCCATAGACCAAGGACATATACGAAAAACTTAGATATAAATTTGCCAGTACCGGATTTTAATGAACAGAACCCAAACAAAATCTACTCAGACTTCTTCAACATTATTCAGACAGAATTTAATAAAGTTTTTAAATTAAAGAAAGTCAGTGACTACAACGGTAAATCTAAATTTAATGACTGGGCAACGTTTGGAATTCGTAAAAGTAGAGTTATCTTGTATGACCTTTATGAATAAAAAACCTATATTTGATCGAAAATTTCATGAATATGTTAAAAAATATTTCAAAACATTCAAAATTGTAGAACTGCAAAAACTTTACACAATAATAGAAAAATTCAAAATTAAAATAATTGAATGAAAACAGTTTGGTAAATAATAAACCGTGAAACTGGCAAAGGGACAATGATTTCTGCCTAAAGATAGGTGATGATATTGTTAAATCCAGCGCTGATGTTGCTCCAGCTTTTGAAACATTCTTCACCAATGTACCCTTACTCACAACAGATCGTCTAAATTCATCTCCATATGAAGCAGACTTTATTAAAAAAAATAACACTAGCGTCAGTAAGGTATATTTAAAATTTCATCATGTATATCCCCAGGACATTTTCAAAACGTTTAGATTACTTAACTTAAAAAATCCGGAAGACCTGTGGGGTATATCAGTCAAAGTCATTGGTTCAGTAATTCTAGATATAGCCCCACACTTAGCTTATATATTCAATAAATGTGTTGACGATTGGGCTTTCCCAGACCTCATGAAACACAGTAAACTGATACCTCTGTTCAAGTTGGGAGATAAGGGTGATCCTTCAAATTTCAGACCGATATCTGTTCTTCCAACACGAAGTAAAATATTTGAAAAGATTATACTCAATCAAATGCTCCCACACTTCAACCGTACAAAACAACTCCACGCCAAACATTACGGTTTCACTAGGGGTAAATCGACTACGGATCTCATATTTATTCTGCATGGGAGGCCGCACAGGATGCTATCGGAGTTTTTTGCGACCTGTCGAAAGCGTTTGATTGTGTTGATCATAATACGCTATTAATTAAATGAAATAATTACGGAGTTAGAAATAAAACGTTGGTTCTACTAAGATCATACCTAAGCAATAGAATTCAAAAGGTAACGGCGTTAAATCTGATGGATCGGGTGTTAAAATTGGCGTTGCACAAGGTTCCATATTAGGCCCTTTCTTATTCCTGGTATATATTAACGATCTGCCTTTCATGGTGGAGAAATTAACTGACATAGTGTTGTTTGCTGATGATACTTCAATGGTCTTCAAAATTGAAAGACAAAAAGGAGATTTTGATGATGTTAATGGTGTATTGTCTTTAACCTTGAATTGGTTCACAGTTAATAATTTATTGTTAAACGCTGCTAAAACCAAGTGTATCAAATTCTCACTTCCAAATGTCAGGCAAGTTGAGACCAGTTTAGTGTTAGACAACAGCACGTTAGAATTAGTAAATGTTACCGAAGTTTCTTGGAATAACCATTGGTAGCAAATTGCAGTGGGGACCCCACATAGATAAATTGGCTGGTAAATTAAGTTCTGCGGCTTACGCTGTTAGGAACATCAGCAAAGCACGGATGTGGCTACATCTAGGCCAGTATATCTTAGTTACTTTCATAGTGTGATGTCCTAGGTATCTTGTTGTGGGGGAAAGCAGCAGAAATTCAAACTATTTTTGTTTTACAGAAAAGAGCTATTCGAGCAATTTATAATTCAAAACGAACAGACTCCTTAAGAGAGCTTTTTAAAAAAATTGACATACTAACAGTAGCTAGTCAATTTGTTTTCGAAAATATAATGTATGTACGCAAGGAACTTACAACATTTTCGAAACTTAGCGATAGCTGTAATGTTAACCTAAGAAATAATCACAGACTATGTGCGCCCCCATTTAGACTCGTGAAGGTAAGCAATTCTTTCAAGGGTCAGTGCATTATCTACTATAATAAGATATCTCTGGTCATTTTGAAATTGCCATTTAAGCAATTAAAAAAGCATGTTAAAGCGATTTGGTCGAAAAAGGGATATTACTTTTTTCAAGATTACTTAAATGACAGGACTGTATATGGTTAATCTGGCTCAACACAGACCTTGCTGTTAGTAATTTTGTAATTATTTATTCCTGCTTATTAATCATAACAATTATTTTTTTCATATTTGTATTAGTCAAGCACAACCTATTTTTAAAAGAGATCTAAAAATCAATCTGTGGGAGTTTCTACGCCCTTCTACTACCACAGTGGTCCTATGTAAAGAAGAGGCAAACAATGACGTTTGCTAAGTATATGTAAATATCTACAGTAATAAAGTACTTTGACTTTGACTTTGAAAAAAGTTTTATGTCCTATGGTATCTTGTTGTGGGGGAAAGCAGTAGATATTCAAACTATTTTTATTTTACAGAAAAGAGCTATCCGAGCAATTTTTTATTTAAAACGAACAGACTTTCATATTCATAATTCTTTATTGCACACACACATATTAAATTTTAAAGGTTACATTAGGACAAATCATATACATAGGCGAGCTTATCTCTAAAAAGAGATTTCTTCCAGCAAACCAAGGCATGAAATGGAAATGTATCATGAAAGGGTAGGACTTCTTAAGAGAGCTTTTTAAAGAAATTGGCTTACTAACTGTAGCTAGTCAGTTTATTTTCGACAATATAATGTATGTACGCAAGAACCTAACAACATTTTCCAAACTTAGCGATAGCTGTAATGTTAACCTAAGAAATAATCACCGACTAGTTGCGCCCCGGTGTATACTCGCGAAGGTTAGCAATTCTTTCGAGGGTCAGTGCATTCTCTGTTACAATAAGACACCCCTGGAGATTTTGAATTTGCCATTTGATCCATTTAAAAAGCATGTTAAAGCGACTTCGAAGAAAAAGGGATATTACAATGTTCAAGATTACTTAAATGATGGGATTGTATGGGGTTAATCTAGCTTAACACAGACCTTGTTGTTTATCATTTTGTAATTATTTATTATTATTAATCATAATAATAAAAAAAAATATATTTGTAGTAGTTAAGCACAACCAATTTTTAAAAGAGATCTAAAAACCAATATGTGGGAGTTTCTACGCCCTTCTCTCCCACAGTGGTCCAATGTAGAGAAGAGGCGGTCAGAGTGTCGATAAGGGGGCGGTAGCCCCCACTATTAAAATATTCAAAAATTATCACTTTTTGAGGCCGCCATACGTTAGCGTTAGGGTGTAGAAAAGGGGGCGGGCCCAAAAAAAAATTTATTTTTTTCGTGAAAAAAGAAAAATTTCGACTCGTCATCCAGCGACTTAAAAAAATTTCGTAATAATTTTTTTTTTTACTGTTTCTTTTTACTTTGGAATCGTGTAGTGCTGCTCTTTGCCATCATTTTTGGTCATATACATTTTCCTCGTGCACCTCACCGATTTCGAGATATGCGTCATAACTATTAGTGTCCGACCGAACGTTCGGGTTCGGGTTCGGGTTCGGCAAGGTTCGGCAGAAAAATGCAGGTTCGGCGCAAGGTTCGGGTTCGGCCATTTAGCGGCAGAACCGTTCGGCACCGCCAAACCTTTGTATTTGCTTGAGTTTTCGTGCGGAATTCGTATGATTTTCTCACTAGATGGCGCTGTATGTATCCTGCCTCGCGGTATCGTTGTGTATTTCCGATTTGATGACCTTTGAAAAGAAAGTGTAGTATGCATCTTTCACTGAAGCTGTTCCGCTAGTCATGGTAAGTGTTTGTTTTACTCTTCTGTTCTTGATCTATTAATGTATTTTTGTGTTGTGTGTGTGTGTGCCACCGCTCCCCGAGTGGTGGATGCCACCGCTCCCCGGGTGGTGGGTGCCACCGCTCTCCGGGTGGTGGGTGCCACCCCTCCCGGGTGGGGGGGACTTTTTTTGCGGGCCACATAGCGGGCGTCTACGAGCCACCATCCGCCGCGTGCGGAATGCGGGTTTTTGTCGCGTAGGGCGAACGGAAATATTGTGCGATACATTTTTTTTTTATACGATTTTACCTAGTTCCACTTATGTTTTTTTTTGTGCATAAAAAATCAAAAATCTTGCAAGTTGAATATTACCGGAAAGGCTTTTTCCCGTTTCCGATTTAGCTGAAATTTTAGAAGGATACTGATATTTGTTGACTTTGAGCTGTTCTGATGATGGAAACGGAAGGTGACAAGGGGACTTCTGTAACCAAACGACGTAACCACATCGAGTTTGGGCTCGTTTGATTCGTCTTGACAATTTATTTGACTTTGAGTGATGTCACGGGTCTGATGATGGAGTCGAAAGGTGGCCTTGGGAACTCCATAATAAAAACTAAAAGACGAATTCATGTCGAATTCTGGCTCATTCTATTATTCTTCACTTCTTCACTTTGGGCTCGGATGAGCTAATTTATTCACTTACTTTTATTTTAATAAATTCACTTACTTTTATTTCACTTATTTTTGTTTTAACTTAAGTATAATTTTTTTCAGATGAAAGCTTTAAAATGCCAAACAAACAACAGAATCCGGTTTGGCAATACTTTGCAAAATGCACAACCGATCCATCGAAAGCTGTCTGCAATATTTGCAAAAAATCGCTATCATTGGGTAGCCACGAACGTAGGAAGCAAACAATACACTGCATTAAACGGCACTTAGCAAATTGTCATGGCGAGGAACACAGGCAGTTATTGAAACGACAGTCAGAAGTAGACGATTCGAAAAATGAAGCCAAACTGAAACGAACCAATGCTGCAATCTCATTGGAAGTATTGAGAACTGATAAACCGAATCTTGTCCAGGCCACGATCCCTAGTTTGGCCTCTAAACCTCAACACGTTCAATGGCCTGATGACCATGAAATTACAAAAAGGATTGACAAAGCAGTAATGGATCTTATAATTGTGGACATGCTCCCTTATGCTTTGGTGGAAGGTGAAGCTTTCCAGCGGCTCAATTTCAACGACCCTCAAGCAGTTCACAAATACCGGCTGAAGTCTGAAAAATATTTTAGAACATCACTGATGCCGCAGACATACGAGAAAATGAAAGCCAAAGTGAAGTCTTTAATCGCAAAAGCTGAGTGGGTGAGTGCTACCACCGACATTTGGACCAATGCATGTAAATCATGTTCTCTTCTCAGCTTTACAGTACATTTCATTGTAAATCATCAACGCTTAAAAGTTATATTGGGGGCATGCGTCCTAGAACAAGATCACACTAGTGAATATATTGAGCAAAAATTTACGGAGATGGTAAATGAGTGGAACTTGAGCGGCAAGATGTTTCTGGTGCTACGCGATAACGCAGCAAATATGATTTGCGCCATGCGTGGTCACTATGATTCTGTAGGGTGTGTGGCACACACACTCCAGTTAGTGGTAAAAAATCACTCTTTGCTGCCGAAGCCACCAAAGATGTGTTGAAAAGATGCAGAAAGATCGTAGGCCACTTCCACCATAGTGAGCCAGCAACCAGGAAATTGACAGAATGTCAAAAACAATGCGGACTGCCAGAACATACTCTGGTGCAAGATGTTGAAGTTAGATGGAATAGTACGCACTTGATGTTACAAAGGCTTTTAGAGCAGAAGAATGCAGTCAACTTGTACAGCGTTGAATATGGCAAGATTGATACTCTGCTGTCTAATGAGTGGGATATTATAAAGAACCTGACAGCCGTTTTGAAATTCTTCTATGAGGCCACACTTGATTTATCATTTGGTGATGCATGCATATCAATAGTCATACCTTTGATATCATTATTACACCGCAAACTGCAAGTTAGAAGTGACAACGAAAATGAGATGATGACAATTATGAAAAACTCGCTGCGTGAGAATTTGGACACCAAGTTTTCTTTTTTAAAAAGCCACCCTTCGTTGAGGGCTGCCACAATACTGGACCCGAGATTTAAATCGAAGTATCTCAATTCTGATGAAGTGGATGTTGCAATCACAGAGATAATAAGTTTTTTGACAGAAAGTAACCCAGTATCCAGTGGCATGCAGAATGCTCCATCCGTATCTACAGATCAGATCTCCCTTGACACCAATATACCGCAAGAAAAGGAAAGCCTGTGGGATACACATGATGATAATACTTCTAATCCAACGGAGAGAGCTGGAACTGAAGATCACAGATTGGTTTTGAAAGAACGGATTCAAGCATATCTCTCTGAGCCACTGCTGCAACGAAATGCTGACATATATAGTTACTGGAATTGCTCTCCTTATCCCATGCTGAGAAAAGCTGTGTTAAAGTATCTTTCTGCGCCGCCTACCAGTGTCCCGAGCGAGCAGCTGTTTTATTATCAAATTTATGCAGATCGTCGGAGTAACTTGCTTGGTGAAAATGCTGAAAAACTGCTTTTCTTAGCGTATAATAAAGACTCTTTAACTACGAATACTGAAAATAAAGTCATTCATTTTAGTGTAAGATTAACGACTGACTGAAGACTGCTTTATCGAAATGATGATTTACTACTTGAGACTGATTAAATAGTACGTATAATGATAAATACATACAAATGAAAAATCTAAGTAATGTGAACAAAATAAAAATAAAGCTACTTACTTTAATTGTTGATTTTTAAAAGTTTACTTATAGAAGTAACGTGTTGTTATTGTTTTTAGGATATTGATTATAAATAAAGGTAATTTTTTCTAAGCTTTAATGACTGTTTATTTAATTTAATTGAAGACATGTTCTCACCTAATTTTATATTACAACTAAAAAAAGATTCTGACTCATTATAAAAATGTTTTATATGGTTGAAAAAGGTTCGGGTTCGGGTTCGGGTTCGGCCGAACCTTACACCAGTGCCGAACGTTCGGGTTCGGGTTCGGGTTCGGTTGAAAACACAGGTTCGGTCGGACACTAATAACTATGTTTGTCATATCGATATCTCTATAAATAATGGTCCCAGGGAAAACATGCGTATGACATAAAATGATGGCCGTAAGGCACCCTAAACGATGCGCAAGTGAAAATATCAAAATTCAAAAAAAAAGTGTTTTGCCCCCTTATCTACAATACCACGGAAGAGGCAAAAAATGATGTTTGCTAAGTATATGTAAATATCTACCTACAGTAATAAAGAACTTTGACTTTAACTCTATGTGGAAAGTGCGTCAGAGATATTCCTATCATTTTTGTTTATATTAAAAAGGAAAGAGATAGAAAAAAACATGCATCCATATACATATTGATGACTAAAGACAGCCACGCACAAGCCCTCACCACTGATGTGAATGTATAGATGAATTTTCCTAATATTTCTATACTTTTTTTTTACTAGTAGTATAATTTTCTTCACACTTTAATTTCTTTTGTTTCTTTTTTCCAGACATATATCTTCCTATGCATTTATTTACTCAATTCATACTTTACATATACATATGTTTTACTGATATAATAATTTTCCAGGTGCTTGATTCCTCATTTACTTTATGCTTGATTTAACTTCCATTTTGCGTGACAGGGGTCTAGCCCGTCACCTCAGCTATAGGAATATGAAGGATTCCTCACAATGTTTTCCATCACCATTAGAACATCCACATAGTGTATGTACTGTAATGGACTAGCATTAAACAGTAGCATATTATTTATAAAATAAATTAAGAAGGCTGGCTGGGGATTTGATCCTCGATGCCTTACTTGTTTTGTGACATAAATATCTCCTTAGCTGCGGCAATGGGTTAGCCCCCTGTCATGCATATTGGAGTAGTGAAAACTGGATAAACAGGGGTACATCTGTGCCTCGCCACCCCGTATGGGAAAAGGTGTAACATGTATGGATGTAAGAGAAACCAAGCATATATGAGGAAATAAACACCTGGAAAATTATTATAAAGGTAAAACATATGTATATGAAAAATAAGGATTAAGACAATTAAATGCATAGGAAAATATATGTCTGGCAAAAAGAAATTGTAGAAATTAAAGCGTGTAGAAAATTATACTAGTAAAAAAAAAGTGATGCAAATGGAGGAAAAAATATAAGGTAAATATTATTTCGGAAAATCGATCTATACACTCACTGAAGTGACCAAATTGTGGTGGATCCGATGCACCGACAAGGATGTTTTTGTGCTACCATAGACAACAATCCTTCTCGGTGTGTTTTTGAGGGCTGGTCCGCACACATCCTCAAAATCATGCATCTCGGAATGCTCGTATTACTCTTGTCATAGAAAATCAGATAGATCTGTAGTCACTAGTCAGTACTTTGAATTTAGAGAGCCACTCTGGTTGGGTGAGACCAGACTTATTGTCTAGAATAATAACTCAACATATAAATCTACTTACTTGCCTGAACACGTATTGCACATCGGTATCGTAGTGGTTTATATCATCACCTCCTTGCAACACAACAACTTGCCCTTTTTGCAGCTGGTCAGTTAACCTTTGACGATTTTTGGCAAACAACGACAAAGGTACTTCTAGAGTGCCAGGACCCATGGACCAAGTGTTCGGGGCCATTTTCCGCGATAGACTGCGGTGCCTTCGAAGTTCGAATCGAACGAACTTATCTGTAAATGTAATTGCCGGCGATAAAAGGAGTGATGATGATGATTGATTGTTGTATTGTGATTGCGTGACGTGGTTTTGTACAGTAAAGTAACTATAACTAGGTACCTACGATATCGCTGGTGTTAGATAATGTGCGTTTAATGACACGATTATCATTATCTAAACAGTCACGAAAGAAAATCCGAGAATCAGAAAAAAAGAAAACAAAGCAAATGCAAGGTTGATGCAAGAACTTGTTTTGGTTGGACTTCTCTGTCGCGTTCCGAGTCACGTCAACAAAACCACATCGCTCACGTGACGTCACGACCATCATGCCTGTTGCGAGTGGGAATTGACTACCATCATTGATATCCATTCGTAACGCTTTGAATGCGACGGCAGACGTTGACACTGACAAATGACACTATTATAACCCAACTTTTGTTAGTTATTGACATTTAGAGTCGTAGTAGTTATATTAGCTTTGTTTTGGGTGAAAAAGTGAGGACAAAAACAATTATGGAGCGCCTGGAGTCGCTGCTGGTTGCTGTTCTAATTTGATTTTCAGCTGTCAGCGTGACATCTGTCACTTTTGATGGCTCGCTCACAGTGCTGACGCTCAGAAGCATGGGCGATGATAGTACAGGGTGTCTGGTGGCAGATTTATACATTAATTAAAACACGAATATCTCAAAAAGTAATAAACGGTGCGGGGGGAGGGTAGTGTCACTAGAATCACTGATCGTGCGGATTTCACAGTCACGATGCCGCAGTGGTCGGGTGAGCATCGCGCGTTCGCTATCGAAGCATTTTTTAAGAGTCACGATTCTTACGTACTCGCTCGCCGACAGTTTTGTTCACACATCAATATTCGACGGATAAGTGATGGGCCGAGTGTGAATTTAATTCGATCGTGGGTGGAGGGGTTCCGCGCAACTGCTTCGGCTATGAACACACCACGGCCAGGGCCTAGCCGATCGTCAAGGACCCCCGAAAACATTGAACTGGTGGAACGGAGTTTACGTGAAAATGCACGACTTTCGATACGGTAAAGGGCAGCATCACTGGGACTTCCAAGAGCGATTGTTCATGAAATTTTGAAAAAGGATATGAAGTTCCATCCTTTTAAAATTCAAATCATTCAAGAATTGAAAGAAAATGACTTTAGGTCACGCAATTTTTTTTGTGAAACCATGTTGGAGCGTTATCGCACTACGAATTCCATTTTTTGGAGCGACGAGGCTCATTTCCATTTAAACGGACACGTTAACAAGCAAAACTGCGGTTACTGGGCTCCAAGAAGTCGCAATCCTCGACTGAAGCACCAAAAACCATTACATTGCCCAAGGGTAACTGTTTGGTGCGCGTTATTCACGAGTGGGATAATTGGACCATTTTTTTTTTGAAAATGCACGGGGCCAAGCGACGAATGTCAATGGTGAGAATTATCGACAAATGATTACGAATTTCTTTTTGCCGAACCTGCGAGCTCATCCATCATTCTCATCACACACCTGGTTCCAACAGGATGGTGCGACCGCACACACGGCCACGGCGTCGATGGATTTGCTGCGAGAAAATTTCCCTCAAAAACTGATAAGTCGCTTTGAGGACATCCCGTAGCCACCGAGGTCACCCGACCTAACCCCCATGGATTTTTTTTTGTGGGGCTACCTCAAAGAGAGAGTTTACACCAACAATCCGCGATCTGTTGTGAACTTGAAAGAAAACATATGGCGAGAAATCAGCTCAATTGAACCGAGCCTACTGCAGCGTGTGGCGCGGAATACGAGGCTCCGTTTTGAGCGGTGTGTGCAACAGGATGGGAGACATTTGGATGACTTAATCTTCAAATAATGAAATCCACATGTGTACTCTATCTTTTAATACTTTTATTAAAATTATATGTCGTACAGTTATTTTTTTATTTAATTTAGAAAACATAAATCTGCCACCAGACACCCTGTACAACATGGCGGCGTTAATGATGTCATTCATGAATCATGACGTCATGTCAACCATTCTGAGCTATTGTTGTTACGCTAAAACTTATTCGGAACGACGTCGTAGACGCTATTAATCGATTATGGTGCGATTCGGAACGCACTGGCATCGTCTGTCCTGTCATGTCAGTCAGGGTTGCCAACTCCATAAATATTGTCCTCCTAACAAAAGACCCCCATAAAATGCCCAAAATTCATTGGGTAAAAATATAGAATAAGGACCGTCGATTTTGGGGGGGAGGGGAGGGAGGGCATGGGGAGGGGGAGGGAGGGGGGAGCCCCCAGATACCACCAGGGGGGTGACAGTTCCTATCTGTGACGGAATTTTTAAAGAAAGAGGCTCCATCTTGTAATCTGAACAATGAACTATTTGAACTGTGAGATATCTTTGCTAGTACCTCAATTTCGTTGTAGATGTCGCTCAAGCTAAGAAAAAGCTGTCAAACTTGGTGTTACCACCAAAAATATTCTTTCCCTAGAACTCGGTATAATAATTCAGTTCATGGCAATCTGTTCCAGCTTTTGCCAGACAAATTCTGCCAGTATCAGGCAGCACAGCAGCGGTATTTTTGATTGTATTGTATTGTTCTGTATGTTGATCTACATTAAATTAAATTGTACCATCTACCATTCCATCACGTACTTACTATTTTTTCGCATTCATTGTGGCATACGCGATTACTTTGCTAAAACTCTAAAAAAGGTAGCTCCCATGCGAAGTACGAAAGACCATATAAAAGTTTCTTTCAGTTGTTTAGCGAGCGTATAGCCAGATTTCTATCGTAAGTCCGAGCGCTCAAGGACGGCACAAGGCTTATAGTTTAATATCAACCAGCAGAGAATCACCTGTGGGTCGTACACTAATTGTAAATTTCGATTCGAACTGAATTCACGCAACTGCTTTTTGGACATACAGCTACCTAATCTAGCCATATTGTTTTAACTGAATATAAAATCTTACAGATTACTTATTCAACGTCGTCGTAGATATGTTTTTTGTATACTACCGCCCGTTCAGAAGTTTTGAGTCTTAGGGATGGAGCAAAGAAGGGCAAGAAACTCCCCTAGGTACGTACCTCTTTTTAAAATATCGCTGCCTCAGTTCTTAATTATGTGGTTCATATCCTGACACTGGGCTCCGCAGTCGCAAACCGCGGAACTCCTCCATCCACATCGGCTCAACTCTCCGGTACGGCCATGGCCATGTCCAGTTCGGAGTCTATTAAGTTGGCACCAATGTTTTCTTGGGAGATCGAAACTCTTTGGCTTTTGTGTTGGGTCAATTTTCATTGGGAGATTTCGGGGAGTGTTAGCGCTCCATTCTTGCTTCCACTCCTCCGAGACACTAAATTTACTGTAAATTAGGTCTCTGGCAGTTATGGCCTGTTTACATTGGTCTAGGACAGTGGACAGTACAGTGGTAAGGACAGTGGACAGTGGCGAATACTCAGGACAGTGACCGTTTACACCACTGTACTGTCTACTGTCCTTATCCACTGTCCAAGTCTAAACAGTCACTAACCTGAGTATTCGCCACTGTTCACTGTCCTGACCACTGTACTGTCCACTGTCCTAGACCAATGTAGACTGGCCATAAGATGTGGTGGGCGGCGAGATTTTAAGCGATGGACCGGAGGACAGAATAAATCCTCGAATATTGGCTCGTCTGGATTCCTGGCGATTTTCCGTTTCCGGTAAATCCATTACTTATTGAGGCATTTTATTGTAAAAACGAATACAGAAACCCTTAATGAACTTCAAAGTCTGAAATATGTAAGTATTTAATATAATATTCAAATAATGGGAGAGTTCACCCCGAAAACTGGGAAATCTTCTCAATAGCTCTAGCAACACTTTTCTGTAACATTTGAAATGGAGGAATCGTTTGCATCGTATTATTTTCGTTTTTCGTGAGTTTTCCTTTTCCTCTTTCCTTCATAATCATTTCATAATATCAGTGCAGTGACGCTTGAGTTGAACAACAAGGTGATTTATGTGCGAGTCGTATAGTATTGACAATTCAGTTTATACCCAAAACGTATTTTCAGACATTCAGTCGTAAACACCTCAAATGAAACATAAGAAAGAGAACATTTCGATGTCTTTTATATTAATGTATCTAATGTTACAAAATAAATTTTAAATATTAAATCGTAGTGTTTTATTTAGTGAGAATCACCCCGAAGTGTAATTTGTACATTCTTGTTCACTTTATAATTTGATATTACCTATTCCCTTAACAAGTGAACAAAAATGCAATGTTGTTTGCCGCATTTTATGGTCAATTTACATGTCAAAAATAATGAGTTAAAAGAATAAGTACACAAGCTTTTAACTCATTACTGACTGACATGTAAATTGACCATAAAATGCGGTTTGGGCCAGCAGGAACTTTTCCTTAGTTATGGTTCAGATTTACAGATGGCGTGTCAATTTAGTTGGCTTGGAAATTCCGCGAGAGGGCTCTCTATTCCCTATATATTATATTCATTATATTACTCTATGGATACCACTCGGCACCTGCGGAGACGCATAGTTTTAGAGATATTTATGATTAAAAAATTTGAGGTTAGGTCTCTCCGAAGATCATTTTTAGCAAAATTCGATGGTGGAGAGTGATCTATTTCGCATTCTTATTTCGATATCTCCGGCTGCTACGGGGCTGCGTGGATGTCCCCAGACTGCAGCGCACCCACGCTTGCCTCCGCAGCCTTGGCTTACTGTTCGGCGTCTCACTCTGTGTACAGCAGTACGCGATCCCCTCGCCCCTCCGTGCCTCCAGCTCATAAAAAACACTCTAAAGTCTAGCCATAAGACTGCCTAGGAAGGACTGCCTAGGAAGTGAGGTGCCCTGATCGGGATTTTCTATTCCAAAACGAAACGCAACAAAAAACATTCACGAAACTCCGCAACCCCAAACTGTTTTGGTGCTTCGATAAGGACATCCGCCGTGATCATGGTTTCCCGGCGCAGATCTCGTATGGCACCAAAACAGCTAACAGTGCTCAGGAGGCTTGTGAGATCTTTCTAGAATATTTTTTGTCTGTGTATGTGGACTCCAACCACCGCTCTTCACCACCTTCTGGCGGCACAAATGATCTGAGCTGTGTGGGTGCCATTGAATTAACAAGCAATCTTGTCCTTAAGTACCTCAAAAACATTAACACTAATAAGGGCGCAGGGTCAACTCGCCGTCCCTTTGTGTATGCCGGAGGTCACTAGACGAGAGGTGTTTCCCCACACGTTGTAAAATGGCTTATATTGTACCCATACACAAAGGTGGTCCAAAATCAAAGCAGAACACTATCATCCGGTCTCAATACTGCCAGTTTTTAGTAAACTGCTAGAACTTATAGTCTGATCAGGTGTATCCCATTTTAGCACGTAGTATTCCTCCAGCCCAGCATGGCTTTATACGTAAAAGATCTACTACATCCAATTTGGCAGAATTCGTGGGATCAGTGACCTGTTTTATGGATAAGGGCTACCAGGTCGATACTATATACACCGATTACTCTAAGTGTTTCGATCGGCTGAGGCATGACATCATCCTTTTTAAGCTGGAACAAGTCGGTGTACATGGAGATCTGCTCAGATGGTTTGAGTCATACCTCCGTGACCGTAGTCAAGCTGTCCGAATTGGCTGCCATTGCTCCCGATTTGCTCCAATCCCCTCAGGCGTTCCTCAAGGATCCCACCTGGGGCCACTTCTATTCAATGTCTTTCTGTATGATATAGCATCATGTTTTAGATCCGCCAGTTGCCTTATGTATGCCGACGACACCAAGATATTTATGCCCGTATCAAGTTCCTCAGATTGCCACAGATTGCAGGAAGATCTGGACCGTGTCTTTGCGAGTACTGTTTTCTCAACAGCTTAGATCTAAATCCCAAAAAGTGTCAACTAATCACGTTTACTAGAAAAACATCTAATGTAACACACCAATATATTCTAAATTACCACCCCATTGAACGTGTCTCCAAGGTTAGGAATCTTGGGGTTATAATGGACTCTAAACTTTTATTCATTCCTCATTACGAACATATCATAGCGAAAGCTTTTAAAATGCTTGGATTCGTAAATCGTGTGACGAGGCCGCTGCGTTCACCACTTGCTTTTAAATTACTTTATTTCGCAGTGTGCTGGAATATGTGTCGCCGGTATGGTCACCATCCTACCAGTCGCATAAAATCAGAATTGAGTCGGTTCAGAAAGCGTTCATGAGGCAACTTCAGATTAGATATGACGGGTCTTCGGTGGACTATGATGAGGGCCCTACTCGACATTCTATGGCGTCCCTGGAGAGCAGGAGGATGCTGGCAGATCAGAATCTTCTTCATGACGTCATCAACAACCGACTGGACAATGAGTGGCTGGTGACTACTGGTGAGGTCAGTGCTGCTGCGCATCGCCCCGGCGCGGTCGCGTCGCCACACACTGGCGCTGCTTGGGTACGAGCGCGCGCGCACCAACTATGCCTCCAATTCACCGCTAAATAGGAGCATTTATATGTAAGAGAAGCACTTTGCGGGGGCCGATGTCTTTTACCTGAACCGGACACAATTTATATCACAGGTTTGTGCGAAGATAAGGTCAATCAAATTAGATAATTGATCATCAAAAATAAACAACAACCAATAACATTTATTCAAGGAAATTGAACTCTCTCATATGACAAAGAAACACCTCATATCCACACACATATTACATACCCTCTCTCACTCAAAAACAGACACACACACATACACATATACAAACGCACACACACACACACACACACCTTATTTTATGAACATAAAATCCTCATCATCATTTATAAAGGATATGATTCGTAACTGGCATTACCCGTTTATATCAGTGTTATTTTTATCGAATTAATTACTTATGCTGTGAAACATCAACAAATAAATAAATAAACAATCATGCCAATTTTAGACTTCATACGACGGGCAGTTTACGAGAGAACTCGAAAAAGTACGCCCAGAAAAAACTTGGGTTCCTCCATAACCACAAGAGCGACCAATTTCACTATTCTTGGACCAATTGGACTAATTATGAAGTACCTGTACACCAAGTTTTACCAGCTTACGATCAGCCGATTAGTTTTTTTTGCCGAGTGTATGTACGCCCAGCAAAAACTGTTTTTCGTTAAGGTGATATGTAAAAGCGGGAAAAAGAATCATAACGAAAGTGACAGCGTTAATTACTACCACATAAGAAAAAAAGACTGCACAAACAATACGCTCGACTCAAACCACATAATAACCACACACTTCTTAACTATAATAGGACTAATTCTGAAATTTCACGGACATTTACAAGGCATGTTGGACTAATTATTCCATACTTTTTGGAATCAACTTTTTTCTGGGGGTATGCTCACAGTTGGGACGATGACGACGCGGGTAGGCAGGTATTTGCATTACGTTCCTGTATGTGGTTAAACTGTATGGGGTTAATCTGGCTCAACACAGACCTTGCTGTTAATAATTTTGTAATTATTTATTCTTGCTTATTAATTACGATAGTGATATATATAATATATGTAAATTTGTATTAGTTAAGCACAAGCAATTTTTAAAAGAGATCTTAAAATCAATCTGTGGGAGTTTCTACGCTCTGCTTCTCCCACTGTGGTCCAATGTAGAGAAGTGGCATAAAATGACGATTGCTAAGTATATGTAAATATCTACGGTAATAAAGATATTTGGAATTTTCCATTTGGCATAAAAATCAATATGTATGTCACTGATAGAAGTAACGAACAAAAATACTAGGTAGGTACTGAAATATTTTTGACGTGTATTAAAGTGTTCATATTCTTATAAATCGATGAACGCCGGCTGCACGCACAAAAAAGTATGACTCATTGTCACGTTCCGCCTGAGCCGAGCGTGCAAGCAAAAGCGGGGAACAAGCGATAGAGGCACGATCGGCCTAAGCGTTTCGTCTTTAACGTCATAACGTTATCAGGTAAAATTATCGTCCGTAAACCGACTTTACAGACATATTTTTATTTTCCAAAGGAGTGGGGTTTAAAAAACTAATAACTGATCCGTTCGCGGCATCCCACATTGGCTCCACCATGGTGACAACACCTGGGGCTGCAGCGGAGTCGGCGGCGCGGCAGAAATGCCTAAAATACGCGCAGCTGTTGGGGAGCTACCTGTTTGTTCCCTTGGCCGTCGAGACCACGGGTATTTGGGGCGCTCGCTTCCGATATGACCTATTACAAGAGATGGCATGTTAGACCGAGAAGCGATTTCCGATATACCCACATATAAATTGACAATTATGGACGTGAACATACCTCTAGTGACATCTAGTAGACCTACTAGTAACTAAATTACAGGCTACGGAAGTCGTACGGGCTCTGTCAGTCTTACTACATAATTGTCTATGACAGCATTCGGAATAGGAGCGCTACTCGAAAATAGATGGCAGTATGTAGAACGTTTTGATACTAGCTCATAGATGGCGCTGCCTGTTCGCTACATGCGCTTTTTATTGTAGTTTTTGTAATTGTGTTGTAATACGTACGTATAGGTCTCATTATATTTTTGTTAAAGTGTTGTGATACATACAAATAGACATATTTTTATGTAACGGTATTGAGGGGCAATACGAATTTATGATGTTTTTTATTGTATTGTTTTAAGCAGGTTGTCCGTCCAAGCAGTAATAACTCTGGAATCTTTGAAATTGATCTCATATTTATTCATAAATTCTTACCTAAATCACAAGATCGACGATAAATTAAACTAGATATCTAGGAATCACAAAAATGCACTAAAACATGCACACATGCAATACATTGTTGATTTTTATACCAAATTAGGTAGGTATACAATTATTTTTATATAGTTTAGGTAATTATTACATTGGTGTAGTGAATAAGTAGTAGTTTCTCTGAGCCATGCATTGTGGTGAACCACAAATATTTATGTAGGTAGGTAAATGTTACATGGAATTATAATATAGCAAAGATCTCAATAAAAACTATTGTTGCTGAGCTGTGGAGAAATACCATAAATATTTACTTTGATACAGGTTTTTCTTTGCTAAGCTGAATCAGGAAGATGTTGGAGTTCACCTAAATAAGTAATACTTATGTAAACTGTAACTTGACCTGATTTACATTCGACAAATGAAGATCTTGCAATAAATACTATATGGTCCAACAAAATGCATTCCATTGCAATATTTCTAACATACTTACATTCATAATTAAAATTGCCTAGAATTGCCTAAGAACAGCAGAACTGACTTGATTTATTATTTAATCCTAATCAGCAAATAGCGGTGTACAAATGCCGTTTTATGCGAGGACGTAGTACCTAACAGTTATGTACTTTTGTAGTGTACTGTTCCATTTTTATTTAGCTTTCTACAGACCGTTACGTATTAGGTAGGTAAGAGCAGGATGTGCAAAATGTTTAAAATTGTGTCTTGATGACTAATGAATGAATGACAATGATAATGACTTATGTAAGTAGACATACTCAGATTATTTCTACTTTTCAAAGGTCCCAAACAGTACATGCCTACTCATTTATTATAGGTATACATATCAAGAATACAGTTATTTCTAGTAACTTCTTTAGCATGCTTTATATTTATAATTATAAGTCAAGATGTCAATCAGTTTTGCACTTTTAGTGAATCTGAGTGTTACTTGGTCTATAAAACTCTATCAAATTGTCTGGAAATGTTTAAAACGGACAACGTTAGTCACAATTAAAAACTAAATTAAAATAATTATCTACTCAAATAATGCTAAAAGTTACGTCATTCAGTACTTTGATCAGTTAAGGTCACCATAAAACGAAGAATAAATATTATGATTGTAGAATCGGGGCGGCCATTTTGGTTCGCTCTCGTGACTTGTGAGTGACACGTCATAGCTGGCTGTCTCGTTCTTGCACGCTCTCAGCATATAGCACCATTGTAACCCGACACGTTTCTCAAACACACAAGCGATTTCACAACTCGTTCCACACTTTCACAAACTAAATGTTTTGTTTATATAAAATTATGAGTCCACGGAACACTTTTGAAATGATTTCTTCTCGTCTGGCCGATGCGCTTCCTGTAGAGCTTGTAATCTTCGCACAGCTTCAGCAACGAGGGCACGTTCTTCCAATAATCTGTCCACAAGATCAACTGGTTCTTGCTTCCTAATGTAGTACGGGGCTGCCCTGGCGCGAGCCTGTAGGTGAAGCTTCTGTTTTAGGCCAAGGGTGAGTTCCTCGACAGCAGGCAATCGGCTGGATGAAATTGGTTTCCGCTCTTCCTCCTCTGACTTGTTCTTGTTTGAGTATCTCGTAGTCTCTTTCAACATAGTGGACAAAACACAACAAATGGAATACAAGCCCAATGCTGCGAGAATCGCTAAATATGAAACCTGTGCGCGACAGCGATTGCGAATGAATGAGCGAGCGAGTCGACCTCAGCGTAGCCAAGACAGGTCTGTCCGGGGGTCGGGCGGGGGAAGGGGGGTGTGACGTAGACTGCTATGCGCAGTCGTGCCGGGCTGTATACAAACAATACGGCGAACGGACGTAAATAAACACAGACTATGACCCACACATTTGTAAGTAAACGAATACGCCTGTGGTAGTAGGCTCAGCAGACGAACGGAGACGTCCGCAGCCGGTTCAGAATTCCACATAACTTTTATTCTGATATTTATGTAACAGCTGGTCTATAGTTTAAGGTTTTGCACATATAATACAATAGTGATGGTATAAATAAATGGTGAATCCGTCTTTAAGGCGATGATGGAATAAAAATGCGCTGTCGAGTGGAAGTGAGATGCAATAATTACTCGCGACTAAGAAAAAGCGGGATGCCAATAATGCACTCGCGACTAATCTGAAACAACGTAAGCGCCAAAACGTAAAAAAAAATCATAAAAAATAAACTATTTCAGGGAATTAACTTTCAAATTGAAAATCGTTAGAAATAACAATTGTTCATACATTGCAATTATCACACAGTCATATTCACTTACTACTGCGGTGTAATAGGATAAAACCATAAAAAAAGGGTTGACTTTGTATTTATTTTCTATCGAGAAAATTTTATCCAAACATGTTTTCCAATTAAGAATCTCTAGATTATAGTCAAATTACATATACCAGAAATTAATTACGATTTGCCCAGTATTTCCTGAAAAACACATGAAAACAGCACCCCATATTTATTTAATCAGCGTCTTAAAAAACAATAACCCTTCTTATGCAGTCGGGTAATAAATACATTACATATACCATATTATAAAAATAAAATAAAACGGTCAAGTGGGAGTCGAACTCGCGCGCGAATAGTTCCGACCTCTACAATAGTACACATGGTACAAATGGTGTGGAGTAAATAATTGGATTTTACACAGCAAAATGTTGTTTACAAAGTTATTGGTGCGGCTACTTTTACATTCCATGTACGTAACTATGTGCATTCATAAGTTTGTATGTGGTATTGAAAGAATTGTTGTATGGGAGACCCTTAAATATTTATTTTATTCTCTTTTTTAGTATTTCTTGTTGTTACGGACAGCGAGCCCCGGCCAGCGCAACCGGCCGACTGACCGACTGGAGGTGCGAGCGAGATGGAGCAGCACGCCGACAGGGACCGCATGCGTCGACTTTGAACTAGGAGTCGCTATCCCTGCGACCAACACGGAGAGAACAATGGACCGACCGCTAGCCCCGAGTATAAATATAAGCTAGTTTTTAAGTCGAATTGTAGTATTATTGCGACCACTGTCCAATAAAGACCTATCAAGGAGTGTAAACTTTCGTTTCACTTATACCACTACCAACACTTGTTATAGCGGCAACAGAAATACATCATCTGTGAAAATTTCAACTGTCTAACTATCACAGTTCATGAGATACAGCCTGGTGACAGATGGACAGACAGCGGAGTCTTAGTAATAAGGTCCCGTTTTTACCCTTTAGGTACGGAACCCTAAAAATATTTAAATGAATGACTTCTCATCATCCATCACCCATCACTTTTACCTACCAGCACAAAAACTTATCATGTGAATAAATAAAAATATTTTTAATGAATAATACCAAATCAAAAAACCATCAGTCTTAAGAAAATTACATTCGCTTTTGGCTATTTAAACTTATAAGTACTCGTATTAACTCGCATATATTTTATATTTCAATTAATTTTTATTTCAGGTATCAAACAAGACACATAGTTAAATACCTTTAAACTAGACATAGAAACCTACTTACGTATAACATTATACAAATACAGAGTAAACGACTGGCCAGCTAGTTTCGATTGATTTGGCTTCGTTGGCAATTGAGACGAGATTTACTACATACTTTGAGTAATAATGTATAAATACTAGAGACGCTAGATCGAACAAAATATGTGCCCGGCCTCTTGACGAGAGCGGTACGCGCGGGGGAGAGTGGGCGTGTCAGTTGTCATAGATAAAAAATATTTGCGCGCAGATGCGACATGCCGTAATTCTGTATGGAGACGTACTACAGTCACCTTCGCCTAAAGTATACTTATCGAGTGAATCCTGCCTATACTGCTTTATGTATTTGGGAATAAAAATAAAATAAAAATTGACATATTAAATATTTTAATGGGAAGTAATTTTGGTTGGGATATTGTTACAGTCAGTTTAATGAATAAATTGGCAGTTCTTTAAATTTTAGTCAGATGATAATTAATTGCGGTAGGTAGTAAAACATGAGCGGTAAAAATGCAGGAAGTGGCAGATAAAAATGACTAAAAGTGGCAGTTACATAAATTGTTCGGCTGTTCAAAGCCGAGAGAGACACTCAACCGTCACTTGATGATGGTGAATGGATGGCATGAATACCCAAACATTTTGAACTTCGTGGTTATTGGTATTATTTACTTCAAAATCGATATCTGGTCAACCGGTTGGAGTCCAAATATGATTCTGAACTAAGATTTTGAAAAAGTGGCTGTATTTTTTAACTTCGTTCTTACTGGTCTGATTTGACCTAGACTCATGACTTGATTTGAATGTTTGCACTTAAGCAATTTTTATCTGCCAAAACTAGAATATACATCCGCCGATTTAACTCAATGCATATTTTTATTTCGCTTAAATAATATTAGTTTTGTGAGCTTATTTCTATTAGTACATGAATCAACAGTTTGATCAGTTTTTGCTTCATGGTGCAGTCTAATTTTTGCGTATTGATTGATTATAGCTCGAATTAAATGGTTCCTATGGTTAAATGTCGATGGTTGATTGAGCGCATGTCGTTTTGATACTTTAAATACATTTGTTCCAATGAAATGCTTTAAGGTGATATATCAACAAAATCGACCCTTTTTGAAGTTATTTTTCTGCTGTTCAAAAGAAGTTCCAAGTAAAATATATTAATATAACAATTTTGGGACCTTTTTATAGATTTTGTAATAACAGAAACGCGATTGAAGGAGTCTCGCTCGATAGAAATAATTATTGAAATGAGGTCTAAATTTACACTTTTTTGATTTTCTTACAAATTGGATTAGGCAAAGAATTCAGTAATATTTATTTAGATGGGTCTTGACAATTCCTAAATTACCAAATATAGAAATTTTCATAGCTATTTTAGTTAATTTTGTATCAATTTAAAACCGACTTTTTGTAATTTTTCCCCGATTCCGTCCCTCTCACACTGCGGGTCATTCCGCCTGGAGTAACGGGGACCTTTGGTATTTACAGTTGCATAATTTAAATCATACTTCGAGGCAAGAGCCTTACCCCCGCTCTGCTTTATTAGGCCACTTATATTTTTTTCGGTTGCCAAACATATTCTATAAACATCTACTGATGAATAGCAGAGACCACCCATATCTTTTACTGTTATAAGTTGGTGATGTGGCAGTTTCTTTACCATGGTCAATACATCGATACATTCTTCACACTTCAGCTTTCTCGTCAATTGTCTGGAGACATATCCAGATATGTATACGGCTGTCACTTTTGCCTCGCAAGTCATGTCATCATCAAGCATTAATGCAAAAATATTGCAATTATTTTCTGCTTCCAAATCGGATGGCAACGACTGTGTTGTCGGTTGAACTATTTCATATGGTTGATCATCATATCTATCGGAAGAAGCCGTAATTGATTACATTTACAGATGAAGAATTTAATATTGTAAAATTATCTAGGGGGATACAGTTTCCAGTAATCGATGATCAGAGTTCTAGATCTTTCAACGTGTTTTCATAAGCTGCTCTGAATTGTAATATATTCGGGTTATTGTTATAGCCGCCGTGTCTTCTTATCAATCCAAAAAAAAATCGAAGTGATCTCGACTTATACGGTACGTGGATATATAGTTTAGAAGCTTCTTTTTCTTAGCCCATTCATGAAAGATTGTCCTAAGAGATTCAATAGCACCAATGAATCCTGTTTTATTAGCACTTTCAACTATTTTTTTCCGGCCGAAGTTTAAAATAATTCTTGATACTTGATTTCTTCGCTTAAAAATTCTTCTTGAACGAGATCGAAACCTAAGTTCAAAAAGAAATGTCTTGACTTTCTCCAAGTAATTAAATATTTCATTCTTATTTTTTTATCCACAGGACGCTTGAAACCATAAAAATGGAATTTCCTGGAATTCATAATATCGAAGAAGTTGTTTATCAATGTTATGAATTCTACGGTTCCTGCTGAATCTTGAAATCCTGAAGACTTCAGAAGCTCGTCGCAAAGAAGCAAAGCTCATGCTCAGCAGCTGCGTCGCAAGCTTGACTTTCATAATTTTCTGCCGGAAATATATATGTCGGTCTGATACCTTATTTTCGAATCTTAGTCCTTCCTTTTCTTGAAGTTATGAAGATTTATCTATTTTTTATATTTTTTTTATTTTTTATAATTTTTTAAAGTTGCCACTTTATTTGTTTATTGTCAGCATCGAATAACATCCTCTTTCTTTCGTAGGTGTTGCGTACAGTTTTATGACATGGTACGGATCAATGAAAATGCAGACTTTCTCTCCGGTGGACGGGTGTGCAAAATATGTTTTCATGTCATTGACTTCCGATAATTTACATCCCAATATTTCTGCAGCTCCAAAGTTTGCGCTACAACCGTCAAACGTAAGACTGGCAATAAACGCACCGACCTCGTTGCATTTTTCCAGGCATATTTTTATAAGGTTTGTCTTGGTTACGGCATTAACACCTGCCGTTAGAAAATAGCCAACAGGTAATTTCCAGTTTTCATTTAAAGCTACGAGCATGAAGACCAAAGCTTGCGTTGCCACCGTTTGGGCCTCTTCGCCCTGCATGGGGCCTGCGCCAAAATGAACACCACCCAGTTTCTGGTTAGTATGGAAAAGTTTCTGCATCCTGAAAGAAATTTCGTCACAGACTAATGAGCAGAGTACAGGTTTGTTGTCTTTTGCGTTGGATTCGCATTTCATTTTTAGCGCATCAAAGGCTTCAGTTGTAAAACCAGGTTCAACATTAATCTTTAAATACCATCTGTAGATTGTTTTCTGGTAGCATTCTCTGAAATATTTGTACGCTGCTGGTGAGTAGTAGTGTTAAGTTTCAAATTTACGTAAGGGCGCACTGTACAGTAATTGGTGTCTGCCCTGCTTTCTCCTCTTCATCAAAGACCTGTGTTACTCGACAGCTTCTGCTTTTGCTATTAAATCATTCGCAGCATTATTTTCGAAACCGAATTTCCTTTTTAAATTTTGTAGAATTGATTTGTAAGTGGCACATTTTTTCTTCAGATAAGCATTTTGTCGTTGTACTTTTTTAAACTTTGCAGCCAGTTTCTCCTTAGCTGCCGATACTTTGCGTAATTTATGTTTCAGTACAATTTTTCTCGGGGTATCGAAAATTGATTCTGATTCGCTCACTGACACAGACCATGGTTCTGATACTTCTATTTCGCCATATTCGTTTGGCTGAAAAAAAAATAATGTAATGAAAAATAGTTAATGATACTAAACCAAAAAATATGCTCTTAACAACGGCAAATTTGGAGTAAGAACAAGCTAACTAAATAAACTAAATGAAAATACTTACATTATCGCATGGTGCTAGAGATTCATTTATGTTAATTTGTCCTGCCATTTTTGTGGTGCATTTATCTTTACCTTGTTCAGACAAGCTTACTTCCGGGTCCTCACATTTTATCGGCTATAATGTAATTAAAAATAATTAGCATAGGTACTTGATCAAAACAATGCCAGCAGAACTCCCATAAACTAAATGAAAATACTTACATTATCGCATGGTGATGGAGATTCATTTAGGTTAATTTGTCCTGTCATGTTTGTGGTGCATTTACCTTTACCTTGTTCAGACAAGCTTACTTCTGGGTCCTCACATTTTATCGGCTATAATGTAATTAAAAATAGTTAGCATAGGTACTTGATCAAAACAATGCCAGCAGAACTCCCATAAACTAAATGAAAATACTTACAGTATAGCATGGTGCTGGAGATTCATTTAGGTTAATTTGTCCTGTCATCTTTGTGGTGCATTTATCTTTACCTTGTTCAGACAAACTTACTTCCGGGTCCTCACATTTTATCGGCTATAATGTAATTAAAAATCGTTAGCATAGGTACTTGATCCAAACAATGCCAGCAGAACTCCCATAAACTAAATGAATATACTTACATTATCGCATGGTGCTGGAGATTCATTTAGGTTAATTTGTCCTGTCATCTTTGTGGTGCATTTATCTTTACCTTGTTCAGACAAGCTTACTTCCGGGTCCTCACATTTTATCGGCTATAATGTAATTAAAAATAGTTAGCATATATAGCATAGCAACAATGCCAGCAGAACTCCCATAAACTAAATGTAAATACTTACATTATTGCATGATACTGGAGATTCATTCAGGTTAATTTGTCCTGTCATATTTTTGTTGTATTTATTTTCACCTTGTTCAGACAAGCGTACTTCCGGGTCGTCACATTTTGTTGACTGAAAAATGATAACGATGTCATCAGAATAACTTAATGCAGCCGATTTTTAGATTAGTAGCAATGGATAAATAATTTAAGTATAAATATTAAGAAACTATTTCTAACTTGCAAGAAGTCTAATCGAGGAATTAAATACATTATTATTAATTTGTTTTTGTGTATGTACTTATTGTGGTATAAAGTGTGTCTGATATGAAATTAAATGAATTTATGAATTGTGTTTAGTGCATTGGGTGAGGATAAATAAATAAATCATAAATACACTCAATGAAAACGCTTACATTATCGCATGGTATTGCAGATTTTTTCAGAAAAGTTCGACCTTTCTTTGTAGAGTACTTATGATCTTCTTTGAAATGCAGGGAACAAATTCGAGAATAGTTCGTAGGTAACCACGTTTTTTCACTGCGATTTTTCTGAACATATTTAATCCAGGCCTCTCGATTTTCTTGGCCAGGCCGAGGGAATCTAACAACAATGAAAAACTCTAGTGTTAAAATGTAAATAATATATTTTAAATATGTAATATCCTACATATACCTAATATAAGAATTATAAAAGTTCAGTTACCACCTCCAGGTATCATCATCACGTCAGGTGAATGAAATAAAAAGGTCTCATCATAACAAATCGAATGGGCCCAAACTCGATGGGTTTATAAGAGAGCATCCCAGATTTCTGTCAAGCACCTTCCGATCGGAAATCGAAAGTATAAATACGTATTATTTAGCTTGAGAGTTCAAAATGATGGCAATTGTTTTCAAAATCTGACTTCACTTCACTCCATCTCTATTATCAGCTCTCTGCATCAATATGCAACGTTTGGACAATTCCAAACGTTATGCTAAATAAAGAATTTTGTATTTGTATTTGTATTTGAGATCTTATTATCAGATTGGATGAAAAGGTCTCATTATATATTCTTTATTGCACAGAAATCTTAATAGTAAGGTAACAAAACATTTTATGAGCAAAGGCGAGCTTATATCTAGAGAGAGATTTCTACCAAAAAACCTAGGCAAGAAAGGAAAAGTTGTGCAACAGGAGAGTCCTAGTGCGCAATAAAACTGTATACATACATACTACCTCTATCTAATTACCTACATCTAATTGTGTACAACTAAAACATAATAACGTAATACATGATGTATAATGTCACCGGAAGATAGTCAAAACCGTAAGTTGATAAACTAACGCGGTAGTTGATCAACTATCGACAGATAGTAAACCAGACCGACAGGGTTTAGAATTTACGTTTCTTTTGTTCTTACATGTCAACCTAACACGAAGACTATTCGGGGGCTTCGCTGCGCTCGCCCCCTCTAGTCTTCACCTAAGCTGCCGCAGTGTTTGCCCTGGTATTTCGTTTGCAATTCAAGTTTAAACCAGCGTCATATAGTACGCAGTACGCTACAGTTTACTATCTGTCGATAGTTGACCAACTAACTTACTTACTTAGAAAAAAACCGTTAGTTGATCAACTGACGGTTTTTGACTATCTTACGGTGACATATACTAAATAAAATACAAAAGCCTCTCATCAGTATCTATAACAATTTCATCTGTGTTCGTATAATGACATGCTTACTTGTATTTCTGCGCAAGGGTCTACCTGTCACTAGGTACTATGAAATTTATCCAGCAACACATCTTGCTGGAAGAAATCTCTTGTTAGAGATAAGCTTGCCTTTGTAAATGTCTTTTCCATACGTTTGTAATGTGAATTTTCTTGTGAAATAAATAAATACGACATGCATAACACGAAATGCCACCTCTGCATGTAAAAATCTTGTTACTCTTTGATTTTCAAAGAGAAAATATGGCTGTCGCTTTGTTGATTTTTGTAATTCACAGAATATTATTGAATATGCGTAATTTACGGATAGTACTCACGTGTGAAATGTTATTCCTTGACTTTTATGTGCCTTTACTGTGTAGTTTTTGCAGTACCGCAGAGCACACGAAGGCATTATTTAGTTTCTTACTCTCGCAATCAAACGCGTCACGGCTCGGCAAGCGCTTGGCACAGACTGAATTGGTGATGAGTGAATTCACTTTACTTATTATATCTGCAACAAATTCAGTTTGCACGCCTACTCTAGTATTTATACATTATTACTCAAACACTACATAGCCGATATTTCCCCAGCTTCCGGGGGATCTGTGCGATGATGATAACGGTATAGGACTGTCCGCCTATTTATTTATTTTTACATATAATGGAGTACCTATATGACTCAAACCTGTGTTGTTTAAGCTCGACGAGAAAGATAGTCCAGTCCAGCGCGGTTTTGCCGTGAAATTCTGCAAATCTCGTCCTAAAATTCTGAAATTTTTTTTACAGGTAGTACTAACCCTCTACTTCAAAGTCTCCCCAACGCCGAGGGTTGCTTTTACCTTGGGGGTGCAAACCACCCCTTCTCGGGGGTGAAAAATAAAAAAAAATGCAGAAATCGATAGATCTACTCATTTGAAGCAACTTTTCTCTTTGAACCAATTTTCCAAACCCAATACGTTCTGAGTTATTCGTAGTTGAAATTTTAAGAAAAAAACCACTTAAGAAAGATGAGTCATTTCCTGACTTGTTGTTGGTGTGTTTGGGTGTCGTGGTTCGGAATTAATCTGTTTTTGTTCATACGTGTATGAATGTACGGACATTGCCCTCAGTCAGCATGGCATAATGAGGGTTTTTCCTAGATGTTGTTTGTTGTTTGATGCATGTAGGTATCTATATGCATTGTAAACATGTCAACTAAATGGTTATGTTGCGCTTATTAAGCAGGTATGTTTACAAATATCATACTCTAATACAAATATCATACTCTTGCTTGATATTGTTAGTTATTTACCTATATGGTATTACAATTTGTATTTTTTTGCAACATAGCATTTGGAAAAAAGAATACTTAGTTAATTACATAATTATTGGTTTAGAAAAAACTTTATATGTAAAGTATCTAATAATAAAGCTTTCACCTGAGACAGCCTACATAGGTAACTACCTACTTAATTATTTTCATTTCATACAATAACAGTCTCAGTAAAACAAGTTCCTCCTTACTACCTACCTACTCACTTCTAGAGCAATATACCTAGAATCAGTCAGTCAGTACAGCAATTCCGTAGGTATTATTTTACAATGAGACTGTTGAGGTTATCTACCTGAATCAGGTAGGTGGGTAAGCTACTGGGCACTGAGTACCTAGCTGCCAGGTAGTGTCGTTGACTTCTAAATAGTACGACCGTTGCCGAAAGTTTTTATCATGTCTATCATAAAAAGTCGTGATTTTTTTTGGATGGATTTCTTTAAAGATGTGCAGTCTAAAAACTAACATGGCTTCAAACGTATTACTATTTCAAACAGTGAGTGTACGCCAACTGCCTTTAGTATTTCCACACACTTATTTACCTCGTAACTTTTTATCGGAACCTGATTTACTTATCATGTCAGCTTTGTTTGTAAACAGATATGTAACATTGGTGTAAGTTAGCATCATAAGTATCATAACACCATTCAAAACTAACATAGCTACCTACTTCAAACGTATTACTATTTCAAATAGTGAGTGTACGCCAACTGTCTTTAGTATTTCCACACACTTTTTATCGGAACCTCATTGACTTATCATGTCAGCTTTGTTTGTAAATAGATATGTAACATCGGTGTATAACACCATTCAAACCACATACACTAAGGTGTAAGTATCAGAAGATAAGTCTTTAATAAATCACGCACATAATCACATTTTTCGAGCTGATATTGCACTCTACGAATATCATAGCAGAACCTTGAGTTAGTATAACTACCTCAATACTAGTCATACAAACACTAACGAAATGTGAATTCACATTAGTTATCATTAATATCATGTTAATGAACTCTTCTGTTTCACCCGGATAAGCCCCTGAGGCCGCCGGCCGAGGTGTTCCATCAAGTTGGCTGGTCTGGTCTGACTCTGGCTGGTCCGTTAGCCCGTTACTCTTGCCACTCTACTCATAAACACAGCACAAGCAATGTGTGTGTTTACGTGTATAGCTGTATTGTTCTGTGTGTTATGTTTTGGCTAGACTAGCTAGATTGATAAACGATTCTAGATACCTACGTCACACACAATTAACTAATTAATGTTATTTCACAAACGAGCTTGAAAAGAGCATTTATCGCAACCGGATAGGAGAGCTGTCATATTTCAAGTTGTAAGATTAGTTTGTTAGTTGGCTTGTTTTGACGGTTTGAGAATTTGATATCATAAAAATTAATGGATGTTTGCACACGCGTGCCACGTTTCTGAACATGTGGTGGGCCGCTTGCTTTTTATTTATTTTTTATATATGACCCATCGTGAAGGCGGAAAAAATTAGCAGCTGGAATCGTGATAGGTGGAATAATGGACAAAAAGTTCATGAAAGCGCACACTGCAACATGGCTGCAACGTTATACGCACTGCGACAGAACAGTGCACAAACTGTTTTTTATTTATACATATAAAAAACCCACAAATTATTTGTATACTTTAAAACAGTATGTTTTAATATATTTTGAATACCTATTTCTGACGCAAGAACCTCATCAATATTCCTTTTAGATCCTAAGAAATAACACGTTTAAGGTGAAAAACATCTATTAAGTTTTTTTGTCATATATGTTGTTTTCGAACATGATTGAAGAAAATGAATGTCTCCATTACACATATTGTTGTGAATTTAGAAAGTGACTACCTTAGGAGGGATAAAGCTTCAAGTGTGGGCATTTGAAGCTTCTTAATAATTAATAATAATACCTAGCGTCTTAATAAGAATTCAGGAACCCGGGAATCAATATATCACCTGGAGTATTTTGTATAGACGTAGACACACGCACAAGGAACCATATCGCTCGCAATATAGACGAATTTCCTGTTATCAATCACATGTAGGAAGATAATTTCGTTTTGGCTAACCTTGTAATAAAAGATAACCGAAATCGCACGCATTTAACATCAACCAGTGTAATTATTTATGTTTAATTTATTATTAAATATATACTAGGTATAACATGTAGTGGACATTAAAAAGACAACACGTTTTTTGCACGTTTGTCCATTATTGACAGATGATATTGTCAAAAAGTGGAAGGGACATCATGTTTGGGTTGAATGCTGGTTGGCTGTGAGATGAGGAAAACCACAATTATATTACATATAAAATATTAACAACAAACTAAAATACCAACCTACATTTTATTCCCTGTATATCAATCAGGCAAGAACAAATAGCCGATACATTCCTCTATTAGCCTAGCCTCTAGCTTGTTGACCATCCAGGCCTGCATTAAACAGTGCTACAAAATGTTTAATTACCAGCATTACAAAATAAATATATTTTTTCAATATAGGAAATACAATACATATATTATTAGGTACACAAACTATTGTTTTATTTTAGTGAATAGTTACAAATACTGCCATCTATTAGTGAAAAGATCGGGGATCTAAATTATGAAGACGTCATTGAAGCGCCATCTGGAGGGTAGTAGTAATACTATCTAAAGTTTAGAATTGACATGATAGATGACGCTACAAGTATTATTATCTTCATAGCAAGTAAATAGAGGGAGGGCTATTTCTCGTAGACAAAAAAGCTAATATACTGTGACACTCTTCTCATACGATACGATCTGTAAGTGTTTCTTGCGATGATAGTATAGGTAGGTTAGTACATTTTGATTATGATTGTCATAAATAAAATATTTGTTTAAATAAAAAGGTGATTCAACCTTGATTTTGTCGTGGACCATTTTGGTAACTATCGTCATCGATACTACCTCACTAAAAACGGCCATTAAACTTGACATGGACCTAGAATGACATCAGGATGCTACGCCGACTCCTAGCTTAATTCTCGCGCCATACTGATGTCATGGCCAAATATCCCACTCCCTCCCCGCTGCCTGCTCTGCTTCAGAAACCATCTTGGTCTAGCCCTGTAGACCAAGACCCCGAGCGGAGAATTTCCATAGAGCAGCGAGGGATTCAACATTCTAGTCGGGACAGCCTTATCCCGAGTTCTGTGCTATGGCACTACTAGTGCCCTTCAATAAAGTAGAGTAAATTTGATAATGAACAGATATATGACAAATTCCAAAAGCTGTAAGAGAACGCGGCTGTACTGTATGTAGCCATGGAGCAATGTAGCTAACCTACCTACATTGGAATTGAAACTCAACGATCGAAAAGTGGTAATTTCATTTTGCAACATGTCTTCCGACTAACGCCGCCCCGGTCAGTGGTTTCCTCACGATAATAAGCGGCGCTTAATAGCCAACAAGGCATAAACTAAACGTGGTCGTGTCCCGCTCCTACCCTGCAGTCTTATAGTAATGATAACACCAGCCTTAGCGGCAAACTTAAGGAAGGCTTTGTGGTATTATTTTTATTTAGGTCAAAATAACCTCTTTAAGTAAAATTTCAGGGGCTATGTAAAATTTCAATAATAGGAACCTATTACTGGATGACTGCTCTTTGCTTGGTCTGCCAGTAGATCAGTAGTAGTGTACCCCACCGACCTCCGATTTCCGAATTGAGAATTCCGGAAAGGAAACTTTTTGGACTTTAGCGGTTTTTTGAAATTATAAAATCCCCACATCTCCGCCATTTTGAAATAATTCCAAAATTGAATCAACAAAAAAACTATTGAATTATCGCACCTGCTCACAAAAAATCAAGAGAATCAGTTGAGAAATGATATAGAGGATATATCGGACATACGAAAGCATTTTTGCCCAATGCTGAAACGGAGACGCTTCGCCCGCTTAGTCAATAAGACCTACTATGAGTGGCGGTTGAAGCCGCCCCGCAAAGTTCACAAGTTCACATCGATAGCTCCTGTAAATAGTATAACGATAAGATCTGCTATGAGTGGCGGCTTGAGCCGCCCCGGAATGTTCACATGTTCACATCGCTAGCAAGTTCTGTAAAGAGTAACGTTAAGACCTGCTATGAGAGAAGCCGCCCCGGAACGTTTACATGTTCACATCGCTAGCAAGCCCTCTAAAGAGTAACGATAAGACCCGCTATGAGGGGCGGCTTAAGCCGCGCCGGAAAGTTCACAAGTTCACATCGCTAGCAAGTCTTTTAAAGAGTAACGATAAGACCTGCTCTGAGTGGCATCGTAAGTCGCCCCGGAAATTTCACATTTTCACATCGCTAGCAAGTCCTGTAAAGAGTAACGTTAAGACCTGCTATGAGAGAAGCCGCCCCGGAACGTTTACATGTTCACATCGCTAGCAAGCCCTGTAAAGAGTAACGATAAGACCCGCTATGAGGGGCGGCTTAAGCCGCGCCGGAAAGTTCACAAGTTCACATCGCTAGCAAGTCTTTTAAAGAGTAACGATAAGACCTGCTCTGAGTGGCATCGTATGTCGCCCCGGAAATTTCACATTTTCACATCGCTAGCAAGTCCTGTAAATAGTATAACGATAAGACATGCTATGAGTGGCGGCTTGAGCCGCCCCGGAACGTTCACATCGCTAGCAAGTCCTATAAATAGTGACGATAAGACCTGCTATGAGTGAAGCTGCCGCGGAAAGTTCCCATGTACACATCGTTAGCAAGTCCTGTAAATAGTGACGATAAGACCTGCTATGAGTGAAGCCGCCGCGGAAAGTTCCCATGTACACATCGTTAGCAAGTCTTGTAAATAGTGACGATAAGATCTGCTATGAGTGAAGCCGCCGCGGAAAGTTCCCATGTACACATCGTTAGTAAGTTCTATAAATAGTGACGTTAAGACTTGCTATGAGAGAAGCCGCGCCGGAAAGTTCACAAGTTCACATCGCTAGCAAGTCTTTTAAAGAGTAACGATAAGACCTGCTCTGAGTGGCATCGTATGTCGCCCCGGAAATTTCACATTTTCACATCGCTAGCAAGTCCTGTAAATAGTATAACGATAAGACATGCTATGAGTGGCGGCTTGAGCCGCCCCGGAACGTTCACATCGCTAGCAAGTCCTATAAATAGTGACGATAAGACCTGCTATGAGTGAAGCTGCCGCGGAAAGTTCCCATGTACACATCGTTAGCAAGTCCTGTAAATAGTGACGATAAGACCTGCTATGAGTGAAGCCGCCGCGGAAAGTTCCCATGTACACATCGTTAGCAAGTCTTGTAAATAGTGACGATAAGATCTGCTATGAGTGAAGCCGCCGCGGAAAGTTCCCATGTACACATCGTTAGTAAGTTCTATAAATAGTGACGTTAAGACCTGCTATGAGAGAAGCCGCCCCGGAACGTTCAAACGTTCACATCGCTAGCAAGACCTGTAAAGAGTAATGATAAGACCTTCTATGAGTGGCGGCGCAAGGCACACCGGAAAGTCCCCATGTACACATCGTTAGCAAGTCCTATAAATAGTGACGATAAGACCTGCTATGAGTGAAGCCGCCGCGGGAAGTTCCCATGTACACATCGTTAGCAAGTCCTGTAAATAGTGACGATAAGACCTGCTATGAGTGAAGCCGCCGCGGAAAGTTCCCATGTACACATCGTTAGCAAGTCCTGTAAATAGTGACGATAAGACCTGCTATGAGTGAAGCCGCCGCGGAAAGTTCCCATGTACACATCGTTAGTAAGTTCTATAAATAGTGACGATAACACCTGCTATGAGTGAAGCCGCCGCCGCGGAAAGTTCCCATGTACACATCGTTAGTAAGTCCTGTAAAAAGTGACGATATGACCTGCTATGAGTGAAGCCGCCGCGGAAAGTTCCCATGTACACATCGTTAGCAAGTCCTGTAAATAGTGACGATAAGACCTGCATTCGTTATTGGTATACCAGAAAGTCTGCTAGAGAAAGTTGACTCGCCTGCTTTGTGGCCCCCGCACGTTAAACATTGTGACTGGTTTCCTGCCAAGCCCCGCTACCAACAGCGGGGACAGAGCGCTCAGCGCTGTGACGTCACCGGTGCCCCCACCGCCGCAGCCCCAACCTGTCCTGCCGCTGCCGCCGAGTCCTCCCCAGCCGAGACTCCTTAACCACCTGGACTCTAATGACACTGCCACTGATACTGGAAATGGTACTACGATGATAACCAATATAATATCGCGTAACATATCGATAATCCACCAGAACATAAATAGACTGGAGAATAAATGCTTCCAACTAGAATGTGAACTTCAGTTGCTCCATAAAGACGTGGATGTTCTGTGCATCACCGAACACTTCCTCCGTCCCAACGAGCTGTCCTGTGTCCGAATGGCAAACTACAAGCTGGCGGCGAGCTACGCGCGCACGACCCGCGAGGGAGGCGGCGCCTGCATCTACGTGCGGCCAGACCTCCTCACCATCGAGCGAAGGGAGTTCGCCGCGCTGTCCGTGGAGATGCACTTCGAGGTGTGTGCGGTCGAGTGTGTCTGTCTAGACCTGATCGTTGTCTGTATTTATAGACCCCCACAAGGTGAAAACAGAGGTGACATTGATATCTTTTTTCCTAAAATTAACTCTTTACTTGATTTAAATGCATCCAATAATTATAAACTCATTTTAGTTGGTGATATCAACATTGACATTTTAAGTAAAACGTTACTGTCTAAGAGATTAATTTCTTCTTTAAAACAACATGGTTTTGTAACGTTAGGTCATTTTCCTACTAGAGTGACATCATCTAGTAGCACTTGCCTCGACCATGCCTACACTAACATTCCGATTAATGATATTCTAAAAGTGACCCCTGTCGAAATGTATTTGTCGGATCATTCTGGGTTTATTGTTGTAGCTCAAATAAAAGGTCAACATTTGAACCATAATGAGGTTACCTGTAAACGATTGTTTTCGCAACTCCAAATTGATAATTTCTACGAGGCCCTATCTATGTATAACTGGGATAACATACTTCATAAGTGGCACTGTCCTAGTGACCAATTAAACGCAATTCTTAATGTAACTAAGCATCTTTATCAAGTATACTTCCCTATTAGAAAATATCCTGTAAAAAAAAACCCTTCTCCTGGGCCAATCATAGGGTTAAAAAACTGCGATGCGAAATTCGCAAAATTAAATTTGCATTAGCGAACCATAGTGATAAACATGACAATTGCCTACCAACCAGTGACTTGTTGCGGCTCGAAATGCAATATTCAATGGAATTACGTAACTCACGTCGTGACTTCATTAACAAACAAATCGACAACCCAAAGTTGGACATGCGCCGCACCGTGTGGCGAGTAATTGAGGCTGAAACTGGCCGAAGCGAGGCGCGGCGCGGGGGAGCCCTCGACCTGCTGGTGAGCAAGTCTGCCGGGAACAGCCAGGTGCAGCGCGCGGGTGCAGCCGCCGCCGCCCTCAATCGCTACTACGTAGAGGCCAACAATGACCCCCGTGCACGACCCGACCTCTCAATAGCTATGAACTACCTCAACTCATACCTTGAGGGCACGGCAGAGCTAAAGTTGCAATTTATACCAATAACACTTTCCGAGCTGGTATCCGTGATAAAAAGTATAAAACGTAAAAACTCGACTGATATAAATAACATGCCAACTCATGTATTTGATTATACACCCCCAATTGTAATTTCGTTATTATGTATGCTTCTTAATAAATGCGTTGAAAGTGGCGTTTACCCGCAGTCTCTTAAACAAATAAAAATTCAACCAGTGTACAAAGGCAAGGGCGAAATGGACGTAGAAAAAAGCTACAGACCGATTGCACAAATACCGATATTCTCTAAAGCGTTTGAACGTATCATTAGCAACAGATTGGACGAGCACTTTAGACATAATAACTTACTGAACAAACAATAATATGCCTATCAATCAAACCGGTCGACAGTGGACGCCGCTCGTGACGTGGTAGCGCGAGTGATGGGCCGGCTCGAGGACGGGCGACAGGTCGCGGCCATGTTCTGCGACCTGTCGCGCGCCTTCGATCTTGTCAACCATGCGCTCATACTGGAGAAGTTGAACAGGTACGGTGTAAAGGATAATTTTCACAAAATCATATCCAGTTTCTTGTCGCACCGCCAGCAGTGCACTTTCGTTCTTGGTGCTAAGTCTGAACTTCAGCAAGTTGGAAACTGTGCTGTGCCTCAAGGCTCAATTATGGGCAACATTTTGTTCCTCATCATAATGAACGACATCTCTGTTGCTTCTGATGAAGCTGAATACGCCGGCCTCACGTGGGCACCGCACATCGATGCCACGTGCAATAGACTATCCTCAGCTTGCTTCGCTCTGTCTAGGCTGGCCCCAACATTAACCATTGACAATATTATGAAAGCATACTATGGATACTTTCACTCCATACTAGTTTACGGGGTGGACCTATGGGGAGACGCCTCAGACTGCGAAAGGGCTCTAAGGATGCAGAAACGGGCAGTAAGAATCATAACGGGCGTGCCTTGGGACTTTTCTGCAAAAGAGCTCTTTTTCAAGTATAAAATTCTAACTCTTCCCTCGCTATACATATTAGAAATAGCTAAGTACGCGAGACGGAACTTGTCACAATTTGCAAAGAAAAGTGACACGCATACTATCAACACCCGACGTCGTGATCACCTGTATGTACCATCCAGGAGACTCACCAAAGCCAACAAGTGTTTATTTACTCTTGTGCCCAAGATTTATAACTGTCTTCCTGATCACATCAAAAGCGCGACTAGTGAGAGCATATTCATTTCTAAGTTGAAACAGATACTGGTTGGTATGGCATGCTATACAACTGACGAATTCTTTCAGAATATGAAAGTAATTCCCTGTCCGTTAAGCTAGATTTTCATACAAATTGTATATTGATTTATCATAGTATCATGACATAATAATATTAATTTAATTTACTTTACATTGATATAATACCTATTTGAATGTTATATTATTGTATAATAAGGTGTAGTATAATTGTAAAAGAATAATATCTTTTACTAACTTGACATTTTTTGTAAAACTCATATGTACCATTTCCTGTCTGACATATAAATTATTATGATTTATGAATAAATGAGTATTTCAGTATTTCAGTATGAGTGAAGCCGCCGCGGAAAGTTCCCATGTACACATCGTTAGCAAGTCCTGTAAATAGTGACGATAAAACCTGCTATGAGTGAAACCGCCGCGGAAAGTTCCCATGTACACATCGTTAGCAAGTCCTGAAATAGTGACGATAAGACCTGCTATGAGTGAAGCCGCCGCGGAAAGTTCCCATGTACACATCGTTAGTAAGTCCTGTAAATAGTGACGATAAAACCTGCTATGAGTGAAACCGCCGCGGAAAGTTCCCATGTACACATCGTTAGCAAGTCCTGAAATAGTGACGATAAGACCTGCTATGAGTAAAGCCGCCGCGAAAAGTTCCCATGTACACATCGTTAGCAAGTCCTGTAAGTAGTGACGATAAGACCTGCTATGAGTGAAGCCGCCGCGGAAAGCTCCCATGTACACATCGTTAGCAAGTTCTATAAATAGTGACGATAAGACCTGCTATGAGTGAAGCCGCCGCGGAAAGTTCCCATGTACACATCGTTAGTAAGTCCTGTAAATAGTGACGATAAGACCTGCTATAAGTGGCGGCTTAAGCCACCCCGGAAAGTTCACATGTACACATCGTTAGTAAGTCCTGTAAATAGTGACGATAAGACCTGCTATAAGTGGCGGCTTAAGCCACCCCGGAAAGTTCACATGTACACATCGTTAGTAAGTCCTGTAAATAGTGATGATAAGACCTGCTATAAGTGGCGGCTTAAGCCACCCCGGAAAGTTCACATGTACACATCGTTAGTAAGTCCTGTAAATAGTGACGATAAGACCTGCTATAAGTGGCGGCTTAAGCCACCCCGGAAAGTTCACATGTACACATCGTTAGTAAGTCCTGTAAATAGTGACGATAAGACCTGCTATAAGTGGCGGCTTCAGCCACCCCGGAAAGTTCACATGTACACATCGTTAGTAAGTCCTGTAAATAGTGACGATAAGACCTGCTATAAGTGGCGGCTTAAGCCACCCCGGAAAGTTCACATGTACACATCGTTAGTAAGTCATGTAAATAGTGACGATAAGACCTGCTATAAGTGGCGGCTTAAGCCACCCCGGAAAGTTCACATGTTCACATCGGTAGCAAGTCCTGTAACTAGTCACGATAAGACCTGCTATGAGTGGCGGCTTAAGCCACCCCGGAAAGTTCCCATGTACACATCGGTAGCAAGTCCTGTAAATAGTGACGATAAGACCTGCTATGAGTGAAGCCGCCGCGGAAAGATCCCATGTACACATCGTTAGCAAGTCCTGTAAGTAGTGACGATAAGACCTGCTATGAGTGAAGCCGCCGCGGAAAGTTCCCATGTACACGTCGGTAGCAAGTCCTGTAACTAGTCACGATAAGACCTGCTATGAGTGAAGCCACCCCGGAAAGTTCACATGTACACATCGGTAGCAAGTCCTGTAACTAGTCACGATAAGACGTGCTATGAGTGAAGCCACCCCGGAAAGTTCCCATGTACACATCGTTAGCAAGTTCTATAAATAGTGACGATAAGACCTGCTATGAGTGAAGCCGCCGCGGAAAGTTCCCATGTACACATCGGTAGCAAGTCCTGTAACTAGTCACGATAAGACCTGCTATGAGTGGCGCCGGAAAGTTCGCATATTAATTCACATCGCTAGCAAGGCTACTGGAAATTTCACCTGGCTACCAAGTCGAATAATAATGGGATGGGGTACTCTATAACATCAATTCAATATGTCATAATTTATAATATCAACAATTTACTAGATCAACTGTTTACTATTTAAACAGTTGATCTAGTAAATTGTTGGTTGTACCTACCTGTCCATATTGTATTAAATACCCGTAATAATGTGCAACCCAGTTGATAGTTATGCTATGAGTGGAATTAACATAGTTGGCAAGTCCGGTAAAGAGGAACGATAAGGTGGTTAGCAAGTGCCGTAAATCGTCAACATAATCGCTGCTTGCACTGCATATAAAAAGCATTTTAGCATTTTTTCTTACAAAAATGGATAAATAAATGATCACCAAAAGTTGCAGAAAATATCAGGGTAAGGAAGGGTAAAGGGGGTGAGCGAAGCGAAGCCTCCTTTATATACAAAACATAAAAAGAAGTTTGGTGATTACTTATCCAAACACAATTTGGTGATCAGTTATCCATTCTGGCAGTCATTTCGAATTTATTGGTAGTAAAATAGGTGCGTTTTTGGTAATCGTTTAAACACTAGCCTATAAAATCTACAATCGCCACCTGGCACGCGCGGCGGCGGCGGCGGCGGCGGGGCGGGGCGTTCCGGGCCAGGGCCCCATAAGTTTTTTTTACATACAGGCACATACATTGCTTCTGGCCCCTCACTAGGAAACGCTGTGTCGTTGGAACCAGAAACAGCGACGTCACACACATATAAACATCCAATACATGGGGATTTTTTCTTTCTTTATCCCCAGCCGGGGTTCGAACCCGCGACATCTCGCATGGTAGGCAGAAACACAACCGTAGTGCTACAGAGATCGTCTGGCTGTATTAAGCCTCACCCCTCCTCCTGAATCTACTAGTGAATACAGCATAGCATACCTAACAAGCCTCTCATAGGTATCTAAATGTATGCGTCTGAACGTTACGCTATCTTATCAATCACTATGACAATACCTTTATTCATAGCAAGCTTGGTTGGGATTAGTTATCGCATGTACCTTCTCTATGCAGGTGAAGCGCGTATACCTATCGTGTTTTCCGAATAATAAACGATTTAGGTGCAACTCATCCCATTTCTAGTCAAAACATTGTTTACATTATCCTAAAGTGCCCAAAGGACGCCTCTAGTGTAATCTTGGAAATTCCAGTCCCAAGTTTTTAAGGCTGGTTGAGCAACTATGCGCTGAGGATTGCGCAGCGCAGCGCGCCACTAAAATGTCGAAAGAAAGTGAATGGTAGACGAACCATGGAGTTTGCCGGCCAGTGTTAAACATAACGTCGGCGTAACTGACGCCTTCGACGTTCCAAATTCAAACAGATCAACAGATCGAACAATTCAAACAGAGCAAGAGTCTGTACTTTTTTATCTCTAAAATTATGTGTGAAACCAGCCAGTGATATTACCAGTGACTTTTAAAACTACAGTGATTCTTCCAAAATGGATCTCATGGGTGAAGCAAGTTCCGGTGCTCGGGTATTAGCAGCCCGTCATATAACAGCTGATCAGGCGGTTCCGGAAGTTAATAATGCTGTTAACACCTCACTGTTGTGTTACTCCATGCCTTTCGAGCCAGATTTTAAATCTTATTTATCAGGTAAAATTATACTTTTTGTTATCAAAATTAATATAATTTTCTAGTTGCGCGTACAGAGCATCTAGCTTTATGGTAATAACTTAACTGTTCGTTTTCAAGTCAAGTCAAATTCTTACTCGTGTCGTAACGTATTGCATCGTTAGGTGAAGGTTGATGTTTTGAGTGTACCACAACCACGTAACATTCTATCCTAATCTTCCTCGAAAATAACTCTAACTATAGTATCTATAGACATATGTTCGTACACATAATTAATACAATGACTTGTCAATGTAGGGGTATCCACAAAATTAAGTATTGTGCTAACGTCAACCCTGCATGTATAATTTTTCATTGGTTTTCGAATGTATTATCCCATTGTCTTGTTAAGGGTTAAATTAGTTAGGTACCGCCATATGATCCAGAAACAAGAAAGAACTTTAAATATTTAAGTTACTTTTGCACTTTGAAAGAAGATTATTTATTAAATGTCACAGCAACCATTTATTCACAGTACCAAACCATAGGGCCCAACAACAAAAAACTAGAAAATGGCATTTCCGTGTTTGCAATACGTAACCTAACCATAAGCCTTCCAGTTATAAAGGATGTAACAGAAAGGTGGAGTCAAAGAACATCTGACATGTTTGGCTTACTGTCCGCCCTTATATGGAAAAATCTTGATTTTTGCGGCCACTAATGAAACTGGTGTCAATCGATGGAGAACGATCGTTCGCCATCTTCCTACCGGCTCTACCTCTACAACTCCATCCTGCCTCCCGGCCCTACACCGAAGAATCTGGCTACCGGCTCTGCACTTCATAACTTCCAAGACTACCATCCGCCCTACCAAGATCCTGCCTGGTTCCTGCTTACAACCTGCCCATACTGCCTGCTGACCTACTGAACACCAAAGAGTTCTGTAAACCTAGCCACGGTATTCAGTCTATAATATTCTATCACTATTAAGTCTCATATATATATATATATATATATATATAACTATCTATATTCATTTATATCTAGGGGAGGCATTTGCCCGGCAGTGGGACAAAATCGAGGCTACGTAAAAAAAAAAAAAAACAGCATTTCTATGCATCTATCTACCACAGCAATAAAGTTACAAGTAAATTACAACAAATACAAGCAGAGTAGTATGAATTGCGTTAGTGATATACCTACATACATCTTTCTGAGACGAGTTTGAAAATTAAAATATTAAACTATCAGCGAAATTTATCGACTGCCTCGACCGTGTGGTACCGGCAAAACAAGTTGCCCTTTTTTGAACTTCAAACACAAATACCTCGCAAAATATATCATTTACGGCAATAATATCTACATATTTTCATATGTAATAATTTACTCTATCGACTGAAATCGATTCCATCTCTGGCCACTTTTTTTTCATATTGGTATTGTAATCTACAGGTAGGATCCAGCCAGTAAAACCCTTTTTGTTGCGTACAAAACCACCATTATAACGACATTCACCAAGGAAGGGCATGTAGGTAGACACAAAAGGGCGACCTTTGCCTTGCTGTGGGATACAGGCATCAGGGATGCACGACCGATAACTCCAGGGTTACTTGCCATGGGGTTATTGTCTCTCGCACGGGAACAACGCAAGGTATGACCTCTAAGCCATAGTATAAAAATAATTCTAAGCGGCAAATTATTTGAGCAGCTGTTATTTTTCTAATAAGTCAATATCACCATCACCAACCATACAGATGCACCTCCAACATAGATGTGGTTTAAATCATAGTAGAACCATACGGGTATATAGCGAAAAAACTCAAGGACGAATTCACGATACATCATCACGCCTATGTTAGAATGCACCTGTGAATCAAACCGTGAATATTCTTAATTCAATTTCGTGAATTCTTCCTTGATCTTCTTCGCTCATCCCTGTTGGGTACTGTATTACCAATGGGTCAATGTTAAAAGCCAACCTAAATGTGCTGGCATAACGGTCACTCTGTAAGTGGTGAGGGTGAACTGCCCAACGTCCCTCACAAATTAGAAAAAACGGTTTCAGGCTCATGATAGGTCTGAAGGTGTACGTCTAGCTGCCGGAAGACGTTGCTAATGCGCCGAGCTTACCAAACTGCAAACAGTCGAGAAGTCGTTCTACTCATAGGAAGAACTCATAAAATTTTATGAACGACGTACAGAAAACACTTTATTAATTGTATGAATGACCCATATAAAAACAAACTGAGAATACTATTCCGAGATAATTGTGTTCCTAACTAAATTCTGTTATTTCCCTCAAAAAATATTACACGAAATATCCGTAATAAACATAACGCCGTTAAGTTGGCTGTTCTGTAATACTGTCAAGTATCAAGAGTTTTCCTGTCAGTAGATAACGCAGCTGTCCGTTGGAACGAAAACAAATATTGATAAGTATACATATATAAAATCGGAAATAACCAGCCTTAATTGCAACCTTTCCAAATATATAGTGATATTATAAAAAATTAAAATAAGACATCCAGTACCCGAAATATTGAAATGGTATCTTAAAATAGTCTAAATTTCACAAAATAAATTAAAAAGTAGTAGGCATTTTTTTTAGCATAGCCCACTAACCTTTTTATTAACTATATGACAAAGTATTTTTTTTCTTTATATTGTAATTCTGTTTTTTAAATTTATTGAATTGTGTTTGACAATAGATTTGTCATGAAATGATTTCATCGTCATCTTAAGTCTTACTGCAACTATGTAAACTCTTGGCTAATTAAGGATATAAGCGACTCATAAATTTCCATCAGAGTAGGTAAACTTTTTTTTGTACTGTTCATTGTTGTACTAAACAAACCTAAGAGGTGTATAGGACTTTGAGTAATAATGTATAAATACTAGAGTAGGCGCCGCAAACTGACTTTTTTGCAGCTATAAGTAGAGCTAATTCACTCAACCCCAATTCAGTCTGTGCCAAGCGCTTGCCGACCCGTGACGTGTTTGATTGCGAGAGTAAGCAACTAAATAATGCCGTCGTTTGTTCTGCGGTACTGTAAAAACTACACAGTTAAGATACAAAAAAGCCAAGGAATAACTTTTCATACGTAAGTACTATCAGTAAATACGCATATTCAATAATATTTTGTGAATTACAAAAATCAACAAAGCGACATGTTTTGTCTCTGAAAATCAAAGAGTAACAAGATTTTGACATGCAGATGTGACATTTCCGAATACCAATGTGTTATGCATGTCGTACCTATATTTTATTGCACAAGAAAATTCACATTACAAACTTATGGAAAAGACATTTACAAAGGCAAGCTTATTTCTAACAAGAGATTTCTTCCAGCAAGCCCAAGATGTTGAGGATAAATTTCATAGCAGAGGTAGACCCTTGCGCAGAAATACAAGAAAGCATGTCATGATACGAACAGATGAAATTTTAGTAGGTACTGATGAGGGTTTTTGAGTTTTATTTAGTATATATGTTACCGGCCGTACCTGATTTCAGGACAAACTATTTTTGCCTAGGATAAACTAGTTTATGTGTACTTAAGTTTATGTTTTAAGTATTTTTTGTTGTTCTTACATGTTCAACCTAACACATTCGCTTCGCTCACCCCCTTTACCCTTCACCTAAGCTACCGCAATGTTTTGCCCTGATATAAGCTACGCAAACTAGTTTATCCTAGCCAAAACTAGTTTGTCCTGAAAACGGGTTTGGCCGTTACATCATTTATTACAGTATTACGTTTTAGTTGTATACAATTAGATGTATACAGTTTTATTGCGCACTACTACTCTCCTGTTGCACAATTTTTCCTTTCCTGCCTAGGTTTGCTGGTAGAAATCTCTCTTTAGGTTTAAGCTCGCCTTTTCTTTTAAATTCTCTTTTATTTTTATTCCCAAATACACATAATAGATCGCCTGCCCTTAAAAGTGTGAAAGCAGTATAGGCAGGATTCACTCGATAGGTAAACTTTTGGACAAAGGTGACGGTAGTACGTCTCCATACAGAATTACGGCATGTAGCATCTGAGCGCAAAGATTTTCTATCTATGACAACTGACACGCCCGCTCTCGCCCCGCGCGTACCCCTCTCTTCAAGAGTCCGGGCACATATTTTGTTCGAGCTAGCGTCTCCAGTATTTATACATTATTACTCAAAGATATAGGATAAGATTCATAGCAGAGTTAATTTCTCAAGCGATTTTTTTTCGTGACGTGGCTGAAATCAGTTTGTTAAATGCGTGTATTACTTACTGTGTGCTATTTTTTACGGTTTTAGCCAAAACTCTCCATGAATGGCGTATTAAAGTTTTAAGTAATTTGGAGTCATCGATATAAATACTCTAAGGATAGGCCTTCCCGTACTAAATTTCTTACCATTTTGAGGCTAAGAAAAATAGCGCCCCTGTCGGAATTCGTCGGAACCAAGACAGTACGAAAAATTGTAACGGCGTCACGTTCGGTCACGTTCCGATTTGTGGTGTATAGACACAATATTAGGAAAGTTGATCTACGGATAACTCTCAAATACCCGGTGACTTTTAATCGGTGATTAGGAGTAGAAATAAAATATATCTAGCTAAAATTTTACTTAAGGGGCGAGGTCTCACGCAATTAGCTCATGTTTAATTAATAAAAAGTTGAAACATAATTAAATAGGCATATTAATTTTTGTCTTTGCCGTTAAATTATGAAAGAGGATGTAAGCTCACAGATACACATTAGTAGCGTGACTTGGAATTTAAGATCTTGATTTTAAAGTTAGGGGGGGGGGGGGTAACCAAATGACATTACGAATAGTAATCTAATGACATTACGAATAGTAATCTTGACATTACGAATAGAAAAATAACCAAATCGGATCGTTTTTCAAATATAGGAAGCGGGCAGTTTCACTGTGCGTCGCGTGTCGCTACAAAGTTACGTCAGTCGAATGGTTGATTTTCGTTTGAGGATTTTTTCGAGAACAATATTTTGTAGATAATCAATTTAAAGCCAATAGTAATTGAAAATATAATATTTACTTGTGATACGACACTCCCTGTTTTTGTGTTTTGCGATTTGGGTATGATTTACACCTTTTTACGTCGCAGGTCACCATTTTTGTTTTTGCTGCCGATATGTCAATCGGCTGTCACCGTCCAAGCGCGACTGATTGCAAACAGTCCAATTTTCCCGATTTTGTACTGTTTTTGTAGCGACACTTTCAAGCGCTCCGTGCCCTGTCCCTACTATTCAAGTCTGTGGTTTGGAGTAATATTTCGACACATAAGTATGTATTGAAGATCTCTGTGGCGTTGCGTTTCAAGGATGCTTCCCAAGCGAGAGGTCCCTGAATCGAATCCCGGCTGGAGACGAAGAAAAAAAATGGGGTATCTACAACGTCTTATGCCGATTCAGTTTAGGAACCTAAACTAATCCGCAAAATTACCATGGCTTTCATAAAACGACTCAAACGTCAAAATTCGGTTTATTAATAGTAGTTTATGTGACTGCTACGTAATGTAGGGCATTACTGCTCGAGAGTAGGTTTATGAAACAAGCCGAAGGTGGGTTTATGAGAGAGAGGTGGGAGAGTGGGTTTATGAAACGAGCATTCATAATACTATCACTCGAGAGTTTTAATGCCTAATTATGTACAGTTACATTCACTAGTTTATCTACAAACATATCATAAGCTTTCTTTGATGTGTTCAGGAACCGCATGTTTGACCGGCATTGTGGAATTGATAATTGCAGTTGATTAGCTTGTTCTGTAGTACCAACTTCACAGACAAACTGGGGGCGGCACGCAGGCGAACGTTGGCGTTCGAAATTTGAATGTCATAATTTGACAAATTTTGGTACATTATGGTCATAATGTACAAATTTTCAGATAAGAAATGAGTTTTTACCAAATAGTTTTAATTTATACTGGTCTTAACGAGCGGTTTTGAGACGCAGTAAAGAGGGTTTATGATACGTGTGTAGATAAAAGAATATATAATATGCAACATAACAGATAAATAAAAAAAAAAATATACTTTTACATATATTTACAGAGTCAATATCGTATCTAAACATACTCCGTCGGTATATTGTAAGGATATAAAATATACAAAATAACAGATAATAAAAAATAAATTTACAGAGTCAATAGAAAATATGCCGTTATCGAACGAGAGTTAGCACGCGTGGACAATTTATTCTAATGGATTGAAATAGAGAGCGTACCTTCTGATTTTGAACGATAAATAACTTCTTCCTTCCTGTAATTTAATTTAAATAGATAATACTAAGTGTATAATTAAGTATATCATTATTTAACACCATGCCTGTATTATACATATGTATAGCTAAAGAGGACAGACAGAATAGTACTGTTATCATACATTTTGGTAGCAGTTCCATAATGTCGCGTACAACGACTATTTAAATCCAATGTTATGTAAGTAAAGGGACCCGAAGACCTTCACCCTTTACTGTTCATTGGTTTTGGGTACTAAGGCTAACTGGTATCAAAACTGGTCCTTGTAGGTCAGGATAAATATCGTGTAAAATGCGATCATATTCCATCCTAAGGATACTTACATAATCCCTGATTATATAAGCAATTCCATTCCTAACAACCCATGAAGGTAGGAAGGAAATTAACTAAGGTCGTGAGAAAATATCTTTCCGCGCTTTCTTTCTGTGTAAGCTATAGTTCATAGATAATAACCGTCAAGTGTAGACATCTGCCATACAATATATCTGCCACATAATCTTTGTTGGAATCCTTTTAGGCTCACTAATTCGAATACGAGTAAACGCTATTCTCTGAAGAACAATTACTTAATCCGCTTATAGGTTTTTTATGACAAATGTCGAGGAAAGTTATGTTGTTTTTTTATTTCAATTTGAACTCAGATTCCTCGCAAAGATATCCTCGATTGTCGAATTAAAAACGGCGTATCAAATTGACCAAAAAGATATATACAAAAAAATAAATTTTCATCCCAAAGTACCATGGGCATTTTTGCATGAAAACTGGGCCCATATTTTCCAACACATATTGGAAATACAATTCCAATATTTTACAATAGTAATGAAAACTCATGGCATATGAAAGCTCTTACGGTGTACTTTTGATTCATTATGTAGTCGCTAAGGTCAAATCCAGCGCGAAAATGGTGTTGACGTAAGTTTCTAAATTCATACATACATATGCTCACGCCTATTTCCCGGAAGAGCGGTAGGCAGAGACCAAAGACCTCCACCTGGCATACATCTCTCGCTTCATCCAAATTCATAAATATAAATATATTCACTTTTACAACATTGTTAAAATTGTTCAACAGTATAGAAATCACATAATACGAAAGTTCTTGGGGTGTTCCTCGATTCATACTTCAATTTATTAATTCATTAATTTCTTAATCTGTCTCGTGTTTTTATAGATTTCGCTGTATTTGGACAGATTTTCTATCGAGAACCTGGAAAATTTAGTGTCGATTTGTTGCTCCTTAGCACTACCCGAGGGGACGTGAAGGGCTGTAGGTTCCAAGCATCTCCTTCGGATATGAGCGACTGCCTCCCTCGGTTCATATCACGGCAGATAAGTTCAAAACTAGTGCGAACATAGTTTTGGTATTAAAAAAAATACATGTATATTATTCATTCACTTTTCCAACATTGTCAACATTATCCAACAGTAATGAAACTAATACCATATCATATCAAATAATTATATAAAAAGGGTTAAAAAACGAATGAAATATTTTTTTTGCAAAGGATTTGAACTTCATTTTTATAGGATAAAGTGGAATATGTTATCATATGACTGTTGAAAAAAGTTTGTGCTTAGGGGTTTAAACAGAATAGAATCAACCGGAAATAGCCAGAATATACTTTTGTTGGTAATAATTTACTCCATCGGCTGACACCTTTTCATCTCTGGCCGCTATTATCGGTTTTTGTCCAAAATAGCGGAACGTAGGTATGCAAGTCTCTATACAAAAAAATTAGAACCCTTTTGTATGGAGTTGTCAAAGTTTTTCAGAGAATAGTATTGAATCGCTTTTGAAGCAATCGGCCTTGTCGGCCTTTTAACTAAAAGGTTGGCTCGTTATATGGCACATACATAAAATCAGATAATAGATTTTTGACATCACTTCCCGCCATTCGACGACGCGAATGGCCGAGTCGGCAGTGACCCTGCCTACGAAGCCAAGGGTCTCGGGTTCGAGTCCCGGTGGGGGCAAATATTTGTTTGACGAGAACGGATGTTTGTACCCTAGTCATGGTTGTTTATCTATCTAAGTATAATATTTGTCTATATAAATATGTGTATCGTTGTGTGTACGTGTACGAGTACCCACGATACATATAGGGAATCCTAGTTTGGGGCTAGATCAATTGTGTCAATAGTGTCCAAGGTATTATTATTATTATTATTATTATTATTCGATCTATTTATATAATCAGGCCCCATCGGCCCCAGGATCAGACGGATAAGGGATGAGGGGAACACCTTTTACCACCAGGGGATTACCACAACCTTTAGCGATTCAGATTAGGTTCAAAAAAAGAATCACCATGGCAACCGTTTCCATTCCAATACGCCATAATGGGCTCTATTTACCTAATTCCAAGAGTTGTTTTATTACTGGCATGGTAATTTTGCGGATCAGTTTAGGTTCCCAAATTATTAATTCTCTCATCATTATATTATCCTCATCATTCAATAATTGTTGTCAGGCAGGATTTAATGAGAAAATATTGTAATATTTTGGGTTTCTGTTTTGTGGATCTGCAGCAATCTGAGTTGTACAGTGCGGTATTCCCGTCCAATAGCCCCTTCTGAATATTTATGTTTCAAAGGGCTTAGCGACCTCGGCTTCCTACATCCTCCATAACACCTCAATGACTGGATACACGTGGGCACAATTGTGCCTCTGCTACCCCGAATGAGAAAAGGCGTGACTATGTTGTGTTAAAATCTGTATTTAATGTTGTTCCCAGCTCTGCACATATACGCCTGGGTTCTCTGGTCATGCGCAGCGCTCGCCGTGCTCTCAACCTTCGTGGTGTTCGTGCAATCTCTGAGGGCTACCCACAGGCGTCGGCCGGCAACCTTCAGCAATGCTGTGTTTGTACTGGCGGTCTATCCTGTAAGTATCTATCATCAACAAGCTGCAGGAACACAATTAACCAAAAACAGACATTACAGCACACTAAAATCGTCATGGATCTTGGATATGTTGGGATGACAGAGGCACAGCTGCGCCCACGCTTAGCCTGTTATTAAATGGCAGCAAATATATTTTTACCAATAACGGTTTTGATAAATATTCACCAAATTTACCCCCATATAGAACCTTATTGGTTTGGTAGCTATAGGCCACTTTCTGTCTGAATACTAAAGTTAGGTTTGTTAGGTCACAGCTTTATAATACGACCGAAAGGAGAGAGATAAGCTCGCCTTTGTACCTGTATGTAGTTTAGTATAAAATAGGGTGTAAAATTTTGGTGAATATTTCACACCCTATTTTATCCCAATTTAACCAAATTAATTGGGATAAAAATGTATTTTCTTGGATGTTACATTTACTCAACTTAGTAAACAGTTAAACATTCGCATTTTTCCATTTTGCATGACAGGCTAGCCCATCGCTTGTAAATAAATCGGATCGCTCTCTTCTGAAAAATGAAGATGGTGGCAATATCAGCAGTCCGTCCTCTTAGTAGTATGCCGTAGGACATAATGCTATGGAAATAACTAATATATATGTCACCGGAAAATAATACGATCCGCAAGTTTATAAATTTCCTATTTTTTTTCCGCAAGTTTATAAACATACTAACCTAACCTAACATAACCTAACCTAACCTAACCTAGCCTAATATAATCTAGAAGGAAGTTTATAAATTTCCTAGGAAATTTATAAACTTGCGGATCGTATTATTTTCCGGTGACATATACAAGCCTAGCAGTTGCAACGTCAGTCAATTCCTTGATTCTTTTAATAACTGCATATGCTGCGGAGCTAAGTCTATGGGCTAATTTTACAACATGGGGACCCCATTAATCATGATGCCCAGAAATACAGTTTCATCTACTAGTTTAAGTTTGTCTTTCCCCAATACAATGTTACTCTCAACTTGCCTTACATTAGGTAAAGTGAATTGTATGCACTTTGTCTTTTTTGAATTCAGAAGCAAGTTATTGGCAGTAAACCAGTCTAGTACTGGCGAGAGAGCATTATTTGTTTCCTGTAAGTCATTTTCTTATCACTAATTTAAAAAAATAGTGACGTGTCATCTGCAAATAATACTATCTCTGACATGTTTTGTACCACGAATGGCAAATCATTTATATACATGAGGAAAAGGAACAGACCCAGAATAGATCCTTGTGGGACTCCTATCATCACCTGATAACTCGACGATTTTGTCCTCTTAATGTCAGCTTTTTGAATCCTCCCTTCAAAATATATCTCCTCTTCACACACATCTCGCTCTCGTAGAAGTGTGTCGTAAAGCGTAGGCTCTTCTTAAGCTCCAGCAAGGTCGCTTTCAGCTTCAACTCCACCTCGCGTGTGCTCATCTTGCTCCGCGTCAGCATTGCACCTTTTCGCCTGAAAATAACCGCGAATAAGTGTCAGTGTATGACCGGGTGGAATACCAGCGAACACTAGGGAGTTGATTGCACACTGAAGCTGTTAAGTGTGTTTTTGTTGAATGAGGCTGAATGTTTCGTCTTCAACTTTGCTTCCGCTTTTGCCAAGTAAAGAGAAACAAAACGGTAACACAAAACCTGAGTGTACGGTAAACGTGTCACTTACGTAAAGGTTTGTTCAGTCAGATATGGAGATCATAACATTTCACCACAATCACTTTCTGATAATCTGAGGAAGCTAACCAAACTTACATGCTGACCATGTAATCCGCTTTTTAATAGAGAGGGAAGCGTCTGTGTGTCTGTCCGTGGCTATCTGGCGCTCAAATGGGTAGACGGATTATGATGCGGTTTTTAGGGTTCCGTCCCCAAAGGGTTATAACGAGACCCTATTACTAAGACTCCGCTGTCTGTCCGTCCGTCTGTCACCAGGATGTATCTCATGAACCGTGATAGTTAGACAGTTGAAATGTTCACAGATGATGTATTTCTGTTGCCGCTATAACAACAAAATAAACTAAATATTTAAGGGGGCTCCCATACAACAATCCCTTCAATACCACATACAAACTTATGAATGCACCTGGTTACGTACATGGAGTGTGAAAGTAGCCGCACCAATAACTTTGTAAATAACATTTTGCTATATAAAATCCTAACTATTCACTCCACACCACCCCTACCATTGTACAGTAGTACGGAGCCTTTCGTGCGTGAGTCCGACTCGCACTTGGCCGGTTTTTATTATAAATTGATAGTAGACTTCCCTGCATTAGTTCATAGCCATGTTTAAGTAAAATCGGTTCAGTGGTTCGACAGTTATACCTCGCGTCACGCGTTATGAGCGGTGGCCTTGAATGCGCAGTAGTCACTTTTCAATACCTGTACATATGCGCAGTAATTCCCGCCAACTTCGTCGCTCTTAATACGTGGCGCGAGGTATATCAGCCTAAGGAATCAAGTGAACCAAATTTTAGACTTTCATTATAGTGTCGGTGTGTTATAGTAGTTTATGTGACTGCTACATAATGGAGGGCATTAATACTTGAGAGTATCACTCGAGAGTTTTAATGCCTAATTATGTACAGTTACAAACACTAGTTTATCTACACCCACATCAAAGAGAGCTTCTCTTTGATGTGTTCAGGAACCGCATGTTTGACCGGCATTGTGGCTCTGCAGTTGTTTAGCTTGTTCTGTAGTACCAACTTCACGCAGGCGGGCGTCGGCGTTCGAAATTTGAATGTCAGTACCAACTTCACAGACAAACTAGGGGCGGCGCGCAGTCGGGCGTCGGCGTTCGAAATTTGAATGTCAGTACCAACTTCACAGACAAACTATGGGCGGCAAGCAGGCGGGCGTCGGCGTTCGAAATTTGAATGTCATAATATGTAGAAAAATTATACATTATGGTCATAATGTATAATTTTTCAGATAAGAAATGAGTATTTACCAAGTAGTTTAACATTATGCTGATCGCAACGTGCGGTTTTTGTACGCAGTAAAGAGGGTTTATGATACGTGTGTAGATAAAATAATTAAGACATGGCGAAAAAAAAGAGTGTTTGTTTAATGTAAGTTTGAAGCATCTGTCTTTCTCTGTGTGTGTGTGTGTGTGTGTGTGTGTGTGTGTTCTGCCTGCCTATGTGTCAGTGACTGTCAGTGGCACCCTAGCAATTAAACGGGTGGACAGAGTTAATCGTTTTGTTCTGGATGTTTAATTAAAATAGTTTCAGTGATTCAAAAGTTATCTATCACGCAGCTTATAACAAGGAAGCTAATGAACATCTGCGATTGCCCATACAAAGCTATACTTTTATCTCAAGCGCTTAGGTAACGTCGACATATCATCCGGTTTGATTGATTTGTTGTTCATAACTTCTATCACAATATACATAGTTTATCTGGCCTGTGATGTTTTCCTTACAACTATGAAGTTTTTAATAAAAAAAAATGATTTTCTTTGATGTCGGTGGTTTTCATACGCTTTCGAAATATGACATAAAAATTGGCGAAGTTCTTTTACACTTATCAGCTTTCATTTACATATTGTGTTGGTGGTGTTTAAAATGTTTTATTTGGTAGGTATTAATTTAAAGTTATTAATGAATTCGACGAATCAATCTAGTACCACAAACTTTAGTAGTGGTAAGAGATGAGCTCGCCTCTGTATATCTATTTTTCTATTTTATTTGTCAGCATTATTTTCATGCAAATTATAAAGTAAACAAGCACGTATCGTAAGGTGCACCTCCTGACTCATTAGCCGTACGACCGCAATTGCATCATCCGACTAAACAGCTGCAAATGGCTGCAATCATGCCAAGTCGACCGCAGCCGCAGCCGCAGCCGCCGCTGGCCGCATCATCAGTCAAGATCATAGAACGGTAGCGGACGTACAAATAACAATAAATTTAAAACACCCTCGACACATTACTGAAACCTTAAAAGTCTTAAATTTGCTTCACTTGTTTTCTTGGTAAGCTGATAAGTTTCGAACCAATGAACCGATTTTGATAACATACTTAGCTAAGGACCATCGCAGTAAAGTCTACCATTCAAAAATAAAGCGCATTCAATTCCGTCTGTTCGAGCGCTACAGCGCCACAGACAGAGACACACACAGACAGGCGTTATAAACTTATAAAACCCCTCATGTCGCAACGTCAGAGGTTAGCGAAGGAAAAAAATATAGAATGAAACTAGCAGTGAAAAATGACCCCACGGAAACTGTGCCAGGTAGAGTTTAACACGATGGCGGCTCCAATGGCCGTTGACTGTGTCTATCGATCGACCAATCAGGGCTGGCCTAGTGTCGCATGACACAGTATGCACCAATCATCAGCCTGTTGCCCTTTTGAGTATCTGGTACCGTTGCCGAATATTGGAAGCGCGCCTTCTATGTTTTTTTCGTTCACCGTTGGAGGGAAAAAAACAAATAAAAAATGCCATATCCACTTGAAAGTTCAACATGCGCGCGACTGTGCGCCTGCAACCGCGCGTGGAAAAAAAGGCGTGAAGCAATGTTTTGGTTGTTTGTTTTGACAGCTACATAATTAAATAATTAAGTCATAGGTCGTTACAGGGTGTTGTTATATTTGAAGGGGATTTGGTATTTAAAAATGATTCAATTGCGGGTCGGACTTGTAAACGAAGGGTTCCGTAGGACTGTACAAGAAAATTTCGGCCGTACAAGAAAAATTGATCCTCTTTCACATATCCTACTACCGGCAACATAGCGTTTCATCCTCGCTAAATTCTCCAAATAATTTTTATTCGCATTTCCAAGCAGTGTCGGCCTCAATGAAGTACAAATAAGTCACAAAAATGTCGCTACTTAATTCAAATAACGAGATTTCTTTAGTCAATTGAATCATTTAAAATATGCGGTGCGTGACGATGCGTATCAGGAACCCTGGCAGCCACACTCCCTTTTTAAAAAATTATGCTCGATTGATTAAAAAAACTAAATAAAAAAAATCGTATTCTTTTACATTTTTAGCACCAATCGAATTTATCAAAATTATGTATTTTTAAGTTGTTGAGTTAAAGAGGGCTAACAATAACATAAAAACGAACACAAAAAAAAGATATGTCCGATTTGGTTTTAATAGCAGTCTCTACAGATTATGTATCCGACGTCAAACCACTTGCGCCACCGATGACGATGACAGGTACCGCGAAATTCGCGATGTGATATTGAGTCGTAGCCATATTAAGACATGGAGGATTGTATGGGAACGCCGTAACGGGAATTTAATTTATAAAATTCCGTGTAGTTTATTATTTCTTAGTGTAGCGGCAACACAAATGCTCATTCTGAGAAAATTTCTACTCTCTACCTATCAAGGTTTATGAGACACAGCCTGCTGACAGACAGACGAACAGAGGAGGCCTAGTTATAGGGTCCCGTTTGGCTCCCTTCGTGTACGGAATGCTAAAAACGCTTTTTAAAGACGAAGCGTTAAGCTAAACCGTGCGGTGTATTAATTTTATACTTATTTCAGCAAAAGCGTCTGCACTACCTCCAAGATCACGTAACTTACGCAGCGCTCCCCTGACCCAAGCCGGTGCGTAGCCACCGTAGTACAGTCGCGCATTTCACAATCCGTTGTTATGTGGATCAAGTTGTTAATGTTGCTCTGAGTTTTGTAAACAAACCGACTCAAGGTGACAAGAACTCACAGGCGTGAAAGTTGTTGGTTAAGTTAATGATAAGTGTAACTGTGTTAATATATTGCTATTCAGTTATCGGTGCAAGTGGATTAATTAGGAGGATATTAGCGACGGGAAAAGAGTTTTATTGTTAGATTGATAAATTTCCACTTGTGTTTGTACAATTTTCCGCACAATAGTGCTGTTGTTATATAGACGTATAAATAATAATCATAATTATTAGATAAAATACAGGGACTCAGAAGATCCGGTCGCCGACGTACCTCCTTGCTTAAAAACCTCCGAGAATGGTTCGGGTGAGCACAACAGTCTTACTCCGGAAGGCAGTATCCCGTGTGCAGATTGTCGTAATGATCGCCGTCAACCTCCGGTTAGGAGATGGCACCCGAAGAAGAAGATTTAATAAAATATGCAAAACAACCCCGACACAATAAATGATGATGAGGTGTCTCAAATCCTATATAAAAAACCCAAGCCCGCCGCGAACGAAATCTATCTCGAAATAAAGAGTATAATTAGTATAGTAATTCTAAAAATTGAGTGTCAAATTCGATGGCTGTGGAAGTGTGGAAAGTATTTTTTTTTTGCGTTCTGGAGTCTTGCAGACATTGTTTAGCCCCGACGACCAAAGTGTTATAAGTTTGAAGCGTCTGTCGGTCGGTGTGTGTGTCTGTATATCTGTCCCTAGCGGTCAAACGGGTGGACGGATTTTAATGCGAACTTCTGTAAATGTCAATACTTTCCTGCTATGGTTTTTTGTTGTTTCATCGGTAGGATCGGTTCAGTAGTTCGATATCAGCTTAACAATGAATATCGGTTAAACTCGATTTTAATCCGGTTAATAGTAGTTGGTAGAACAATTCACTACGACGGTTATTTGATTTATGGTTTGTTAAAATCGGTCCAGTAGTTCTAAAAAATCATCAGCTTAACAAGGTAACGAGTGAACCAGACATAAAAAACCAAGGATCTATACGAAGAAAATGTGTGCCAAAAGATTCCTTCCTAAGAAGGAAATAACCCAACCGAAGTCGTAACCCAACGGTTTCTATAAAAACAAGTACTTAATTCCCTCGTGTATTAATAAAATGGCAAACCAGTCTAATTCCTAGCATAACACACAACTCATACACCTTAGCACAAAACGATTGGCTAATATTTAATCTAATCACACATCCAAAATACTGATTTGACCCTGGGGTATCGCAGTTAGAGCCAGCCCCAAACCAGCTCAAAGTTGGTATGAAATATCAGTGGAATCTGTAGTCTGACAGTCAAGGCCAGACATGTTACACGACATAAACGAATATACTGACGGAGGTACTTGCAGGCAGAACCCATCTCATGGCAATGACCGCAAACACCACTGAAAAGTCACAGGAAGACAAAAATACGCAATTTCGACATGGATGACATCTTACTTTCAGTGGTTACTCCACTGTCCGTCCGTCCGTCTGTCACCAGGCTGTATCTCATGAACCGTGATAGTTAGACAGATGAAATCTTCACAGATCATATATTTCTGTTGCCGCTATAAAAACATAATAAAATAAATATTTAAGGGGCTTTGTGCATACTATTCTCAAAAAACTTAATCTAGGTTTCTTTCTTTCAGCTAAAGACTGTGCTTTACCCATATCTATCTAATTCTTCATTAGCCCTACAATAAATTGACGTGTATCGTGTGTGCTAAGAATTGTCCCTTCATTGTGCTTCGGCTAATATATTATGTTCGATCAAAAATCATGCTTTTATTCATCACAGCTTACGCAATCAGGCAAGGACCGCAATGATAAATATACCACCTAATTTACTCTAATACACCACACACTAGAGTCAGTCGCGCTCGCCGCGGCTCCTACTCACCGTTCGTCCAGTTTGGACGCGCCATGTGTCAAATGTCCAATTAAGTGGCAGTATTTTGTTTCGGCAGATGACTAAGAAATAGCATTCAAATATGACATAAAAACTGGAGCCGTTTATTTTACATTTCTTGCTATAATTTGTTGTTACATTTCATGCTAAAATTAATAAATGACATTTCATACTACACTGACGAGCAATGAAAAAGATCCACATACAAGATGCCGACAACAAAAGGCCCCCATTTTTTAAAACATTTAATTTTTAATTGGTAATATTCTGGTGCGCTGTTAAATGTACTTCAATATTGCAGATGGCGTCACAAGCTAGCCTTTCCCGTTCAGGAGTAATTTGGTGCTATGTCACTGGAACTTTTTCATTGCTCGTCAGTGTATAATTTATAAATTACATTTCTTGCTAAGTATAATTTGCATTAGTACTATTTAAATCATTAACATTAATAAGATCTCCGTGGTCTAATGGGTTTCACGCTTGCTTCTCACACAGGAGATGCAGGTTCGATTCCTGACCATGTACCAATGAGATAATTTATTTATTTTATGTACATTATACAGACATTCTAACGGTGATGGAAAACATTGTGAGAAAACCTACATTACTACATAGCTGCGGCGATGGGCTAGCCCCATGTCACCCAAAACGGAGTATTGAATAACTGGCTCAATGTGGGCACAATTGTGCCTCTGCCACCCCGTATGGCAAAAGGCATGAAGCTATGTATGTATGTATGTATGTAAAGTTCATAATTTGTATGAACGCACGTTCGCAAGACTTCAGAAGACAAAAACCCACTTTAGCCATCGAATTTGAGGTATACTATTTATTTTTTAACCCCCGCCGACTAAAAGAGGGGTGTTATAAGTTTGAAGTGTCTGTCTGTCTGTTTGTCTGTGTATGTGTGTCTGTGTATATGGCTGTCTGTGGCACTCTATAGCTCAAACGGGTGAACGGATTTAAATGCAGTTTTTTTGTAAATGATATAGTATACTTCCCTGCGATGGTTCTTAGTTATGATTTATCAAAATCGGTTCAGTAGTTCGAAACTTATTGGCTTGACAAGGACACAAGTCAACCAAATTTTAGACTTTTTAACCGCCAGACGACGAAAAATACGAGTGTTGTTATAGGTTTGAGGCGTCTCTCTGCCTATGTGTGTGTGAGTGTGTGTCTGTGTATGAGGGTGTGTCTGTGTGTGTGTGTCTATCTGTGGCACCCTAGCGCTCAAACGGGTGCACGGATATTGGTGATATGATACAAGTCAGAGACGACGAAAGAGAGGGTTGTTATAAGTTTGAAGTTTACGTCTGTGTGTATGTGTGGGTGTCTATCTGTGTATGGGTGTGTGTGTGAGGACGTGTCTCTGTGTGTGTGTGTCTGTCTGTGGCACCCTAGCGCTCAAACGGATGGACGGATATTGGTGATGCGGTACAAGTCGGAGACGACGAAAAAGAGGGGTCTGTGGCATAGGCGCTCAAACGGGTGGACGGATTTTGGTGATGCTGCACACAAGTCAGAAAGATTGTATTACTGAGACACAGACTGACTTCCACATTTTAATATTTGTAATTGTGCCAAAGCCGATTTGTCATGGGGACTATTGAATAGTTTTCTCTGATTTAGTTCACAAATTGCAACACCTTGTAATTTTTTTACGCGACTAAGAGCTACATATGCATGACCATTTTATTGCCCAGTTATACGACAGAATTTTCTACTAAAGTCAATGAGTCAGGGTTTTTTAAAAATTTTAAATTTATAGTTATGAAATTCATATCGTCGGCCTGGGTTTTTTGACACACCTCATTTGGCTGAATATTTCCTTGTTAAGCTAAGAACTTTCGAACCACTAAACCGATTTTATTGAAACAAGGCTAAGAACCATCGCAGGTAAGTCAACTACCATTTACAGAAAACCGCATGAAAATCCGTCAACGCGTTTGAGCGCTAGAGTGCCACAGACAGACACAGACACACACAAGGAGTGACGCTTCAAAATTATATAACACCTCATTTTCGTTTCGGGTTAAAACTGAAGGTTATTTTGGACGCAACCCCGACATCTGGCTGGCAGTTCATTGCACCCTATATATTATGTTGTAATAATTACCTACTTGATGTTTTATTATGCTTGCTTGATTATGTTATGACGTTCAATAAATCTAAATTTTTTTGCTATTATGAATAAAAATATTTGAATTGAATACTTACCTCCGTGACGTGTATCTGTTTTTGTTTCCTTTTGCCATAACGTTTAAAAATGTTGCTACCAACTGCCGATAGTCTGTACACAAAAGCACGAATCTATCCTATCCTATAGTAAGGGACTAACTAAACTGAGAGGGAAAGAAACATAAATCAATAAAAAAATAGATGATTACTTAATTAGAGCTGAAAGTACTAAAATTAATGACTTTCAACTCCCTATAGAGGTTGTCTTGAAGACAATGGATAATCCCGTAGCTATTGATACCCTATCATTCTGAACAACTATCACTACGACACCGCTTTGATCAGAGCAACTTTATTTTTGACATCTCCATATTATTTGGGCTGGGCGGTCAGCTGATTTGTAACGAGGAGTATAAAATAAAGTTGCTCTGTTCAAATCGGTTTCATTGTGTTTTTTTATTACAATAGTATTATAACACAATTATGACGCCTATCAATAGCTGCGGGGTTATCCATTGTTTACGAGACACTCTGTGTAGACGACCTCTGTGGGGCAGCGGTTGTGGCTCTGCCTACCATGCGAGAGGTCCCGGGTTCGATCCTCGGTTGGGGGTAAAAAAAAAAAACAGGTCTTGGATGTTTATGACGTCGTGTGTGACGTCGCTATTTCTGCTTCCTACGACACAGGGTATCCTAGTGTGGGGCCAGAAGCAATATATGTGCCTGTATGTAAATGTTTATGTTATGTTATGTATATGAGCTGTGAAATCATGGACATTACTCATAAAGTATAACGAAGCTCAACCGTACTGTCCTTCCTGCAATTTCACGACGCGCCTGGTTTCGCAGTGACGTAACACTTGCTCTACCTGTCGCACGGAAATGGGGAAACTAGCCATGTCAACGTTGGATAGGTAGATAGGCCTACATACAGGTGACATTTAATTAGACGACCATATTTTGGGGAATGATAGTACCCATCAATATGAACAACTTTCCCCAAGAAACATGATCACAAATGAAAAAAAATCGTCCCTCAGTACATTGACCCGATCAGCTGATTACAAGTTACTATGGGAGACCCAAATATTTTTTCGTTTACGACAATATGTTTCTTGGGAAAAGGTTTCATAATTATGGTTACTATCATTCCCCCAAATTTGGTCAGCTAATTAAATGGTTACATTATTACGGCGTTCGAAATTTGAATGTCATAATATGTATAAAAATTTACACATTATGGTCATAATGTTCAATATTCAGATAAGAAATGAGTTTTTACAAAGTAGTTTAACATTATGCTGATCGTAACGTGCGGTTTTTGGACGCAGTAAATAGGGTTTATGATACGTGTGTAGATAATAGTAGTTTATGTGACTGCTACATAATGGAGGACATTAAAACGCTCGTTTCATATTAATGTCACTCGAGAGTTTAAATGCCTACTTATGTACAGTTACATACACTAGTTTATCTACACACAATCATAAGCTCTCTATGATGTGTTCAGGAACCGCATGTTCTACCGGCATTGTGGAATTGATCATTGATCTGCAGTTGTTTAGCTTGATCAGTAGTACCAACTTCACAGACAAACTAGGGGCGGCACCCAGGCGGGCGTCGGCGTTCGAAATTTGAATGTCATAATTTCGGTACGTTATGTTCATAATTTATCAATATTCAGATAAGAAATGAGTTTTTACCAAGAAGTTTATCATTATGCTGGTCGTAACATGCGGTTTTGGACGCAGTAAAGAGGGTTTATGATACGTGTGTAGATAAAAGCCATTAATTGACAAATTATAGGTGTGCAATTTTGCATTCCTTATCTCCCCGGCCACTGTATACATAGATATCCGTTCGTACACGCGATCTATTGTTATAAAATATGAAAATTACTGCAAATTCTGGTAATCATATAGGTGGTGTTAGGTATTCTTACCAATTAGGTACCTAATAACGATTGTTTATTAATTCCCACGGTTTAGCCTTCACAAAATTATATTGAAAATACTTCATTCCTATTAGTTTTAATAGAGGCCCTATGCAAGTACTAATCTCGTCTCAAGGGAAAGATGTAGTCATAGTTTAAGGTGTGGTCAGAGTGACATCATTCTAAACAACTTTCACTATATTTGATAAGAGCAATTTTATTTTTAACTTCCCCTGTAAAAATCAGCTAATAGCCCGGTCTAAAATTTATGGAGAACTGAAATATAAAATTGACGACCGACTACATACCTAGTCGGTCCTTAAGTTCTGTCACAAGGTTTTTGATAGATAAAACTCAGCAATAAACTTTTTCTTATTCGTATTATACATGATTAAAAAGCTTATTTTATACGAATCAAATTGCAATACAATACATTTTGTACGATTATCGCAATATGACAAAAAACCTTATAACTTGAGACAATCGCGAACCCAAAACACGCCGCAACTGACAAAAATACCACTTACCACAAATTTAATAAAAAAACAGTGTTCCAGATAACCAACAAGGTTTTTTTATTTATTCTGAAACCTCGATTTTAGACCATGCTTAACAACTAGCATTTGATTTTCTGTTAGCTTTCAGTTCCAACTGCTCCCAAAGAGAACTTTATGTACTTTTTACGTTTTCAGAAAAACGTATAAAAATTATCTTGTGGGCAACAAGTACACTACGTAAAATGTGAATATGAAAATTAGTTTTACCCAGACTTAGTTATCTTATGCTTCAAAATGAAGGTAACGGGTTCAGGGAGGGTTCTGACTAAAATCTCACGTAAGTTTGAAAGGTTTTAAGAGTCATGGAAAAAAGATAAAGTGAATCACGTCCGTATTTTTGATTGGGTAAAAAAGTGCAAAATCTCTGAAGAAACTAGCATTTGTGTAATATGGCTTTAAGCATTTAAATCCAATAATCGTTCTAATTTATCAGTATTTAATGAGCTATCAAACCATATATAGTATTAAATAAAATAAAACTTGGTATTATTTACTATGCGGCAAAATATTTGTGACAGAACTTATGGACCGACTAGGTATTTCTGTTACGCCATGTATTATTATTATAAGGCGTACCCTATCTGAAAGTTGAAGGGCACGCGCAGATAAGTAAAGGGGAAACAATTGTGAGTTGCGCGACAAAAACACTGAATTGCGCGACAAAATTACTGAATGGTTTAGCCAACGCGTATTGGTTAAATAAAGATAAAGGGGGTGAGCGAACCGAAGAAATTATAATATACATATTGAAGCCTATACATATTAATGTTAAAGAGGTACGGGTCTTTACCCGGATACGAGTAAGAATGAGCCGTACTCCACCATGCTGGCTCAGTGTGGCCCCTTGATAGAGGGTGTCGGGCTTGTGGCCCTATTAGGGCCTCTGACACAGCTTTACGACTACTACCACCGAGCAGTGATAGTAGCCGGGACCTACAGCTTAGCGTGTCATCCGAAACACGGAAACGTCCGAAACAAACACACATCATAGAGTGGACCCCCATCCAGTACCAGTCTCGGCCAGATGTTGCTACCCGCACGATCGTTTCCGATGTGCGAACAACGCTAGGCCACGGACGGTTTCCGGATAATTATTATATCAAATAGAAATTACTGTCAAGTTTCTCAAGAAAACTTGTTTACAAAGACGGGTAGCACACTCCCTCAAGTAAGTCGACCAGTGTGTGTATTTTCTTTTTGATATATGGTCGATCTTTTAAGCAGTCTTCAATTATTGCCTCCTTCTATGCACGAAATTTTACCAGCTAGTTTAAAAAACCGGCCAAGTGCGTGTCGGACTTCGCACATTTAGGGTTCCGTACCAAATGTAGAATATAAGCCTAAAAACGATGGGATTCCAAAGGTAAAACCTGTTTTATCAATATTTAGACATTATCACCATATATAAACGCCATAGATCAGTGGGAAGTTTCAAATTTTTTCGGTATTTTTGTTTAACTGACTTTGGTGGCTTTTCATTCCTTCCTTTTCCAATATTTCATGTATAGGACTGTTTGTCATAAAGATAATATCGAGTTCGAAAATTCAAAAACAGAAATGGTTTCTTCATCCGAGCATTTCCAATTCCATCCAGCACAGTTCAAAACTTAAAAATTAGGTCTTAAAAATCTAAGAAAGCCACGACAACCATCATAAAATTATCATAATGTTTAGTCCAGTTCAAAGATTTTTATTCATAATAGCAAAAAAATTGAGACTTAATGAACGTCATATAATAATCAAGCAAGCATAATTAAACATCAAGTAGTTGTCTTATTATTACATAGTATATAGGGTGCAATGAACTTGTTTAATTCCAGATGTCGGTGTCTTGTAAAAATAATTTATTATGTAGTAGGCCTTTGTGCACAAAGTGTGCTTTATACATTTTTTTAATCTAGCTTCTGTTAACCCCTTACCGCATTCGAACCCATATATGGTTTCATAGGTTTTGAACTTTATTACCTGATTATTTTAACTGCATATGCTGCTGAGCTAAGTCTTTGTGCTAATTTTACAATATGGGGACCCCACTGTAGTTTGGCATCAATCGTGATGCCGAGAAATACAGTTTCATCTACTAGTTTTAGTTTGTCTTTCCCCAATACAATGTTACTCTCAACTTGTGTAATGGTACACGAGAGTCAGTACATTTGATACTTCATTTTGCGTGACAGAGGGCTAGCCCATCGCCGCGCTGTTTTAAATACGAGAATCGGTTCATATAACGTTTGGGGTTTTGCGTAGCTCCGGGTAATTTAGCGAAAAAAAAAACAGAGCCGACGCGTGGGATGGTTCGAGGAAGGTTACAGGTCAGGTTTTTTTTGTCGCATTCCTGCGAGATGTGTAGGGATCAGAGCCGAGTTGGCTGCGCGTTGAATGAATTATGAATAACTAAATAATGAAAGGTTATTATGGAACGATACGGAGAAAGCTATTATGTTGATTGCAAATATACAATTGCGTTTGAGGTATGAGATGGAGAGTCTGACACGACTAGTATGAATAGCATTCTAGTGGTCTTTGTTCGCGCGCTAGCGGTCGGGAAGGCTTAATCAACCGCAACAAGCTTTTATGGTCAGCGATCAACAGATTTTGTGTATCGGACATACCGAATGACTTGAGTGATAACCTACGGTTGATCATAGTGAATATGCGTACACACAATTTGTAGAACGGCGGATCTGCATGGCATGGTTGAAATTAGACCCTGTGTAGTTAGTGATAAGAAGCTTCGCTTGGGCAGAGCATGTTCGCAAAGGACGCCACGTTTTTTTTCAGACATGTGGGGTGTATAAATACGATTGCGGGGGAAGGGAGAGCATTCAGTCTCAGCGTCTAGCTACTGTGACAGTCGCCTTTCACGAGTTCTAAACAGTTTTGGTCTTTCAGGAATTCTAAACAGTTCGGTCTGCCGTTTTACGCGTCAGAACTATACGAATTGTGATTGCGAAGTTTCAGTGGTTTTTCGTGAGTGTCTGAAGCGCCGAGATATACCTCGGTTCCTATCCTTTATATCAACCTACCCCAAATTCCAAAACTATCCTTGGGTCGTTAGATAAGAACTTTTAGGTAATTTATCTGAGTCTGAGTCTGGGCTTGGAGCGACCCTAAATTCCTTTTTCCTTCACCATAGGGTTCCTGGATTGGCTCTTAGGATATTCGCAGGCTAATCCTCTCCTCATTCCTTTCGAGTAGCGAGTTTTGAAATTCCCACACACACAGTCATTAAACATACAAGCACATTCAAATCAAACTCAACCATTTTCGAGTGGTGTCGATAATGGACGTGGTATAACACTAGGTTTTTAGACTAGGCTAGACAGGAGTTTAGTTGCGGCTAAACCTAGGTTGGCAGGGCATAGGGAGACTGTTTGATCGATGAGGTTCCGCGGATGGAAATAACAAATTCAGAACAAAGTTAAACCGGTGTCAACACAGATAACCTATCCTGTTGATATTTTGACATTTGAGTGTTGTCGGGGACGCGCGAAGAGATCAAATTACAGTCTAAAGTTCATTGTTTAGGACCGGGTAGGTTGTTTTGCTTTGCCTTGGGTCAGGTTGGATTCAAGTTGCATCTTTAAATTAAATGTAAATTTCGCTGGAGGTCTAATGTGTAGGCTGAGTCAAATATATATGATTAGGCTCAGTCGAGGACGTGCTGCGGCTAGTGGAATTCATAGATCGGAATTTACCGAAGTATGCGTTTCGCTATGGTGTGGGTTAGATCTCCTAAAGCGCTAATGACTACGTTTCGATAACATCCAGCTCAAATTGCGCAGAGTTGAAGGTTTCAAACGTTACGGACCTTTTGAGGTAACCGCTAGTTCAGAACCCATTTCGGAAAATCAAATCGCAATTGTGTAAACCGGTCTTTTCGGATCGTTATTGCCGTGAACTAATTATATAATTGGAACCACCACAAGCCGCTACTAGCGAGCACATGAAATATCATTGAGTACTCACGTCGTAAAACTACGACGGATATCTATACGATATCCCAAACAAATATTACAAATCGTGGTCGACCACTAAAAGAAGTTCCAAGCGCCCATATATACAAAAAAATAAATGGTACCATCACACACAAAAAACAACAAAGATCGATCTGGCGCAATACACCGCTGACTGATGCGAATTACCGGCTTGCGGACATATATGCTTTCTCTGTCTAACTGAAACTGTAACTTCCTGAACCAAACTTCGTTCGACTATTGTACGCCTAACGAACTTCTCAACGAACGAGAAATTCGGACTTATCATTCTTAACTTACAAATTTTACAGCTGAATCGGGACATCTCTTTTTGGGGTAGATAGAATAGACGATCATAGCTACTGATAGCGGTGGCTCGACCTTAGCCTTTGTGCCGTTACAGATGTCTGGTGCCGAGACCGAAGGATATCCTAGATAGTCTGATACCTAGATATTCTAAAAGAATCAAGGTCTAACGCGTTACTTTTAAAAATAACACAACGTAGAAACGATTATAAACAGTTCAGTTTTGTAAATAAGAAATAAGCAAAAAAAAAGGGGCATTGTTTTCACAATTCTTAGGACGAGCTACGGCGGTTTAGTGTTCAGGAATAATGGCCGGCCGGCTTAGAAAAAACGTTAGTCGGGTAGTACGAGACGTCTCACTTTCGCAGACAAGTGATTTAAATAATGAAATGGCGTCAGGACAGGTGACGCAATTGTTATCTGAAATAGTGAGCAGATTAGACAGTTTGGAAAGGGGTTCTAGCGCGAGCAATACTAGTAGGACTTCGGACAGACAGACTGACAGACAGGAACTAAGGACGTTTGAACAATCGGTAGAAAAACGTCAATCATGCGTAGTGAAAATGACACAGAAGTTGCCGACATTCGATGGGCGGAGTTCGGAAAATCCGATGATTTTCTTAAGAGATTTAAAGGCTTATATTAAAGTCTCGGGAGATAGTTCTAGGGCTTTGATATGGGCAACGGATAGTTTGGTAGGAATTGCAAAAGTTCGAATGAGCATATACAGAGACTCATGGCGAACCTATTCGGATTTTGAAAAAGATTTCAGAGAGGTATTCTGGGGTGATAATGAACAGGAATTAATTAAACAAAGATTCCTAACTGCGAAGTTTGATTCCAAGAAAGTGGTAGGAGACACGTGCTCAGCATATCTCCCGTCAGCAAGTGTTCAGGCGCAGTCTTCTTCTCAGTCTTCTTCTCACGTTTCTCTTCCTGCATCACACCCGGATCCGGTCGGTGCCTTGCTCCAACTTCCTGCCTCGGATGTACAAGATCTCTCCGCTGCGGCTTTGGCAAGTGCAAATGAGTCGGACTGGATTGAAGTCAAAAAGAGGCGGAAGCGCAGCGCTGCAAGTCTGTCCAACGTTGTGCGCGGGACTGCTACCATCATTCCGGGTCAAACACTCTTGGAAGCTGCTGAACGACGCCGCTATCTTCATCTGTATTATGTTAAGACTGGCACCACTAGTGAACAGGTGAAAACCTATCTTGCCACTTTACGCGGCCATGATACCTGTTCTGTGACGTCCCTGAATGCCCGTGGGGACTATGCTTCATTTAAGTTGGGTGTTCCGCTCTCTTCTGCTGATATTGTCTTGTCGCCTGCAAACTGGACTGAAAACATATGTGTGAAGCCGTGGCGTCAGAATTTTCGCCGTCAAAGCAAAGACACGCAGAAGTAGAGATATTAAACTTAAACTTAATATTATTTATCAGAATGTAAGAGGTCTCAGAAGTAAAACTCATATCTTTTTAAATAGCGTATCTGCAATGGATTGTGACGTGATAGCTGTGACTGAAACCTTTCTGACTACCTCTGTAATGAACAGTGAATTATTTCCCGCTGGATATAAAGTGTATCGAAGAGATCGCCCGGAAAATGTTGGCTGGGGCGGAGTTATGTTAGGAGTTAAGGATAGCTTCTCTATTAAAATAATTGACAATATTGACAGTCTGACTGCTGAAAAAGAAATCTTGGGTTTAATTATAACTCATAAAGGTGTTAAATTAATTATCTGTGTAGTATATTTACCACCTAGCTATGATGATAGTCGTTACCTGGATGTATTAGAATGCTTAGAAGATATATACTGTCGGTACTCTACCTTGAATTTCTTGTTATTAGGAGATTTCAACATCAATTCATGCAGCTCAAAAGTGAAATCACAGATTATCAACTTTATCCAATTCTGTAACGGTAAGCAACTAAATGTTACACCTAATTCTTATGGAGGGATTCTTGATTATGTAATCACAAATATTAAATCAGAGCAAGTACTAGTTTCAGCTGATGTTGAACCGTTGGTTCCCGCAGACCTGTATCACCCACCCCTGGAGATAATGCTAACCATGCCTAGCTCAAAACATTCTTTACCCTCCTACATAACCTCAAAACCTCCCCCGAACGCTGATAGGCAGCCCCCTAAATGGAATTTTCACAAAGCTGATCTAAGCAAACTATATCTTGAACTATCTCGCGTTGATTGGACTAATGTATTGAGTTTGAGGGACAGCGATGCTGCTCTACATGCCTTCTATGATGAACTTTACTGTGTTCTTGATGAAAATGTGCCATTAAAAAGAAGTACGCAAATCAACTATAGACGCTATCCACCTTGGTTTACGGATGAAATTAAATCAAAATTGAAGATCAAGTACTTTCACCTAAAAAAGTATAAGCAGTTGGGTCTGGATTTCAATCATCAGGTTTATAAGTACTATCGAAGTCTTATAAAATCACTAATAGACATGGCGTACCGCCGCTATATGAAAACAGTTGAACGTAATATATATGAAGACTCCAATAAATTCTGGCAGTATGTTAAAAGCTTGCGGAGTCCCAGGAGCTTGAGCCAAGAATACATCCACAAGGGTAAATGTGTAGGCAACCAGGAAGCTGTTGATGCATTTGCAACTCACTTTCACTCTGTATTCTTAGACACTATTCCAAATCTTAGCGCAGAGGATGCTGAACAGTGTTCTGGAGGTTGCTTAGACGCTCTCAACATTTCTATAACTGACATAACATTTCAAGAAGTCAAGCGCGCCATCCAGAGCATGAAAGTTACAGCTGCCACAGGCCCTGACTCAATACCAGCTTTCTTGATAAAAGATTGTAAATATGTGCTAATTAAGCCGCTTCAGCATATATTTGGCCTCTCTATAAAGCAATGTAAATTTCCCAGTAAATGGAAGAGATCGAGAGTTACGCCGGTGCCTAAATCTAGCTCTATTGATGTGACTGAGTTTAGGCCTATTGCTGTCTTGTCATGTTTTTGTAAAGTCTTTGAACATATACTTAATGCGCAAATAACTCGACAGGTAGAGATTCGTCTTGCAGACGCACAGCATGGTTTTCGTGCAGGGCGATCTACCACAACGAACCATATTAACTTCGTTGACTACACTCTTTGTCAAATGGACACAGGTTGTCAAGTTGACGCTGCATTTTTTGACTTTCGGAAGGCTTTTGATACTGTTGATAATGATATACTCCTACGTAAGCTATCTGGCTTTGGTTTCACACCCAAACTTCTAAAATTTATTGCCAGTTACTTGAGTGATCGTGTCCAGTATGTCCAGCTTCAAAAATACCGTTCTGTCGACTACCACACTAGATCTGGGGTAATTCAGGGTAGCACACTCGGACCGACGTTGTTCGCGCTCATGATAAATGATCTCCCTGACGTTGTGAAGGGGTGTAGATGTCTCATGTTTGCTGATGACTTAAAATTGTTCACACCTTGTAGAGTTGCTGCCGATGGTCAAAGAATGCAGGATGATGTAAACGCTGTAGCTAAGTGGAGCAAATCAAATAAACTTGATTTGAATATTGCAAAGTGTAAAGTCATCACGTTTTCTAGGCAACGCGCACCTGCAATGAATCTATACACGCTAGACGGACAAGTCATGGAAAGGGTTGACAAGATCCGTGATCTGGGGATAATGTTGGACCAAAAATTAACCTTTAGCGATCACATTAAAACCACTTGCAAAAATGCCAGCAGGACTTTAGGGTTCATCATGCGGACTACTTCTCATTTTAGAGATCCGAAAGTTGCTATTATGCTCTACAACGCATTTGTTCGTAGTAGGCTGGAGTTTGACGCTATAGTTTGGGATTCTCGCGAGGATAAATACACTATTATGATAGAGCGAATACAAAGGAAGTTTGCTAGATACCTCTACAAACGAATGTATGGTTATTATCCTTTTCTTTTCCCCTCCCTATTTGTGGTGGGTATGGTTGGCCTGTACACTCTAGAGCTTAGAAGAAAGCTGGCCCTATTTGTCCACTATATCAGTACATTGCGAAACATGGTAAATAATCCAAGCGTTTTGCACAACATCTCTATAATAGTCCCCAAATTGCGATCTGGTATGCTTCGGCGGCGGCCACCACTATTGGCTTCGGCCCATCATTTTCGCAGCCTGCGCGGTGAAAACGCGCCTACCCCAAGAGCTATAGCTCTCATAAATGAACTGGTCAGGGTGGGTCAGCTGGTTGACATATTCTCTGATACAATCCCAAAGTTAACAAACGATCTGACTCTACTATTTAGTTTCTACAGATAAATGATAAGTGTTGCTTTTTGTTACTAATTATCTAGCAATAAGTGCAATTTGGTAAATAATTACTGTAAGCCTTATTGTAAACTATTGAATAAATAATAAAATAATAAAATAATACGTAATAAAAGGTCAAAGTATGGAAGAATTCTTTGCCTCTCAATTGAATAGCATATATGAGCTTACGATACCGTTTACTGATACGGAGAAAATCAACACGATTTTCAGACAGTTGCCGCGTGATATTCAGGTAGCGTTTTTTGCTAGAAAGGAACCGATGACTATACGAGATGCGGTCGAGTTCCTTCGGCATTTAGAACGGAATGTCGATGGGGAACTAAGTGCGTTGCAGAATTCGGAGACAATGATTACGAACGACGTAAGGCGGAATAGCTACATGCGTGGCCAATATCGAGCTATGCGGGTAAATACGATACGTTATAACGCGGTGAGTCGTAAATATAATTATAACGCGGGAACGAAGGCGCGAAACGGATTTGGGACGCGCGCACGCGGTTATTTTCGCGGTAGAAGTAGACAGCCTCAGGCTAGTTTCAAGGCAATAGAGTTCCAAAGGGGCTATGATGGTTCAGATAATACAGAGGCAGGGCAAAGTTCAAGTGACAGAAATAATGCGATAAGTTCGAATTCAAAAAACTAGTGGACTCGCGCGGGTCGTTCGCGCTCAGATATTTATTACGCTTCGGGTGGACAGCCGATCAAATTGAAAAAAAGCATAGACTGTATGAATTGTGTAATTTGGATTCGAACGTGGGTGTGAATGAATTTATTCAATTACTAGCGCATAAAGCGCACGGATATGCCGTGTGTTTAGAGGAAAAATCTAGATTGAATTGTATAGGCCGCAATGACAGACGTTTACATACGATATTCAGAGACGACGATTCGACTGAGTGTGGGTGCGATTTATGTAGTACATTGACATTACCTGAGATGGATGTGCGTATTGGGAATATTGTTGTAAGGAGTTTGATTGATTCGGGCAGCGAAATCAGTGTAATTAGTCGGGGAGTGTACGATGAAGTATGCAGGAAATTGGGAAAACCGACGGAAATACCGATTCCAAGTTTGAGAATCACAGGTGCATTTGGGGTCAGTAAGGAAAAGGTTGATAAGTTAGTTACGTTGCCATTAACAATAGGTGAATGCGTTATCGATACTCCAATGCTAGTATTAACAAGGGTGCCTAAAGATTTAATTTGAGGGTTTGATTTTATACAACAGACGCGAGCCAGTTTAATGTCTGAGGGTAATAAGAGGCTAATTATACGAAGCGCCGGGCGGATGTGTGAAATACCATTAGGTACTGGTCCTAATCAGGATTCTTGCTGTTGTACAATGGGAGTACAGAACCAAGATACCAGTAGAAATATGATAGAGGAATATGTGAATAATTCATCAATACCTGTTGAACACAAAACAAAGTTATTGCCGGTGTTAAATAAACATGCAGAGTTGTTTAGCGATAGGGTAGGTCGGACAAATAAATATATACATGAGATAAAAATGAGAGATGAAACGCCTTTCGTAAAACGAAGCTATCCTATACCGTTCGCATATCGCGATAAAGTAACAAAACGTTTGAAGGAAATGGAACAGATAGGTATTATTAGCAGGCAATCTACGGATTTCAGCAGTCCATTGACTTGTGCACTAAAAAAATCAGGGGAGGTCCGTATATTGCTAGATGCACGACAATTAAACACGGGAATGGTTGGGGAAGTTGAAACTACACCTTTAATGAGTGAGATATTGCAATCGGGGCGTCGAATAAACTACATAGGGGTTATTGATATCAAAGATGCGTATTTTTCTATACCATTATCAGACGAATCTAAACGATACACGGGTTTTGTATATCAAGGCAGAAGTTATGTTTACAACGTTTTACCTCAGGGGTTAAAAACCAGTGTGGGTTCATTTTCGAGGGCGATGGACTTAATTTTAGGGCCAGAGGTTAGGTCATATTGTTTAAATTTTGTTGACGATTTGGTGATTTTAACTGAGGGTGACTTCGATCAGCATTTGTCTCAAGTGGACACGGTTCTGAGTAAATTGAAAGACGCGGGCTTCACATGCAAACTAAAAAAATGCGAGTTCGCACAAAAAAAGGTCAAGTTATTGGGGCATATTTTGTCTACACAAGGTTTGCAAATGGACCCGGACAAAATTGAAACACTTAAATTATATCCGTCACCCAGAACTGTCAGGCAATTGAGGGCGTTTTTGGGGTTCATAAATTACTTTCGGAGGTTTATAAAAAATTTTGGAACGTTAACACAGCCCTTGTACAATTTATTACGGTCTGGAGTCAAGTTCGTCTGGAGTACGCAGGTGCAGGGCGCTTTTGACGAGATAAAAAAACAATTCTCAGGAAGTATAATATTGAGTTAGCCATTGGCGGGAAAAACATATTATGTTCAATTTGACGTCAGCGCTATAGGAATTGGGGGCTATGTTTATCAATTAGATGATTCGGGCCAGGAACGAATTATAGGGTTCTGTTCGCAGGCATTTAAGGGAGCTCAAACGAGATGGGCTGTCAGCGAACAGGAAATGTATGCAGTTATATACACTTTAAAGCGATTTGAGATATATTTGCGGGGAGAAAAAGTTATTATTAGAACTGATCATAAAAGTTTGACGTTCATTAAGTCGTGGACTTTATTGGGGGCACGCGTAACTAGGTGGGTTATGTTTTTAGAGCAATTCGATTACGACATAGAGTTTGTGCGAGGGACTGATAATCAAATTTCCGACACGCTAAGCAGGCAAATAGCAGGATCTGGAGGTATGATTGACAGTATAACTGTTCAGCCGGGAATATTTTGGTTTCAGGCATCGAATACCGCAAGTGTTATTTCGAGTTTACGGGACATTGCGAGATTACAAAGCGAAGATGAGCGGTTAAATCGAATTAGCGGTTGTATCAGACGTAGGGTGGTAGATACGGGAACGAGAGGGTTTGAAAATTACAAGCTAGTAGGTGATACGTTATATTTTCACGTGCCGAAGCGGAACGTACAGTTGTTAGTAATTCCGAAATCACTACAGGAGGAACTAATTTTACACATACATGAAGAAATAGGTCACTACGGCAGATATAAAATATTAGCACTGATGAAGGACAGATATTATTTTCTTCATATGAGTAGGGTGATTAGCACGGTGATAAGAAGTTGTGACATATGTCAAAAGGTCAAACCAAGTACTAACAATACCGTTGGTCCTTGTACACCGGTGTTGGCGGAAAAGTTGGGTGAGAAAGTTTTCTCGGACCTTTATGGGCCATTGCCCGTAGGTAAATTCGGATATCAATATATATATGTGATTCAAGACGTGTACAGTAAAGTAATAAAATTATATCCAATGCGAAAAGCGACAGGTAGGAGCGTGCTCGCTTGTACAAAGAGATTTCATAGGGAAATACCTATCGAAACTATAATTAATTACGGACTCAGGACCACTGTTCATATCGAAAGTTTGGGAATTTGGTCTCAAACAGATGGGGATTCGGGTCACTCATACGTCGGTGTATTGTCCAAATTCTAATAGCGTAGAAAGAGTGAATCGCGAGCTAGGTCGACTGATTAGAACTTATTGCGGCGGAAGTAATCGTAGTTGGGTCGACGTGTTACCGGACATTCAAAATTGCTACAATAATATCAAACACACAAGCACAGGCTTTGCGCCTAATGAGTTAGCGTTTAGTAGGCGGGAACCGTTAACTATTGACAAGGAATTAGGCGATGAATGGTTATTAGGTCATAGTGTGCGAGATACGGAACAGGTGCGGAATGTAGCGATAGAAAACTCTAAAAGTTCTAGTGAACGACGTAAGCGACAGGCAGACAAACGGCGTAAGTTAGAAGTCAATCGTATAGGTGATTATGTGAAACTTAAGACTTTTGTGCGTTCAAATAAAGAACATAAAATCATGCGGAAATTTTCATTGTTGTATAAAGGGCCTTATGTTATTTCGGCAGTGGTATATCCGAACAGTAGATCCGGTTTCAAATGAGATATTGGGTAACTTCAATACTATAAATATAGCCAGGTATTATGTGAGGATGAATAAGGGCGTAAATAAATAAGATAGTGTATAAAAGTTATATCATTAAGCTGTAAGCTGTAAATTTGAGTAACTACTTTGTAGATTTAAGGATCTGGCATGGTTTAGAAAGGAACAAAAACAAAAAAAAACCAAAAAAAAAAAATTGTATATATATAGTAATACGAATTAGGATAAGTTGCGGGTAAGCGAGGTTGTATAGTTAGATAGATAAATAAGATAAGACAGGAGAGAGCTCAATCGAGTTGTGTAAATATTATATACATAATTGACAGGTTCATCGGTCTGTGTACATGATTTGAGATGTCCGTACATATAGAGTAGATATGGACAAAGCATGGGTAGCATAGTGGTAATGAGATCCTTGCGTCATGTTAACTGAGATAAACAGTGTCTCAAGGTCTGGGAGGGGGCTGTAATAGTACACGAGAGTCAGTACATTTGATACTTCATTTTGCGTGACAGAGGGCTAGCCCATCGCCGCGCTGTTTTGAATACGAGAATCGGTTCATATAACGTTTGGGGTTTTGCGTAGCTCCGGGTAATTTAGCAAAAAAAACAGAGCCGACGCGTGGGATGGTTCGAGGAAGGTTACAGGTCAGGTTTTTTTTGTCGCATTCCTGCGAGATGTGTAGGGATCAGAGCCGAGTTGGCTGCGCGTTGAATGAATTATGAATAACTAAATAATGAAAGGTTATTATGGAACGATACGGAGAAAGCTATTATGTTGATTGCAAATATACAATTGCGTTTGAGGTATGAGATGGAGAGTCTGACACGACTAGTATGAATAGCATTCTAGTGGTCTTTGTTCGCGCGCTAGCGGTCGGGAAGGCTTAATTAACCGCAACAAGCTTTTATGGTCAGCGTACAACAGATTTTGTGTATCGGACATACCGAATGACTTGAGTGATAACCTACGGTTGATCATAGTGAATATGCGTACACACAATTTGTAGAACGGCGGATCTGCATGGCATGGTTGAAATTAGACCCTGTGTAGTTAGTGATAAGAAGCTTCGCTTGGGCAGAGCGTGTTCGCAAAGGACGCCACTTTTTTTTCAGACATGTGGGGTGTATAAATACGATTGCGGGGGAAGGGAGAGCATTCAGTCTCAGCGTCTAGCTACTGTGACAGTCGCCTTTCACGAGTTCTAAACAGTTTTGGTCTGCCGTGTTACGCGTCAGAACTATACGAATTGTGATTGCGAAGTTTCAGTGGTTTTTCGTGAGTGTCTGAAGCGCCGAGATATACCTCGGTTCCTATCCTTTATATCAACCTACCCCAAATTCCAAAACTATCCTTGGGTCGTTAGATAAGAACTTTTAGGTAATTTATCTGAGTCTGAGTCTGGGCTTGGAGCGACCCTAAATTCCTTTTTCCTTCACCATAGGGTTCCTGGATTGGCTCTTAGGATATTTGCGGGCTAATCCTCTCCTCATTCCTTTCGAGTAGCGAGTTTTGAAATTCCCACACACACAGTCATTAAACATACAAGCACATTCAAATCAAACTCAACCATTTTCGAGTGGTGTCGATAATGGACGTGGTATAACACTAGGTTTTTAGACTAGGCTAGACAGGAGTTTAGTTGCGGCTAAACCTAGGTTGGCAGGGCAAAGGGAGACTGTTTGATCGATGAGGTTCCGCGGATGGAAATAACAAATTCAGAACAAAGTTAAACCGGTGTCAACACAGATAACTTATCCTGTTGATATTTTGACATTTGAGTGTTGTCGGGGACGTGCGAAGAGATCAAATTACAGTCTAAAGTTCATTGTTTAGGACCGGGTAGGTTGTTTTGCTTTGCCTTGGGTCAGGTTGGATTCAAGTTGCATCTATATTAAATGTAAATTTCGCTGGAGGTCTAATGTGTTGGCTGAGTCAAATATATATGATTAGGCTCAGTCGAGGACATGCTGCGGCTAGTGGAATTCATAGATCGGAATTTACCGAAGTATGCATTTCGCTATGGTGTGGGTTAGATCTCCTAAAGCGCTAATGACTACGTTTCGATAACATCCAGCTCAAATTGCGCAGAGTTGAAGGTTTCAAACGTTACGGACCTTTTGAGGTAACCGCTAGTTCAGAACCCATTTCGGAAAATCAAATAGCAATTGTGTAAACCGGTCTTTTCGGATCGTTATTGCCGTGAACTAATTATATAATTGGAACCACCACAAGCCGCTACTAGCGAGCACATGAAATATCATTGAGTAATCACGTCGTAAAACTACGACGGATATCTATACGATATCCCAAACAAATATTACAAATCGTGGTCGACCACTAAAAGAAGTTCAAAGCGTCCATATATACAAAAAAAAAAGTTACCATCACACACAAAAAACAACAAAGATCGATTTGGCGCAATACACCGCTGACTGATGCGAATTACCGGCTTGCGGACATATATGCTTTCTTTGTCTAACTGAAACTGTAACTTCCTGAACCAAACTTCGTTCGACTATTGTACGCCTAACGAACTTCTCAACGAACGAGAAATTCGGACTTATCATTCTTAACTTACGAATTTTACAGCTGAGTCGGGACATCTCTTTTTGGGGTAGATAGAATAGACGATCATAGCTACTGATAGCGGTGGCTCGACCTTAGCCGTTAATCCCGTTACACTTGCCTTACATTAGGTAAAGTGAATTTTATGCACTTTGTCTTTTATTAATTCAGAAGCAAGTTATATAGTAAACCAGTCTAGTACTCGCGAGAGAGCAGTATCTGTTTCCTGTAAGTCATTTTCTTGTCTCCTAATTAAAAAAAATAGTGACGTGTCATCTGCAAATAATACTATCTCTGACATGTTTTGTACCATGAATGGCAAATCATTCACATACACAAGGAAAAGGAATGGCCCCAGTATAGATCCCTGTGGGACTCCCATCTTCACCTGAGAACCCGACGATTTTGTCCTATTAATGTCAGCTTTTTGAACCCTCCCTTCTAAATACGATCTCATAAGCTTAAGAGATATTGCTTTTAATGCCGTAGTGTGTTTAGCTTTAAGAGCAATGCCGTAGTGTTCAGCTTTTTACCAACAGGCTCGCGAGGTCTACAGGTCTACAGCTCACAGAGCCACTAGTAAATAAAGGTACTAACTAGCCTGCTGTGTTTCATGAGATCAGGGAAAGTACTCCCATCTACACATTTATTGAAGTTTTTAGCTAAATGAGGGGCAAGTTCTAAGAGCTAATAATTTTTACTGACATGCCCCCGAGATCCTCAAATTTTTTCAAATTTAACAACTTAAATGTTTTAATTATGCCATAGGGCTCAATATATGTATATGCGAATGAAAAATCTTGATCGCACTTTTGAACATTGTGTTTTAAAAATGATGCGGCAAGATCCGAAGACGAGTCTAAAAAAGCCGTAGAAACAATTGGAACATACGTAAAGAATTGTTCAAATGCGGCCGCGATGTCTTGATTGATGTATTAAGTAAAAAGCTACGGTCTCCTGATTTTGTTTTACCTGGTTCTATATTTATGATATTCCAAATTGTTTTAGTTATATTCAACTATGAAAGAAACTTCGTTTTTATGTGTTCGCACTTAGCTTTATGGCAGACGGCCCTAAATATTTTTGATACATACAATTTTACATGTTGAATACAACTTGGGTCGTGTGTAGATGTTTTTTTCCATAAAGTGCATAAAGGGTATCCCTACTTTTACGCATCTTTTTGTTGGCCATTCACTAAACCCTACATTACTATCGCTATTTGTAAGTTTATGTAATTTGAAATAGTTTTCAAAACTATCTGAAAGTTTGTTGCTTAAGTCCGTATAGTGATCATTTGTTTTTTGAGTATTATTTTGAGTAGGTAAGCTACTTTGTAAATCTCGTTTAAATGATTCATTTTTTTTGTGATTGGCCTACCCAAGACTCGTCCTGTGATTTTGAATCTACTTCTAAGTTGACAATTTGCCCACTGTGATCATACTTTAAACAATTTACTGTACAGTTCTTCAAAATTTCGCAACCGCAGAAGACGTTATCAAGGCAGGTTATAGTAGTTTCAATTATTATTGAGGGCTCTGTGAAGATGTTGACTAAATTGAATGATGTAAAATGTATTATTTATTTAGTACGCAACGCATCGGGGAGTCCATCAGCAATGCAATGAAGTAAAGCTTATTGTGGATTTGTTTTCAACTTCGACTTAACTTTTTAGGGTTTGTTACACGAAGGGTCCCAACGGAGCCCTATTGCTGTCTCTTACGTGTCTGTCCGTCCGTCCGTCGTCTGTCACACAGTCCTTACAGCCAAATGGTTAAAGCTACAGTCTTCAAATTTTCACAGTATAAACATCTTGTCGACCCAAACCCTTACAAACTGTCGAAAAATATTTTAAGTATTTTAAGGGGACTATCAAACAGCTAAAGAGGGGCGCGAAATATAAAAAGACCTACCCCATTGACCCCAATAGATTGTTGATAAGAGCACGTTGAGTAAATATATACTGAATTTTTTGTTTTAAAATTTTGGAAAACGAAGGAATGAGAAATCAAAATTCAAATTCAAAATTATTTTCTGTAAATATTAACATATGTTTAGAAAACGTCGTTTTTACCGCTTCTATATATTGTAACACTGTGGGAGAAGGAGGGCGAAGAAATTCCAACAAACTATTTTAAGATAGACAGTATGACCTTATTTTTTTTGCCAACAAATGATGATAGATATTGATAAATCACATTTTTTTCTTTGAATTTCACTCAGTTTTAGGCTTATTCCTTGTTCCGTTTCAAATGTATAATACATTTGGTACGGAACCCTAAATGTGCGAAGTCTGACACGCACTTGGCCGGTTTTTTAAACTAGCTGGTAAAAGTTTGTGCAGAGGAGGAGAGTCGTAATAATTCGTATGCTTTCGGCAATTTGGCAAACTGGTCTAAAGACCGACCAACCACACATCTTTGCCAAATCCGTTGTTTTTTTTTTTGAACGCGATTTTGAACCTCATGCCATGGTAATAAAATTCAAAACCTGTAACGCGAAAATGTCAGCTCTAGCTGACCGTGGTACGCAAGCGTATTTATCGAAAAGGAAATGCGCGGTACAAAGTTTTTATGTTTATGTATTCCCCTTCCAGGTGGTAGCAACGGTCGCGTTCATCTCTATCGTGGTGCCGCGCTCTCGTGTGGTGACCGAGGCCATCGCCCAGCAATCTGTCATGGTGGGCATGTACCATCTGTTCTGTCTGCTGGTAAAGGAGAGCGGCGGAGTTGACCAGCTTGTCAGGTAAGGTTTACCTGATTTACCTGGTAAACCAAAGAGGTTGGACGGAGTTTCTTGAGTGTTGCTAGTGGTATAATATACGGCCTGGTGAAATTCTACCCTGAGTGAGTATGTTAGAAGCTAATAAATTGATATATCGAACCCTACTATTAAGTATTCTGTGCCCTGGGTTGCCTGTCTGATTCTGGTGCCGATGCTGTTAAATATGATAAAGTGTGCGCCATACATTGACGAGATACTAGTAAAAGTCAAATTAAATGTTCTTGAGATGAAAATATGGTCAGGAGAATAACAGGTAATATTGCAACGAATCTTATGAGCCCAGACTCAGTGGGTTTACTTGTAAGTGTCCCCGGGTTCCGTCTCCCACCTTCGAGCTCCATCATCAAAGGTCGATGGTACCATATTGATATATTATTATCTATACTATAGCTTGTCAAATTCGTAGGTAGCACTCCCATGGTCTGCGGGCGGCGGGGACGAAAGATGCGGGGGCTGCGCGGGCGGGAAAGAAGAGCGCGGGCGGCGGGTGCATAGAAGTTATCAGAATGATTGACTTTGACATTTTAAGACCGTATTTTGGGGCATGATAATACCCCTCATTTTGATCAACTATATGGTCGCAAAAAATATATTTTTGTGTCTCGCATGGTAACTAGTAATCAGCTCATCGGGTCAATTTACTGAGGGACGTTTTTTTATTTACGACCATATCTTTCTAAGAAAAAGTTTTTCCGAAAATATGGTCATTAAACACCACCCTGGATGAAATACTCACAATTTATATTATTTGACGGCAATGGAACCAGATTTAGAAGGGCAAAAAAATTAGCTAACATATAATGTTACTCCTGCTGACCGCTTAACGGATGAGGGTAAATTTTCGTATATTGGTTCTATGAGGTATATTTGACTCGTCTAGGATCTTTGATTAGCCGACTGATAGTTTGGGTCAGACAGAGGTCAGCTAATGAAAGCCGCCATGTATAAAAATAAACATCGATCGAAAGGTAATTAGTGGTAGTCGTAAATCACCGCCCGAACGTGTCCCTGGCAATAACCACAAGTCTACCCCACCAAGCTAAGTTTGCACCTCGCGTCGATTACGTCACATTGACGCTTAGGTACGGTCTGCAAAAAAGGGTTCGCTATGACTTTAAAAAAGTAAACGAATGTTGACTTTATCAACAGGATAGGTCATCCTTTTATTAGTTTTTTTTTCTTCGAAAAAAATCTGTACCTTTAGTATTATGTTTCTCCCTTCACTGTGTATCACCTTTCCTTTCATTTTTGTTGAATACAACAAGACACTCCACTTCAGGTTCAACAAAAATTTTACAAAAACAGTCCAGTAATATAACAAAACAGTGGCAACAACAAAATTTAAACAAAAAACTTAACAAGAACACTACAATTTTTTAAATTCAACACATAGGAGACTAAAATTCGTAATTATTGCAGCGCCAAAATGCTATCGTTACTGAAAAAAGAGTATATAATTTACTAAGTAAGAGTACTGACATGACAGGGCGACAGGGCGACACAGAGCGATCGCGGGTAGGTGAGCGGGGAAGCGGGCGGGACCCGCATTCTAGCGAGGTGCAGTCTTAGCCCGGTGGAGTAGTGTAGTACGAGACACTTCTCGTATCATACAGACATTCACAGAGGTGTATCATGAAGAGAGAAAAATCTGAAAAAAGTTAATTTATTTAAGAATAAAAAAATAAACAAAAAGCTGAGAGGTGCCGAGCGGTAATGTTAAAATAATCGTACTGTACGTAATTTCGAAAATAGCAGCTATTCATTTTGGGAAAGTTATTCTTCGTCTTCTGGTGGGAAGAACCATATTTGCATGAATTCTTGAATGAACGCACAGCATGCGAGATGACGGATCATAAAAGTTGTTTAGATTTCAGACAAATTGTGTCTCTTATCTTTATCATTATCACCCCTCGCTCACTTGAAATTCTATCTATACGACCGTCAAAGTGTAGCACTACACAATACACTCGATCGATCGAGCCATTTGTTATTACGGGATTCATGATATTGCTATCTTGATATCTCTGATATGATGGCACATTATGCCTGTTGAATATAATCTTCTAGAGATATCCCATACTACATTCTACTTATGATGTTCTTTTGGTTTTGTCATTTTCAGAATGTGGTAATACCTAAGGCCCATAATAATAAACCGCTCTCAGCTCTGAGAGCTATCTCTTGCGCATGAAAAAGACAAATTTTATATGGCTAAGCCGTCATTGTGACAAAGCTAAGACATCTCAGAGAGCGTTTTGTTACTACGGGCTTCACTTATAAGCACAGAGGAATAAATAGGAACAGAGAGAAAGGTTCTAAGGAGCCTGCAAAATTCATACCTATATTCGTAGGGTTGGCAAAAGAGAAAAAATAAAATTAACAAACAGTTACGAGCTTTTATTGACCGAGCGATTTTATTATCTTATTCTTAGGGCGGTATGCCATTGAAATACTTAGATATCTAATACAGTTCGTCACATGAGGTCACCCACTTATAAACTCAACTACTCATCATGGAACATATTTGTAGGGTAATAATACTAATAACAATTATCTAACTAAATAACACGGTTTGTGCTACCTACTTTAACATTTTAAACAGGTATACCTAGTCTGGTATTCATTTACTTACCTAGTAGACTCCTTGGGATGGTTAAAATATGAAATGTCTTTTCTGTTTCTATTATTATTCATACAAACAGCAGTACACCATTTTGAAAGTCCAAAACGTACACTTAAACACTTTAATAACTATTTACAGTTTATTCTACATCAAAAAAATAGTTAAGGTAGGTGACAACATATAAGACGTGGTTTGTGCAGGCCCTCCGTTTGGGCACTGGCCGAACGAGCGTAAACCGGTTTTATCCAGTGGCGGCGAGTACGCGACGCAGCGGCCAGTGCTCACTAACACATGCGCAGTATGCTTGTAGTAGGTTACCTAAGACGGCGTGTTTCTATGAACCTTTGTCTCTGGTCCTTTTTATCTTAGGGAAAAATAATATTAAGATGAAACAACGGAAAGATACTCTTGCACTTACTGTTGAAAGACAAATAGAGGTATCCTGTGTTGAGTTAGATAGCCATATTATTGTTTGTGTCTACAGGCCTACGAGGGATGAAAAAGGCCATGGCAATTTGGAAATATTTAAGAAAATTATGGAAAAAGCTCTCACTAAACTATGTAATAACAGAAAAAGTTAATTATTTGCGGCGATCTCAATGTAGATTTGCTTGTAGGAACAACAATGAAACAACGATTAATAACTTTATTAAATCGTTTAATTTATGTCATGTATTTTAAGAGCCGACTAGATTTACACTTACCAGCCAAACTTGCTTGGATAACGTTTTTTGTGACTGTGCATTCGCAAGTAAAAGTGTAATTAACTGCTTACCTTGCGATCACAGTGGTCAAACAGTTTCATTCCCAATTACTATTTAGGATAAGACTGGTCCATCATTTTATAGGCCTATTACATCCCATACCCTAGAGAAATATACGAAAAACTTAGATATAAATTTTCCAGTACCGGATCTTAATGAACAGAACCCAAAAAAAATCTACTCAGACTTCTTCAACATTATTCAGACAGAATTCAATAAAAAAAAAAAATTAAAGAAAGTCAGTGACTACAACGGTAAATCAAAATTTAATGACTGGGCAACGTTTGGAATTCGTAAAAGTAGAGTTATCTTGTTTGACCTTTATGATCAAAAAACCTATAACTTTGATCGAAAATTTCATGACTATGTTAAAAAATATTCCAAAACTTTCAAGTTGGTTTGTAGAACTGCAAAAACTTTACACATTAATAAAAAAAATCAAAATTCAAATAATAGAATGAAAACAGTTTGGCAAATAATAAACCGTGAAACTGACAAAGTTATACCAAGGGACAATGATTTCTGCCTAAAGATAGGTGATGATGTTGTTAAATCCAGGGCTGATGTTGTTCGAGCTTTTGAAACATTCTCCACCAATGTACCCTTACTCACAACAGATCGTCTAAATTCATCTCCATATGAAGCAGAGACTTTATTAAAAAATAACACTAGCGTCAGTAAGGTATATTTAAAATTTCATCCTGTATATCCCCAGGACATTGTCAAAACGTTTAGATTACTTAACTGAAAAAATACGGAAGACCTGTGGGGTATATCAGTCAAAGTCATTGGTTCAGTAATTCTAGTTATACACTTAGCTTATATATTCAATAAATGTGTTGACGATGGGGCTTTCCCAGACCTCATGAAACACAGTAAACTGATACCTCTGTTCAAGTTGGGAGATAAGGTCGATCCTTCAAATTTCAGACCAATATCAAACACTAAGTAAAATATTTGAAAAGATTATACTCAGTCAAATGCTCTCACACTTCAACCGTACAAAACAACTCCACGCCAAATAATACCGTTTCACTAGGGGTAAATCGACTACGGATGCAGGTATTACCCTTACATCTCATATTTATTCTGAATGGGAGACCGCACAGGATGCTATCGGAGTTTTTTGTGACCTGTCAAAGGCGTTTGATTGTGTTGATCATAATACGCTATTAATTAAATTAAATCATTACGGAGTTAGAAATAAAGCGTTGGATCTACTAAGATCATATCTAAGCAATATAATTCAAAAGGGACACGTCAACGGCGTTAAATCTGGTGGATCGGGTGCAGAAATTGGCGTTCCACAAGGTTCCATATTAGGCCCTTTCTTATTCCTGGTATATAGTAACGATCTGCCTTTCATGGTGGAGAAATTAACTGACATAGTGTTGTTTGCTGATGATACTTCTATGGTCTTCAAAATTGAAAGACAAAAAGGAGATTTTGATGATGTTAATGGTGTATTGTCTTTAACCTTGAATTGGTTCACAGTTAATAATTTATTGTTAAACGCTGGTAAAACCAAGTGTATCAAATTCTCACTTCCAAATGTCAGGCAAGTTGAGACCAATTTAGTGTTAGACAACAGCACGTTAGAATTAGTAAATGATACGAAGTTTTTTGGAATAACCATTGATAGCAAATTGCAGTGGGGACCCTACATAGATAAATTGGCTGGTAAATTAAGTTCTGCGGCTTACGCTGTTAGGAACATCAGCAAAGCACGGATGTGGCTACATCTAGGCTAGTATATTTTAGTTACTTTCATAGTGTGATGTCCTATGGTATCTTGTTGTGGGGGAAAGCAGCGGATATTCAAACTATTTTTATTTTACAGAAAAGAGCTATTCGAGCAATTTATAATTTAAAACGAACAGACTCCTTAAGAGAGCTTTTTAAACAAATTGTTACTAACAGTAGCTAGTCAATTTATTTTCAAAAATGTAATGTATGTACGCAAGAACCTTACAACATTTTCCAAACTTAGCGATAGCTTTACAGCTATCGCTAAGTTTGGAAAATGTTGTAAGGTTCTAATGTTAACCTAAGAAATAATCACAGACTATGTGCGCCTCAATTTAGACTCGCGAAGGTTAGCAATTCTTTCAAGGGTCAGTGCATTCTCTACTACAATAAGATACCTCTGGAGATTTGAAAATTGTCATTTGAGCAATTTAAAAAGCACGTTAAAGCGACTTTTTTCGAAAAAGGGATATTACAATGTTCAAGATTACTTAAATGACAGGACTGTATGGGGTTAATCTGGCTCAACACAGACCTTGCTGTTAATAATTTTGTAATTATTTATTCCTGCTTATTAATCATAACAATGAAATTTTTCATATTTGTATTAGTTAAGCACAACGTACTTTTAAAAGAGATCTAAAAATCAATCTGTGGGAGTTTCTACGCCCTCCTTCTCCCACTGTGGTCCAATGTAGAGAAGAGGCAAAAAATGACGTTTGCTAAGTCTAAGTAAATATTTACAGTGTACTTTGACTTTGACTTTCTTCCTCTGTGCTTATAAGTAAGTGTTACGACTGCCAAGTGACGTTACTAGTTCACCGCCTGAATGTGGTCACTAAAGGGCTAAAGGTCATCGCTGACTTATTCGACTCCGCTCCCACTCAACAAAAATATTCATTCAAATATGGATTTTAGGCTGTGCGTTGCGAGTCCCATCAGGCAAGAGTCTTTTCGATCGGCCGAAAGTTTAGTCTTGTTCAAATCTTTATAATGGGCGCACTTGTATACCTATATCTTCATACTGCTTAATAGCCCGAACAAACTATCGGCCGATCGAAAAGTCTTTGGTCTGCGGGGGCTCTAAAGGGCAACGCTGACTCAGACGACACCGCTCTCGTACAGCTGAGGAACGTTCGTTCAATCAAATATGGTATTTATGCTGTGCTCTGCAGATACACAATACGTTTTCGGTAAGCACTCTTACAGGGAGCTGTTTGCTAACTTATTTCGGCAATTTAAAGATTATCTACTCGTGTAGGAGCACACGTAAAACCCTTATTTGAATGTACATTCTTTAGCTGTACGGGAGAAGGGTCATATATCAGCGATGACCTTAAGGGTTATCATAACAATCATCATCGAGCACCCACATTAAATATTTTTATCGATCTGTTCCAGGTGTGCTGAAGGTGCTCGTCTGGAGACGAGGGTGCTGCCGTGCTGCTGCTGGCCCTGCTGCATCATACCCAGGCCTGAACTACACAAGTGAGTGCACTGTTGAAGAGAAGAAAGAAGATTTACTGAAATACTTCGTGGATTTTCTATTTACAGTCTTCACAAAATAAAAGGCCCGGTGGCCCAACATAATTCAACATTATTACGTCAGTGAAACGGACGCTGTCACTGGGCCTTTTATTTTGTGAAGACTGTAGTTTACGCGTTTAGTGATAACGTCTATAAAACAGTACAGTCAAGCCAAACCATTGACTTTTGCCGCTAAGAATGTACGTACACTACTCGATCGTGATACCAAACTATGCCCGAAGCGGAAAACTGCTATCTTTGCCCGTGAATTACGACGTTATAACATAGACATAGCTGCACTAAGTGAGACCCACCTAGCGGAAGAGGGCAAAATAGTAGAGCATGGATGCGGAGCTGTAGCATCAGAACCCCGTCGATCTGGTGTAGGTTTCGCAATCAAGAATGAGATAGTACAAAGGTTGGATTGGTGTCCTGTCAACACCTCAGATAGCGTCATTTCATTGCGAATACATCTGGACAACGATAACCATCTGTACATACTCAGCGTTTACGCAAAGACGACGAATTGTAGGAAAAATTCTACAAGGAACTTTCCGATGCTGTGGTGAAGATCCGCCGAGGAGAGCAGGTGCTCGTCCTTGATATTAACGCACGCATTGAACGAGATCATCAAGGTACATCGGAAGACACGGCATAGGCATAGGCACCATGAACAGCAACGAAAACCTCCTGCTAAGTTTGTGTACTCAATATGAGTTGGCCATTACCAACACCTGCTTCAGATTGCCAGCCAAGTACAAAATGACATGGATACATCCGAGGTCTAAACACTGGCATCTAATTGACTACGCTCTGGTTCGCCAACTAGACCTATCTCAAGTGCAAATCACTTGAGTCACGAGAGGTGCTAACTGCTGGACATACCATATGTTAGTTGTGCAGAAACTGCAAAGCCAAGAGTTTTACTGTACACGTAACACTGGCCACCAGGACTTGCAAGAGGCCTGGAAGTATTTGAGCTCTGATCTCGTAGAAGCTGCTACCAACACGCTGGAATTCCGAAAACGTGTTCGGGAAGAGTGGTTTGATGACAATAACCAGACTTTGGCAGAAGCTATCGAGAAGCACCGGAATCTGCTGCGGAGTCAAGAGCAGACTGACAACCTAAACCTCCAAGAGCACATAAAAGTTAGTACCCTTAAACTCAGGAAACTCACACGAGAGACTAGCACCCCAGAAAACTTCATCGCTTTGCGTGTATGCGCTCTTTACAAGAACTAGGGCGACAGCTCCAACTGTAATGCTTACCGAGGAATCTCTTTGCTATCTTCTGTTGGGAAGATATTTATAAAGCTGGACACAAAGCTCGGCTCGAACACCGTGAAGCAGGTCGATAAGTTCAATAACCTAGGGAGCACTGTATCAGCAAAATACGATCTTGATCCAGAACTAAACGGAAGAATTAGCCTGCTGCAGCAGCTTTTGGGAGATTGGAGCGCAAAGTCTTCCGATCGCATGGCATCAAGTAGTCCACCAAAATCTCCGTCTTTATGGCTACAGTTCTTACGAACCTTCTCTACATTGTTGAGACCTGGTGTCCATGTGGCAGGCAAATTGTAAGATTCCACATTTTACAAACGGCGTCGTCCGTTTACAAACGCGCGCTGCTATGTAATATGCCGAAGGCAAATTGCAAATTGAGATTAAAATAGCAAATTCTCATGGCAAAACGCTGCGGTAGCTTAGGTGAAGGGTAAAGGGGGTGAGCGAAGCGAAGCCCCCTTTACCCTTCGTGTTAGGTTGAACATGTAAGAACAACAATAAATGCTTAAAACATAAAGGAGTGTCAATTTGCCTTCGGCATATTACATAGCAGCGCGCGTTTGTAAACGGACGACGCCCTTTTGTAAAATGCGGAATCAAACAAATTGTCTGCGACATACATACCATTTAGGACGTCAAGTGGTCAGCCCGTAACAGGAATACAGAGATATTACGACGTTCTAATGTTAGTGGGATGGAAGCTTATTTGATGAGGCGTCACCTGCGTTGGTGTGGCCATGTGCGACGAATGCCAGATGAGCGTCTTGCAAAACGTCTCTTAAACTGCGAACTACAGAGCGGAAAACGCAAGCAAGGAAGGCGGTCAGTTCTTGAGGTTCGACGTGCAGAAGCGACATATAAAGCGCACTTTCACCAATCAATAGGCTACCTGAGCCACAAGAAGGCACACGAACGACGCCTTCACCAGCCGAAACAGCAGACCGAACCCGGTCGGAGAAAATCATCATAGTAAAGCCAGGAACGTAATTAAAATAATGTAAACAAACATGGGTGACTGCCGATCCCGTAGGCTTCAAACAAAAACTAAATTAATGAAAGAAAATGGAAATGTATTGCGAAAACACATATTAAAAGTCAAAATAGACTAACTTATAAATAGAATAATTTAAATTTATAATAACAAATATCTATGTAAAAACTGGCAAATACTTGCTCAGCAAATGCCGTCTGTTGAAGTTAAAGCGATTGTAAAGTTAAAGTTATTGAGTTTTAAAAATGGAATCTATGGTTAGTTTTCGCAAAGTGTCACTAATACATTGCTTAGTTTACATGATTTTAAATATATACTTGGCTTAACTATATAGAATAGAATATAGAAGGGTGTCCCAAAAAATATATTGATATATATTTTTAATGCATCCCCTCATAGTATGTGCGAATAATGGCAAAACGTAAAAGTAGCAAAAAAAGTTCGATCGAACAAGTCACTATAGTGCTCTCTATACTTTGGCGTGCGCAAGCTAAAGTATCGATGTGCTTCTTATTGCTTGCTTTTTAAAGTAAACATGTTTATGTGATGTGCTAAACAGGGAATATTTTAAAAGGGGATATAAAACATCAAATTACCATTTCCAAACTACCCTCGGTACTGGCAGTTTTGTTCTATAACATTCGTGAAGTGAAGTAAAGTGTCGATAGAGAAATGCTAATTTTTGCGTACCGCCATCACGAGTTGATATTAAAAGGCGTGTGTGAGGCTTTAGGAAAAATACATAATAATAAATAATATAACAGTTTTTTACTGTTGAATGTATAATATGTTCTAAAACCCCTTCATGAATTCCTTACTACCTTACATAGTACATGTTTTACATCAAGTCGGGCATCGGTTATCTGTATTCGATAACAATAATATTTCATATTTTAGGTATTTGGGTCAAATATAACAAATAGAGGGGTGTGTGTAACAAAATTCGAAAAAATATATGTATATTTCGCCCTTGTAGCCTGGGACACCCCAAGTTCCTGTAGTAGTGGATGCAACGGTGCGGAAGGGTTGTAGGCTGAGGGAGGGCGTCAACATAATAACCTTCCTGCACAAATCCGTTTCGACCTAAAAATCTTCAGCAGCCATAACTTTCTCAACTTAGGGCTATAATACCCCGGATATTACCTATTATTAGTTGAAACAGCAAAGAGATGCCAATCAATTATCACACGCAAGATTAGCCCCAAATATATACATAGTTCAAACGACCAAGTACTTACCTTATTTGTTGTATACACAGAGGTCAAGCCTCTGGACGGAGGGAGTAATCTCAAATAACATTTCCCTAGACTTTATGTGAATTCCCCTACCACACCAGTCACTTTTCCGACTATTAACCCATTTGACGCTGTAAAACGATAAACTTGAATAGCAAGTGATACGAAGTATGGCACTGAATGGCTGGGGCTGGGTTTGGGGTAATTTGGGAAGGTATCTACTCGTGAGCGTATGTGATGACATTGTTTTAATGGTAACTTGTTCTAGGTGTTTGCTTTGGGGAGTTAAAGGTTTACTGTTTAACATCAAGGTGTATTAATATTTGCGGTCGATTATTTATCCGTTACTTGGCAAATATTGGGAACTGACTGTGGGGAGGCACAACGGAAGTAGGAACCTTTATTTTTCATTATCCTGCTTTTAATTTCCCTTTTCTTTTAATTTCAGGAGTAAGATTCTGTCACTGCGGTTCCTGGTGCTTCAGCTGCCGATCATCCAGGCCATTCTGTACGTGATTGTTCTGGTGCTCTGGTCTGAAAACGGGGTAAGATCCGCAGGGCAGTCGTGTTAAGCTGGATTATGTTTAACCAAAATGTCGACCAAAACGACCTAGTACAAAAATACTAGTTTCAAAACGACCTAGTACAAAAATACTAGTTTCAAAACGACCTAGTACAAAAATACTAGTTTCAAAACCTGTATAATTATTATGACTTAATAAATAACACAACAATACTTTCCAATTGATCAATAAATTAATAATGTTTGATACAGAAGTAATGAAACGTATAATGGAAAATTAAGCAATGAACGTCCCAATATAAACTAGATGATCAATTTCGCTCAGGCTATGTCTGATCTAGAGAATAGATGGGCCCGAGTCTCTTATGAAACACGAATAGTGTATCGTTCGATTGTTCCCAAGTGCGTAAAATTCAGTTTATCGCATTCAGACTCCAAACAACAGGCGCTGCCAACAAGCCAAATACGGCACAAATAAAAGGGCAACAAATATAATGATCACCAAAATATTTTTTTCCTACCCAAAATGGATAAATGAAAACCAAAAGTTGCAAATAATATCAGGGCAAAATACTGCGGTAGCTTAGGTGAAGGGAAAAGGGGGTGAGCGAAGCGAAGCACCCTTTATCCTTCGTGTTCGGTTGAACATGTAAGAACAACAAAAAATACTTAAAACATAAACTTAAGTACACAAAACATAAAAAGAAGTTTGGATAAATATCCAAACAAAATTTGGTGGACATTTATCCATTCTGGCAGTCATTTCGAATTTATTGGTAGTAAAATAGGTGCGTTTTGGTAATCGTTTAAACATAAGCCAAATAAAAGTATAACCTAACCAGTTAAGAAGCCGGCGAACAATCAATTTTCCATGCAAATTTAATACCAGAATAATTTTCGATTCGAGAATGTTTCAACGCCTTACATGATGTTGTCCGTATTAAGATAGTATTTACCTAGGTTCCTTTTGCAACATTTTTTCAAAATATTTATCTACTTAAAAATATATGCGATTTAATTACATAAATTTTTAGGACGTAAACGACGTATATCTATTTGTTTCGTATAAAAAACGAAACCGTTCATGATGTAATAAGAGAAACACAACTTATATTGTCAAGTTGCATAATTTCACAAAGAAAATTAAAATATAATCAAGTTGTATTCATCATTTTCGGTATTCACCGAACACAAGCCAATTTCTCTTTAGTTTTGAACAGCTATATCGCTGTCTTAGCTCGCAAGAGAGGGACGGGGGCGGCGAGGGGAGGTTAGATAGCTCTTCATGTAGTTTAAGTTCTACCTCAGATAATGAAACTATTTCATACTTACTCTGTGGGTTCTACAGTATAGAAAATATAACAAGGTGCTTGACGGGTGTCAGTCTTAGCCTGTTAGTGAGGATGAGCTAAAAAACATTGATCAATCAAATGAATTGATGCACTCTTTAAACATTTGTGAATTAGGTCCACCAAATTTGGATAGATTTTGACATTATTTTTTCAATTTCGATTCATTCAGATTGTTTTGGTAACAACCCTAGTATTTAAAAAGTGGTTTTTATGAAGTTTTAGGTTATTCAGTGCGACTAGACTACTGAACTTTTAAACAATTATTATATTGGCACACACATACATGCTTCTGGCCCCACACAAGGATAGCATGTGTCGTCGTGGGAACCAGAAACAGCGACGTGACACAAATAGAAACATCCAAGACCTGGGGATTTTTTTCTTACTCCCCAGCCGGGGTTCGAAACCGGGACTTCTCGCTCGGGACGCAAAGCCTCGAACCGCAACGTGACAAAGGCCGTCAAATATGCGCCCCCATTTAGCCAGTTTTCACTACTCAATTTTGCTTGACAGGTCAGAACAAAGAAATACAACAAGTTAGGCATCGCGGGCTCAAATCGCCAGCCAGCAGCCTACTTAATTTATTTAATATAAAGCTCGCCTAATAACGGATTAATATTATGTAATAGTATCATGTTAGTTCGTTATTAGTACGTTCAGTATGTGGACTTTTATATCTCCTTAGCTGCGGTGATGGGCTAGCCCCCTGTCACGCATAATGGACGTGTATGGATGTAGTTAAATCAAGCATTAAGTGTGAATGTAGAGAAAACATAAGTCATGGGAAAAAAGGTGAATGGAAAAAAAAAACAAGGAAAATATTTTTTGGAAAATTCATCTATACTCTCCTTGTTACTCCGGCCGGCGGCGGCGGCGGCGGCTCCAAAGAACAATACGCTGACGCACACACACCAATCCTACCGCGCGGCGCATGGTTAGCTTCCCGCCGGCACGCGTCAGGAGAGATCGATATGTCGAACGAACATTGGCGCTCACCTCGAATGGCACTGAGGGGCTGTCCGCCGGCTTCCTAATACCACAGCGGCAAAATTAAGGAACTTTAAGAATATTTATGTGGCTAAGATTTTCTATTTGTTGATGTGTTTATTATTTTCCCAATAAAATTATCTACAAACAGTTGTTTGTACGTATCTTTATTCCGAGTTCGGAAGAGGAGTGGGCTGTAGAGATGACTGACTCTGAGTGGAAACACAATGTTTATGCAAAGTCTCCACTTCCCCAGAAACTGTACCTGGACAGCTTCATCTACATCCAGGTTTTCATAGTGACATCGATCCTGTTCGGCGTGTGGGGGATGATTATGTGCGTGCGCGCAATCGAGTCCGCAGGCGGCGACCCTCGCGGCAAGTTCCTGGCTTTGCAGGTAATAATAGCTTCTAATGAAATCACCATAGGTTTCCGACACAAATTCAATTCAATTGACTATGCGTGACGTTGACGTGAAGTCAAATTTTAAGTTGCCTCATTTCTACGTTGGGTCACTGTTGGACTATCATCATGCTCAGTTCACATTGGCCAACTGGGTCAGACGGTGGTCAGTGGGCAGCTGTGGACCAAAATAGCAGGGACTACAGCAAATAGTGTAGGTTGAAGTAAGCTGATGACGTCACATTTGTACCAATGGATACTCTTCGGAGTAAACCAAAATTGAAGTCGTAAATTGCGAAAAGGAAAAATGGAAAGTGGGCTAAAGCTTATTGGACCTAACGGTTTCGAATCCAGGTCCTCTAAACCTGACAAAAAGGTCTTCAGTTAGGTGGCTTCAGCTAATTTTTAATAACTACAAATGTTTGGTTTGTAATTTCAGTTGGCCCTTCTGGCAGTGAAGCTTCAAGGGGGGCTGGTGAAGACCCTGCCAGACATGGTCCGAATGCCTTGTCTAATGGTGATGCATCCATCGGCGTTCATAAATCGTAAGTAGTAGTAATTTCTTTGTCTAGAACTTCACATTCAGAAGGGGTTTCATCGCAACTGTACTGACTGTGTAGATTCTAAGACCCGAAAAACAGCCAGCCAGTTAGCACTAATGTCACGTCAATTTTGATATTCCAAATATTTCTATAAACAACGGCATTGTTGATTAGTGCTAACTCGCTTTCTATGTTTTGACCCTGAGTTCTGGAGATCTTCCAACAAATCTCCTAACCCACGAAAGCCATACCGGATCGATTGAAGAAGCTTCTTCTACTAAACTTCATTCCCCAACAGTGATCCACAACTGCTTGATGATCGTCGAGATGTTCCTGCTCTCTCTCTGGGCGTACCGCCTCTACAGCGCTCCAGCAGCCAAGTTCGCAGACAAAGTCCAACACGCAGTGGTGGCCGTCATGGAGGAAACGCCCGGAGCCAACAAACGATGTGGCTTCGAAGGGATCGGAAACAAATCCTACTGTGAAGCCAAGTGAAAAAAAAAAAACAAAAGGCACGTTCCAGTCTTTTATTAAACAAAAATGGAAATGTGCGATTTGGAGAAATTAGGCAATATGTTGAACTACAAGATGTTGATATTATCTTTTCATAGATAAACGTTTTTTTAATAACTCTCATTGTTGTTTGGATGTTTATTATAATCTCGATATGTTATTAATAAGATGTATGTACAAGATGTAGTGAATAATCCTTTCCTTTCGTATTTTCTCGGAAATGTTCGTTTTTGTCTTACTACTTTGATACATTTGACATTGATAAATAAAGTATGCGATTTATTTGATACCTACACGTAATTTAATAAAACAGTAATTCATAGACACATCGGCACCATTCGGGTGTTATCGTTGTTCCGAGTTTTGCCGATAGGAAAGGATTATTCACTACATCTGTAGTAGGTTTGAAAGATTTATGTTTGTCATGTCAGAAACTATGTATTTTGATGTTCTCAAATCTATGTTGCGAGTTTCTTAGCAAATAATTGTACCATTAAGAGTACCTGATGTAATTTGTAATTATGAAAGTCTGTTAGTTTTAAAATTTTGAGGGGTAAGAAATATAAATTTACAAATTATATATGTCTTGCTTTTGATATAGAAAGAATATTGTTTTAAATAAAACTGGCTCAATCACTAATTACGTAGATAAGAATAAAATACAACAGAATATAATGAACGTTAACACCACAGGAAGTTCCAGAAATGTTAAACATAGCTCTGATACTATTTAGGATCGGCGGAGGCACAAATTAGCTTTCGTTACAGGGGCCGAAGTTACTGCATTATGTATAGGTAGAATGAAGTTAATTCACAATTACTACCTATTCATTGCTTTTCTTTGACTCATCATCATCGTCATCATCTGTGGCGTCTTCGATTCCTTCTGACGGTGTACCAGCTCTAGAACTATCAGATCCGTATATATTATGCAGTTCCTCTAACTTGTAGTTAATCTTGATACCCTTTGACGTCGTCTTGTTTACTTTCTTAACCAAAGATTTGGTCTGTTCCTCAAGCCTTTTCAGGCGAATGTCTCTAGCCGCAAATCGTGATTCGTGTTCGTTGGTAGACGTTGATGGCTGAACAATAACCTCTTCTCCGTTTTCATCATTAGCCGTAACCTCACTGCTGCCTCCTGTACGAATATCGTCAACAGTATCTTCAGTATTACCAACACATCCTTCCAGGCTCTCCCCTGTAAGGAGACCGCCATTCTCTAAAGAATTATTGGCATTATTATTACTTACTTCTGTATGAAGAGTGTCCATTTTTTTTATAATCTCTTCACCTATATTGAGTGTGTTTGAGAAAGACTTGACAACTTCACTGCATCCATCTTCAAGTTTCTTTAGTCTTTCTTCTTTCTTGGCCAAGCGATCATTCTGCTGTTGGATGCTCTCTAAAACTGCTTTTAAGTCTATTTCAGGTATACATTTTGTATTTATGGAAGATGAGGGTGCATCATCGTCAAGTTTACTGGATGATGTTTGGTCGGAACTATGAAATGAATGTGGCACAGGACCTTCTCTCTCATTTTTATCTATTATTTTCTCATTGACTTTATTGCTGTTATCTGTAGCTGTTTCATTATTGAGAACAGTATGAGATTGACCGTTGCTACTATCGTTATCAATGATTTCACTTCGAGATGTAGAAGGCCGATTAAGGAGATGATCCAACGTGCTGTTTAATTGTTCACCAAGATTCACTGTTCCTTGAACTTTCGTAACTAATGCATCACTGCCCTTTTCTAAACTGTCCAGTCTTTGGTCTCTTAGAGCCAATCTTTCATTTTGTTTCCTTATACTCTCCATTATGGCTGCTGCATCAATAACTGGAATTTCATTTTTTCTTGGTACTTTGTTGGACGATACTATCCCATTATCATTATGCTCGACAACTAGACTTTCCTCTACACAAGATTCATTTCCGATATCTCCAGCTTCATCTTCAGTTTCCACACATGCCTTTCCACTCTTTGATAGGTCATCGCTTTTACAAGATTCGGATATTGAAGAAGATTCTTTGTTTTCGTCAACATCATGCATATCGAGAGGCAAATCAGCCACGTCTAACAAATCACTGACAGGATCTTCTCTTTCTGCTACATTGACATCTGTACTTGGGTCGAAATTAGTTTCAAAAGATTTCTTCATCTTCCTTTTGATTCTGGCTGAAGGCTGGTCGCCACTTTCGTCGTTTGAATCGGTAGAATCATCGGACGCTCTTTCGTCACTGTATCCACTTTCAGCGGAAGTATTGAAAGAGTCGAGTATTGGTTTGTTTTTCCTGCTTGAGAACTCTGCCCGAAGTTTCTTCCAGTCTTTCTCTGACTGCGTGTTCTTCTCTCGAGCTTGTACCCATTTCTCCCTGCAATACTCCAGTTCTTCCTTAAGCTCATTGAGAAGTTTCCTTTTTTGTTGCAACTCGTATTTTAGGATCTTTTCGTGGGTGTGTAGCTGGTGGTGGTGTCTTCGGAGCCTGCCCACTACATGCCAAGTCTTACTCAACTCGGTAGTGACAAGGCTTAATTTCTTTTCTTGTTCACTTAAACGGTTATCTAAATGTGCGTTGAGTTGCTTCATTCTGCTTACTTCTTTGATTAGAGCCAGTTTCTCTACGATCAAGTCCTGCAATAAAAGTGAAAAGACATTTGTTATTCTTTTGAAAGCAGCCAAAATATCATGATAGCGTAAGTGTAAGGCCTGATTTTAAGGAGACTGCTTTCCTGAGAAAATGTTGGCATCATACCAAATGGTTTTATTATTGCATTTCTCTGGTCATGAAGTTTTTTTAGGATTATTATACGTGACCGTGACTCAGGCCTGCAGGAGTCATTAGATATTTATATATCTACTACAGGTATACAAAATAAAGTGTAAGTTTATTCTAGATAACTTACCTTTAATCGAATGTAGGTCTGACTAACGCTTGGAACTAAAACAGGTCCTGACTTAGTTTCGACAGACTTATAGCAGGTGGTGATTTTTTCAACGTCAGTTGTATCTACTGCATTCTGATGGCTGAGTAACTCTGTAAGAACTCTCCAAACCCTCGGAAGATTTTCAACTATTTCTTCTGCTGTTGTATTAGTGGGTGGATTCTGTGGCTCTGTAACTAAAAAAAACAAGATCAATGAAGTACTGGTCTGAACTTATATGAGGCAAGTATAAAAATAACTTGAAAAATCGTACCTACCTTCAACTATTTCATCTCCCTTCTTATCCGCGCTGACGTTTTCTTCTGCTTTTGCGCCTTCTTGAATAGTAGAATCTTGTTTCTCATTAAATTCATCAACTTGGCTCACCAGCTCCAGTAAAAGTTTCGGCAATTCTGAAGAAGGCTCACAACCATTTTCACGTTCGGCCATTTGCGTTAGCAAACCATGATTCTCTTCCAAACGATGAACCAGTTTGTCAAGATCCTGTTTATTTTTGTATCCCAGTAGAACTTGGGAGAAAAGCTGCATTCAAAAAGACAATAATAGAATTTAAAGAAGTCGTATACTTAGCATAGAAAAAGCTGGATTTAACACTATGAATATGAATATGAATACCTTGTTAACAGCAGACATTTCAGCTTGCAAGCCACGTGTTACCTCTCTATTTGCGCTGATTTGATCTCTCTTGTTTTCAACTGCTTCCTTCAGTTCAGCCACTTGTACTTCAAGAGATTCTATTTTACCGTTTAGTTCATTTGATCTAGAATTGAAAGTAGAAACATTCATTATGGGACGCAAATATTGTATGCATTGTTGCCTGTAACTTTTACAATGCAAGCATTTTAATAGATCTAAAAGCAAATCTTAGATTGTGACATACCATACAAATGCTCACATTGATGGAGCTCCCTTATGACCGCAACGTGGATACTAGTGGTATACACGTGGAGCACACAAAGCAAAGTTAATCTCATCAGACATCCACAGTATTAACTTACTTGTTGACTTCTGTCTGAGTAAAAGTTTTTTGTTCTTCCAACTCGCGAAGAATGCTTTGCCTCGTTACTTCTGCCAGTCGAGCCCTCTCCTCATAGAGGGCCCGGAGTGAGCGGATATTTTGCAGCTGTCTCTCATACTCTTGCCTAAGATCAGCAGAGAGCATAGTAGCTTCTCGATCAGCTAATGTTTGCTCGATTTCATGGAGTTTATTTTTCAACTGTGGAAGATAATTGATAGAAATGCACTTTAAAATTACGGTTAGATGGATTGCTCATTTAAAAGTTTGGCATATTGACAAAATGACATTGTGCCAAACATACACGCTGATGACGTGCTCGTGTTGAAGTATGCCGGGCTCTGACCGGAAAATGTTGATCCCTTAGGTCGTTGTCTCTTTGCCCTTATACCCCATTTCTTTTGTTTATTTAATGTCAACTAACTTTATTTCAATACGAATGCGGGATTCCCTCAGATCACATGTGCATCTTCTGGTCTTGATCAACATATTATTCTGTCTATATTTTTTATTTTTTTACTGGCACATACATTGCTTCTGACTCCATACTAGGATACCCTGCGTCGTAGGAACCAGAAACAGCGATATCACACACAAATAAACATCCAAGACCTGTTTTTTTCTTTTATCGCAGCCGGGAATCGAACCCGGATCTCTCGCATGGTAGGCAGAGCCACAACCGCAGCGCTACAGAGGTCGTCATTATGATTCATGATATTTACCTGAGTCAGTTGTTCTTCTCGGAGTCCAATCATCGTCTTGCTTACTCTTACTACTTCTTTGAGTGCATTGATTGTTTTCATGAATTCCACATTCTGAGCAGTAAGTTCTGCCATGTCTGAATATGCTCCTTGTAGAGCATTGTTTGATTCAGCCAATCCCATTCTGAGTTTACGGTTATTAGTTTTAAGGTGTTCCACCTCTTCGCTTATGCCTGCAATGGCGTTCAATACTTCTGCATCTTCTTTGCTAGATTTGAGTTGGTTGGGTATTTCAATATTGTTTTGCAAGAGCAACTCACGCAGTAACTTATTGTTTTCACTCATCTCCAAATTAGATTTCCTTTCGATTGATAAAGCCTTTTCCAAAGCTTCCTTTTCTGTTCGATGTCGAGCAAGAATCGCTTTCCGTTGTTCTCTTTTGACGTCCAATTGCTTCCTGAACTCTGCCATGCCTTCTTCCCTTGCCTGTGAGCGTGGTTCATCATCGTTTGTACCAGCGTCATGGTATTCATCAAGAGCGTCGTTATCACACGAGGCACTGGTTTCATTCATTGTTCCACTGCCACTAAACACTTCCTCTGTTGCGTCGCTGGTTCCGGACGGAGCAGTACTGAGTGTGCTTCCCATTTTGGATATACTTTTATAAAGACACTTATTTCATTCCGCGCAATTGGGATGCTCGATTTGATTATAAAACAAACGTATTTCGTTCGCGAGACAAAGAGTTGTCGAGTGTTGGGCGGAATATGTGCGCGTGCGCTGTGCCTGTATGAGCTTCGAGCCAAGCGACTCCAGAAATAGCGCGCTCGTCAGCCCCAGACGTGATTCGTCGTCAGCGGTCGGTACAAAGCTATACTTACTTACCTAGTTTTCCCTACGTATAGTTTCACGATTGCTAATGCTGCTGTTCGACGAAGCAAGACGTGGATATTTTATTTTTATCAGGTTATTTCGGACATGACGGGTCTGTTGGATGGAAGTTTTAAAATATCGTTGTGCAATACATCTCGTGTTTGGTAGGTGGGGTGGGGTGGGGGGGGGGGGGGAATCCATAAAGGTAACCTAGTAATGGAGGATGGTTTTTCTTACAGTGGGCCAGCTTTTCTTATAGCTGCCATTGTAAGCAAGAATAAGACCTCGCTGAACGTCACTTTACATCATCATCATACACAGCCCACATCAACCCACTGCTCGGCACAGGCCTCTTCTTAAGGCTAATCCGCACGGTCCTGTGCCAATCGCATCGGATCATCGGTTAGGTGGTGGCAGCACTACGTAATACATGGCAATACTACTACAAAACGTAGGTAGTTCCAGCAACGGATACCTACTACATGTAGAATCTTATTGAAGTCTACTTTTCACAAGTCGCCACATTTTGTATGGGCAGGTATATGTAGATAATTTTATGCAGATACCGCATAGTTTCTTAGCGTGTGAGCGAATGGCCCTCTCAATAATGTAGTGTAGTTTTGGAAATATTTATGCAGCACTTTTTCATTTAGGTTAGGTTGTAGACAGAAGTTAAAAATTATGTAGCCTCCCCCCCTCCGGGGTGTGCATTACCTCCCCGCGCCCCCGAAAGTGACCCGAAACGCGCTGTAGTTTTAAAGAAAACTGTACGCAGTACATGAAATAAAAAGCGTGTCTGTACGAAATTATATAAATATACAAAATTACAAAATTATATAATACACACAAAAGCGATGTCACCTATAGTATCCGCGCACTCCGCCACGAATTACGAACATTTTTAAATATTTACCTATATGTACATACATATACGAATGTACTCTTTAAATAAAGGCATAATTTATTTCTTAACCTTTCACGTTGATGTGCTATTTTGAAAATTTTAATCGGACACTCAACAAAATATAAATTTTTGAAGGTACTGATGGAGGAAGTCAAAAATAGATAGTTTCGTACCATCATACAAGAAAACTTAAGGACCAAAGAGGATTTAACAAAACAAAAACCGGCTAAGTGCGACTGTGTTGAGTCTGTGATTGTAGTGCTGGCGGTTTAATTATTTTTTTCTAAGCAGCAGCGGCAGCTTGGCTTTAGAGTCAGTCAAACACTAAATTAAATTAAATTTTTATCTTTGGCAACTCAGCCGTTGACATGACAATTGTGCCAAGTCAAGTAATGGCTTGCGTTGAGACACGTTGAGACTCCTGCGTGAAAAAAAATGTCAAAAAATATTTTCTTTTAAAATTATATTTTTGTAGAGGCTATTTGGTCAGTAGGACTTACGTCTGGAAGATACAAATATATTATGCAAAATATAAAGCTACATATATGTAAGCAAACATTAAACACAAAATTCCTAGATGAAACACGAATTTCATTCTCACGAATGAGCCTCTACCAACTCACCTGACAAATGAATTAAGGCGAAGTGTATTGTCAAATGCCCATCTTTAAAGTGCTATTCCTCCTAAAGGAGGCCCTTCCAAAATCACGAAAATATATATGTTATGAAGAAATATTTTCCTTCAAACTGTGGGTTTGACAACTATACACAGTCAGGCAGTCAGGTCATAAGTTCTGTCACACAATAAAAACTTTTGAATTTAGAACGCTGGCCACAAAAAAGTTTATTGAATTCGAATTTCTAATTTTTCATAAAAATAAAAATGTGTACTTTTTAGACTTTTCCTCATTTTTAAATATGGAGTGGACACTTAAAGAAGACCGTGTCGCAGTCATTGCGTTGCATCGTTGCGGTTACGCGCCAATTCAGATTTTCGACTTACTGAAAAATTTGAATATAACCAAAAGATTCGTTTATCGTACCATAAAACGATACAATGAAGACTCTAGTGTAGATGACAGGTCAAGAAGTGGTCGCCCTCGCTCTGTTAGGACTCCAGCAGTGATAAAAGCTGTGAAGGCGCGAATTCAAAGAAATCCCATACGTAAGCAGAAACTGTTGGCCCTTCAGATGGGGTTAAGCAGGACCACGGTGAAAAGGGTGTTAAATGAAGACTTAGGGCTTAGGGCATATCGAAGAAAAACAGGACATCGTTTGGACGCTCGTTTAATGGACCTGAGACTGAAGAGATGCCGCGCTTTGTTGAAGCGGTACGCGGGAAAAAAGCATCGGGAAATTCTTTTTTCGGATGAAAACATTTTCACCGTAGAAGAGAGCTACAACAAACAAAATGATAAGGTGTACGCACACAGCAGTTAAGAAGCGAGCAACCGTATTCAGCGTGTCCAACGAGGTCATTTTCCATCCTCGCTCATGGTTTGGTTGGGAGTCTCTTATTGGGGCTTAACTGAGGTACATTTTTGTGAGAAAGGCGTAAAAACGAATGCAGTTGTGTATCAAAATACAGTCCTCAAGAACCTTGTGGAACCTGTTTCTCATACCATGTTTAATAACAGGCACTGGGTATTCCAACAAGATTCTGCGCCAGCTTATAGAGCGAAAAGCACACAAGACTGGCTGGCGGCGCGTGAAATCGACTTCATCTGGCACGAAGACTGGCCCTCCTCCAGTCCAGATTTGAGTCCGTTAGATTACAAGATATGGCAACACTTGGAGGAAAAGGCCTGCTCAAAGCCTCATCCTGATTTGGAGTCACTCAAGGCATCCTTGATTAAGGCAGCCGCCGATATTGACATGGACCTCGTTCGTGCTGCGATAGACGACTGGCCGCGCAGAATAAAGGCCTGTATTCAAAATCGCGGGGGTCATTTTGAAAAAACTTTATTACCATAAGAATCTATGTTTTATTAAGTTCATTTTGCTATATAAATGTTTACATAAATAATAAACATGTCTAAATTATTTCATATTGCACATGTGACAGAACTTATGACCTGACTATGTATATGTCAATGGGAACTACATGACAAAAATAGATATTTTCACTTATCATGCTCGAAAAGTCCTTATTGACACTGGATGTAGGCTGCATAAAATCGCATTTTATACTAGGGCATAAAGTGGTGTCGTCATCTAGCCTAAGACAATTGAGCCATTCAGCCAGATAGAGACGAGGTGACTCAATATGGAATGCAATAAACTTGTTATTTTAATACATTTAGTTTTTTTTTGCATTTAATGTTGCAAAGTAAAAAAATAATAATAATAAAAACAAGTTTTATTAACAGAAACATTCAAAAATCCACGAGTGACTCGGCAGTATCGCGTAGGTCCTAAGCTAAAAATTAAATGCGGAAAAAAAATACAGTGGCGGATATATGTAAATATCTACAGTAATAAAGAACTTTGACTTTGACTGACTTGTTTTTGACTTTAATTTAGTTGTTTTCTTTACAAAACTTGTTGTTTTACGATAGGTAATTAATATGGTCAAGTGAAGAGGAAATAATGCTTATGTCTAAGACACTTATGGAAAACAAAGCAAAAGGAGTTATTGAACAGACGTTGCCGCCTAAATACAAGGAAAAAATTGGGTCTCCCATAGTAACTTGTAAGCAGCTGGTCGGGTAAATGTAAGTATATGTCGCAGTTAGTTGGTTAAATCAGACACTTAACCAACTCTCTAGACCGTTAACTAAATGCCGACGTTTAACCAAGTCACTAAAATTCCGTCAACCAAGTGAGTGAACGTAATGTTGAACGAGTTGTCTATACGTTCCTAGGCAACAAGACATATACAATATAAATATTTTTATGTGTACTTAAGTTATTGTTTTAAGTATATTTTGTTGTTCTCACATGTTCAACCTAACACGAAGGATAAAGGGGGCTTCGCTTCGCTCACCCCCTTTACCCTTTACCTAAGAAGCTACCGCAATGTTTCGCCCTGATATAAGCTTTGCAAATCTATACTTACTCTAATACCGGGTGCAAAAGTAAGCGCATTCAATTTCATAAGATTATAGGGGCATCATTTTGGGCATGAGAAGTAAAAAATAAAGTCGTTCCGTAATTTATATTTAGATAACAATAAAATAAAAAAAGATCAGATGATTGATTGCATGGTAGAAGTCATCGAGTCGTTCCTGATTATATAACATGGTATGGATGGCGGTGATAATGATTTCCACATTAAACTATAATATGTTGAGATCTATGAAATAAGATTCTTGTATTCTGCAGCAATGCCTGCTACTTGTAACGTAAAATAAACTATTAAGTTAATGACTAAAGTGGACGCAACGGTACAATACGCCCCATTCCGAAACACGTTTCAACTAAGAATCCTAATAATACAAATACCTACTACATGTACTGCTCGAATAATACCTACTGGAGGCGAAAAAAGCTATTGTGGTGTGTGGAAAGTAGGTATTTCCGACGAGCGGCGTTTTTATTTACGAGCGTGCGAAGCGAGGGAGTGTATAAGTCGACACCAGTCGGAAGTCCTCTTGCGCAGCACGTGTATCATACAAAGTTTATGCATTGAGCGAAGAAATAAAAAAGTTGTGTATAATGAACTGAACAAGAACTTACTAAAATGGCGGGCTTATGTTACACATGCGTGGTCAACATATCCATAGGCCGCGCTACCACTCATGTCCTACGACGGAAAGTGGAACTAAATACGCTAATCTCACTGGCAGGAGAAGACACGGTGGCGCCGCGGCTATCGGATTTGAGTGGTGGCAGTAGTAGAGACTACTACACATGTGCCACGTCGTATCGCAATAAGTATATACGTTCAGCCCAACATATTTAATGAATATTTTAAAATATTTTTTAGATAAAAATCAAAATACAGTATAGTAGTTTATGTGACTGCTACATAATGGAGGGCATTAATACTATCACTCGAGAGTTTTAATGCCCAATTATGTACAGTTACATACACTAGTTTATCTACACACATATAATAAGCTCTCTTTGATGTGTTCAGGAACCGCATGTTTGACCGGCTCTGCAGTTGTTTAGCGTGTTCTGTAGTACCAAACTACCAACTTCACAGACAAACTAGGGGCGGCACGCAGGCGGGCGTCCGCGTTCGAAATTTGAATGTCAGTACCAAATTCACAGACAAACTAGGGGCGGCACGGAGGCGGGCGTCGGCGTTCGAAATTTCAATGTCATAATATGTAGAAAAATTACACATTATGGTCATAAAGTGTAATTTTCCAGATAAGAAATGAGTTTTTACCAAGTAGTTTAAAATTATGCTGATCGTAACGTGCGGTTTTTGTACGCAGTAAAGAGGGTTTATGATACGTGTGTAGATAATAGTAGTTTATGTGACTGCTACATAATGGAGGGCATTAATACTCGGTTTAATAATAATATTACTCGAGGGTTTTAATGCCTAATTTTGTACAGTTACATACACTAGTTTATCTACACACATATCATAAGCTCTCTTTGATCTGTACAGGAACCGCATGTTTGACCGGCATTATTGCATTGCAGTTGTTTAGCTTGTTCTGTAGCACCAACTTTGGGCGTCGGCGTCCGAAATTTGAATGTCAGTACCAACTTCACAGAAAAACTAGGGGCGGCATGCAGGCGGGCGTCGGCGTTCGAAATTTGAATGTCATAATGTGTAGAAAAATTACACATTATGGTCATAATGTGTAATTTTTAAGATAAGAAATGCGTTTTTACCAAGTAGTTTAACATTATGCTGATCGTAACGTGCGGTTTTTGTACGCAGTAAAGAGGGTTTATGATACGTGTGTAGATAAAGTAATAATAACGCTTTTAATGAAGTATTCGTTTTATTCAACTTTTTAATAAGATCATTTTAGATTATAAATCTATGAAAAAATTGGCAAAATTAATGCAGTTATTTTATCTATCGGGATATATCTACGTCACCTCTCCGCGGCCCGGAAAGTATCCCGAAGCCCAGTTTTTACAGTTAAAAAACCGTACATGATCCATGAAAAGTGTGTAAAAACGAAATGATCCTCGATAAATGTACTATAAACCCATACACAAACAAATTATCTGATTTCTAGTTTCCCCGCACTTTTTTCTTTGCTGAGAGTTAAGCTTTCTGAAAAAATTGCCACACTACCGTCCAAATAAGGACGACTACAACAGTGAATAGAATATTATCTTTAAAAAGAGGCATTCTTTATTTTTCAAATGTTTTTACGTTAGTTTGAAAAACTAATTTATTCGGCCATTCAGCGATATATAAATATTGGTATTGGTTGAGAAATATAAAATCGTTTCGTACCATCATCGTACAAGTAAACATAAGGACCACCAAATTATATGCCAGTGCGAGTCTGACTTGCACTGAGGGTTCCCAATAAATCACGTGTTTTTGTGTCGTAATTACGAATTTACGGTTTTTGGATTTTTCCTTTACTTTGCCAAATTTCATAATTTAAGGTCAATGGGAAACACCCCATGAATTTTGATTTAAGCAAAGCCAGTAATTTAGTCACCGCCATCGAAAGTAATTTTGCTGTTTATGCTTGATACTTGTAAGGGAATCAAAACTAAAAGGGTGCTTTCCGTTGAACTAGAATCATGAAATTTGTCAAGAAGCAAGGTCTTACTCACCACAATTAAATGAAAAATATGAAATACCCTAAATTTGTAGTTACATCTCAAAAGAATTGTGGTTGCTTCGGATCCCTCGGTGGGCGAGTCAGACTCACACTAGGCCCGTTTTTGAAATTATTATATTATTATTTGGTTGTAAAGTTTTCTTATACGATTTTTACGATTTTACGTACGAAATACGAAGATTAATACGAAGATTATTGCAACTTCATAGCAGTACAAATATTTATATTAGCTGAATGGCCGAATGAAATCAAAAAAAAAACAAAATAGCATAGCAAAGTGGTATGAAAAACTTAAGAAATAAATTATGCCTCTTTTAAAATTGCATATTATATTTTTTGTTGTAGTCTTGCATATTTGGGCGGTATTGAGGCAATTTTTAGACAGAACATAACTTTCAGCAAAGAGAATTTATAAACATTTAAAAATGTTGATATTTTGTGGAAGAGTGCGTGGAAACAAGGATCAAGGATCGTTTCGTTCTTAGACACTTTCCATGTATTTTGTACGATTTACGGTGTATACTTCGGGACACTTCGGGAGTTGACGGACGCCCCGGAGGGGAGGGGAGGGTGCATACATTATAACTTTCCTTTATAACCTATACCTATATCCCAATAGAAAGAATTAATGATAAATAAAAACCAATGAATATCGTTTAAATTTGAGAAAAATATGTGCTCCGTTGTTTTTTTAGGGTTCCGTACCCGAAGAGTGCCAAACGGGACCCTATTAATAAGCCTCCTCTGTCCATCCGTCTGTCTATCCGTCTGTCACCAAGCTGTATCTCATGAATCGTGATAGTAAGACAGTTGACATTTCACACAGATGATGTATTTCTTTTGCTGCTATAAAAAAAAATACCAAAAACAAAATAAATTAAATATTTAAGGGGGCTCCCATACAAAAAACGTGATTTTTTTGATCGTTTTTGCTCGATGTTGATAACGGTAACAAGAAGACGCTTGACATATTCACGGAATACGGAATAATAAATAATTATAAATAATATGAATAAAAACATTAATGGTTAAAGATAATTTACATAATAAGCTTAATAATGTAACTAAACCTAAAACCTATACTAAATTAAAACTTTCCCCACGATCACTACTGGGCGGCAAGGTGCCCAATAACTGGCACCATTTCCTCGCTGTATCGCTAAACTGATACGTTGAGCGAGGTAAGTGCCAGCTCTACGGCTCCACTCCTAACGGCATGAATATAAATTTTTCGCCTATGGTGGCATATTTCCGTCGTTTAAGATCCTCTGCAGCTGCCGCCGCAGCGCCAGCCGCGGCTGAGGTCGCCAGTAGGTGGCATGGTGCCAACGCTCCCGTTCTGCAAGGGATTGAGCGTCATTCCATCGTCATTGCCATCGTCACGTGCAAGGCCATTGGGTTCGGGGATGGCTGGCACGCCACAACTGGCAAGGGCCCTGGCATGACGAGACCACCGGCCAGCGCTGCGCTGACAGGAGAGGCCGTGGTGACCTAATTGTTCCACTCTGGCACCTCAACGGCAACGATGGGGTTGATTCGTCCTCACGCCGAGTCGCAGGCGAACGGCAAAGTGTCAGAGCGGCTCGGTCAAGTAGGGTGCCGATGTGCCTCGAGGGAATAGCGTGCAGCCAGTGTCCTGACTCCTTCTCCCTGGCTGCTAAGCGACGAGCGTGCTCTGCTGAACAACTAGAGGTGTTTTCTAGATTATCTCTCGCTTTGATACACAGCGGCTCGTTCCACAACCTCTGGGAGTTTCGGTTTATTAGAAAATTTTGCCTCGGACAGGCTTGAGTCCAGGCATTCCTGGCCTCGGCTAGACACTTGACCTCTACATCACCGAGTGTGTAGTCACCGAGAGTTAATGATTTTACCATAGAGGGCACGTGTGCTCTGGGCCGAAGACAAGAAAGCTGGGAGCGCCACATCGGAGATTTTCCGGATCCCCAGGCCGCCGTGTCTGATTGGGAGGGTAGCTTGGGTCCAGCTTCGTTCATCAAAGTTGGAGTTTATAATTTTGGTTAGTGAATTTTGGATTAAAACGTCTAACAGGTTGAGAATGGGAGGGTATTTCCAAAGAGGAAAGCATCGAAGGAGGTATTTAAGCCTTGGTACAAAAAGGCAAAACCGTATGATAAAAAGGGCCATATGTGGATTTAAATCGGTGAGACTGATTGAATTTTGAAATTTGTTTGTTGAAGTTTTTCTCCAGAATTTTTATGTTGGGAGCATCTGAGTTAAATTTTGAGATGATGTTAATCTTTTCGGCGGGCGTGATGTTATCGAATATGAATAATTCGCAATTCGAGAAATTTAAGTCTAGGCCTATTTTTCTTAATTCTGCTGCTAGGTGTTCCAAATCTTGAAGTACGTTTTCAGCTCGATTCGCCGATTTCAGGCGGATCAGGGAGGTGCAGCGCTGGTGAAGGTGCTGGGTACTTTGACTCCAGCGCTTGTAAGGTGTCTGGGGAGTCAGGGGCAACAGCTTCACTCGAGAACAGAAGTTGAGCAGCCCCCTTTAAGACTCCGTCGCCTTTTTTTTGTTTCTATTCTTTTCGTGATGTTGAATTTCGTCCGAGAAGTATTGTTATGGTTATAAATTTTGCCTGATATGTTTTGAGGTTGTTTTTTGCAGTTATTTTTTATGCGCTGAGTTAGGGAGATATTCTTACTTCTGTCCCTATCTATATGCAGTGTCCGATATGCAAACGTTAGCAACTGTTCCCAACTTGGGCCGTCATTATTCAAGACGGCCTGTCGTATCGAGTGGGACAGAGAGGTCGCTACGCATGTCCTCGCGCCACGAGGGATTCTTTTAATTAGAGGGCATCTTTGCTTAGCTGTCCCAAGGTCGCCCAGAATGCGCTCGTGGGCGGCTGTTTTCTGTTGCTGTCATCGGGCGTATTCTGAGCGCCTTGGTTGCCATGTGGTGCGGGGTCATATTTCTTGTGGGCACTGGTCTGATGTATCTTTAGACCTCTTTGCCACTTGAACAATCGCTGCTGTGTACATTGCGGACACTGTACAAGATCTGTAAGCAAAGCGTCGGTGGTCTGGCTGCAGCTGACACCAGTTGACGGCCCGGCTGTCTGCGACATCGACTAGGACGTGCGATTATAGCGTATCTCTTACTGTTATTAAAAAAAAAGGAATATTTAATAATATACATAGTCAGGTCATAAGTTCTGTCACATGTGCAATATGAAATAATTTAGACATGTTTATTATTTATGTAAACATTTATATAGCAAAATGAACTTAATAAAACATAGATTCTTATGGTAATAAAGTTTATTCAAAATAACGCCCGCGATTTTGAATACAGGCCTTTATTCTGCGCGGCCAGTCGTCTATCGCAGCATGAACGAGGTCCATGTCAATATCGGCGGCTGCCTTAATCAAGGATGCCTTGAGTGACTCCAAATCAGGATGAGGCTTAGAGCAGGCCTTTTCCTCCAAGTGTTGCCATATCTTGTAATCTAACGGACTCAAATCTGGACTGGAGGAGGGCCAGTCTTCGTGCCGGATGAAGTCGATTTCACGCGCCGCCAGTCAGTCTTGTGTGCTTTTCGCTCTATGAGCTGGCGCAGAATCTTGTTGGAATACCCAGTGCCTGTTATTAAACATGGTATGAGAAACAGGTTCCACAAGGTTCTTGAGGACTGTATTTTGATACACAACTGCATTCGTTTTTACGACTTTCTCACAAAAATGTACCTCAGTTAAGCCCCAATAAGAGACTCCCAACCAAACCATGAGCGAGGATGGAAAATGACCTCGATGGACACGCGGAATACGGTTGCTCGCTTCTTCACTGCTGTGTGCGTACACCTTATCATTTTGTTTGTTGTAGCTCTCTTCCACGGTGAAAAATTTTTCATCCGAAAAAAGAATATCCCGATGCTTTTTTCCCGCGTACCGCTTCAACAAAGCGCGGCATCTCTTCAGTCTCAGGTCCATTAAACGAGCGTCCAAACGATGTCCTGTTTTTCTTCGATATGCCCTAAGCCCTAAGTCTTCATTTAACACCCTTTTCACCGTGGTCCTGCTTAACCCCATCTGAAGGGCCAACAGTTTCTGCTTACGTATGGGATTTCTTTGAATTCGCGCCTTCACAGCTTTTATCACTGCTGGAGTCCTAACAGAGCGAGGGCGACCACTTCTTGACCTGTCATCTACACTAGAGTCTTCATTGTATCGTTTTATGGTACGATAAACGAATCTTTTGGTTATATTCAAATTTTTCAGTAAGTCGAAAATCTGAATTGGCGCGTAACCGCAACGATGCAACGCAATAACTGCGACACGGCCTTCTTTAAGGGTCCACTCCATATTTAAAAATGAGGAAAATTCTAAAAGGTACACATTTTTATTTTCATGAAAAATTCGAAATTCGAATTCAATAAACTTTTTTGTGGCCAGCGTTCTAAATTCAAAAGTTTTTATTGTGTGACAGAACTTATGACCTGACTATGTATATATACAAAAAATAACTATCTTCCACACTGCACTGTTAAAACGCTGGGTTCCGGATCCCGTGGCCGCCAACCGCTGGCAGGATGCCGTCGGCGGCAGTACCCGAAGAAGCATCAGACTGTTATATTATTCACTTTAAAAATAAATATTTAAATTAAAGTAAAATTAATATTTAAGGGGGGCTCCCATACAACAAACGTATATTTTTTTTGCCTTTTTTATAGATAATGGTACGGAAACCTTCGTGCGCGAGTCCGACTCGCACTTGGGCGTTTTTATTTTATTATTTTCTTTTTTAAGTTATAAAACGTTATTATTTTTAGAATGTGAGCAGTCTGAAGAAACACGGAAAACTACCCAACGTTAAACAAGAAATGGAGCGCCTGCAAGTCGAAGTCATGAGCATTAAAGACACAAAGTGACCTGGGAAAGAAAGGAACGTCATCACGGAAGGCAAAGTACTGTACCGATCCGGGAACGATGATGGCGCAACAGAACCATATGGCGTCGCGGTACTGCTCAACAGAGAAACAGCTAATCGGAGCGTGCTTCTCTGTCTCGAAGCAAAACCATGCAACATAAACATTATCCGAATATGCGTACCAACCGGTGACAGACCGAAAGTGGAAGTAGATCAGTATTCAGAAGCACGATATAAATGTCATTGGGCGACTTTAATGCCAAAGTGGGTTCACGAGAATTACCAGGCGTCTCTGGGGCATATGGACTAGGTGTCAGAACCGAACGTGGAGACAGGTTCGTCCAATTCTGTCAAGATAAAGAATTAGTTATCACTAACACCTTGTTCATGCTCTCCCCCCCTGCGACGACTCTACACCTGGACGTCACCAGAACAGGTTAATAAGCGTTTTAGAAATTGTGTGAAAAGTGCCCACACCTACCCGGGGGCAGATATCAAATTTGATCACAATCCCGTAGTGATGAAAATGCCGTGCCGATTGAAGACCATTAGCAAAAAACATAAAATTCGACCGAACATATCATAAATTAAAACACCGGAGAATAGAGTAAAAGTTTACAGCGCAATTAGCTCATGGGCAGAGGGAAATATGGATCAAGGGTCTTTTGAAGAGGCCACGTTAAGTCTGAAAGAAACTGTAGGTGTCATCAACCGAACGATTGCCTGCGCAAAACTGGGAGAGAAAAAACAACAGTGGATGAATTAAAACATTGACACTACGCTGGTAGCCTCCACGCCGTAATATATTCAGCTGGTAGTGAACAACGTCCACGAGCGCAGTCAGAAAGCGGGTCTTTCGTCGAAGACAAAGGTTATGGTGGTACCTATAGAAAAAACACTGAACCCAACAGTCACGGTAGCCGGGACCGATCTAGAGCGAGTCCAGAAGTATAAGTACCTTGGGTAAATGAAAAATGGGAATCTGATCAACAGATGAAGCCGCGTATCGAAATGGTCCGTGCGTCCTTCAACAAAATGCGAAAGGTACTGTGTACCAGGCAGCTGGGCCTTTAACTTCGGATGCAGTTTCTCCAATGCTAGATCTGGCCGATAGTCTTCTACGGATGCAAAGCGTGGACCATTACCACCATTAAGAGAAGAAAAGTAGCATATCTGGGACATGTTCTCCGTCACGATCGATAACACCTGCTTCAAGTTGTCATGATGGGAAAGGTTGAAGGGAAACGGAGAAGTCGGAAGAAGAAGGACATCGTGGCTCTCGAATATACGTAAATGGACCGGTATAGCTGGCGTCGAAGAACTGTTCCGCCTAGCGAGGACAGTTAGGGATATTCAGAGCTGACTGCCAACCTCCAGTAGTGCAGAGGCACTGAAAGAAGAAGATCTTCGGAATAGATGGTTTTTAATGACACGAGTCTTTTATTTATGGTAAAAAAAACTACCAAGTGTAGACTACACAATTTGCAACGGTATTACTGCTTTTTTACTTTTTTGCAGTGAATTATGTACGAGACAGACTAAACAACATACAATTTTGTTCGAAATAATTAGGTTGGCTAGCTGGCGAGTTAAACAAAAATAATAAAACTCGAGTAAATTTTGACAGCTCCATCAAATTTATATGGCGTTGTCAAAGTTTACTCTAGTTTAGTGTTAACGTTTGGCGTCACTGAGACAATCGAGCATATTCGATAAAATAATGATTTAGGTAAACATCCGTAACCCACAAAAATATTAAACAGCGTTTAACCTCAAAACAAAAGTCAAATCCCATACACTTTTGTTTTTAACCAAGTGTTGAACAGATAGATAATTTTTTGTGGTAAGGCCCCGATCTTGGTCTTGTTTTTGTATATGTTTTCAACATAAGCTGCTACTGAAACCCTAAATGTAAAAAGGTGTCATGCTATTTTATATTTTGATTCGAACAAGAACTTCAAATCAAATCATAGGTAGGTAGGTTATGTACTGACTTAGGTACTTCAAGCGGCCTCCAATTCATAATTAAATCTTCGGTACGTATACCTACCGTTCCTTTGAAACGTTGGTTTTTAGATGCAGGGGTGAGGCAGGCAGGGCTGTGCGTCGAGCGGCACAATCCCATTTTTTTAAATCGTATCAAGACTATACGATCATTCTGATTTTCGGAGCATACGAACGATCCACTAATGGTTCGATCCGATTATACATATAAGAAACAGGATCGTAATGATCGTATCGCATTTTTGTTAAATCGTCATGTTAGCTTCTAGAATTTCTCATTACTGTTTCAAGAATTATAAACATGACATAAACATTTATACCCAGGCACATTCATTGCTTCAGGCTCCACACTAGGATACCCTGAGTCGTGTAAACCAGAAATAGATCCGAACATTCTTTTCAATTAATTTATTTTTTTTGTTGGAGAGGAAAAAAAATGGAATTACCCATGCCCAGGAGTCAGACCTCCCTGCTATGTCCGGGTCCCCACATATTGAGCGGGCATCAGCTCGTGTGGTATACGGACTAAAAACAACCCCTTTGTTTTTACAGTTGTCTTAGTAAGAATTAACTGTGAGCCATGGCTTATCCACTGAGGCGATGTGGGCTGCCATTATATACCCGAGGCGCACGTGCCAAAGCGCTGGGCCCGCGCGATAACCGGCTCCGCTTTGCACGTTATCGTTTTGTATTTTTAAAAGTTACTACATAAAGTGTAGGGATGAATTAAATTTTCAACAAATGTTTCGGAAGGACCTGAGAAAGACGGCCGTTTCAGATGCTTTTGCTGATTTTTGTATGCTTTATTAGTCGATTTATAGATGATTTCAAAATACGTGAACCGTCGGAAATAATTAGTTTTCCAGTTATATATTTTTTTAATCGCCAATCGTGGCGATGTGGGAGTATTAGGGTAGGGAAACGACGAATTTGCCGTTTTTTACATTAGATGTCGTTCAAAGTTCATTGACCTCGTGGCCTCATTTGCACACCTGGAAAAAGAATATAACGGTAAAACATATGTATATGAACTGATCACGAAATTAATGCATAGGAAAATATATGTCTGGCAAAAAGAAACAATAGAAATTAAAAATTATACTACTAGTGGAAAAAACGTATAGAATAAATAAAAAGTGGGAAAAAAGCGAATGGAAAAAAATATATAGGTATGGGAAAATATTATTTCGGAAAGTTCATCTATATCATCATATCATATATACACTCTAATCCCACATTCCCACGGTCCTGAATGCTTGAAATGGCTATTTAAATAAAATAATAACTCGAAAACTGATTATTTTCGACGGTTCGCTTATTTTCTAATCATCTATAAATCCACTAATTAAGCGTAGCAAAAATTAACAAAAGCATGTAAAACGGCCGTCTTTCCTCCTTTAGCCAATCACGTGAAGAAAAACGATATGTAAATAATTCATTCACTTCACTAAACGATTTATGTATACGAATGTTAACTAAAAAATTGGACGTTTTGTACGTTTACAGACCGTACTTTCCTGAGTAATCAAATAATGACTTGTAAAGGCAAGTATGTAAAGAACTAACTTCATTGTTAACTCAGCAGAATAAAACATGCAACAACACTATGAATTGACGAACTTTATTTTTGTCTATAGCATATCTATAGATATTTTGCTGTTCCTTAAAAGTGCTGTCCATCTACAATCGATTTCGTTGGATCGAACTCGAGATACACCATTAGCAACGGAATCGGCCGCGGGCTGGCTGGCGATACAACCTCCAGCGCTTGGCACATGCAGGGGCTCCGATAGCAAGCTGCTTCGCTTTAGGTACCGGTTTTCCATTTATATAGCTTCTACAAGGTCAATAACTCTTGTTGAGTGACCTTCAGATAACCTTTTTTACAATTCGATTTTTTGACAATTGGGTATTAGACATGCGAGCTGATCCGCGGTTCGGATCGGGGAGTCACGACTGATCCGCGAGGAATCAGATCGTAACAAACGGATCGCACACCCGTATAATCAAGTCGGTTGCTTAAATCTGGCCGCTGAGAGTATGCGATCCTGACAGCTCAAAACCCATAAATTTTTGACATCTGCAATAAAAAATATTGCTTATTATGTACGCATTATGGAAATGTCGAGCGAATGTAGAACACGCCGTTTGACATACAGGATGGAAAAACGTCTCGGTTTTATATTGCTACGGCTACCTCACGTTGATCCGGATTGAAATTCGGCTGCATTCGAGCGCATCGTCGATAGGCCCCTCAGCCACTTTAAAAGTTTTAGTTCCATCTATCGCCACAAGAAGCGCTGCAAGTTCAAAACAACAAAAATATTTAATTCAGAAATGCAAATCACATTCGTGAAAATAGTGAATACAAAGATAAGTTTAATCGTCAGCTTCTAAACATCTATTTCATTTTGAAAATTTTAGACAAAAATTGAACACTTTTATTTTGTAAAAGATGATATGACTATGTTTACACATTATTCATCCTTTTCACACATTATTCAACCCAATTTGTAATATATTCTATAGTACCTATCGTATTGTGTAGGTATGCTATTTTAAATGACATAAGATTTCTTTCTTCTGTCGAATAACGTTGTTGCTTGATCAAACTGTAAATGTTGTGCATGTCGGTAAAAGGAATATATATCACAACTTGTCATTGAATAACTCGAATAAGTGTAAAAATATGTATTCTGTTGACGTGTCTAATAATTAACTAAATAAATAAATATAAATAAACCTTAAGTAACTAACCTACTTATAACGGAGTCTGTAGCTTTTCACTATGGTAGGACAAAAGTATCGACATCGCTGTATTTCAAAATTATTCATAGCCATCCCCTGATCCATACGAACGTTCAGCGCCCATATTGCACAACCGATTCCGGGGTATAGTCATATAATTTATAGTCACCCTACATTGCTTCTTGCTGAATATTAAGCTAAACGTTGGATGCCGCTTTCTAGAACGTATCGCAACCACAATCCGGCTCAACGTGAGGTAGCCGCATTACAAAAAAGCGACGTTTTTAAATCCGGCGCGCCTGTATGTAATACGGCGAGTTCTACGATATGGCTGCGACATATACATTACGCTCCCGCTGACGCTGTCCAGTTCAATAGGTAACCCGAGATCAAAACAAGTTGTACACATACGAAAATATACGATATCGAAAGTTATAGAGATAAAAGGGGCAGCTTGTTGATCGTAGTTGGATCGTCTTCCAACGACTGTTGGATAAATGCAATCCTGTAGGCTGCACAGATCTCGGCTACTCAACGCATGAAAAAAACTTGTAATTGTACTGTCATGTAGCTGCGAATGTGACAATTGCCAAGTAACTATAGCACTTCTTTTCATACATCTAAGGCTTTTTTTATAAAAGCGCGACTTATTCTGCCGTATTTTATTGCGTTCATGTCAACGTCACTCGACCGACCGTCACGACAGTCACGTCAGTCAGTCACATTCACGTCAATATTTTAGATTTTCCAGGAAAATTGGGATTTCTGCACAATCAATAGCGTACATTTAAACATTTGTTTTCTATTCTGCGTGTCTTAAATGAATTCCCGATAATCCATAACAGTCAGTAGCACAATCCGCAGTAAATATCACACATTTGTGTAAACATTGATTTTTAGTTATTATATGTTATTTTGGTTTTCACAGTGGCTTATTGATTTAATTGCTGTAAAATCACCGTAGGTGTGAAATTAATCGATGGTTTGGATAATTGGACGTCCTGTAATGTGAACTGTGAAGTAGCTAAAGCTTAGAGACATGGATGAAAGTAATTTATCCTCCCCCTGTAAGGTAATACAATTATATTATATTACTGTTTCTTATCTTAATTTGTAGCAGCATTAACTAGAAACAGGTCAAAGTAGTGTACAATTCTTTCAAAAAACCATGTCCTACTTCCAGAAAGATTTTTGTTACATTCTGCCATTACCATCAGAGTATTCTGTTTTATTTACATTCTGTAGTTTCTTGATAATTTCCCTTTTGTTTGTATTTATTTCATCTATATTTGTTGCCATTTTCCTAGAAAATTTAACACCTGTTTATTACAATGCTAAACTTCTAATATAAGTAAACCATTCAAAAGGATTGCTGAGTGCAACTCTCAACAATAAATCCTAAATATTCTGCTTTTTCTTCCAAATTATTATAAGCCATCTAATGAGATGCTTTGTTAGTGTGGAAGTTTATATGTGTGTGACATTGCTGTTTCTGGTTGCCACAACACAGTGTATCATAGTGTGGGGCCAGAAGCAATGTATGCACCTGTATATGAATATTCTAAATGTTATGTTAAGTTATATATATAATTTTACTCCTCATTTTTCCAAAACTTGTTGATATTGTTTATAGATGCAATGCATGGCTTTTCTTACTTTGATTAGCTAATATTATACTATTTAATGTAGCTTTGTATTTTTATATGATATCTCTGTTTACCAGTATGCAAATTTCATTGAACCAAACTATGCCAAACTCATGTCATTATTACTGTTACTTAAATCAAAGATTTAGACTTACATTATTATCACATGTGAAGATAATTGCTCGTAAATAAATTGTAAACAATGTTAAATAATATTTGGTTCAATAAAACAAGCTGCCATCACATCCACAGCTGATATCACAAATCCAAGGGCTTCTTAACTTCTTTTATTTTGATGTGGCACAATAATTTACTAGGAATGCACCGGAGAGGGGGAGGTTCAGCTTCACGCTGAAGTGGACCACCTTCGGAGACATCTTGGGGAGAGAGACATACACATACTCGCACTGGAGGCTGAGTACTTAAAGACTACTGATAAAGTCAACTTCCTAGAAGACCAGCTTGCTACTTGGCGAGAGAAATATGATAGGTAAGTGGCATGTCAAGTTATTTTCAATCTGATACAAATATATTTCTAAAATCGAAAATGACACAATGTGACTGAGGGGGACTTTATAAGAATCATGCACTTTCTGCCAAGTCTTTGAAATTTAGTATGTTCTTCACTTTTTCTGTATAGGTCCCTCAATGCTGAGCATTGTGAATGCATGCTCTCCTCCATTTCTGACGGTTCTGCGTAGTATGGTATGCGTTGGGTAGAGTACCCCCTGTCACCTCTATCTGGTCGGACCATCTAGTTAGAGCACATCCTCTGGGGCGCTTTCCTTCCATTTGACCCATTATGACGTGCTTCTCCAGACTTCACTGCGTGCTGCTCTATCTCCTCACAAATTGCGTTTTTGTGGTCGCTTTTGTCTCTCCTTACTGATCTTTGCACTCCCCTGTGTAAGGCGGTCTATCTCTCTACATCGGCTTGACTTTTCAGACCGTTGCTTCAAACTTCTCCTGTCTTCAATAAACTTCCAAGATTCGTCGCCAATCCAGTCTTCCTTCTTGCTGTATCTCATCAATCTGGTTCCTGTATCTACCTCCTGGTGCGACCCATATATAGAGTCTTCTAGGGTGTTGTTTGAACCACTTGTTCATGACCGTAAGCTGATACTCTACACAAAAGTGCAGAAACGTTTCACCAAGTTCATTCACCAGTATGGTCTTAAAGATGTAGAAAACCACCGCAAGCAACTTATGCGCGACCTCTGGTGGCCTGTTTGCTATAAATCCAATATAGCCGGCATCTGTGTTGGTATTTTTATTAGATAGGCTTCTAATAGACACAAAATCTTGAATAATACCACGTTTTATAGGTTATACGATGTAAAAAATTAATTTCTGAGGTTTTTTGTTATTCTAAATCAATTTAAGTTCAACAATTACTCATTGCGCATGGCTGTTGCATTACGACTCGGATGCGACATGTGCCAGCCTCATTCCTGCGAGTGTGGTGCGAGTGATGAAACTTGGGGTTGGCACGGTCTGCACTGCGTACGAAGCGTGGGCAGGTTTTTTCGGTACTCCTCCATCAGCGAAATCGTTAAGCGGGCTCTCGTAACAGCCAGAATACTCCGTGTATTGGAGCCCACGGGTCTATGTCGTACTGATGGGAAGCGTCCACATGGCCTGACCATGACTTAGGAGAGGGGGCGCTCATTGCTATGGGACTCCACATGTGTCTGCACACTCCTACCTAGCGTCCCCCTCTCACCTAGCGTCTACCGTGTACACCCTGGGTGCCGTGGCCGGTGAGGCAGCGAGGTTGAATACCCAAAAGTACTCTGTTCTTTTGGGCCGGTATATATTCGTCCCGCTTGCCTTCGAAACTACCAGGGTCTTGGGAGTGCAGGGCGAGGCCTTCGTTAGGGAGTTAGGGCGTCGCTTGAGGGACTGTGGCTATGACTGCCGCTCTGGGTGCTTCGTATCTCATGCAGAGGATCTCCCTCGCAGTCCAGTGTGGCAACTCCTCCAGGGTAATGGGGACTTTTGCATTTGAGATGACCTGGGGCTGCCCGTAAATAATGGTCAAACGTTAAGGGAAAGACAGCTCACCTAATTTCCCTAAACGAATTTAAATATAAAACAATAGTGTAACCAAGTATTTTTTTCCCGGAATTTCCCATTCCATCTACCGCACACTTATTTTTAATGCTGTCTTTGGAAATGTTATGAATACATATAAGAGATGATGCTCTGTGTCATTAATCAACCACAAAAGACTAGCTGTTGTTCGATATATCATAAATTAATATCTGTTGAGTAGTAAGAAAGATTTCGGTAATAAAAAAAATATGTTGACCTTGAAATTGATTTTTAAACACAAATTAGGCCTAAGAAATAAATTCATCGCATACTAGCACTCATAAAAAATTGTATTACTCAAGATGTTGTGTCTATTAGAAGCCCATCTAATAAAAATACCCATAAAGACGGCGGCCATATTGGATTTATAGGCCATATTGGGTTTTCTGAATCCTAAACATCACAATTATCCTCATCACACTGATAAAGTTTGTAAGAAAATTAAAAGATTAATTTTTGTATTAAGTAGGCTTAGAAAAACAGCGGAGAAAAATAGAAGTAGTAGTTTGGGGAAACGGCACCGATATTATTAGGTCCTTACATATGAAATTGGCGTTTTACATGGGAGGAACATAAAGTCGTTTTTTTTAATAATATTTATTTAATCAAAGTATGTACCATTGCTATCTATACACATTTGCCATCTCATAAGTAGTTCTTCGATCCCTTTACTAAAAAAAACATTCGGACGGGAATCAATAAAATATTTGAAGGCGGATTGGACTGCCCCATCGGAGTTGAATTTTTTCCCTTTTAAAAAGTTATCCAAATTTCGAAAAAAATGGTAATCTGTTGGAACAAGGTCCGGAGAGTACGGTGGATGTCTTAGACATTCCAATTGAAGCTCCTCTAATATGGTAGCCATCTGTTGTGCAGTGTGTGGTCTATCGTTATCATGAAGCAGCAGTGGCCTAGAGCGATTGACCAGCCTCGGTTGTTTAGCAGCTAGCTTTTCCATCATGATTTGCAGTTGCTGACAATAGACATCTGCCGTAATCGTCTGGTCAGATTTAAGAAAGCTGTAGTGAACGACACCAGCACTAGTCCACCAAACGCTCACCAGTAACTTTTTTGGTGTCAATTTTCGCTTGGGGCATGGTTTGGCTGGTTCGGCAGGGTTCAGCCATTGCGATGAGCGCTTCCGATTATCGTACAGGATCAACTTTTCATCACAGGTAATGATTCGATTAAAAATCCTTTCATTATTGTGCCGGGTGAGTAATGCAACGCAGCAGTCAACGCGCGTTTGTTGATTTGCTTCACTCAGTTCGTGAGGGACCCACCTTTCAAGCTTTTTCACCTTCCCAATTTGCTTCAAGTGGATTAAAACAGTTTTATCACTAACACCGCAGCCTGCGGCTAACTCGGACGTGGTTTGCGATGGATCCGCTTCCACAATAGCCTTCAATTCTTCATTATCAACTTTGGTCTCCGGCCGTCCACGGGGCTTGTTCTGCAGGACGAAATTTCCAGAAGAAAACGTTGGAACCAAAAACGCACTGTGTTTTCTATTGCGGCACCGAGAGCCATACACATCATTAATCCTTCGAGCCGTGTTTCTGCAGCACTGGTGCCACGGTAGAACTCATAAATAACGCGTTATTTCAAGTTTTCCATTTTGTAAGCTGAGTGACGCAAGAAAAAAAACAATTGAGGAAAAACAAATGAATTATAATTTTAGAAACACAAATACATGAGTAAATAGCAGTATAAATTTGAATTTGGAATTCCTAACCATAGATGAGATATTTGAGATCAAAGTGGCCAGTACGGCGAAACGCCAATTTCATATGTAAGGACCCTAATATAATGTTTTTATTGCACAAAAGAAATGTGCGCCTGCAATTTGCGGTATGGCTCCAAATGAATCATGAAAACCAATGTTTGATAAGTTAAATATATCACCATTACCATTTGTCTATAGGTGCTTACCTAAGAAATTGGCGAAATTTGAATCTGAACGAAAATTTCGCCAATTTCATAGTTCATTCGAGTAATTCAATAGCTATTTCCATTATTTTTTTATTGTTTAAAAGTTAATTTCAAAGTTTTATATCTACCTATTAAATTTTCTTTTAATTTTCAGTTTGATACCTGAAATTTAATCTTCAAAATTAGTTCGTCCTAAATGTCATCCAATTTCATGATAAGATTCGAAATATTTTTTTAGCCACTGACACTTTTCAGAGATTAAATCAAATTTGCTACGAGCTAAATGTTGACTAATTCATACACACAAAGTTTTATAAAATTAGGATTTTTCATTCCTAAAAAAATGCAAAAATGTTTGAAACGCTGATTTCATAGGTAAGCAAGCACCTAATATATATATATATATATATATATATACGAAATCGGAAAATTTGTAAAACTTAACCCACAATTATTTAAAAGGTTCAAGAACAATATTTAAGAAACTAAAGTAATCAAATAGGTTAGTACATAATCATACCCCACGTGCATCACTATATCTAAATGTCAATGTGCGTTGTGCCGGTGTGTGTATTATACACACACCGGCACAATTAGCGGAACAGAAAAAAAAGGAAGAAAAAAGAGGGAATTTAGAACAATGAATGTAATTTTTAAACAATATATTATTTAAAATGAAACAACAATGAAATATACATGTTTTGACATTCATTTGTAACACCATGCTTAAAGTTTAATTAAATTAAAAATTAAATTAAACAAAATGCATTTTCCTTCGATTTTTTTATTATAGAGAAACAGCAGAAAATTCAAGATTTTCCAAAGGTTAACAACAATTTCAATGACTGTTCAATATCGAGTGTTTCCTCCTCGTGCTCTGATGAGGGTTTCCATCCGTCTGGGCATGCTGCGGATGATGTTATCAATGGTTTCTTGGGGCAACCTCTGCCATTCTTCAAGTAATGCGTTTCGCAACTCGTTGAGATTATTGGGAGGTGGCATTTTTGACTATACACTCCTCTTTAGCCAGTCCCAGACGTGTTCTATATGGTTCATATCGGGGGACCGTGCTGGCCACTCCATCACCGTTATACCAACATGGTTTAGGTATGTCTGTACTGTGCGAGCACTGTGAGCCCGAGCATTATCCTGCATTAGAATGAAGTTGTTACCAATAAAGGGGCAAATGGCATAACATGTTCTTCTAAAATCTCCCTGATATACCGATCAGCATTCAGATTCTCGCCATCTAACTCCGTACGAGCTCCTAAACATTCCTCCCCAGACCATAATTGAACCGCCGCCATATGCCACTGTATTTTCAAAATAAGACTGGATATACCGTTCTCCTTTGCGTCTCCATACTCGCCGCCTTCCATCAATTTGATTTAACATAACTCTGCATTCATCAGTTAAAATAACCTGTCCCCAGTCGTCGAAGTCCCAATCACGATGTTCACGACCAAAGTGTAGACGGTTTGTGCGATGATGTCTCTCAAGTTTTGGGGCTTTGGCGGGCACATACGAGCCTATACCCACTTCTTCGAATCTTCTACGAACTGTCTGCTCACTCATCCTTACTGCTCGTACCTCTTCCAGTACATTTCGAGCCTGCACCGCCGTTAGTCTCGTGTTCCGTCGGACTTGAAGTTGGAGAAAACGGTCATCCCTCCTTGAAGTACACCTTTTCCGGCCTTGTCCTCTCCTTTTCACTAGAGTATTCGTCAATCTGTTGGATGCTACGATGAATCGTTGATAACGATCGACGAAGGCTTCTGGCAATCGATCTGTAGGTGACCATTTCTCCTCATTTGATCTGCCCTAATGATTTCTGATGGCGTTAAATCAGGCATACTTAGATGCTCGTAAATTATCAATATGCGCAAAAACTCAAAAGCCTCAAAAAACTGCAATTCAAAGCTTTTCAAATGGAATGCACGAACCTTCTAAAAACGGACAAGCGGTCGAAAAAAATGAATCAATGAAAATGAAAACAAAAGAATTAAAAAAATGGCAGTCGCTTAGTATTCCATTTTTAAATTAAAACCCAAATTTAAAAAAAGCTTGTTTAGCCGGGCAGTAACACGCAAAAATGCGTAAATACTCCCTTTTTTTCTGTTCCGCTAATTGTGCCGGTGTGTGTATTTAACAAAATACCCAAAGACATAAAAGAGTTATAAATAATAAGTTTATTTCTGAACTCTTTAAATGGCTGCTTCAGAATTGTTTTTATTCAGTAGACGAATTTATCAAATATAAGGCTTGTAACTTGTACGTGAAATAATTATAAGTTATAAGTATTAGTGACAATATGATTTATTGCTCCCTGTGTAATGAATGGACTATCAAATATTTGCATGCTAAAATTAATGGCTGATAAGGTGTTCTTATGTAATAATTGACCATCCACTATAGGCACTGTAGGATAAGGGTAGGCCCTTATATCAGCATTTTTTTTTATCTTTATCTTTTTCTTTACATGACCTTAGTTATGGTCATTTAAATGATGTTAAGCATGCCAAATTTCAAAGATTTGGCAGATAATGCACGATTCTTATGAATTTTGTAGAATTCCTTCCCAGATCAGCTAATGTTGTTGTGATAGTAAAACTTTTTAAACAGTATGTATATTCATCGAAATAAAATTAAAAAAAATCTACCTGTTGAAATCATAATTGTACACTCAACTTAAATTATTTAAAATTAATTATAATCCACTATTCACATTCCAGAGTGTACGACTCCCACAAGCGAGTCCAAAAGTTGAATCAGGTGCTCGAAGAGAAACTTCTTCAGATGGTGGACCGGATGAAGACAGAGAAGAGCCAGCTGACAAAGGACATAGCGACCTTGTCGGTGCGGCTGGCCGAGTCCAAACACAATTACAGTATGCTGCATAAGGAAAATGTAAGTCTATCTTGTGTGCTAGTCCAGGAAATACTTAAAATTTAGCACCTATTTATTTACATTTGCCTAATCACATAATTCCAGATGAGGTAGCAGAAATATTTATTAGTTAGTTATCCAGGTCGATATATTTTCAAACAATTCTACTAGTTTAATTTAGGTTAATATTAAAAACGTAATGAGCCAAAAGGCATCGAACCTTACTGGCATACCTAAAGTTGCAAGTACCTAAAATTACGTATTTTGGTGTACACTTTTTTCTGACATTTTTTTAACCCTTCGTCTGTGAGAGTCACCAGAATATTGCACCTATAAGTTTGAGCTTTGTTATAGGGATTTAAGTTCATGTTTAGTTTCGAGGAATATCATTGAAATCTTATGTTCTTAAAGATTATATGGACTGCCATTATTGAAGGGGTCTGCCTGCGAATCTTCATCAGGTAAAAGTTTTGCAGGTACAACAGTATAATAATTGACGTTCATAGAGGGATTCTCAAGAGCTTAGTTATTCTCCTGAGTCAAGATACATCGCTTTCTCACAAAGCTGCGCTTTCTGCTATCTTACATATTTATTTTGATTTCAGGAGCGATACAAAAACGATATGAATCTCGCAATCCAGCTGCTGCAGTGTAAACCTGATCACTTTGTGTCACACAAATTGGATAATGTAAGCTTGCATTTTATACCTACCCACCTGATTTAAATAAATGTGACTTATTGGTGTTCCATTCACACTTTGCTTTTACAGCTTCCAGTTGACACCCAAGCGAGAGTATCCCAATACGTGATGTCGAAAACCAAAGGCAACAGCTCCAACCACTCCAGAAACGGCAACGAAATGGAAAGTTTCGACGCTAGTGAGTACGAATTCAATATCTCCGCATCACTCATGTCGAAGATCCTCGAAGACAGTATCCATGACACAGTAACTAAACACTGTGATACCTGTACCTGCTCCAACACACAGACTAAGCCGTTTTGCTACGACGGGACTCACTACTCCATAGCCACACAGACTTATCTAAGTGGAGAGGTAAAGAACTCTTTATGCCTCACCTGCAACTCTGATGTCAAGTCTCAACACTCCAATCTGAGCTCCAGAAGCTCCTCCCCACACGCAGTCAAACTTGTCAATGATAAAGAAAAGGCTGGACCGCTGTACATACTGTCAGTTCCAAGCGACGAAACCCCACCTCATGTTAAACCAGAGGTTAATGATGCTAATAAATATGATACAGTCAGCAATGATATTGAAGATACAGTAGTTAAGACAAAGGTAGAAGGGGGCGAGACAAAGGAATTGATTTCAACAGTAGAAGAGGGAATGATACCAGTTAGGAATAATAGTGTACACATGGAACCAACTGTCCATCACAAACTCTGCGATCGCACAAGAACACCAATTTCTAGTAAGAATAGCAATAGTTTAGTCTATGACGGTATGATGAAAGACAAGGAGTTGAAGAAACCGAAAATGAATATAAATGACAACCAAAACGCAGACATAGTAGTTGGGAGGAAGAATTCTCAGAGTTCTATGGGCGCTGCAAGCATGAGCTCTTCTGCAGCTAAATCCACGAGTAGTACGCACAAATCGAATACGCAAGTCGGACCCGGGCCTCGGTTCTGTTCCCTGCGCATGCAAGCCGGCTCCAAAAACATACTACTGGACAATGCGCAACCCGACATACCCCCCATACTATACAGACGACAGAGCAAGTGTAATGAAGTGTCCATCTACAAAGAGTTGAATGACAACATCAACAATTTCATCGAAATGGAGAAAAATAACGAAATCGTAGAGAACGGTTTCAAAAACGAGAGCGTAGTTGTCGAAAGCACCCTAATTGATGTCCACGTGGAAAGTAACAAGGAGCAGAGTGCTGTTGTTAAGAATACCGGTATAAATCCGGTACTGATGAATGTGTCCTCGTCACCGTTGCAACCACTGAAGACGCATAACTTCTCTAATAGTTCCGAGCAAAACAACAACCAAGCACCCGTTGTTGGCAATGTCAACACCCCACAGGCAGACAACCTATTGAATGACTTCAACGTGGTAGTGGATACTGTTATGGATGATAACAGGGATGCCGAAGGTAACGTGGTCACGGCCAAAACAGACAAACAGTGGCCCAACGATTTGCAAGAAGTTAAAATCTTCAATTTCGATCGCTACGAACAAAACAAACTAACTGGTCAGTACAAGCCGTTGCGCAAGATTGATATGTCGCAGCTACATTCGCTAGAAAATACAAAGATATCCAAAGATTTCCCGCCTCAAGGGGACCTACCAAAGATCAGTGTTGTAAAAAACGACGCACCAAAGAATACTCTACCTACCGTAGTAAATGTCTACCCGAACTTGACTCAAACGCATTTGAAAGTAAACCTTAAAAAGAAGGCATTTACCAACGAACAGAGTACAAGCTCGCTCTCCAGTGACGACAGCGCCGCGATACTGCAGAAGCAACAGCTACTAAGAGTCGCCCAGTGGGTCGAACAGAATTTGGAACAACAGAACAACTTCAACGACCCTTTGACCTTAGAGGAAGACGTTCCCTTCAACGCCAAAGCCGCGAGGCGTGAAAGCAGAATCAATAGACTCACCGCCACTCTAAACGAACTAGCACTAAACATGCCTCATCCGGTCAGCAAGTACTCATCTTTCCCCAGAGAAGGCCACAAGAGTTGGGCCAATCCTGAAACTCACAAATCCAACCAATCCACATCCCACAGCACAACTAAAGTAGTCAACGCGGCTAAGGAAACGGAATTCCCTGTCGAAGCTGACACCGCAAAGAACTACGAAAAGAAAGATGATCTTACTAATATGAGTATGACGGCGAGTGACTTTGAGAAGAATTTGAATTATGTCTTGATGAACGGTGATAAGCAGATCACGGCTGAAGATCTGGCGAGGATGGAGTACAACGTGAAGAAGTTCCTGTTGAGTGGTCCTCAGTGGGCGAATCCCGAGTCTGTTAGGAGCAGACACACTAGTAGCAAAACTGAGACTGATGTTTAATTCCGTGTTACCTAGGCAAAGATTCAGTTTTACATTCCTATCGTGCATTTTATGTAGTGTCAAGATTTTGTTGCTTTTGAAGCTGTGTTGTGAATAATTTGCATTAATACGTATCGATTTAGTACTGCGTTTAAAATTGTCTTCGAGCGATAAAACCAAATGCTTGTAATCCAAGAGATACCAATGAAACTCAGAAGATTTTTTTGTAACTATAATACGTAGATCAGTGTTGTAAATTGTCAATGTTTATCATAAAAGAAGGCTGCCATTTAATTATATATTATTGTATAGAATAGCGAGGAGATGATAAAAGAGTATTAAATCACCGATTACGAGATGCTTCAAAACATGTGATAATATGCGTTGGTCGCATAGAGAATTATCTTGGTGTACGTAAGAATCAAACTAATAGAGTAGTGAGTAGATCCATGCTAAAACCACACCCGTATCTAGTTTCGTGTTCTGTAGCTATCTTGTAGATGTTAGTATAGAACATTCTAAATTACGGCAACAACAAAAAATACTAACAAAATTCAATTCAGAGTCTAAAGAAACTTTCATGAATTTTGTCGACTTGGGAAGCTGTCGAAAATTAGAACGTACTAATGTTATTTTTATTATTTCTTCCTGAGCTATAAATTGCAGTCCAATCGATGCCGTCGACATAATCGTTATAATAGTATAATATGAAAATATATAATATTCCTATCAATTTGTATCAATCAACAATGCCTATACCCAGTACAGCAAAATACGTCTAATAATCTGAAGCTGTGGACCCAACAGGCCAATATTTGGCAGCTGGTTTTCTTCCCAATATATATGGTTGATAAGTATAGATGGAGCGTTGATACAGCCACCTACTCAATGCCTTATAGGTCTACAGTCAGAATTTGCTGCAAAATAGTTGTGCACCCACGAATGATATCATAGTGTTCACTGAATCTACTTGCTAAATGATTGTATAAACACGGACAAAATCTGCGAAAAGTTTGACTTTCGTGGGTGGACAGAACTCTTCTACAGAACAGAACTTATTATATAACTATACTGTATTATGTATAATTGATACATAAAATGCGGGGAATATTTTTCTTACCTCCTAAGATAATGTTTTCCAAATAACTTGAGCGAACGGATAGTATATTTTTGAAAATGTTACCTTTCACTTACACTTGGCTGTATTCTTAAACTTAGCTAGGTTAAAAAATGTTAGTAATAGCAGTCTTGCCAATTTGTGTCTAATGTTTATAATGCACAATTCGTACTTAGTTTTTCTTTTGGCCACCGAATTATTGCACTAGAAGGTTCACTGTATAAAAAGTAATTAATGAAAATATCACTTTTATTAGTTATATCAATCAATCGTCATCATCAGTTTCAGCCTGTTATGGAATGGTTGAGCAATTGAGCATAGGCCCAATATTACTAAGTTAATAGTAAAGCGATTGGACTAGAGAGGGACCCTTATGCCATATATTCCTCATTGGATAGTGAGTGGGTCTTCTGTGCAATGATTTTGTTATTGGTGTTAGTCTTTGCTAAACGCTTACATTCCATTTCAAATATCTAATGAAGTCAATATTCGTTCAATATCATGCTATGCTCTTCGATGAGTTGCGTGTGTGTGTGTGTATATTTGTGTGTGATTCTGATATAATAACAGAGGAATGAGCCTGACTTTTTGATTCAAATGTTGAAGCAATATTTAAAACTTATTTGGATGTTGTATCAGATGAAAACTAGTCATTTGTTTTTGGTCTCATTGACGAATTTATTTTGTTTTATAGGTAAAAAGTGCAATACCTAGATTTGCTTTACAAACATTTGCCCTATTTATAATTTTTATGGAAGCTTTTACTGAAATAAGGTTGTCACTTCAACAGCGTATGTACCTATGATAATTGTATTGTGTTTTATTTATTATTAAATCATGATATAAGAATTTAATGACTTTGCTTTCGCGTGCTTATACTTCAACTCTACCTACCTTTTTAAGTGCTAGCACAAGATATCTTTTCTGCAGTAGATAATCATATAAAGCAGTTAAAAGGGAATGTTTTGAATTAACAAAAATAATTGTTTTAGTTGTTGCAACTTCAGTGAAATAGGGGTGGGCAGCGACCCGTGAAATAAGTTATCTCGCTCCAAGCAAGGAAGGGCTTTATCTACATCAAACTGGCCGCGACCTTCGTATTACCAAAATGATCACAGCCACCACGCCATTGTCTCTTTGGCCTTCTGCAGCCACCACTCATTGTTATAGCGTCTTCAAATATTGTGCTAACATGAAACTTCACCTTGGATGATTTACATTCAATTAACAATTAGGTAATTTTATTGTAAACTCCACCGATAGCAACTACCTGTATTGCTAGATTATGATAGTATTCTGCAGTTGCTTACTTGCAAGTTTTTTTTTCAAAAGTTAGTTTAATAATATTTTGCAATTCCGATGCTGCAAGTTTTTGTTTTGTGGCGTTCCTTCCTTCTTGATTACATTTTATGTTTTTCGTTTGAGCCTATAATTTCATGTTCTGAATAAGGTGATAAGTTAGATTACTTGTAGTAAAAATAAGTACTTACATCACAGACTAACTAAGCAATATGAGTTAGTTTAAAAATAAGAACGCTGTAGGTAAGTCCAAAGCTCTTGATTAGCTATCTACATTACAGCACATGTCTTCAGCACATGTCTACAGCACATGTCTTCATACGGACGCTTTACGTTTAAACTAATTATTGTGGTAATAACATTAATGCGAGTAATCGAAACTGAACTTAATCGATTTAACACAAATGGATCTTGAAATTAATAGGCCTTAAAGCGCCTGGCCCTACAATTAAATTTCTTTCGATACGCTGCATGTCAGTGTGTTGTTTTCCTTTACCCTATCCCGCTTTTTCAGGGATGGCTCCCGATGGATCGTTGTAGCAAATTGGCTTTTATACAATCAGTTGGGATGTCACGTTTTCGCCAGTTAGATCGCGCTAGATAAATCATGCCAGTGCAATAAGGATGTTCAACATGATTGAACTGCTGACCAAATTCTATGCTTCTGCCCTACATGTCTGTGACAGATGCACAAACTTCTAGCGATCTCGTTTAGGACCATAGGCGAGGACAAGATCTGCTCTCAGATGCTTACCAGCATCATTGACGAGCTGTTACCTCCCATTCTACGCACGTAATTAATGTGTCGCCTGCCCAATGTTGCTTTCCCGGTCTGTGCACTTGTGATTCCCCTACCCAAAACATCCAATCCCGTATCCTTTAAAGAATTCCGTCACATATCTATTCTGCCTATCCTCTCCAAAGGCCTGGAATCAATTGTCCACGCAGTGCTCTCTTGATCAAATCTGGTTTTTAGGCCGGGCCGAAGCGCCACCAAGGCACTGCTCAAAGTCGCTGCATACCGCTACAAACCCGTAGCACGCCGTGCTCGTGCGAGGTTTGGCTATTGTCAATAATGACATTGAAGTTATTGTGTTTACAAAAAGTGAATACAAACATAGCACAGTTACACCCACAGTTAACCATCAATTTCTCGCGATAAGGAGCCAATACATCTCCACAGCTTTGATGATTTATACCCACAGGAAGGTTTAATCACGACAAGACGGATGAAAATTCTAATTTGGCCATATTTGGCACATTCTCTCCTATCTGTTCAATATTTTGCGAAATCCCCGCTACCCCACTTATCTTCGAGAACATTTTAACTTTCTTTTCTCTAGGGGTAGCAATCCGAGATCCCACACGATATCTCTCCTTTCAGATCCTCGGCACACACTGCCGCTTACGAACGGTCGTTTAGTTTAAGGAGAATCCGACTATGAAACGCACTGCCCTGCGCTACTATCAATAGTCCCTCAATTTTCACTTTTATGAAAAGATCGAAAGAGAATATCTCGTCCGTAATAGGAACCATAGTAATGTAGGTATATGTATGATATTTATATATATATATATATATACATATTTATAGTTTATATTTTTGCAGCTAGCTTTAAATAATTTTCGTGCATATTGTAGTTTAAATAGCGCACTAGGACTGTCCTGTTGCATAAACTTTCCTATCTTGCCTAGGTTTGCTGGAAGAAATCTCTCTAGCTAGAGATAAGCTCGCCTTTGCGTTGAACATTTCTTGTAACTGTTCCTTAATATTTTCTGTGCAATGAAGAACATGAGTAGGAAATTTACGATCCAGTAATTAAACACACCTGTGGTGACCCACTGTTATCCTAACGTGCTCCTAATTAAAGAAGTCTAACTTAATTTTCAGAAGTAGATCCTACATGTATTTCAGTGGTTCGGATCTGAGCGTCTGTACGCTGCACGTGCTCAAGGGGGCTCGGAGCAGGCTCGGACTCCGGAGTGAATGACCGTGCGATTCGCAACACGCCACAGGTGGCCAGCCCTAGCAGCAGTGACGGACTCAGTGCAGGCACAGCGCAGAGCTGAGACTGCTCGCACTGGCGTGGGGTGTGTTTTCGTGATGTCTGTAAGGCGAGGGACTTCACTGTAGTGCGAGGTCGCAATAGTATGTATTGTCACCCCTCCCGCAACGCTGTACTACCGCAAGAACCTACTCAGTTTAGCGCGAAGAGTGAGCTTAGCAGACTCGCGGGCTGCAAGCTTGTAGCTGGATGGGAAAGGGAGGGTAGCAAGCGATGGAGAAATATAGGAGATTAAGTAGTAACCTACCATGGGCTGAAATTAAATGATGATGGGCAAGCAAGGGATAAATTGGCTAGTTTCAGCTTTGTTACTGTACGGCGTGTATGCGTCATCTCTTTCCATAGACTTAATGTTTTGATTTTATAGGAATCAAGGTTGATCAGACAAACCGTCAGACAGTTTTCTTTTAAATATCTAGTAGCTAGAGAGTTCACACTGCGTTTCGTCTCGTCCGTCCCTGCCTTCCGGATGTGATTATTGCAATATCGTTGGACACACCATAATCATAGCCCTCCACTTTCCTTTTCCGATACGCTTATTAGAATCCTGGTATCTGGTATTACTCGAGTTATTGCTTCCACGAATCCTTTGTCACATAATAATTTTGATAGTACCGCCTACTACCGCATTTGTAAGAAAGTTGGGAATATGGGTCCATTTGCTGCTTATATGTTGTATGCAACTAGTTTAGATATCCTGTGATAACGGGTATACATTTTCATATTTCATAATGGATTGATTAGGATGGTTGTTTAGTAAAAACTTGTATGGCTATTCATGAGCTAGCCTCATGAAATACATAAAGGATTAGGAGCCAAGAATCTACGAGTAAATTAAACCTGTAACGAAATCGTTACTAATCGAAGCACCACAACAATGAACAGAAAGTGATTAATTAAAAACCAAAAAGAAACCTCCCAGTGTTTCAAAATAAACATAAACAATTGGTCGGAATCGAATTCACAACCCCAACTTAATTCCTGTTGGAACGGAACCAATCAATCGAACAAAAGAGATAAAATTGCTTTCCTTTGTCGAGTGAGAATAACTCGAGGTTAAACTTAAGTTTTCCGATTTGTGTTCAATGAAAGCAGTTCATGGCCCCATGAAGATGGTCTGTTATTTGTTTTGATTCTTATACGATGCAGGTAGTGATCTCAAAATAAAACAATACAACATTGTCAGTAAACACGAGTTGGTGCTTTTTTACGCAAACCGCAATTATTCGTAAACCAAATGGCATTAGCATCCATTAGACTCGAGAATTCAAAATCGAATTTGATCGATTGCCTTTTATTTATCTCCCCACACTTTTGATAATTATATGGCACATAATAACTTGATTAAATGTTTTCTAGTACTTAATCAAGCAATTGAACAATCTTTACGGCCGTCATAAAATTGCTTCGATTGACGATCTTGCTGTGTTCGTATTGGTGAATTCCAGATAACTAGAATGTGGGATTGATGTCTCATTCACACGCATTTCGTGTCATTATTCTGAGAAAAAGAAGTTAATCTCCATCATCGCCTAATTAACCATTTTATTGAACGCGTTTAATCCTATTATATGTTTTAATGGTAAATGACTAAGATCCCACAGCCACGAGTAAAGTATTGATAGCCGGGCGTATAAAGGAAGAACCATCAGTGACAAGTGTTTAAACATAAACATGTATGTGCCTATAACCTACATTGCTTTTGGCCCCACACTAGGATATTCTGTGTCGAGGGAAACAGAAACAGCGAGGAAACAAACAGCTATGTAACTCTCAAGACTAACCATTTACATAATCTTAATGTATTCCTTGTTAGTGTTCCTGAAATAAATAAACATCCAATACCATTTATTTTTCTTCCTTCCCAGCCTGGATTCGAACCCGGGACTTTTCGCTTGGGAGGTAGACCCTCGAACCGCAAACCTTCAAAGCTGGCTCATCGCCTAACAGTGAATACCATTGGAATAGTTCCCTCACATTAGGCTACTTCAGACGGCCTTCCCACGACCGTAACTCAGTCATTCAGCGGTAAAGCGCGAAATGTATAGAAATTCGGAGCTATACCGCTATCTTACTAACTGTTCGCCAGCAATAGTAAAGAGTTACCAGACATCGCACCGCCTAAACTGAGACACGCACGCTCCTACACTAAAGACCTCAAGCGTACTGTGACGTGTCCATTATCACACGTAGTTCGTTTCTGTAGTGTAGTGTTATACATAAGAGTGCTTAGCAAGTTCGGAGTTACCGACAAGATTGACGGCAAATTGATTTGTTTTCTATGTTTTATTGGGTTCCCATACACCAGTCTTCTCAACACCGCAGTGAGTGGCATAGTGACGTTTGGTGTTTGGAAAAACTGTCACATTTCGACAGTTTTCGGTAGATTTGAGTTAGTAAATAAGTTATAATAACAGATACATCATATAAAAAGGCCAGCTTATCTCTCTCATTTTTCACACTTGTTGGTTTAGTGAATCTTTATGTCACTGCATTTAGGTTCATAACTGAGCTTTCTACATACTGTGGATTTTACTTGAGATAACCGCACTAGTGCTTTTTGTTTTACATTTTTTTCGATTTCCGCTAAGAGTTTTTATGCCTACAAACAATGTTTGCGAAGAAATTATTTTATTTAGGTTAAGTACATGATGATCAATCAATCATCAAATTTTTATCATGATTTCATCAAATTACATTTTTTTCACTGCCTACTTAATTCGTTTTCGATATATTATTTTTGAAGGCTGTTTAGCGGTTTTTCCAGGTACTTTAATCACATCTGCGTACGCATCGCCAGAACGGCAAAGTGCGGAAAAAAATAAAACCAGTGCGCCATTTTCCATAAATATTTGTTGACGTTTTCGTTATGTGGTTTATCATTATCAAAAGTCTGTTTCTGTCTTACAAAACACGTGTGGAATAGTCATTAGTCACTCGGCTTCTCTTTCGCGCTCGCCGCCAGCTCGCGCGACAGATGCCGCCGCCTCATGTATAATGTGACCAACTTTGCACACTTGTATCATACATAATGTACTAGTTCAACAAATTTTCTCGTGACTCTTTATGGCAACGCATTTAGGTTCACAATAGAGTACTGCACTAGTGCGGTAACGTATCTAACTTTTTTTTCAATCTCCGCCTACAAATAATGAATATTTTTGTAAATAAGTAAACTATTATAGGTTAAGTACGATAAGTCATCATTTTCATTATTATTTTTCACTACATATTAACCTTAATTTGCGTCTTCAACACATTATTTTTATAGGCTGTTTAACGATTTTGCTAATTTTAAACCTTTATTAAGAGCGGCGCTTGGAAAAAACAAAACCAGCGCGCTATTTTCCATATTTTTTTTTTTTTTATAAATATAATATAATAATTTGTTTAGGATTTCGTTGTGTGGTTATTATCAATTTTTAATTTCAAAGCCTTTTAATTTCCTTGCAAGTGTATTGAAAAACGTCGTATGAAACTCCTGTTCATTGAACATACACACTCGGCTTTCTTACCGCGCTCGCCTGGCGGCTCGCACAAATAGGTACTACCGCCTCGTTGGTTATATCCAACTTAGCATACTTGAATCATAGTCACGCTTTTTCCCATACGGGGTGGCAGGGCTCAGATATCCCGCTTTTATAATAATAATGTATACTGCCTGAACCAAGCTTAACCACGTAACAATAATACTTTGGATCCCACACTAGACTCAGCCTGTCTCGTTCGAGCCAAATTAAATAAATTACCATTTATTTAGAACAAATGCGGAGCCAGTTAAGCAATACTCCATTTTGCGTGAGAGGGGACTAGCCCAATAATGATAAAACATGGTAGCACAAATTAAAACTTCGGGTTGAAATGGATAACATGATTACAGCATCTTCGCTACAAATATGACTGAATACCCATGTCCATGGAAACTCACAGCCAAACCCTGACCCTGCTGTAGCGGAACAATGTGTGCGTTACGCGCTTTATGTCACCGGATAACAGTTCATGCCATCACTACCACTTAAAATACTATTAAAATACCAGTAAAAACTAAAAGAACCGCCGTTGTCCAAAATACCTTTATGTGCGGTTAACATTGTTGCGACTACCGTAAGATTGTCGATCAGACTTGCATTATAATAATGCTATTAGATTAAAAGATTTGTCTGAAGGCCTGACATGACCTAGATTTATTCCTGTGGCATTAAATTGTGGTAACAATCACTAGTTACTATTCTAAATGCATGCAATCGATGTTTTTACAGCTGAAAGAGTCGCGTTTCGTTGGATTCTATTGGTTGAGTTCCACAGAACTATTGTTTATTTGAACGTTTATCCAGGTAGATCTAGGTCGTCTTATTTCACCCGCGTATCAAAGCCTAGTCGCGATCACGAGCTTTCAGCGAATTTGTCGTGGTCCAGGCCAAAAAATGTTTTAACCTAGAGTGAGCGTACGAATTAGGCCGGGTTAATAAGTGTGAAATATGGCTGAGGGTTTGGCTTTCACACGGTGTTGTACGTGCTCTAGAGTAGTCGGTCACGAGGCCGGCGCAAGCGCACGTCGAACTGTTAACGACGAATATGAAGCAGTAAACAGCTGTTAAAGGTTTAATGCTATTGCAGTGGCTGGGTTAATTAGAGCTACCGTTTTACCAGGGGCGCCACTGGCGAGTAAGGTTCTGAAGTGTGAAGTCAAAATTTAACTGACTTGAAAAAAGGATGAGGTTCCGTTTTGTATCTGGAGACCTCTCGCTACACCAGCGCCCTCAATGGTTTATCGTAGTGATTATATTCTCTTTGGGTTTATCAAGCTGCCGATTCTGTGGCGAACAAAGGCAAAAGGAAAGTAATAATTTTGGTGTTGATGTCATTAATTAATAACCATCTTCGGCATACTTGCATACTTACATCTTGATTATACACTATTTGCTGAAAAACGTTAATGGGAAAGAAATCAATGCACTAGCGTCTGATTGGTAGAGCCATCACGACGCTAAGACCGTGCTTACAGTGCGAGATTTTTTTAGTTTGTTCGTGCGACTCATACCGTTCAGATGAGCTATCTTGCATTAGTGCAATTGATAACTTTTTTCTGCGACTGGCTTGTGTATTGGATTTTGTGATTGTCTTATTTTAGTATGACCCGGCATGTTTATTGGTCTATGTAAGTAGGTAAGTAAGTAAGCTTGTGTATGTAAGTATTAGGTATGTGTGTATTATATGAGATTAGAAAAAAAAAACTGCTAAATAAAGGTTAATATGAAATCGGGTATTTTTTATTTATACAATACATAAAAGTATTTCAAGAAGTAAAATTCTGTAACGAATCATCTTTGACTTGCAATAAAAAAATGACGCTATTTTCTTGAAAATTTAAAAAAAAAGTTCTCTGGTCTATCTTCTGTCTAATAATATACAATAATGCCAAAAAACCATTAAAGAGTTCATTAATTTGCCAACTTTGTATCGGGCGGGCGGTACGCATACAGCTGATATTCGACAGGTAAGAATAAACATGGTTTTTAGGTAGAAAGAAATTTTCAATTGTTCTTTAATCACAAAAACACATAATTTATATAAAAATAAGTTACAAATCTTGTTTGAATTGCCGACCTTCATTACGTATGCACGCGTAGCATCGATTCCTTATCTGCAGTGGTAGTTGGTAAGCAAATTTCCTCTTTAATAACAGTGAATGCTGATTGTATCCATTGGGATAAATCTTCTCTAGATTCGAATTCCGTAGCGTAGACTAACTCTTTCGCCCGTCCGCAGATGTAGAAGTCCAAAGGGGTCAGGTCTGGAGAACGTGGAGGCCATGAAATAGGTCCATCCCTCCCTATCCACGAATTGGGGAAAACATTATCCAAGTGTTCCCTGACTGCAGTTCTCCAGTGAGCTGGACAACCTTCTTGCTGGAAGATGATAGGCCTGCATGGCTTCATTGAAATGTGGCACCACTGCCAACAATTCGGGTAGGACATTGATTAAAAAATCAAGATAATTTTCCACGTACAGAATATCGGAGAGGAGGTGTGGTCCAATGACTTCATTTCCAACGATTCCTGCCTAAAACATTGATACGGAATCTCCTCTGGAAACGCCTCTGTCTTTTAACCCGTGGGTTCTATCCTTTCGACGACCAGGGGTGCAGATTGTAGAGATTTAGAATTGATTCTTTTGTAAATTTGGACTCGTCCGTCCACAGGATACTTTTTAAAAAGTCACGATCCTCCAGGTCTGTGTGCAGCAGTAAACGACAAAACTGGACACGTGTCCCATAGTCGTTATCTTCGAGACCTGTACAATACGGATGAGAACGCATGAATTATTGTCAACGTGTAGATAATTAAAATGAGAAGTAAGTACCGTAAGAGGCAAAGTGATGATTCGATCAATCAGGATTGGGTTTTAGGCAATGTGATATTAGTTGTACCGGTAGGGATCTAGTATCGTTTGGCAGGAGAATGGGGGGGAGACGGGGTGGAGGGGGAGGGGGGAGGTCCCCCCATCCCCGTGAAACTACTCCCGTTACAAGGTAATGCACCGTTCTTGAGAAAATGAACTTTCTGTAACCTCTTTTTTGAGGTTAGGTTTACATGAATTTGCTACGAAAGTGACCAATTGCGCATTATTATTTCGAAAATGCCTTGGGGGAGAGGGCCTCCCACCCCCCTTTCACTACTCCCATTACAAGGTAATGAACCGTTGTTGAGAATATTAACTTTTTATAACCTCATTTTTGAGAAGTATTTAATCGCACATCAAAAGTACTGATTTTCACGGCAAAAAGTATTTTTGTTGTTCTTACATGTTCAACCTAATACGAAGCTTCGCTTCGCTCACCCCCTTTACCCTTCGCCTAAGCTACCGCAGTATTTTGCCCTGATATTTGCTGTAAAAATCAGTATATTTGCTGTGCAAATCAGAATAATTGATGTGCAGTTTAATATTTCCCATCTTAATGAAAGAGGTTCCTCCATCGAATAGCTCGTTGATGGGTTCGGATGCTCCATGGATGCGAAGGTCGATCGTGTAGGCGGGAAAACATGGTTCGGGTTATTACGTGCAATGGTCAGTCGATAAGGCAGAAAATCGGTGTCTAGTGTACAAGCGTAGGTCAATCGTGAAGGCAAACAAACAAAGTCCAGAGGATAAGCCAAAGTCATCAAAGGAAGCCACAACAAACACACTTCTCGAAATCAGCCAGATTATGCAAATTAATGAACTTAATAATGGTTTTATGGCATTATTGTACATTATTAGAAAGAAGATAGACCAGAAAACGTTTTTAAAAACTTTCAAGAAAAAAGCCTCGTTTAGATTTTTTTAATGCGAGCCAAAGTCAAATTCTGTAACGAATAATTTCTTGAATGTAATTCTTGAAAAAATATTTGTGTGTAAATAAAAAAACTAGATGTTAATTTGCAGTATTTTTGACTACAAAAGAACCTTACAACATTACATAACTAATAACAGTAAATAATTGTCAGTTTTATCAATAACTTTTTTTTATTCAAGTTTAAAGGAGTAATTCTGGAAGACTTTTCAAAAGAAAAAAATATAAAAATCCGTTGGGCCAAAACTTTTTTTTGGGGACCCAGGAGATAGCAAATGGCTTGGTTTAAACGATTACCAAAAATGCACCTATTTTACTACCAATAAATTCGAAATGACTACCAAAATGGATGGATGTCCACCAAATTGTGTTTGGATAAATGATCACCAAACTTCTTTTTATGTTTTGTGTACTTAAGTTTATGTTTTAAGTATTTTTTGTTGTTCTTACATGTTCAACCTAACACGAAGGATAAAGGGGACTTCGCTTCGCTCACCTAAGCTACCGCAGTATTTTGCCCTGATATTTTCTGCAACTTTTGGAGGTCATTTAGCCATTTTGGTTAGGAAAAAAATATTTTGGTGGTCATTATATTTGTTGCCATAGCAAATGACATTCTATCCGCCATTTTAATTTGGCAACGATGCACCAAACACGCTGTATTATGTGAAGTTGTGCCTCTGGCACCCCATCTGAGAAAAAGCGTGCATAATTATTCAAAGCTTCGGTATTTCAAATTGGTGGGGTAACATCAGATAGAGAGACTACAAGAGAGACCACGGGCAACAAACACCTCAAAGGTCGCCCGTACAGATTTGTAGGCAAATATTTGCTAATGAAAGTATCCTTTTTGCATGGACACTGACAACTCAGACATGTTGAAGGCTTGATTTGTTTTGATTTTTGACGGTAGCCTGGAGCTACGCGTGTGACAAACTTGTCCATTCTATTTATTCATGTATTTATTTGTTTGTATTCGTCAAATTCTTCGTGTTTCTTATAATCATCAGCTCTGCAAACCCAGTCTTCGATTTCTACAACAGATGCCCCACCACAGCATCTAGGTTATGTTTTTTTAGGTTTCCTGGAACCATATGACTGATTGCATGTATTATATTATGATTGTATGCCTTGCTCGAATGCAAAGTCTTATGTAAGTTTCCTCTGTATTACCTAAATTTGTCTAACCAAAAATAAATTCGTCACCCACTACTACGTCACTAGAACTTTATGGTGGTAGCGTATAAAACTTTGTTTATTCCTACAACCTATCCTATAGAGTATTACGACTGTATTCCCAATAGGATAAGTAATTTATCTTAAGTACATCATAATACTCATATCCTTAGATCACAGAAAAGGTGTGGTCATATCTAGGTATGTAATAGGAAGAACCACGTTTGACACTAATCTTCCAGCGAAAACCGGCCGCACCCTATGGAGTCTGAAGACGCCGCGAAGCTGCTAGTGCTGCAACCTGAAGAGGCCACCGGCAGCCGGCGGCCCTGCGGCTGCATCAAGACCAGCGAAAAACTGCGTAAGATCCTGAAGAGCTTCCCCTCCCCCCCGCCGCCGCCAACCTCGCCCATACCCGCAGGATATGGATGTAAAGTGAGTTAATCTGTTTATATAAATTAGACCTATGAATATCCCCGCTGAATTGTTAACAGCAAGCTAGAGGCATACCCCACCACGTAGACTCAGTTCGTAATTGGAAGTCTTTGAGGATCGATTAATTGGTATTAGGCCCTTTGACCTTTGACCTTACATTCGCTTAAATTGTAATAATTCCCCAAAACAAAATTGAATTAGTCCACTGATGGGCATAAAATAGATACGTTTGCGGATGGGTTGATCATCAATTAAGGCAAATGAAAGATGAAAGATTTTGACCGATCTCAATCACAAATATTATTATGTTGTATTTATAGCCGTATATCTGCGCTCACGCCTCTAGACCCAATCGGCCGATCTTTTACCAGACGAACAAGGCTATTCCCTCGGAAGGCGCTCCGATCGACTCCTACGCGATGGATGTGAAGATGAACGGGCCCTGCGAGGTCCACGGAGCTGACGACCGAAGGAATCACGACAACGTAAGCCCACATTAGTGTAGCATTGCTGTGATTAATTTGCTTGCCAAGGTTTTCCAAATTCGTGCAAACCAACACAGCGTTCACAAGTTGGAACTTTAGCAAGCATTTAAATGAAACTTTACATACTGGGTGCCCCAAAGAACTGTGGGCACAAGACGAGTATAGGGCAAAACTCAGCAATCCCAGATCATGATTATGTCAGATGAAGAATAATGCACTAGAAATGAATAGACTTTGTTACTTAGTTTACGATAACCTTGATATTGATGATGTGATTTGAAAGATACCTCAATGGAAAAATTGGCAACAAGTACAAATCAGCAGCGAGTTAATTGATATTTTTGATCGTAGCCAACTCTAAGACCGTTTTGCTGAAACAAATTCGGTGACCTTTCAAGTTTCTGCGATTTGTGAATCAGCTTGCCAATCTGGGGCGTTTTTTTCTTCATCATTGTTATGTATTGATTTAAAGTTTTTAGATTTGAAAATATCTCCAAACTGTTTGTTCTCGAATTAATAGGTGGTTATATGACCTTTTAATTGGTAATATAATATTCGTATACGTATCAGTAAGTAAATAGTATTGGCCTTAATCATACAACAACTGTTTGGATGACTCCTGTCATGTCCATAGATCATGTGTATAATTTGTGTGATACTACAGACTCAAGTACTAACACTGTCACAAGCCCACACATGCCAGCACCATAAACAAACGGCTGACAAACAAGCCACTGCCTAATTGGTGGGTCGGGATACCATCAGCTCCGACCGTTTGGTCGTGACCCGGGTCGGCCCGGCGGGTCGTGATGTGGCTATCGAGCATCGCCCCTGGTCGCTTCTCCGCCGATAGTCCATCGGTGTCGTTAGTTTCCCAATGCCTCGTCACCGGATCGTGGATGCGGTCTAGTCTGTTGACGTCGGGCAGTCTGTTGTTGAGGCACTTGTCCATGTCGCAAGTCGAAGTTAAAATTTATTTATTGCTCTAGATAGTTTCAAATATATATACACGTCACTTTTAAGGGTTCCGTACCCGAAGGTTGCCAACCGGAACCTAATTTCTAAGCCTCTGCTGTCCGTTCGTCCGTCCGTCAGCGGGCTGTATCTCATAAACCGTAATAGGTAGAGTTGAAATTTTCAAAAATGTTTCTGTCGCCGATATAGCAACAAATAATGAACTACACGAGATTTCATTAATTAAAGGAGCCCTCATAAAACTGACGCGTTTTGATATTCCCCTCGATATTGATTCAAATATGATCCTAGATTTCGCGGCTTGTCACATGCTTGTAGTGGCGCAGGTCTTTATCGGTTGTTCAATCTTAAAGTTCTGGGTCCACGGTTCTGGGTCCAAAAAATAAAAATAAAGTTCTGGGTCCAAAAAATAAAATAAAACTTATTTTTTGCTTTATTTACGTTTGTATGGAACATAACCGATATAAATATTTCCATACCGGGTCGCAGAGGTACATATCTGCGGCTATTTTAGCCAGTTTGCATGTTTACGAATGAATGGCATCGAGATGCCCCAAGTTTCTGGGGTTTAGTACCTGTATGCGTGAGTCTCACAGAAAGGTGTACTCATATTTTAAAGTGTTGTTAGTCGACTTGATCAGAGCGCCCTTATCTCACGTCGCCTTACAATCTGGGCCGGGCGCCCAGCTGATTGTTATACATATATGGAGACGTGAACGTCGATTTCATGTGAAAATTGTGCAGAATGACTTCCTCAATAACCCCTTAAAAATTGTTTCTGTTACAACCTGTATATACTCCTCTTGGGTACATGACAGAATGTGGTAGATAACTTAGAACATAGCTGAAGGTTCGCTTTGAGTTCAAACTCAATTAGCCTAGTATCTAAAGTTATCATTCTGAAGAACCGAACTTGTTGTCAAACTTGTCTGAAATTTTAAGTTTACACACATATTTTTTATCACTTGGTCACTCCGCCATACCACATCGTCTTTAGCGCTCCCTGCCACGGAATCTCTTGAAAACGTGCCCATCTGATTTGCAATTCGCAACATTCCAGTCCCAACTCTCGCTCGGTATCTCTTAACATATTTTTCTATTCGTCATATTTACAAAACAACAATACAGATAGATCTAGTTGTGTGTCGGAGGAGCTTTTATTTAATGGGTGCTCGTGAACTGCAGATATGATCGGTGGACAAGAGGCAGGGTCGTGAGGTAATCCTCGCACTTCACCACTTCCTTGTTCATGAAACTTGGGTGTTTACGATGGAGTAAAGTTCGCAGTTTATTACAAAATGCTATAGTGCGCCGGGAGAGTGGTATGTGTCGAGAGAATTACATGATTAGTCGGTTTACGAATGGAGGTAACGGTGAAATAAATATTTCAGGAATAAGAGTCAGTAAGGGGCGAGTACGCAAATATAATATCGTCTGAACCTCTACAAACTGGTGTGGCATTCAGTGTGATTCTTCAGGTATCAAAAACAACTAATTAAGGCACTAAACTGACAACCTTGAATTCAACAGCTCTTTTGTGGTAACCGTAGATTCCATTTTCAAATACACTTTTTTAATTAGTTTAATTAGTTTTTATTTGTATTTACTCCTGCAATATTATATGTTGATATAATATGATTTGCGTATTTAACTCATTTTACTACAAACGGAAAGCTACGAGGTGATGAATTCAATATTATAAATTAATGCGTCATAATCATAATATACAATAATTTCTTAACAAAGTGGTTTAATAATTTTACTCATGTTATTGTAACTAATACGGTTCAAGGAATAAGAAGACCGATTTCACGAATAACCAACTGCTGGTTGGATAGAAACTCACTTTTTAACAAAAAGGTAATAAGGTATACCCCTAAAATAACCCACTAAAACTAATAAGAAATATTTACGTTATTTCGAATAATACAAATATTATTATTAATTTTAGGGCAATTTAAAATCCATGTTAAAGCGACTTTGTCGAAAAAGGGATATTACAATGTTCAAGATTACTTAAATGATGGGTCTGTATGGGGTTAATCTGGCTCAACACAGACCTTGCTGTTAATAATTTTGTAATTATTTATTCCTGCTTATAATTTTGATAATGACTAAATATTATATTTTGTATTAGTTAAGCATAAGCAATTTTTAAAAAGAGATCTAAAAATCAATCTGTGGGAGTTTCTACGCCCTTCTTCTCCCACAGTGGTCCAATGTAGAGAAGTGGCAAAAAATGACGATTGCTAAGTATATGTAAATATCTACAGTAATAAAGACATTTGGTATTGGTATTTGGTATTTAGGGGGTAGGGGATATCCTGAACCAATTTTATACGAAATCAGTGTAAAGATGTTTTTACTTGACTTTATCACTTCATTTAATAATAAAAAACTGGCCAAGTGCGAGTCAGACTCGCGCACGAAGAGTTCCGTACCATTATATTTAACGGCAAAAAACGTTTGTTGTATGGGAAGCCCCCCTTATATATATATATATATATATATTTTATTTCATAATTTATTTTTAAAGTGAATAATATAACTCAATATTCAGTGAATATTACAAGCATGTACCTGTTGCCGTTATCAATATCAAGCAAAAACGAGCAAAAATAATGGGGAGCCCCTTTGTATATTTATTTATTCTGTTATTAGTATTTGTTGTTATAGCGGCAACAGAAATACATCATCTGTGAAAATTTCAACTGTCTAACTATGAAGGTTCATGAGACACAGCCTGGTGACAGACAGACAGGCGGACGGACAGCGGAGGCTTAGTAAGGACCCTCTTACTAAGTTTGGCACGGAACCCTAAAACACATGAGCAAAAATCAAGATACAAGTGCAATTACAAGTCAAGTTTAATGGCCATTTTCAGTGAGGTTGTAGTAGTCAATGTCGATAGATAAGGTTGAACATGTTTTTTGAAGTTATTTTTCAGTTCACTGTCACAGTTCTCCAGTACTTCTCTAGCTAGTTATCTAGTTTGAAAATGGATTATTGGATTTTAGATTTTCATAGAGACGAAGAAGCAGTCGTTGCCATTTTAAATAAACAAGTAGAACTGCAAGCTTCAACGTGAGCAAGATCGATAGGCAGAGCCGATGCGTATCTGCGCAGCACTCAGACAAAGGTGACGGCCTTTGTGGTGTTCGGGCGGAGTTCGGGACATTACCCCCTCCGCGATAACCTCTTTCCCCTCTGGCCATCAATCCTGCCTTGGAAGAGTATAGTTCTTAGTCTTCTTCTTCTTCTTCAGCATGTTCTTATCCACTGCTGGACATACGCCTCACCAATTGACCGCCAATTCGTACGCTCTGCGTCCATTCTCGTCCTTGTCGGGCCGGCTGTACTCCTGATGTCATCGGACCATCGTGCCGCAGGTCTTCTTCTCTTTCCTGAACGGGGCCTCCAGGACACAACTTTAGCGACCCATCTGCCCATTGCCAATTGAGTCGCGCTACACATCTCCCTACATCGGTGACTTTGGTGCGTTGGCCGAACGAGATCGTTCCGTATCATGTCGCGACGGGATACTCCGAACATCGACCTTTCCATTGATCTTTGTGTGGCTCTGAGTTTGTACATCATCCTGATAGTAAGAGTCCATATTTCGCAAGGGTAGGTCATCAACTCATCACCGTGAGAAGACACTAATTGTAGACTCTAGTCTTGAATGTTTGAGGGACCTGTGGAAGTTGATTCTGCTTTATTCGTGGCGTGTTCATATATTTTTAAACAACTCGGTTAGTACGATAACCGCCTGTTAAATACATAGTTGGTGCAACTTCCCCTCAGACCTTCTCTACGTGTATGAGGTTATTTAACGCGTTATTATTTAATTAGTGTTGCGATCTCTATCTCTCTAGGTTAAGAACAGGTACAGTTTTTGTATAAACTAGGAGTGTAAGGTCGCCATATTATGTTTAAGTTTCTACTTGTCCTAGTTTTCTTTCAAGTTATAGATATTCGAGCTTTTATGAAAGATCTCTTAGGAACCTTAGGCCAGACAGACGAAACGCGAGTTGGTACTAAACTCCAGTCAACTTTGACGTTTCCAGTGAAAATATGTACGGGATGTCATAATTAATCTGAGGTTAGCGCTAACTCGCGTTTTGTCTAACGGGCCTTAACATTTTGTTACGATGGTTTGAGACACTTTGATAAGATAGTTTAAAATGTGGTGTGTAGGTACAGTCGGGTACAACCGCTACAGCAAACATTCGATACACCGTAGGTACTGTCGATTATTCAACATTCGATACACCGTAGGTACTGTCGATTATTCAACGCACCTTTGATGTGCTTTTGATATAATATTTCCTATACCGTAAGATTGTCAAAATCGTTAAATGATAAACTAACGTTTTTTTCTCGTTAGTTGGTCAACTATCGACAGATAGTAAACTGTAGCGTGTTGCTTACTATATGATGCGTTAGTTGATGAACCAAAGTTTAAAACCGTTAAATAGTAAACTGGTGTATACTTGAATTGCAAACGAAATACCAGGGCAAAAACTGCGGTAGCTTAGGCTTAGGTGAGCACAGCGAAGCCCCCGAATAGTCTTCGTGTTAGTTTGACATGAAAGAACAAAAGAAACGTAAATTCTAAACCCTGTCGGTCTGGTTTACTATCTATGGATAGTTGATCAACTAACGCGTTTGTTTATCAACTAACGGTTTTGACTATCTTACGGTGTCATATATATAAAGTACCTTTTACTTATAATATTTTAAGGGAAATCAGTTTTTATGTAAGCGATCTTCACGTCAAAAATACAGCATTTTCCTCCAATGGCAGGTGATACTTTTCTTTTGACGACCTCTGTGGTGTGGCGGCCGAGGCTGCGTTTCCCAAGCAGGAGATCTCGAGTTCTAATCCCGCCGGTGACGAAGAAAAAAAAATCCCCAGGTCTTGGTGGATGTTTACATGTTTTTCGTATATATTTATTGCAATAAAACAACATAAGATATAATAAACAGAAAGGACATCTACAAAGGCATGCTTATCGCTAAGTAGAGATCTCTTCCAGCAAACCCAAGGTTGATAAGAATAATTTAATACACAGGATAGACCTGTGTGCTCTGATAAGATACATACATATATTACTGAACTATTGAACTAACTGCTAGATACACTACATACACAAGTACATAAATATTATATAAAAATATAAATACACCTAAATAAACTAATATATACAAAGCTCAAATCTAGGATAGAGAAAGATAATGCTCCTTCAAACGATTCTTAAAGACGGGCCGAGATGGACTATCTCTGATAGTGTAGGGAAGCGAGTTCCAAAGAGTGACCGCCCGCAATCGAAAACATATGCCGTTTTCATATGAAAACATATGAAAACGTATGCGACGGTGTTGTGATGAGGCATAGAGGGCAGAGAAGCCGTGTGAGTTCTACGTGGACGAGCCGAAGAGAGAAATTGAAAGGCTCAAGGAGAAAGCTAGGGTAACGAGAGTTGGTTAAGATGTTGAATAGAAGAGTGAGGATGTGTGTGTCCCGACGAAGATGGATCGGCAGCCATTTTAACTCCTTGCGATACTGCGAGACGTGGTCCAACTTGCGCAGTCCGAAGATAAACCGAATCCCGAGATTAGAAGTCGCTCGAGTCTGTTCAGTTGCTCTTCGTTGGCGCTAGCCCAACAAACATCGGCATAATCGATCAAGGGGAGAGGAAGAGATTGAGCAAGAGTAATTTTTGTTTGATGGGGCAGAAAGTTCAGAAGCCGTTTTAGTGAGTGAAAGGTGGCAAAGACGCGCCTACTAAAACCATGTCAGCGAGGTCAGTACCTCGCTGACATGGTTAGTCCAGGAGAGTTGTCTATCAAACATGAAACCCAGGTTTTTGGCCTTGTCACTGTAGACGATTAAAGTAACAATTGTTGTAATACGTTTAAAGAATGTCTGGTACCTATAATAATCGCCTGGGACTTACTGGGGCTTACCAGCAATCCGTATGACAAAGCCCAGGTTCTGATGTTCTCTAGGTCAGCGTTTAGTGTGTCTATAGCCAGGCTCACATCACTAAAGAGGAAATGACGATAAATCTGAAGATCATCAGCATAGAGATGATATGGGGAGGAGATAACATCGGAGATGGAGTTGATGAAGACAGAGAATAAGAGAGGGGAAAGAATACCACCCTGAGGAACTCCCGCCAAAAGATCGCACCACTCAGTAAAGGTCTCCTCAGACCTTATGCGCTGCTGGCGATCTCTAAGAAAAGAGTCAAACCAGCAGGCCGAGCGAGACGAGACATTAAGGGACCTTAATATTTGAGTGAGAATGTCAAAATCAACACAGTTGAAGGCGCTACTGAAGTCAAGCAGTGCTAGCACAGAAAGCTGTTTGTTATCCATATCATCCGTGACCTTTAACAAAGCCGTTGCGGTGCTGTGACCTGACCTGAAGCCGGATTGGAAGCGGTTGATCAAATTATTTCTGGATAGATAGGAAGAGAACTGGGTATGGACAACGGATTCAAGAACTTTGGAAAGGAGCGGTAGGATGGAGATGGGACGAAACTCTTTGAAGGAGGAAGGATTGGATGTTTTAGGCAAAGGGATGACATGTGCCTTCTTCCATACTTTGTTTGTGATCTCGCGTTTCTGGTTCCGATGACACACGATATCCTAGTGTGGGGCCAGAAGCAATGTATATGCCTTTATGTAAAATGAAAAGAAAAATGTGTATTTTTTTATGTACAATCAAAATGCCGTACTTCCGTTGTCATTAATGATCCCAGCGAAACTCTATTATTAACAATTCTATCTTTATTGTGTGAATCATAACCTAGCTAATTATTTGTTTGTAATAGCTGCGGCATTGGGCTTGGCCCATGTTATGTAAAATGGAGTCATGAATAACTGAATTGTGCCGCTGCCACTCGCTACGGAAAATGGCATGACATTGTTTTCGTGTGAAAAAATTAAACTGTTATTTATTTGACAAACATTTGTTCTCACATAATATCAGGCTCCTTAACCTGAGTTAGGTTTATCACCTGTACGTCAGGAGTCAGGGCTCTTCCAAGGTTAGTTACGTTATTAAAACTACTAACTAATCTTCTAGCACAAGTGAAGGAAATAATGTGAAAGCCGTAAATTTGTAGTCAGGTACATCACAAAAAATAGGTGTTTTTGTACGAAATTCTCGGTGCGCGGCCAAGTGCGAGTCAGACTCGCACTTGGCCGTTTATTACCATTTACCAAGTAATGGATTCCTTCCTCAAAAAAATCGTTGAAAAAATACTTCCGTAGGCGCTAACACCTAGAGATCTAGGTGATCTTGACATAACGTAACTTCGTTCTATTTGGTTTTTGCGATTTATCCCTCTACCGACCGATTTTAAAATCATTAATACACCAAAAGTGTTTTAGAAAAAAACTTATTATTGCTGTATTTTGAAAGTTAATCCAAATCCAAAACAAAATAATCTTAATATGGACTATATATTAAAATCATTTTGTTTTGGAAACCAAATATTGTTAAAAACAGCAATTACTAAAAAAGTACTAAAAATTAGTTTTTATTCTTAAACAAAACTTATTTTAATTTTACAGTAAACCCTTTTTAGGGTTCCTTAGAGAAACAAGGAACCCTTATAGTTTCGTCAAGTCTGTCTTTCAAAGTCAAAGTCAAAGTACTTTATTACTGTAGATATTTACATAAACTTAGAAAACGTTATTTTTTGCCTCTTCTCTACATTGGACCACTGTGGGAGGAGAAGGGCGTAGAAACTCGCACAGATTGATTTTTAGACCTCTTTTAAAATAGGTTATGCTTAACTAATACAAACATGAAAAAATATATATGATTAATAAGCAGGAATAAATAATTACAAAATTATTAACAGCAATTTCTGTGTTGAGAATTATTAGTTGAAATTAAGAATTAACCCCACCCAGTCCCGTCATTTAAGTAATCTTGAGTAACTTTAAGTAACATTATAATATCCTTTTTTCGACAAGTCGTTTTAACATGCTTTTTAAATTGCTCAAATGGCAATTTCAAAATCTCCAGAGGTATCTTATTGTAGTAGAGAATGCACTGACTCTTGAAAGAATTGCAAAACTTCGCGAGTCTAAAGCGGGGTGCACATAGTTTGTGAATATTTCTTAGGTTATCATTAAAGCTATCGCTAAGTTTTGAAAATGTTGTAAGGTTCTTGCGTACTTACATTATATTTTCGAAAATAAATTGACTAGCTACAGTTAGAAGACTCTTTAAGAGAGCTTTTAAAAAAAATGTCAATTTTTCTAAAAAGCTCTCTTAAGGAGTCTGTTTGTTTTAAATTATGAAATGCTCGAATAGCTCTTTTCTGTAAAATTAAAATAGTTTGAATATCCGCTGCTTTCCCCCACAACAAGATACCATAGGACATGACACTATGAATGTAACTAAAATTTACTAATCTAGATGTAGCCACATCCGTGATTTGTCTCATGTTCCTAACCGCCTAAGCCGCAGAACTTAATTTACCAGCTAATTTATCTATGTGGGGTCCCCACTGCAATTTGCTATCAATGGTTATTCCAAGAAACTTCGTATCATTTACTATTTCTAACGTGCTGTTGTCTAACATCTGGTCTCAACTTGCCTGACATTTGGAAGTTAGAATTTGATACACTTGGTTTAACAATAAAATAAATGCTGTGTATCTTAATACATACTTTCGACGAAAATTGGTTTGAACAAAATAGATAAACAATGTTTAAGATATAAAACATTTATTACAAACCGCAGAGATAACTTTGTCATTCATACAAACACTATGAAAAACAAAGTAACAACACAAACATCCAGTCACATAATCACTTGCTACAACGGAACCTTTCATGGGCGACTTAGACATGGCCACTTTTTAGCGACTATTTGATATTGGCAATATCGCCTGTCAGGACAGGCGATATAAATCGATCAAATAGTTGCTAAAAAAACATATATAAAGGACAAACGTTTCAATATCAGTCGGGACAAAGTAATCGAAAAAAAAATGCCTAATAAAATTATATGTAGGAAGGTGTTTTGTTAAATATTTTTTGCCGGTTAAATTTGATCCTCTTCAACCCTTTTCGATATGTGCACTTTATAAAAAATCCCACTGTATATGTGTGTGATTCAGCTTTGATGAAATCGAGACTGACGTGGAGCATTTTATAACACAATAAAACAAATTATATCTTCAGCAGCACCTCCAGGCCAGAGCCTCCAGGGCGCTATCAGACGTAGGGGGCCTGCTTGCCGACCTGCTGGTGATGGTGCAACTGGCTGTGTCAGCCACCGCACTGCTGCTCTACTACATCATATACTGCTACATGCAACTGGTGTACTTCACGCTGAGGAGCGCGCTGTACTTCCATGAGGCTGATAGGTAAGAGTCCTGTGGCTTAATGCACAGAGGGCTGATCAAGTAAAGTACCACTCAAATATCATAATAGTGCTTTCGTTACCGCGCGGGAGACATTGGGCGCATGAATTATGAAAAGTATCACCTATAATTCAAAGAAAAGTATCACCTGTCATTGAAAAAAGTATCACCTATCATTGATAGGAAAGTATCACCTATCATTGAAGGAAAAGTATCACCTATCATTGAAAGAAAAGTATCACCCGTCATTGAAAGAAAAGTAATAACTATCATTGAAAGATAATAATGACTTAACATTTAAATAAAAGTATCACCTGTCTTTTTAAAGAAAAGTATCACCTATCTTTGAAGTAAAATTATCCCTATCATTGGAAAAAATTACCACCTATTTTGATGTAAAATTATCCATATCTTTGAAAGTAAAGTATCCCTATCTTTGAAAGTAAAGTATGACATATCTTTGAAAGGAAAGTATCACCTATCTTGGAAAGGAAAGTATCACCTATCATTGAAGGAAAAGTATCACTTATAATTGAAAGAAAAGTATCACCCATCATTGAAAGAAAAGTAATACCTAACATTGAAAGAAAAGTATTACCTAACATTCAACGAAAAGTATCCCTATCTTTGAAAGAAAAGTATCACCTATCTTTGAAGTAAAATTATCCCTATCTTTGGAAGAAAGGTATCCCTATCTTTGAATGAAAAGTATGACATATCTTTGAAAGAAAAGTATCAACTGTCATTAAAAAAAAGTATCACCTATCATTGATAGGAAAGTATCACCTATCATTGAAGGAAAAGTATTACCTATCATTGAAAGAAAAGTATCACCCGTAATTGAATGAAAAGTAATAACTAACATTGAAAGAAAAGAATTACCTAACATTGAAAGAAAAGTATCACCTATCATTGAAAGACAGTTATCCCTATCTTTAAAAAAAAGTATCACCTATCTTTGGAAAAAAGTATCACCTATCTTTGATGTAAAATTATCCATATCTTTGAAAGAGAAGTATCCCTATCTTTGAAAGAAAAGTATGGAATATCTTTGAAAGAAATGTATCACCTATCTTGGAAAGGAAAGTATCACCTAACATTGAAGGAAAAGTATCACTTATAATTGAAAGAAAAGTATCACCCATCATTGAAAGAAAAATAATACCTAACATTGAAAGAAAATTATTACCTAAAATTCAAAGAAAAGTATCCCTATCTTTGAAAGAAAAGTATCACCTATCTTTAAAGTAAAATTATCCCTATCTTTGGAAGAAAGGTATCCCTATCCTTGAATGAAAAGTATGACATATCTTTTAAAGAAAAGTATAAACTATTTTGGAATGAAAGTATCACCTATCATTGAAGGAAAAGTATCACCTATCATTGAAAGAAAAGTATCACGCATCATTGAAAGAAAATTAATACCTATCATTGAAAGAAAAGTGTTACCTAACATTGATAGAAAAGTATCACCCATCATTGAAAGAAAATTAATACCTATCATTGAAAGAAAAGTGTTACCTAACATTGAAAGAAAAGTATCCCTATCTTGGGCACGTTTATTGCGGGCGTTTCTTGGGGCGGTTTATTTTTATAGATATGTATTTTGTTTCTTATGTTTAGTTAGGATTTATGTCATTGTATTTTATTGTATTTATAGGTACTAGACCTTAGACTGTCTCCTTCAATTTATGTATTATTAATTTAATAAAATTACATGGAGTTCCCTATCTTTGAAAGAAAAGTATCACCTATCTTTGAAGTAAAATTATCCCTATCTTTGAAAGAAAAGTATCCCTATCTTTTAAAGATAAGTATCACCTATCTTTGAAAGGAAAGTATCACCTATCTTTGAAAGAAGAGTATTCCTATATTTGAAAAAATATATCACCTATCGTGGAAAAAAAAGTATCACCTATCATTGAAAGAAAAGCATCACCTATCATTGAAAGAAAAGTATCACTAATCATTGGAAAGAAAGTATTACCTCTCGTTGAAAAACAAGTATCTCCAAACATTTAAAGACAAGTATCACCTATCTTTGAAAGGAAAGTATCACCTTTCATTAAAAGAAAGGTATCACCAATCATTGAAAGAAAAGTATCAACTATCATTGAAAGAAAAGTATCCCTAATCATTGAAAGAAAAGTGTCACCAAACATTGAAAGAAAGGTATCATCATTGAAAGAAAAGTATCAACTATCATTGAAAGAAAAGTATCACCTATCATTGGAAAGAAAGTATTACCTCTCGTTGAAAAACAAGTATCTCCAAACATTGAAAGACAAGTATCACCTATCTTTGAAAGGAAAGTATCACCTTTCATTAAAAGAAAGGTATCACCAATCATTGAAAGAAAAGTATGACCTATCATTGAAAGAAAAGTATCAACTATCATTGAAAGAAAAGTATCACCTATCATTGGAAAGAAAGTATTACCTCTCGTTGAAAAACAAGTATCTCCAAACATTGAAAGACAAGTATCACCTATCTTTGAAAGGAAAGTATCACCTTTCATTAAAAGAAAGGTATCACCAATCATTGAAAGAAAAGTATCACCTATCATTGGAAAGAAAGTATTACCTCTCGTTGAAAAACAAGTATCTCCAAACATTGAAAGACAAGTATCACCTATCTTTGAAAGGAAAGTATCACCTTTCATTAAAAGAAAGGTATCACCAATCATTGAAAGAAAAGTATCAACTATCATTGAAAGAAAAGTATCCCTAATCATTGAAAGAAAAGTGTCACCAAACATTGAAAGAAAAGTATCACCAATCATTGGAAGGAAAGTATCACCTATCATTGGAAGGAAAGTATCACCTATCAATGGAAGAAAAGTAATCACCTATCATTGAAAGAAAGTATCACCTAGCATTGAAAGAAAGTGTCACCTTTCTTTGGAAGGATTTTATGACGACTTCTGTGGCGTTGCAATTCGGGGCTCTGCTCCCAAGTGAGGTCCCGGTTTCAAATCCCGGTTGGGGAGGAGAAAAATAATAATCCCAGGTCTTGGATGTTAATATGTGCGTGACGTCACTGTTTCTGGTTCCCACGACACACGATATCCTAGTGTGGGGCCAGAAGCATTCTATGTGCCTGTCTGTAAATAAATATTTATGTTTATGTTAATTTTTGACGTTCGCCTATATCGATAATGATGATCATTGTCCTTCAAATATCATAAGTAAAAGGTTATATTTAACTTTATCCATTCCGCCCATTGACTTTAAACGGCCGTCAAATGTTGAGTTGAGATGGTGCATCCGGGCTCTAGGCCCACTTGCACGTAGCAGAGAACTATCAGTGACAAGCAGCTTGGATACTTAGCCACAAATATAATGACGAATATTTTAACGAATTAAGAAAGTAAAAAAATCTTCTTAGGGATCCGTATCTTAAAATTTAAAAAATAACTTCCCCGTCTGTCTGTCTGTTTGTTCGTCTGCGCTTTTGTCTGTCCGTCTGTCAATACCCTTTTCTCAGTAACGCGTTGAGGTTTCAAGCTGAAGTTCATATCAATTACTCAAGTCGGTGGTCTCTTGGAGCTAATTAAACTTCAAGGCAATCAAAAATACTACCGTTTATGCCACAATTTTGCTAAATTTTCTTGATACTCACAAGGGAATGAGAATCTATAGGCATTCTTCACAAAATAAAAGGCCCGGTGGCCCAAACTAAATTCAACCTTATTACGTCAGTGACACGGACGCTGTCAACGGGCCTTTTATTTTGTTAAGACTGTAGTTCATGAAATTTAGCAAGAAGCAAGGTCTTATAGCACAATAATAGTACAGTTAAGGCGAAAATCCGGAAACAGTACATTTGTGATTCCTTTACAAATAAATGCGATTTGTACGGAACACCTGGTACGCGAGCCCGACTCGCACTTGCCCGGTTTGTCGTCACTTTTTTTGTTCGTAACGTAAGTGATACCATATTGAACGCGACGACTGCCACATTCAACAAAAACATACATATGATTAAAAATTGCTTCTTCTGTACGATATATGTTTATTTTCAGGCCGATGAAGATCACTATAGCAGTCACTGTGCTATCTGCGTTTATTCTCACAATCAATCTGTTTTGGAGGTTGGAGCGAATTTTTGGAATCCTGACGGGAGAAACTACTTGATGGCCGATTTGATGCAAACCTAAAATTTTCTGCCTGATGGGGACATCGGCAGAATGAGAAATGTAGCCTTATTTTGAGGGAAATACCACTACTACATACTAAATTTTTACCTGATAATATGGAATTCTTGGAAATTCTCATTTTTTCCCTTTTTGCGATCTTCGTCGGAACACGATGAATACACGCATAACCCCTCAAATATGCTACTTTTCAGTTATAATATGAATAGAAGTCAAAGGAATATCTCAACCAAACAATTTCATAACATTGAGTGTCGTCGTTGTGATTGGTAAAAGTCAAAATAATTTTTCACGATAACTGTTTCTTTTATTGAATATTTAGTGCTAATTGCGCACCGCCGCAGTGTGATTAAGCGGAACCGTTCGCACCTGGCCAATAGTTTTTAGCGTTTAGCCCCTCCCCCGGCTTTGTTCACGCTCAATGCTGCGGGAAGCTTCGCGGGTGACAAGACACGGAGGCTGTGCTCGCGACGACGCCTCCACCACTCGGTGAACGGGCGCCAAACGCACCACGCGCGACCAAAGAGTTCCGCAGAGGTTTGAGGTTTCACGCGCGGTCTCGCCAACCTCTTTGCTAACTGCAACTTTTAGAACCTTCGCGCGGGTTTTTAGTGGATTTTGGACTAAGCTTTAATTGTTATTTTGAGAAAAATAAAAAGTCTTATATTTGTTGCCGCGGGAATGACAGTTGAGTGAAAATAAGTGTTGAACCGCTCAGTGCACCGCAGTGCAAAATGATTCTAAGTGTGAGGTAAGTAGAGTATGGAAATAATAATTATGGTTATATTTTTTTTAAGTTGCAGGCGAAATTTTAATGTAAAGCTTTTGTGAGGTCATGTTTTCAGACTTTCAACTTTTATATGTGGTGGTGTACCATAAATCGAAAATAAGCAGATCAAATCGTTACTTACTAAATATAAATTATACTTACATATAAGTATCACAATCCACTTGCACCAAATGGTTAACCTATAAATTTTACATTTGTAATGACTTGAATTTCATAATTGAGATATCTGATTAGCTATGTGTGCAAGAGGTCAATAATCACATTAGTAGGCCTGATAACATTTCTCTAATATTTTGTATGCCACTGCATATCCATTCATCTGCATAACGGGGCCCATTTATTCAGAGAACATCTGCCTCAATCACAAAATGGCCAAAAAGCGGTTGATTTACAAAATTGGAACGTTTAAACAACAAGACTTGGGCTCACGGCGAAGATGCCTACGTATCTGTGTGACGCCGCTACGCTTCAACTATTTCTTTAGCACGATCTTTAACCCACGTGTCCCTGTTGCTATATCGTAAAATTTGATTATTTCCATATATATTATAACCATGGATTGGCTAAATCATGAAATGGCCAACCATTTCATACCCCAGTCAATTATTTCATGAAATGATCAGAAAGGATTGAATTTCACTTTTGTTTGCAGTACTACGTGGTGTTTTTTGTCTTATACATGTCGAACTAACACGGAGACTATTCGGGGGCTTCGATGCGCTCGCCCCCTTTAGTCTTCACCTAAGCTACCGCAGTGTTTTGCCCTAAAATATTTATTCGTTCAATGAAATTTCTAATTTAACCATGGTTGACTATTTCATGATATAGTCAATTCTACGATATGGTTACGACGTCCTCATTTAGGTCCACTAGCTAGACGGCCAGTTAAGCATAAACTCGATGATACTGTGACAACTCCATATAAATTTGTATGGAGTTGGCAAAGTTTACTCAAGTTTACTGTTGAAGTAGTCGCATTTAGAGGGGGAATTACAGAGCGAGAGACTGAGCATTACTTTGAGTGCCCGTTACACTCTGAGTGGCCGTCTGTGCATCCAGACCTATATCATGTTTACTCGTAAATATTGATTTTTATTTCAGGTAACAAGACCCCTTATTAAAATAACGCAAATATTTTTTTAAAGCCTAGTTATGCATTTTCTTATTGGCTACATACAGTTCTTCCGCAGTGTTTTGATGACGGAGCCGATTTTAAAATGTCATCGATTAATTGTAATGTAATGTCGTTCTCAAGTACCTTAGTTTTCCCATTTTGCTACCCCAGTGTCAGGTATAGCGGTGTGGGATTGTTCTGTATGATGTGAGGCTTCATTGCGGGGTCGGGATTACTTTAGGCAGATGCCGCAAATGTACTTTGCGTGTCATACCATAAGTGTTCTACACCTATGTACCGCAAGACATTTGTTGATATGAAACAAAACTGCACGGTTGGTTCGCATAAATATTGGGGGGGTTCGCGGCTTCTACTTTTATAAATGGTCTGTCACCCCTCTAGCAACGCTCTACTACCACATGAGCATTCTCAATTGAGGATAAATTATCCTCCGGTATGGGTGTAGGAACTTCCATAGATTATTTCTTCTCATCTATATGGTCCCTTTAATATGTCCCCCTTTTAGTGATCATGTGACGTCAGGACGTCCCCCGAAGCATGTCGGCGCCGGCGCACACATTGTCGCGGTAACGGTGCGTTCCGGGGCGCACTCGAGATGATAATGTTCAGAGATGGTGTTAAACGGACGCCAGTGTAGAGAATTTTACATAAATAATTCCATAAATTGTGGAAATCTGAAGGGAATCTAAAGAAAGTAGCATATTTATGTCCCTAACGATGGACTTTACTCAAACGAACTAATATGAAATGCGATAGCTGATAGCTATTTTAATTTTTTCTAGTTAAATAAGTTGTGTAGCTTCTGGAATCTGTCTAAGTGTGCACTCTGATGATGAGTAGCTAGACCAGCCTATATAGAGTGCAATAGAAAATTGTATTCAAATAATAAGGGGTCGTTAGTCGTCGTCGTAACTTTCACTATGATACCGACTCGACTTTATTTTCCCCCTAAAACTATCGGTCAGCCGCATTCGTCCTAATTAATGGAGTTGCCAAAACAGTCAGTTTTGACATTCGCAATGGAAAATCTTGCATTAAAATTATAATGTACGGTGTCGCGGTGACTCCTTGGCCAGCTTCGGCACTGGTTGGCTGAGGATACTGGCTGACTGACGACAATGACGAGACAGACTGACGGACAGACATTCTATAGTTTTAAACGACGACTTAAGCTACTCAGACACGAGACAGATGAGACATTGACAACACCTTGTGCTAATGAAATTAAAATGAGACCCTGGATTTATTCAAGTTCTTTTATTTCTAGTCAATCCACCAGCTAGCAGACCAACCATACGGAATAGGGAAATGTCAAAAGTAAAATAAGAGTATACTAACACTGGTATGCTTAGTCGTTTCCTCCACTAGACTTCACCACGACAACCTCAACTCAAACTTACTCAAGAGATTGGTATTCTCGGTTATCAAAAAACTCATCGACTTAAGGTTTTTTCTCAGTTGAGGCTATATAGTATGATAGTATTTGTGGTTGAGTGGAGGAATGAACTGTCAAATGCAAGGTACGTTTCTATGAACCTTGAGGTTTCCTTCGTCATGTCAACATTGCATATTTATAACTGTTTTGTGTATGCTGGGTTAGGTTTCTACGATTTCATTGGTTTTATTTATGTAGAACTATGCACGAAATTTGAAAAAAATACCTGTTACGTATTATATATATAAAAATAAATAATTACTGACGAAAACTGTCAAAAACAATCAAAAAACTATGTATGTTTGCTTGCAAAGACACGTTAGCGCCAGTGATACCAGCGAAAAAGAAAATAATTGATGGCATATCTCCTCGTCTACACCTTCTTAGATGTGGACTCTATCCCTATACAGAGAATATGTCTACGACTCTATCAAACCCATGTCAACAACTGAACATAATGTCAAGGAAACCTCGAGACATTCCTTGAGGACGCCTCGAGATAAGGCCGAGTAGAGGAACTTTCAAGGAAAGGAAGGACTAAGCATACCGTTGTAAAACGAAAAACAACTCTTACTGGTATTCGAGGAAAGACTCCTCAGCGGATCATTTAATTTAGCGGTTTATTTTATATAAGTCAGATACAATTTCTTTCCAAAACAGTTTTATCGAGTCTAAACCACCAAGGCAAGGGCACCTTACACGCTCGGTCTACTTACTAAACGTTTTGTAACTAAAAGGAGGAAACTGTAATGAGGCTGTATAGCCACTGGAGACGCTGTAGGAAACGACAGAGGCCGAACATTCGTCATTTCCGACGTTGGATTTGAGATATGTGCATATGGGTTTGTGTTGATTGTGTTTGTAGTCTTTTAAATATTATGTATGCATTCGCTTAGGTTCGTATGTTGATTATACGAGTATGGACTACACAGATCGTACGAACTGGTTGGTGGTCAGCTGCGGAAGCATAATAACTCCAGCAGTGGACGGGAATATGCGACGAATAACAAGACACTCGTTCAGTATCCTGAAATAAAGACATCTCTGTAAAAAATTAACTCTATATCCACTATGTAAAAATACAAAATTCTACCTCTACATACAAATACCAATATCGCAGTTTAAGTTCTCAGTGTAGGTACAAAAGACTTTAACGCGCGCTCAAGATTTAACGACCATTCTATATGATAAAATAATACATATCTGTCTCTGCATCTCGACATTCACATACGTACTTCTATATCTGGACTGTGAATATCTGAGGATATTCTCTAACATCATCCCTTAAATCTCCTATAACTTATTTTTAATCTAAAGAGGTGAACCCGCAACTTCGGCGTAACAGGCGGGCGCTGTTACCAATTGACCCTGGACGCTCTTCACTCCTGAATATTACCTAAATCTTAGATTTAGTGACAACATAGTCGAATAAGTCGTTTGTGACGATATCTGCAGTTCATTGAATAGACACTGGCTCTCTGTACATATGAGTGCTAATAGAAAATAGTAAGTTATATATCATAATTATTATAATTTTTTATTTTATTTTTCTACATAGTTTTACAAATTTAATCCTGGCTGTTTGTGATATATATCTGCTTTATTTTTATTTCATTGCATTTTAATTTTATTGCATTTATACTTTTTTATTTTAATGACTGTGTATTGTACATTTTCTGTGTTATGGGTACTTTACCAGAAATAAACGTTATTATTATTATTAATAATAACCAAGGAGATGGTGTGTTCTAATTATAGCAATGCTATACATATAGCTAAAACATCTATGTTCACAGGTAACTTGGACACAATATATAAATGCGAAAAAAGTGCAAATCGAAATCTGTAAATAAAGAGCAACACAAAAACCTTTCGTCATACTCAAAGACAACTCAAGATCCATTAACTAATTCTGTACCGCTGCCCGGCAGTTATTACCTCAAAATTGGAATAGCGCCATGTCTCAGAACAACTGCCGTTACAATCACGAGTGGACTATCGATTATAACCGACTACTAACGATCGATTCGGGGCTATACTGACGATCGATTCTGGTCTAATTGCCGATTGATCACGAAACAAACCGGGGTCAGAGGTGGCCGCGGATTGCTAACTGAGATATCTATTTGGGTCGGCAAAGGACAGATATGCAAATTGCGGACGAGATTATCTGTTGCGGGCGCTTGGTCCAAACTTGGTCACATAGTCGATCGATTCTGTTCGGTTTTATTGGACACCGTGTAAGGATTGAGGAGATATGCCTGGAGGAATTAGTCTTGTAGTATTATTGCGATATGGAGGTACTTACAGGTTTGTACAGATATCGTGGCAGTGTTTTGGTCTTTATTATTTCTACGTGCAGGAGGTTCTGTTGCACAACAGTGTGGCCAAAGGGAAGCATATTTTCCTTCCAAGGCATCTCACCATTTGACGCCTTACGCCGTACATAAGGTTACAATTTATTTCTTTAATTAGACCACCCGAATGGCCGAGTCGGCAGGTGACCCTGCCTACGAAGTCAAGGGTCCCGGGTTGGAGTCCCGGTGGGGGCAAATTATTGTTTGATGAGATCGGATGTTTGTACCCTAGTCATAGTTGTTTATCTATCTAAGTATAATATTTATCTATTTAAGTATGTATATCGTTGTCTAGTACCCAAGATACAGGGAATCCTAGTTTGGGGCTAGATCAATGTGTGTAAATAGTATCCAAGGTGGTATTATTATTATTATTATACAATCTTCTAGTTTAATTTCTCCGTTAAGTCTCAACTGCAAGGTATTCTTGTATTATTTAAGTCGTATTATTGTCCATATTAGCGAAAAATGCTAGTAATTAATTGCAACCAGAAATTAAGATGTTTGTAAGTTTTTATTAAAACGATGGCATAATCAATGACTTTAGACGAGTATTCTTCGATGCCTGCATGGTTACTTGCTATAGCCGGAGAAGCTGATATAATGAGATAATGGACAAAAAGTCGGTGCCAGGTGTCTTGACGACTATAAAGAAAATTGGCATTTGTGGAAACAAATACGCGAAGCTGGATAACAACGCCCTTGGATTAAAATTATACTACACTAGAGAACTAAGTTGCCGTGCTTGATAGTTAAATTTGCAGAGCACTATATCGACGCCGTGGAAATCACGTGCAGTAAAAAGGGCGTCTTTCAATCTGCTTCAGAGAAACGTTTCGTTCCAACATCGTCAGTCTACTCTTTTTGAACACACTTAAATAATTACCAATTAAATAATTTTTCATTATTGAGCTGAGAGACACGTATTGTCTACCGAGGATACGGGAAAATATTAAATTTATTTCGCTGTAGCTTAATGACGAACTGACAACTAACGTAGCGCGTTCGGCAACGATGTGTTCACGAACCTCTAATTGATAGCACAAAATTGCGTGCGGCATTAGTCCACTTATGGCTAATGTTTGTGAGGAGATGCAGTTAGTCTATTGTGTCTTGGATCTCCTTTGACTCACCAACCGATGGCTGAGCGGTGGAAAATAAAATCATTACAATTATCACATTCTCTCAGGATTTAAGTAACAGCGGACAATTTACATCAAGCATTCAATTCTCTAGCAAGTTATGTGTTGAATACGTTGTAGGAAAAGTCTCACGCTTTGTGACTTACTTTGTCCGATTCTATCTATGTACATACCATCATAATAATGCACCGTCAAAGAGTAGTAAGTTCCCAGATATAAAATGGTCATATCTCTCATTTAATCTGTTTTTGTGGGCACAATATCACTGGTTAAATAATAGGAGTTTACGTATGAAATAAAATTCAATTTTAATATTGACGACGTGCGTGAACGGAGTAGCGGTTTCGGTTCAACTTTTTCATTTTAAACTTCTGCATACTCGAAAATCTTATAATGTATTTCTTATAAATAAGTATCGCTACAATAAGAATTGAGCACTTAAATTAATGGCAACTGTTAGCGACGCGTTCCATTTTTAATTTGATAGCCATAATTACTTACCTATAGTATGTAGATTATAAATATTACGAACGCTCCTTAGAACTTTCCAGGTGAGATGACTATGTCTTGCCCGCGGCTTTGCCTGTCCGCACTCAATGTTTATAGAACCAAATATACTTTTGTATCTTTGTATTAAAACGTAAATAAAACACATAAGCTGTTAGTTTAAAGTAACTCTTTATATGACCTAATCTGTTGTAATTTTATTACGTACAATGTTTGTCTAATCCTAAGTGTGAAATGTTAAAACATTCAGACAAATCATTTAGTTTTATGTATAGAGAATGTGGTGTGACATAGTTTGCACATTTCGCCGCGTTAGCGCGCGGCGCTGTCGTCAGTCGTTTTGTTTTCAACTCATAGGCAACACCGCGTCTGTTTTGTAATTTTGAAATTTCTTTGTGTGTTGCACAATATACGTTTATTCAGAAGTATTTCGGTCTTTTTACTCATCGAGCATCGCGCCGTCTACAAAGTGGTCTTCGAACCGGATCGCAGAACATCTAAATGTACCGCACCCCCGCGATGGTGAACACGCGTCGTCAAAATGCCGCCTTTGGTGTAAGTGAAAAACAAGATGCTGATAATCAAGACGACGCCGCAAACCAATCTGCTCAAAACCTTCCAGAAGAAAACCTTCCAGAGTCACCGGATCAGAAAACGCCCGAAAATGTGGGTAGTTCGAAAAAGTTGGAGCGCCCCTCGTTACCTTCGGCGCCTGGCTCCAAGGCGAGTGCTATGTCGACGTCATCATCCGTGAATGCTCGCAGAAGGAAGCTGGAACTTATTGCAGAAGAACAGAAGGCCAAGATACGAATGGAATTGATAGACAAACGGCTCCAGTGTGAAATCGCCGCTCTGGACGACGAAGAAAATTACAGTCCACGCAATAGCGAAGTAAATTCCAGAATACATATTGAAAAGTGGCTTGAGCGTAGCCAACACGAATCGCACGATCCTGTTCCCCAGACGGTACAATCGAACGGGGCGTGCCCGCCGCCGCCGTCGGCGCCTGCAAGCCACGACGGCACCGTGATGCTGGCTAATGCGCTCAAGGACCTCTCCGCTACCGTAACAGCCAACTGTGGAAACGCCAACATGCTCAGCCGAATGAGCACTCCCCGGGACCTACCAAATTTTTCCGGGGACCCTATAGAATGGTTGCAGTTTAAAATGGCGTACGAGGATTCCACACAATTATGTAACTACAGTGACAGAGAGAATGTTTGGAGGTTAAGGAAATGCCTTCAAGGCGCGGCCAAGGAAGCCGTGTCAGCGTTACTGATAACAGTCTCCACACCCGACAGTATTATGTCTACGTTACAGTTGCGCTTCGGCAATCCAGACGTAATCGTGGGAAAAATCATGAGTGATATACGCAAGCTACAGCCAATGTCGCCTGAGTACCATAAGGACATCGTCACTTTTTCGGTCAAAATCAAGAATTTCGTCGCGGCTGTCCGTGCCGTCGGCCGAGAGGAGTACCTGAAAGGTGTTAACGTGGCTACGACCGTGTTATCCAAACTCCCAGCCGTACTCATTTCTAAATGGGCGGACTATAGTTACGCATTGATCGCAGAAGGCAGAAAGCCACGCCTGGAGATATTGGCAGATTTCCTGAACGAAGAGGCAATCAAGATATCTACGACGGCTAACATAAGTGCTATTAGTGGTATTAGTGCGCGGAGTGAAAATAAGCCTCAAAAGTTCGTAGATAATAATAATAGTGCGTCTCGTGCGTTCCCACTGCTAGTGCAGTCCGATCAAAGCGAGTACAAGTGTATGTACTGCCGTGCCGGAAAACATAAGCTCACGGAGTGTCGAAAGTTTAAAAAGGCTTTGCGTAAGGACAGGTGGAGCCATGTTAAGCGTAGTGGTATATGCTACAAGTGCTTAGCTGCTCGCCATGATCGTGAAACGTGCCCCGCGCCAACCTGCGACAAGAACGGCTGCGGAGCCGCCCACCACCGTCTGCTACACTACGTGCCTAGTGCGAGAGACGCCAGCGCGGCGCCACAGTCGGAGCCTACACCGGCCCCGCCGGAACCTGAGTCCGAGCCCGCCAGGCCCGCCACCGATACCCAAACGGTGGCGCACGTCAACGCGAACAGCTACAAGGTCCTGCTGAAGGTCGTGCCGGTGAAGATTCACGGCCCCAGAGGTGTGATCCATACGAGCGCGCTGCTGGACGACGGCTCCACGATATCCTTGGTGAGCGAGGAGCTGGCGGCGCGCGCCGGCCTGCGTGGCCGCCCCGACACCGTGCGCGTGCGCGGCGCCTGGTCGGACAGCGAGCTGGAGCTCAAGTCGAGTGTGGTAAAAATGAACATTTCAGGTATGGACAATAAAATGCATTCTCTGACTATACGCACTTGTAAGAATTTGAACTTGCCTGTACAAAATATATCACTAGTCGATTGTTTACAATTTGATAACTTGAAGTTTTTGAAAAACCAAAATTCATTGTTTTTTGATACCGATTTGAAACCTGAATTACTGATTGGTCAAGATAATTACCATTTGTTAGCCCCGATAGTGTGTAAGATAGGTAAACAAATGGAACCGTCGTTAACATTGACCGCTCTGGGCTGGTGTGTGCACGGTGTGGTCTCCGCGCCTAGCAGCGCACGCACACAATCAGCCAGCTTGCTGTTTATCACGGAACAACATTTTGAAGTGCAGCGCGAGCTACAGGAACTGCATGATGAGGTTAAACGTTCTTTTGCTATAGACGCACTAGGTGTATCTTCCAAACCGAGGTTGAACGCTGATGATGAACGAGCTCGAAAGCAGCTCGACGAATCTGCAGTTTTGGTTAATGGCCGTTGGTATGTAAGTCTCCCGTGGAAAGACCCTAACTGTAAGATGAATGACAGCTACGACACGGCCCTCAAACGGTTCAAATCTGTTGAGAAGAAGATGGAGTCGAACCAAGATTTCGCCGGTAGGTATGTCGAACGGGTGCAGCATTTGTTTGATAATGACTACGCTAGTCAGCTGACAGGTAACGACATCTATCCGCAGCGCACCTGGTACCTACCTCACTTCGGGGTCGACAACCCCAATAAAAAAAAGTTACGCCTGGTCTTTGACGCCGCAGCCAAAACAAAAGGTTTGTCATTGAATGATTACCTACTGACAGGCCCGGATCTTTTAGTATCTTTATTCGGGATAATGCTACGTTTTAGGCAGTACAGGGTGGCGCTGACAGGGGACATAAAAGATATGTTTTTACGAGTCAAAATTAACCACGAAGATCAAAATTGTTTAAGATTTCTGTGGCGGGAAAAGTCTAGTGATCCAATAAAAACATATAATATGACGTCACTGATCTTCGGGGCTAACTGCTCCCCATTCGTAGCCCAATATATTAAAAATAAAAATGCTGCGCGTTATGAATTATCTATGCCTTCGGCGGTCGATGCCATTCAAAATCAGCATTATATGGATGACTATATAGATAGTTTTAAGGAAGAAACCACCGCGATCGAGTCTGTCAAATGTGTAACAAAAATACACCAATCTGGGGGTTTCGAAATTCGCAACTGGACTAGCAATATTCCAGCTGTTCTCGACAGCGTGCCCGCGTCGACCCTAGGTACTGCTGCTATAAAGTTCAAAGTCGATAAGCAGTCTCAAGGGGAACGCACACTTGGTCTTATATGGTACCCGGCTGAAGATGCGCTAGGCTTCGACGTGTCGATGAAACGCATTCCTGTCGACATTATCGATGGTAAGAAAAAGCCTAGTAAAAGAATATTACTTCGCGTCATAATGTCTGTTTTTGACATTTTTGGCTTGTTAGCTCCATTTATCATTCAAGGTAAAATTATGCTTCAGGACACTTGGAAGTCGAATGTCAACTGGGATGACCCTATCACCGATGAAATCCACAACAAATGGGTTCAATGGCTCGGGATACTGCAACTGATTGCTAAGGTAAGAATACCTAGGTGCTATTTATCTAGCGCACAGCGCTCGACGGGTGGGAGCGAGACGGATATACATCCTCAACCCCGTCCGCCGACGGTACGTACTCCCGCGCCCGCGGTAGCATCAGCTGATAGCGATTATAATGACCTACAGCTACATGTATTTTCCGATGCAAGCTTGCAAGCAATGTGTGCTGTGGCCTACTGGCGCTGGATAAACAAAGAAGGACAAACTGTGGTTGCATTTGTTGCCAGTAAAACTCGAGTCGCCCCGGTGAAACCTATGACCGTAGTTCGTTTGGAATTACAAGCGAGTGTCTTAGCCGCTAAATTAGCGGACACTATTGTCAAAGAGCATAAACTTAATGTCACGCGTAAATATTTTTGGTGCGATTCGATAGTCGTTTTGCACTGGATCAATAATGATTCGCGCAATTACAATGTTTTTGTCGCGAACAGGTTGGGGGAGATTGATGATTTGACGCAGAGCAAGGAGTGGAGATATATACCTACCAAATTAAATATTGCTGATTTAGCAACACGTGATACATTTGATCACTCGCTTTTCATTGGCGATTGGTTAAACGGCCCTACATTTTTATTACACGATGAGTCATCGTGGCCCCAGCATACAATTGCTTACAAAAATTGCAGTACTACTACAAGTAGTGATTTAGAGTGTGTAGCCGTAGTCCAAAATGCATCATATACTACGCCACCATCTGTACCAGAGCCGGAGCGTTTTTCCTCGTGGCTACGTTTGAAGAGGGCCACGGCGAACGTTCTACTTTTTATAGGTAAGTGTAGGAAACAAAACTTTGAAATGTCCTGTGAACTGCTGCAACAGGCGGAACGTTTGCTAATTAAATACTCACAGGCACAATCCTTTGGCGAAGAGCTGGCAGCTGTGAAAGAAAAAAAATGTATTAGTCGCTCTAGTAAGTTACTACGCCTATCACCTTACCTTGACGAGTACGGGATCCTCCGGTGCGGCGGCCGCATAGACGCTGCTTCTGGTGTACCATCTGAAACAAAGAGACCAGTAATCCTGGAAGGCGGCAACCAGGTTGCTAAGTTAATTGTAAGACACTACCACATAAAGTTGGCTCACGGTAGTCAAGAAGCTGTCGTGAACGAGGTGAAGCAACTTTATTGGTTGATTAGGTTAAGGCCTACTGTTAAAAACATCGTGACACAATGCATGTTGTGTCGAATGAGAAATTGCAAACCTCAGGTGCCCCGCATGGGTGACTTACCTCCCGGTCGAATGGCGCACAATTTTCGTCCATTTACTCACTGCGGCCTAGATCTTTTCGGGCCTATGGAGATCGCCGTCGGTCGTCGTCGGGAAAAAAGGTATGGGGTCCTATTTACCTGTCTAACAGTTCGAGCCGTGCATCTCGAACTTGTACTGAATCTTACCTCTGACTCCTTGATCCTGGCTCTGCGGCGGATGGCTTCACGGCGTGGTTGGCCTCGTTGTCTCTACTCCGACAATGGGACGAACATGCGTGGGGCTGATACGGAACTGAAAAAAGCTCTGGTGGAGCTCGACCGTGACGCTTTGAAGCTAGAAGGTATGAACGTTGGTCTAAAATGGGTTTTTATTCCCCCAGCAAGCCCGCACTTCGGAGGCACTTGGGAACGTTTAGTTCGTAGCGTAAAAACGTCCCTAAAGGTAATTTTAAACGAGCGCGCTCCTAGAGAAGAAGTTTTAAGCACGCTGATGACCGAGGTAGAAAATATGGTCAATGGTCGACCACTGACACACGTTTCAGTGGAGCCTGGTAGCATGGAAAGTCTTACGCCAAATCATTTCCTTTTGGGCAGCTCGTCTAATCTTCCTACCATTGGTTCATTCACTCAGGAAGACCTGGACTTGCGCAAGCAGTGGCGTAAGGCTCAGTGTTTAGCTGACATGTTCTGGCGTAGATGGAGAAAGGAGGTACTACCGGAGCTTAACCCAAGAAGAAAGTGGCAGCAAGAATTAAATCGTCAACTGCAGGTAGGTGATTTAGTCTACATTGTGGATCCCGATTCGCCCCGCAATGTTTGGCAGAAAGGTCTGGTGGAAAAAGTACTTCCCGGGAAAGATGGTCGAATCAGGGTCGTGGAAGTTAAGACTAAGTCAGGCTACCTACGACGCCCTGTGGCGCGCGTCGCATGGATTCCAGTTGATGCTGAGTGCTGAGTCAGCACTAGGGTGGGATATGTTAGCGACGCGTTCCATTTTTAATTTGATAGCCATAATTACTTACCTATAGTATGTAGATTATAAATATTACGAACGCTCCTTAGAACTTTCCAGGTGAGATGACTATGTCTTGCCCGCGGCTTTGCCTGTCCGCACTCAATGTTTATAGAACCAAATATACTTTTGTATCTTTGTATTAAAACGTAAATAAAACACATAAGCTGTTAGTTTAAAGTAACTCTTTATATGACCTAATCTGTTGTAATTTTATTACGTACAATGTTTGTCTAATCCTAAGTGTGAAATGTTAAAACATTCAGACAAATCATTTAGTTTTATGTATAGAGAATGTGGTGTGACATAGTTTGCACATTTCGCCGCGTTAGCGCGCGGCGCTGTCGTCAGTCGTTTTGTTTTCAACTCATAGGCAACACCGCGTCTGTTTTGTAATTTTGAAATTTCTTTGTGTGTTGCACAATATACGTTTATTCAGAAGTATTTCGGTCTTTTTACTCATCGAGCATCGCGCCGTCTACAGGCAACAGAAAACATGAATAGAAATTTATTCTTGCTTTATTTTTATGTATCATGTCGAATACACCACGAGCGTAATAAACAATTAAATACTATAATTTACTGCCAAAATTGCGGGTGAAATAGTTGACAATACGGTATTTACTGCTAGTCAAAATAGATACTTTTTAGGAACTGTCAATACGGTAGTTTTGTTCACGAGTTCTATGAAATACTATAAGCATGTGACGTCTTAGTCAAATGCTGTCTTTTTAACACAAAATTGAGTTGATAAATACAACTGGTGGAAATATACAATTCTGATATTGTCAAAAGTTTTTGTTGAAATAAGTTCACCTTGGGACGTGTTTCTAGATTTATTGCACTACCTTGTCAAATACCGCATTTGGCGCCAAAACGGACCTGCAGCCGAAGTGACGTAATTTGCGTTTTCAATAAGGGTCAGATTCATGCGTCAATCCCCTTCTCTTTTTTTCGCATAGCAAAGGAAAGGGAGACTGAGTAGTCATATCATGTAATACGGTATTTGACTGCCAGTCAAAATAGATACTTTTTAGGAACTGTCAAAACGGTAATTTTGTTCACTAGTTCTATGCAATACTAGCATGTGACGTCATAGTCAAATGCTGTCGTTTTAACACAAAATTGAGTTTACAAAATACAACTGCTGGAAATATATAATTCTGATAATGTCAAACGTTTTTGATGAACTAGGTTTAGCTTGACGCACGTTTCTAGAGTTATTGGACTACCTTGTCAAATACCCTATTCTGACACTGAATTATAATCTATTATATTCTGAATTATAATCGCTTTTAAAAATACACCAATCACGACATGATTGTTTTTACACGAGCTGTCCTTTATTGATGTTCTGGTAATTTTTCAAAAACGATGGTTATTCCTATATTTTTAAATCACATGAGGTGTGTGTCTGCTGTGAATTAAGTTAAGGCTGCCTTACTGACAACGCATAGGACAAGTACGTCACTTCCTCTGCGGCTTACTGACAACGCAGAGCAAGTACGTCACTTCCTCTTACGCTTTCTGACAACGCAGAGTAAGTATGCCTCGCGCCACGAGTAATGAGCGGTGGCCTTGAATGCGCAGTAGTCACTTTTCAATACCTGTACATATGCGCAGTAATTCCCGCCAATGTCGCCTAGCGCTCTTAATTCGTGGCGCGAGGTATACGTCACTTCCTCTCACGGGTGTTTTGAAAACACGTTCCGTTTCACGTTACTTTAAATTCGTAATTTTTGTTGAAAGTCAATACTAGATTAAAAAACCGGTCAAGTGCGAATCTAAATCGCGCACGAAGGGTTCCGTACCACCGTTCAATGGAAGCGATGGTGTGGAGTGAATAGTTTGGATTTTACACAGCAAAATATTGTTTACAAAGTTATTGGTGCGGTTACTTTCACACTCCATGTACGTAACCAGGTGCATCCATAAGTTTGTATGTGGTATTGAAAGAATTGTTGTATGGGAGCCCCTTAAATATTTCTTTTATCCTGTTTTTTAGTATTTGTAGTTATAGCGGCAACATAAATACATCATCTGTGAAAATTTCAACTGTCTAACTATCACGGTTCGTGAGATACAGCCTGGTGACAGACGGACGGACGGACAGCGGAGTCTTAGTAATAGGGTCCCGTTTGGAACCCTTCGGGTACGGAACCCTAATAAAAACGTGCAAAGGCCTTTTATGTTTTTAGGTTTATTTTTTTTATGAAATGTGATAAATATCTTTACTGAAGCTAGAGAAGCTTATACAGAGAATTTAAGATGGTAACGGTTGTGATGTTTGTTTTTTTTTATTCCCAGTTTTTGTTTTTTTTTTTATAAATTATTGTAACTTACATTTATCAGTATTAATGAATAAAATAATAATAATGTAGCCCATTAATGTCCCCAGCGATGGGGCTCAGGCCTTTGCTCGGATACGAGTTCGATTGAACTGTACTCCATCACGCCGCTGGCTCAGAGCGGGGATGGTGGTTTTATGAATAATAATAAAATAATTCAAAACAAAAGTGTCAGCACGTTCTAGAGTCAGTACCCCGTATCCTGTACTTACTTGACTCATGGTCCGATCGGTCACAACCGCAAGGTCACTGACCCGCTATCCCAATTGAATGTTATGAATGAGAAACACACCTCGAATCAAATCAAAAGTTTAAATCACTCGGACCAGAGCTGTAACTCTGTAATTTTCAAGCAAAAATAGCGCGTGAAGAAAAAAATAAGTCGTAATGAATTTGTTTTACATTGTAAGTGAGCTAGTGTATCGTGGCTGGGCCAAGCCAAGCTAGGTAATTAAATAAAGTTTAGTTAAATATTTAGTTTTAGGAAATAATCGTAATGTAATTATGTACTAGTGTTATCAGTAGGATTTCTGTATTTGATGGTGTATGGCTGCATCGAAGTTGTTTGAAGCAAAGCAAACGTAATGAAAATATATATAATTGAACATAAAAGGCGAGTTGTCGGGATCGGCGTTCAGGAAAATTATAGTAATAAATAACACTTTTACCAGTAGAAATCTTTGATTAAAGTTTGGAATAAAATTAAAACTTTTAAACGTTTAGAGGCGCGGGCCTACTAATTCATAAATACAGGCTACTTGTGAGCCTAGTTGTGTATATTTTTTACTATGAATAAAGATTTATTATTATTATTTATCGCTATTTTTGATTTTATACGCTTTTTACAAAAGGGCCCGCTTGGCTCGGTCCCATCGCTCAGTGAGCTTCAACTAACGGTTTTTTTACGTGATGGAGACGAATCTTCGAGGTTCACCGTTTGTTTACAAGTCTACGGTCAAATTCACAAACGGCTGCTTAATTAAATTTTATTAAATACTAATAGTAAATGGAGCTAACTACTGTGAGTGTTGCTCAAATTTGAGTAGACAGCTATTTATCCAGATCTACGGTGACCAGCGAAGTATTCTGGTACATGCAATGTTAATCAATTTGGTGGTTCTGTCGCAGTTGGTTGGTTAAATCAGACACTTAACTAACTTTCTAGACCGTTAATTAAATTACGACATTTAGCATTTTGATTTAAATAAAGCATCGTCGAAAACGTTTAATAATATGTCTTACCGAAAGCCGACGTGTTGGAAAACAAGATGGCTTCACGACAACAGCTGATTTGCACAGCTTATATCAGGGCACAAACATTGCGGTAGCTTAGGGGAACGGTAAAGGGGGTGAGCGAAGCGAAGCCCCTTTTATCCTTCGTGTTAGGTTGAACATGTAAGGACAACAAAAAATACTTAAAACATAAACAATATTTATGATGTATATGTCTTGTTGCCTAGGAGCGTTTAGACAACTCGTTAAACGTTTCGTTCACTCACTTGTCTGACGGAATTTTAGTGACTTGGTTAAACGACGGTATTTAATTAACGGTCTAGCTAGAGAGTTAGTTAAGTGTCTGATTTAACCAACTAACTAAGACAGTTCCACTATTGCAAAATAACGGATGCAGTTTTTCGCCAGAACTGCCATTTTTGTAAATTTTTGTTAACGGACCTACGAACCGTGAATAAAGAAGTAAACCTAGATAACTTCCTTCCAAGTTATCAAGGTTTCTACACCATACAGTTACAGTGGTGGTCATATAATTAAGAACGACTATTTGAAAACAAGCTTTTTTCAAACTTACGAGAATAACACTTATTGCATATCGTTTTGTATCTCTCTCGGTATCGTAAAACTGTTTTACACAATCGTAGCATACAGTTATAATATGATAAATTCAACAATATTATTATATAAGTAAACTTTTTGTATATAATATATCTTAACATGTTATTGCAAACTTACTGGCTGGCCACATAATTAAGAACGCTGGATAGTTTATTTTTTTATTCAAATTTAAATAGAGAACACTCTGTAACAAGGCCACTATTCGAGTAATTTTGGCGCCATTTAGTTCTGTAAAAGTCAAAAAGTTGATCGTTTCATAATAAAAAAATGGGAAAAAATAAAAGTTGTGATGCATCTACAAGGGAAGTAATAATAAAACTTCGCGATATGAATTGGTCATATAAAAAGATTGCCAATCATTTGCAGTGCTCAAAAACGATGATATTCCACGCTGTGAAGCATTTTAACACACATCAAACAACTTTAAATATTCCTCGTGTACCTAAACAGAGAAAGTCATCTCAGCGAGACGATCGAAATATCGTGCGTTTGGCAAAACAATACCCTTTTAAGGGGTCTAATGAGTTAAAAAAAGAATACTTTGGTGAAAATAACCCTTCAGTGATCTCAGCGCGCACTATCCGAAGGCGATTGGTAGAAGCGAAGTTGAACGGAAGGATAGCAAGAAAGGTGCCCATGTTGAAACAGTGTCATAGGCAAGCCCGGCTTGCATTTGCTAGGAGGTATGAAAGCTGGACAGCAAGACAGTGGAAAAATGTTCTTTTCTCTGACGAAACAAAAATTAACAGAGTATGTTCTGATGGGAAACGATATGTTCGACGCCCTCCGAATACAGCATTCGACCCCAAGTACACAAAAATGACATTAAAGCATGGTGGTGGAAATGTGAAAATTTGGGGATGCTTCTCTGGTCATGGTGTTGGACCTGTTAGACTGATAGAAGGAAACATGGATCAATTCCAGTACAAAAATATACTCGAAGAAACTATGTTACCATATGCTGAAGACGTACTTCCGATTATTTGGACATTCCAACACGACAACGATCCGAAGCACACTGCACGCACCGTTAAAGAATTCCTCACATCTCAATCAGTTTCTGTCTTAGAATGGCCACCGAACAGCCCAGATTTAAATCCCATAGAGCATCTTTGGTGCGAAGTCAAGAAAAAGGTTTCAAATCGACGATGTGGTAACCTAACTGAGTTATAACGTTTTTTTAGAAGAATGGCGCTCTATTTCTATTGAAAAATGTCAAAAATTGATAGAATCAATGCCTCGTCGGTGTAAGGCAGTTATTAAAAGCCATGGTCACGCTACAAACTATTAACTTAGAATAAAATGTATTAAATTATAATTTTTAACATTGTCACTGTCTTATTTAATGTGATTTGTAAAATCTAAGTATCTACGGAAACAACTCTCGAGCAGCTTAAGAATCGTTCTTAATTATTTGTCCAGCATTTTTACTACTTGAATTGGTAATTATCGATAATCAATTAAATTTGTAAAAAAAACAGTAAATGTTTTAAATATTTACTCCCAATCCCGTTTATTTTATCGATGTAGCTATTTCATAACACAACTAATTACTTTTAAGAAGGAACTTAAAAGTACACATAGTATAGTTTTGAAAAAAAATATCTGGTACTACAAATTGTTCTTAATTATATGACCACCACTGTATATACAATTACATACTTATAAAATAAATTATACACGAAATCATTTATCGGTAGTAAAAGGTAAGTTTAGCAACACCAGAGCTCCAGAAAATACTAAAACCGCACGAAGAAACAAAGCAAAGCAAACCAAAGAAACATTACAATGTTACAGACACGAGCCATTAAAGAATTGATATAACCCGACCAATTTAGATATTACAACAATAGCTAATACCAATAGTCGTGATACGCACAGATTACGGCTGGCAGCGTAAATGCTGGGGCAGGTAATGGCGCGGGGTCAAAAGACACCGCTGTAATGACAGGGCTGGGGTGAATCGCCGAGGATAGTGGAGATACTCGGAACTAAAGCACTGGAGCCGCCGAGCAACCGCTTATCAATCTGCCGAAAAACACTTTAGCAATTCGGTGTTGAAATAAAATGGTAGGCAAGTCACAAATTGGAGGACTACTGCGTCTTTTATGAGATAAATCATATTACATAAATAAATGTAGCCAATTAATGCCCAATAACGAGTATTTTTGGGCTATATTACCTATACAGGTTGAAATTTTTTTAGTTGACCATATTTTGGGTAATGATATTACGCATCAATATGAAGAACTTTCCCTAAGAAACATATGGTCGCAATATTAAAATAAAAATTCGTCCCCCAGTACATTGACCCGATGAGCTGATTACATGTTACCTATGGGAGACCCAAATTATTTTTTCGTTTCTGAAGATATGTTTCTTGGGGAAAGTTGTTCATAATTATGGGTTTTCATTCCCCAAAATATGGCCAGCTCGTTAAATGTCACTCTGTACATTTGAAAGAGAACAAAATATGATTTATATAAATAAAACAAGCAGTAGTCCGCAAATATTGACACTGTCAATGTGGAAAACATTAAACATGCATGAGGTTTTTGAGGATTTCAGAGACGTCACAACTAAAACTAAACAAATAAAAAAACTAGTTTGTAAAAATAAATTAGTGTTATTGGGTAAGAGCGGATTTTAAGCTCCAGTTTAGTTCCTGGTCAGTTAGTTTTGACGTCTTCAGAATTACACAGATGGTTTTTCCAGTCTTGTAATGTTGCAATTGTTGCGACGATAATTATTTTTCCGACTTCTGAGCTAACCTTCGCCACTTGATTTTGGGTTCTCAGGCGGAAAAATTATTTTCCTAACTCGTTCGAAAAGGCTTTTTACGAACCGAGAAGTTCACTTCACGAGCCGAAGGCGAGGAAAAATAAGCCTTTGCGAACTCGTGGGAAATGAACTATTGTACAGTTGTGTATTTGAGTATATGTATTTGAAGTTTTGTGTAGATGATTCCATTCACAAGGCGGCTCCTGGGATACCAGTTGTAGTGGAGATTCCAATATCAGTCCGATTGGCCACCGTACGTCAGAGCCGGTGCAGAGATGGTCCGTGCAATTGACGAGTTGTACCAGTGTGTCTCAACTGTTACAGGCCGCGCCAAGTTTCTTTGGATTTGAGCGACCTGTGCGTGACCTCTCTTTCTCGCATATACCCTATGATAGGGTGAGAGAGAGGGAGAAACGTGACAGCGCTGAGAGCCAAAGTAACATGGCCTGAACTGATGATTTGCGAAGATTGAAGATTTGAAGATTTAAGCTGTCCCTCGAAAAAAAACAGAAGTTGGCGGCGCATATTGAATTAATATTACCTATACGAGTACACACATTAATAGAAGTCCACCATCAATTATCGTGTCTGATACATCAGAGGAGGTACAGACAATTTCAGCAACTCCTTTCCGTTCTGTATTAAGCTCAAGTATGTAAGTAATATATTTATTATATTTTTTATCTACACACGTATCATAAACCCTCTTTACTGCGTTCAAAAACCGCACGTTACGATCAGCATTATGTTAAACTACTTGGTAAAAACTCGTTTCGTATCTGGAAAACTACACATAATGGTCATTATGTGTAGTTTTTCTACATATAATGACATTCAAATTTCGAACGCCGACGCCCACCCGCGTGCCGTCCCTAGTTTGTCTGTGAAGTTGGTACTGACATTCAAATTTCGAACGCCGGCGCCCGCCTGCGTGAAGTTGGTACTAAAGAACAAGCTAAACAATTGCAGAACCACAATGCCGGTCAAATATGCGGTTCCTGAACACATCAAAGAGAGCTTACGATATGTGTGTAGATAAACTAGTGTATGTAACTATACATAATTAGGCATTAAAACTCTCGAGTGATATTATTATGAAACTCGCCTTCGGCTCGTTTCATAAACCCACTCTCGAGTTTTAATGCCCTCCATTATGCAGCAGTCACATAAACTACTAATATGTATCTATATTGTATTGTATTATGTATTCGGATTTATTAAAAAGTAGTTTATTAACACCCACCCTTATATTATCATCCCCTCTTTGATAAGGTGCCGACAGAATACCAGCGTTGCAGGACCTGTAGGCCACGTGACACATGCTGAGTCGGAACCTATTCGCTGCTTCGACACACAAACGGCACGACGTCAATGTGGCTGCAAAATTTTATTTTGCGTATTAAATGTAAATTTTACAGATAATATGTTATACTCTTGTTGTGCGTGCTTTTATTCTCTTCTGTTCTTATATGTTGCTGTTAATATTGCCTTTAATTGTATGTTTCACCTGTTTATGTACTTTTGTTTCTTTTTGTATGCAATGTTGTGTGTGTTTTGTAGTCCGAATAAATTTATTTATATTCTATTCTATTCTCTTTGTAGCTGTATTTATTATAATTTTATTCCCGCTTACATGATTGTTGATGATTGTTAAAACATTCAAGCCATTTACAACAATAGCGCAGCAAACATTAAATTACAATCCCCGGGTCCATTATTTACAATAGAGAGAGGCGTTAAACAGGGAGACCCTATCTTCAAAACTTTTCACGTGTACCCTCCAAGAAGTTTAAAAAAAGTTAGAGGTGCCATGGCAGGGAAGAGGCATTCTCGTCGCCCCGACGGAAGGCTACACAACCTTCGCTTGGCCGACGACATTGTGCTGTTCGCGTCATCGGCACCAGAACTTGAGATAATGCTCCAAGATCTGAGCACTGCAAGCCTTGACGTTGGACTAAAGATGAATCGGTCAAAAACCCAGCTCATGACAAAACGGCGCAAAGCGTCAGGTAGTGGTTGATGGGCAGGACGTACAATACGTCGACGAGTACACCTACTTAGGCCAGATAGTGTCCTTCGAAAACAGGCAGGACAATGACATCGAACGTCGTGTTTCAAACGCCTGAAAGAGCTGGTCCATGAAGGAGCTGATGAAGGGCAACCTCCCTTTCGCATTATCCCTAAAGCGCAAACTCTTCCCCATTCTAACATACGGCGCACAAACTTAGTCATTGACCGAACATCAGAAGTCCAAGCTAAAGGTTTTTCAGAGGGATGTGGAGCGCAGTATTTTGGGAGCTGAATGCACAGACCGCATTAGAAACACCATACTGTGCTCTAAAACTGGCGTCGCTGACGTAGACGTACAGACCACAAAACTCAAGTGGAACTGGGCCGGACACGAAGTCGAATGCACCCGGACAGATGGGCAAAGTTGGCCACTGACTGGATGCCTACAGAGGGAAATCGGCGTAGGTTAAGACCCAGGAGGAGATGGAGGGATGACCTGGACAAGTTGCAGCCAGAGTGGGCCATTATAGCGGCGATAAGAGATCTGTGGGCTCAAAACGGCGAGGCCTTTGCCCAGCAGTGGGACACCCAATAGGCTTAAAAAAATCATTAGTATTGTGCACTGCCCTTAGACAATCTGTCCTGCCTAGGTTTGTTGGATGAAAATTATTTTTAGAGATAAACTATTATTTACCATGCAATAAAGTAACAACTTTTTTTTAACACACTACGTTACGTTTGCGAGTTTTTTTTTTGAGAAAGTAAGGAAGTGACTAAAGATCCCAGTTTTTGACGTACGTTACGTAAATTATCACAATCCCCTCCGTTCGTAGTTTTATGATATAAATAGATATTTTATGTTTACGATATAGATAGATATGTTATGTTTTATGATATTTTATGTAGATGATGTTTTCTGATATTAGATATTTTATGTTCTATTATATAGATTGATGTATCATAAAGATAGCTAATTCTCGATAGATATTCTGTAGGTTTTAAAACTGAAAGTGACAAGCGAGCTTAAAAATTAAGCTCAGAATTCACCAAAAATGGAATTCGAAGCACCGAGCTTTGAGAGCCACTGGCACAGAACGCGCGGTAGCCGCGCCGCGGTACGCAATTATACGAAGTGTTATTGCCAGGGGTTCGCAAATCGAAACGTAATCGAACTTTAACATTGAGCCATATAAACGTAAACATAAACATTTACATACAGGCACATACATTGCTTCTGGCCCCACACTAGGATACCCTGTATCGTTTGAACCAGAAACAGCGACGTCACACACATAACATCATAGACCTGATGTTACTTTTTTCTTTACCCCAGCCGGGGTTCGAACCCGGGACCTCTCGCATGGTAGGCAAAGCCACAACCGCAGCGCCGCAGAGGTCGTAAGCAAACAAAGAGAAAAAGCGATTTTCTTTTATATATTCTTCTTTTTACTGTATTATATTGACAACTCCTGTGGCGCTGTGGTTGTGGCTCTGTCTAACCATGCGAGAGGTCCCGGATTCGATCCCCGGCTGGGGATACAGAAAAAAATCCACAGGTCTTGGATGTTTATGTGTGTGACGTCGCTGTATCTGGTTCCCACGACAAAGGGTATCCTAGTGTGGGGCCAGAAGTAATATAGGTGCCTGTATGTAAATGTATATGTTTATATATCTTATAATGTACCTTAAAGGCTTATCAGAGAAATGTTCTACTTACCTTTACCCAGGTATGCTGTATACTAAACCTGGATAGAGTTGTGTTTCATTTTTTGTGTTTGTTTTATTGTATTTACTCGTGTATAGATACTGTTTACATCTTTATCCTCATATCATCAACCTCTACACAAATCGTCACCCATCATTGGCGTAGCACATACGGTTGGTATGTGGTTGCGTAGCACACTCGTAGCGTTACGCTTCAGTTCGTTACAGCTCGCTACGAAAGCTGCATAAGCCCCGCAGAATGGTAATGCGCTTAACGCTGAGGCGTGAGAAAGTTTCATGAACATTATTCATGTTACCACAAAAAATATTAAACAGCGTTTAACCTCAAAACAAACGTCAAATCCCATACGTTTTTGTTTTTAAACAAGTGTTGAACAGTAGTTTATTTTTTTGTGTTAAGGCCCTAAAAGTCTTACCACAAAAAATAAACGTCTGTTCAACACTTGTTTAAAGACAAAAATGTATAGGATTTGACGTTTGTTTTGAGAGTAAACTATGTGCGATTTTTTTTGTAGTAACACGTGTATTCAGAAATAAGTGCCATGTTCTATCAAAATAACAAAACTGATGGTTAATAACAAAGCTGTCCAGCGCATTACAATAAATTCTGCGGAGCTAATACAACATATAAGTCTTAATACTTCGTAGTTTCATATTACATCGTCCTTGTAAAGCGAATAATAGTTCACATGTGTCTAAGATCTAAACACCTTAGGACCACCTGCGTCAATCAGTTATCCTGATGCAAAATAGTAAATAACGATAATTTTAACAAGTTTGTCATGTTCTAATTCGCTCGGGTAAAGACACCCTGAGGGTGTCTTGAGTACAATGGTTTTGAACGCTATTGCCACGGATATTGACTGAAATTCAAGCAAATCTGTTGGTCTGTCACGTCGTATAGAAAAAAAGAGTGAAGATATGTTATGTGGTCCATTCATTAGCTCTGGGCTGACGGCACAAGTGGGTTTAGGTTGACATTTTGTATTAACACATTTTAATACTAATGAATCGAATAGCTTGTTCAAGGTTTTTAATCGACAGGAAGGAACTAAAGAGATTTTACGGCTTGTTTCAGATTGATGGTGTTATGCAATGCCTTCTTGTTAATTCAGGTGAGTTTTAATTGCATACTAATTAGCAATCAACATACTTGGTAATATTACCCACCGGGCCATTGATACGATCAGTGACGTACGATAGGTTTTAATTGTACTGTAATAAACCAATTAGACAATTTAACAAACACGTAATCTAACTAGCAATTGATAATATCGATCAATTAGTTGAAGAAATCAGAAATTGTGTCTGTTATCTGAAGACGTTATTGGAAAAACGTTCAACAATGTTGCGTGCGACCAAAGCAAGTCACAGAATAGGTACAACTTTGTTTACACTGTCTAACAGAAGTGTGTACTTAATTATTAAGGAATTATCAGGCAGGTCATACTGAAAAGTTTTACTGTAAAACCAAGTTTATCAGGGTAACTTACCAAGTTGCTAAGCATGGAAAGACAAGTGAAAAATATACTTATGGTTTAACATTTTTTTTCTCAAAAAGAATACAAATTCGCTTACATGAGAAACAATAAACTAAATAAAAAAAAAGTTCAATCAATCATAATAGCGGTTAGGAAAGGTTGAAATATTTAACCAACCTATATACCCGTGTCGTCATCCACCAGGCGCAATCAGCGATCTCCGACGAGGACCTAGAGTCAGCTGAGAACGCCACGGAGGTCTCAGTCGTCTCCGTGGCCAGCTCTTCTTCATCATCAGAAGACCTGGAGGAAGGTCATGAGGGCTCGGGGGAGGACCCACCAGACCCTGCCCCACCGACAGGGAGAAATAAGGTACGTGGAACCTTCAAGGGATATTGATGACCTCCGTAGCGTAGTGGCGAGGTTCTACCTCACAAGCGAAAGGATCCATGTTCGAATTCCGGCGATAGGGTTATTGGAGAAAGTAGTTCATAATGACGAGTACTATAATTCATAATATAGTTCTTCAAGGCCAGCTACTTAAAAGTCTCAATGCATTTCGAAAACCCCAAGACCTTTCTGATCATAAAAATAAATTTTCGCAAATCTCGACCTTCTTCCCAGAAGAGGGGTCCTCATCTGGGAAAAAGGTGAATTTATTTAACCCCAGAAGCCTTTTCGTACTTCTCTTTGGCTTTGGTGACAATAATTTTCTATTTTCAGAACGAAACGAGAGAAGCATTAAAAACAGATGGAACAGAAACTGACCCGGTAAGTCTTTTACCATTTCCCATAACAATAACGACAATTTACATAAATATGCATAAATCATGTACAATATGCATAAATCATGTACAATATGCATAAATCATGTACAATATGCATAAATCATGTACACAGAACTGACAAGAGAGCAAAAGCAAGCGGATTTCGGGGCAATCTTATTATGTTCAAAGCATTCTCAAATACTCGTGATATACCATCAAGTGAATCTCCAAATTGCAAAGACTTTAACACCTACATACGCACTCAAGCATGCAAGCGTACACTTGGGTGGTGTGTGTCTCTCATTTTCATACAATTCGGCCTTGAGAAGAATGGACTCTTTATGATGCGGTCTGTTCCTATTTAGATGAGAGAGAAAATCTCAAAAGGCTTCCTTGAGTTAACGGCATTTAGTGAAATTCTTTGACACCCGGTTTTTTCCGACTCATTGAACAACGCTTAAAATGAGCCTGCCCAGTGCCAAACCCTAAATCACCACCTTCCTCCTTTAAATGTTTCTGACGGACAAAAATAGTCTGAATTGAATTTTCTACAATATTTGCATTACTCGCGCATTACATGCATCAAATCCACGCAGAATCTTTTGTTTGTTTTTTCATAGGTTTGAACTTTATTACGATGTGGGTAGGTTAAAAATCGCGGGCCGTCGGACTTAGACGTGCGCGCGACTGGATAGATTATTTTACAAGTGTAATATGCGCATACGCAATAATGCCCGCCGAACTTGCGAGATTTTCATTTTCGTCCTATTTTTGCGTTTGTACTTAATTTTAATCGAGAAACAGTAGAAGCTGGGACAAAATAGCCAATAAGTGAATGAATGCTCAAACATTTACCTACATCATCATCAATACCTTACTCGCTGTCGTACTAGTACTGGTTCCCGCAGCATAGACGACACGGCAGCACCAACTGTTTCGCTTCAGCATCACAGTCGACCCTCATTGACAGCAGTAGTGAGAACAAACCTTTTGAAAAACTAACTTACTTGTTAGTGAATTACCTAGATTGAGAAAATTACCTCAAATGAATAAGTAAGTAGTTTTGATGGACCACACCGGAATATACCATGCGGCATATCTATATGCTAGTTACAGCAGAACAATGCACCATTTCTTTTAACTTGGCCATTATGTAATCCGTTTTTCCGTGTTTAATCGACCTATACACGCTTAGCCTTAGTTTGTAGGTGGCTCAATGTCAATGCAATCATATTGTTTTTAAAGAATACTTACCTACTTAAGATTCTAACTTGTACTTGTAAAATATCATTATAGGTTTGTTATTTGCTGAAAATTTAATAGAATAATAATGTAAAATGCTTAACTTAGAGAGATTAATTCTAGCCGTTTAGTAAACCTTAAATTTGAATATATCGAATCTAAATATACTCGTAACACTTTAATATTGATGATGACTCAAGTTTGGTGATGGCTCAAGCTTCACCGACTATGTGAGTATCATTCGTGGTAAAGCTACTCCCACCTACTTAGCAATTTCTTATGCCGCTGTAGATACAGTTTAACAAATATATTTAACATAACTTACTTTCGTGTTATTCCCCAACTTCTAAAGCTAATGCATTCTCTAAAGAGAAATAAAGAAAAGAGCAATGGAAATAATCAGATGGGTACGAGACTACGGGTACAAATTGATAAAATTGACCATGGTTCAGTACCGGGGCGCATCGTGACCACCAAAACTAAATTGTTACTGTTACTGCCCTACAATCCATTCCTAATATAAACAATTACTCACTCAGATTTGGGCGAAAGGTAATAGGCAATGTTTTACTCCAATTTCCCAATGAGAAGTTTGATAGCAAAATGATAGTACGTACATTGTGGCTAGATGGAATGTATTGTCAGTTAGAGCGACTAATTAGACACAAAAGACTGAATCAGCACACTGATACGCTCGATAGGGAAAGGTTTGTTGCTGTTTTGTAAAATGCCCTCAATTTGATAAAGGTTTCAATGGACCGTGTAAATAAAACAGGTTTTTTCGACGTCTTTTATTTACACTTTGATACAAACTGAAAAGAAATGCGTTGTATTCTTCACAAATAATTTTATTTGCCCCTTAGTTTGTTGTTAACTTACATACGTTTCAGTCCATCCGTGATCTGAGCTAACCATAATAAATAATAATAAATGTAGCCCATTAATGTCTCCATCGAGGGGCACATGCCTTTACACGGATACGAGTAAATTAGAGCCATACTCCACCACACTGGGTCAGTGCGGGTTGTTGGAGGGTTTTTTACGACTACAACTACCATACTAAGTAGTGATAGTAGCCGGAACCTATAGCGATAGTAGTGATAGTAGCCGGAACCTATAGCGATAGTAGTGATAGTAGCTGGAACCTATAGCGATAGTAGTGATAGTAGCCGGAACCTATAGCGATAGTAGTGATAGTAGCCGGAACCTATAGCGATAGTAGTGATAGTAGCCGGAACCTATAGGTGTACGTCCGATAATGTACATAGTTGGCAGTAGGTTCAACGGCCAGAGCAGGCCGCGCAGCAATGTGCGGATGACCCAGGTGAGGTAGCAATGTGCGGATGACCCAGGTGAGGTAGGTAGGACGCACAAAAGGGGCTTCTTCCTGTAGCAGGATTCAGGTAGGATACACAGTGGGAGTGACTTCCCCAGGTGAGGTAGGTAGGACGCACAAAAGGGGCTTCTTCCTCTAGCAGGATTCAGGTAGGATACACAGTGGGAGTGACTTCCCCAGGTGAGGTAGGTAGGACGCACAAAAGGGGCTTCTTCCTGTAGCAGGATTCAGGTAGGATTCACAGTGGGTGTGACTTCTTCCAGTAGGGTTCTTCTAGGTTTCCTGGCATCAATCATCATCAAACCGGGTTTGTAGAACTACAGTAGACTCCCAGACTATTTAGAGATGCTTGAGTAGACTGACCTACATCCGGTCTGTTTGTAAGGAAAGCTCGGGTCGATTCCAAGATTTTTCCCAGGGGCCAGCAAAACTATACGGAAGAAATACATGGTGTGTATAAAAAATATAGATCAGACAGAATGTTAATTAATTGTAAATAAACATTTTGATAGGTACTCATATAAACAAAATCAATTTGAAAATTCTAATAACGTAAGTCGTTTGTAAGGCTGGACTATCTTTCAGAAGATATTACTAGTGCAATCCCAGGACCCTTGGTTTTGAATAGAGAATGAGTAAAGTGACACATGGATTTCCAGTCTTGGTCGGAGGTGGTGAGTTTTAGTAGGGTACAGGGGATAGTGTAGCGAAAACCCCACAAGGATTATTTCCGACCTGTGTCAACTTACATACTGCCTCGCTTCGCCCGCTCGTAAATGAAAGTGCCGTTCGTAGGAAACCACCTACTTTCCACAATAGTAGCATAAATAGCTATTTTCGCCTCCAGTATTCGATCAGGACATGCAGGTTTAAATGTATTACAAATTAGGATTATTCATTGTGGTCAATGGGTTTCACGCTTGAGATAATTAATTTATCTTAAGTACAGTATCGGACGTTCAGTGTTTCATATGACAAGTTCAGCTGTAGGTCCCGGCTACTATCGCTACGTGATAGTGGTCGTTACACTCGTCCATCAACCAAAGGAGAGATTTGAGAGGATCAGCGCTTTTAAGATCGGCATTTGACAATACCCTTCGCCTTAAGGAAATATTATTTTACTTTTGGTTTAGTCTATAATCAATCACAGCTGTTCACATTTTTGCTACTTCAGTTTATATTATTACCAGTTGGGTGGTAATTCAAGTAAATATAAATAAATAAAATGTAGCAGATGAGCGGCTAATCTAAGTGTAACAATCTTAAACCGTTACGGTGTTACAAGAATTGCGTGGGTTTTTATAATAATGCCGTAATAATCGAGTTGAGCTTCATAAAACTAGCAAACATATAGTGGAACACTGGGCTGTGATGAGTGGAGCTATGATGGGTTATCAGATGAACAAGATAGAGCCCTTCTGTCAGAGTGGATACTAAGGCCGACTTGTACCACACTTTTAAAAGCCACTAAATACAGTTTAGGCACATCTTAAATACATTCACACATTGAAGTAAAGCTGTCAAGCACTCTATGGTTATTGCCTTTCAGCCAGCTAACCCCGCTGGTCTGCGGATCACGGATCCTTGACATTCATTTTGAACCGTGGGGCTTGGTTATAGAGTCCAAAACCAATGAATGTTTTTTTTATTTGACAGACGAAGGGTTAACATGGCCCTGTTGCATTTAAATATAAAGGTGTAGTAAAATTTTAGGGGTTGTTAGGGCCATCATTCTGAACAACTTTCAGTTTGAAACCGATTTGACCAGAGCAACTTCATTTTTCACTCCTCCATACAAATTAGCTGACCACCCGGCCCAAAATGTATGGACACGTCAAAAATAAAATTGCTAGTTATAATATAAAAGTACCTTAATGAGAAAACGGTTGACCCCAAGTGAAAAGTTGGAATGTTCTTTTCTGTGTAGCTTCTTTTAAACGTTTCTTTGTAATCCCAACGGTTACTGATGTAAAAAGAAAAACGTTTTGTTTTTGCGGGCAACACTCAAACGCAACAATTTTAAGAGTGCCAACACCGAAATTATATTTCTCCAAGGTCAAAGAATATCACAAATATGATACATCGAAATATTTTCACACTAATCTCTGATCTGAAATGATACCCTAGATAACGGGAACCTAGAAAACCTATAAGTATCATCAACAACAATAGAAAACTGGTGTTACGTTTTCACAAACAGGTCTGCTAATGCAGACGAAGGTAATTTAATTAGATTAGAATCACTTGTCATCATCACAAGACCGTCATCGGTAACTGTAAGCTGCATTGTTGATGTGTGCTCATGTGACATGGTGTCTCTATGCACAGTGCGCGCCAGTTTCTGGGCTCTGAGCGGGCTGTCCTTTCTCTCTCTCCCACCTCACTCTATGCGAGAAAGAGAGGCCACATCTCATTCAGTGTCAAAAACCTTGGCGCGGCCTGTTAATTGCGATAGTATATGACCCTGCGTGCAGTGGATGAGCAGGGAGTTTAAAGAAATCAATATTCTGACATTTGTGTCTCAATATATCTATGACAATCTTGTGTATGTAAAAAGAAATATAACTAATTTTCAGAAGTACAGTGATATACACAATTTTAATTCTAGAAATAAGACAAGTTGGTAGCTTATGTAAGCCGACTATATAAAATCAGTAATTCTTTTAAAGGCAATTGTATACGCTATTACAATAAGGTCCCTACTGATATTAAAAACTTACCTTTAGACAAGTTTAAAATAATAATAAAACAGAAATTGTATAAAAAAGGTTACTATAGGATATCTGATTACTTAGAGGACAGATGTCCATGGGAATAGATTGTTTGAGTAACAGGCTGTTTCGATATATAATTAGCATTCATTTTGTAATTTGACAATATTTTATTTAAAAAAGGAAACGCAAAAGATGCGACGACTGTGGAGTTTCTTCGGTGAGCTCTTCTCCACAGATTCCGCCATTGTGTTAGTGAAATCACCCAAAAAAATGTAATGACGGATCTAAGTGATGTAACAACATCCTATGGAAATAAATGATTTTTGATTTGATTTGATTTGATTTGGAGATGCGTCTGCAATCTGTGATAGACGCATCAAAAAGATCTCAGGATCAGAATTATGTAAACCTTGATATAAATCTTCTAAAACTAGATTCTTGGACAGCTAGCTCTGACATGTCTCTATATCATGATAAAAGTGAGCAGATTATATCAGTTACTAAGTATGAATAACAACACATGAATAGTGATTACTAATAGTGTAAAATAAATAGCCCTTTTACTTTAAAATATCGTTAGAGGGTATATTTGTTTTTTACGTGAACAGCGGGCGGAATCACTGTAGCCGGAATGTCCTGTCCAAAAACGCGGACCATGCGCTCGCGCATGACAAACGAGTTGTCTTAACTAGGTATCGGCTTGGAAAAAAAGTAAATTGAATTCAATAAAGCTCACAATGCTTTTAATTTATGTTTATCAGAAAAGTAAACTATAATTGAGAACCAAATGAGCGCCTATGGGAACCAAAGTCCACTCAAGCTTTGAAAGCCAAAAAAGCTTGCCCTAGTTTTACATTTAAAGATGGATAATGCATCTTAACGGGACCTAATGCTTGTCATACTCGCACAGCGCGATACAAATAAACGCTTTCCTCTTTAGATTGTGATAGATGAGTCTTTCATTGGACGATTATTAGAGTGAGGGAAAAATCGCGTGGTCTTCTGTTTGTTTTTTAGCCAATTTGCTGGAGTAATGTGGCTATTGTTAGTAAGTAGCTGTTGATAGTCTAGTGCCCCAATTGTATAATGCGTGCAGGCCAGTTCGACAGCCCGCTGACGCCCAGCTAGGCTGTCGGCGTGCGAACCTCGCTGACACAGTTTATTTACATCCGTCTTTTTTGTAAGCAAAAGTGTTGAGCGCCATCGTGACTTCGAAATGGTGCTTTACTAGCCTCGCTTTGTCGATAATCAGGTAGTTCGGTTTTATTGTAGCGCTGAATAAATAAATGCCACGTTTTAAACTTAGGTAGGTCCTACTCGGGGTCTTGACTTATTGAACTATTGGAGTGTAAGACAAGGTAGGTTATACTTAAGTACGATGATCGTATACTCACGAGTAATTAAACTTATAAGCCTAGGATAGGACCAGAATGATAACTTTTAATCTGAATTTCGGGAAATACCCTGGAAACACACTTAATTTTACTTTTACTGCTATATCAACAGGGTATTTGAGAGGACCCGAGTTCCGTTGATTGTTAATTTAATTACAGAGCTACAGTCCTTGGTGTTTGTTACTGTTTGCGTCGGAGGCAGTCAAAAGTCGCGTGTCGGAAGGATGTAGTTAAGCTTATCTCATGGCTATCGGAGTTACAACATGCCACAGGGTGTGTTCTGTTCTGACGTGTGTGAATGTGTAATGTGTAGGACGTGCTGAATGGATCTTAGATTGTAGGTCACCTACCCTTTGCTCTGTTACTTTGAAAATGCTTTTTACTACTTAGGGGATCGTTCATCGTTCACTTGTGTATGTAATTAATTATACCCACTAAATTAGTTTTGATCTACGAGTATACCCCGTAGGTTTACATTGCATGATAAATGCACATTGCCTACAAACTGAATTATTAAGCAGTCTAGCCATACTCTTGACAAAAATGCATCCTAAAAATATTGAGAACTTCGTGAGGAAACCGAACACACCTCCATAGCAGTGGCATTGGGCTAGCCCCCCGTCACGCAAAATACTATGCAATAACTGGCTTAACGTGAGCAAATCTGTGTTTTTGCCTCCCAGTATAGGAAAACGTGTGACGATATTTCGTTTTGTTGTTTTAATATCACCCGCTTTCGTAGATTTATAATGGGATCGATGCAGGAGGCGACACAACTAAATTAAAGTGGAGTCATTCTTAGACGTAGCATATGGCTCTGTCAACAATAGAGACAGAGCTATGCGTCGGTCTCGCTTCCTTTCTAAGCGAAATAAAGAGAAGAAGACTGACGCCACAAAGAAATTACTAACTCTATTTGCTATTTTGGGAGGGCTATTTTGCATGAACAATATGAATATACCAAGATTCTTTACTCATACCATTTTACGACAATTTTTGGTTTGTATGACTGACACCAATATAGTTTTGACAGGACAAGTATGATTTTTTTCGCGTACAATTTTAGTGACAGCCAGCGATGGGGTAAGTATCGATATAAATACGCCTACCGCCAAAAATATCGTTTACCTACTTTGTTTATATCTATATATATATTTTAGAAGAAGGGTATTTACATGTTAGCTCACTATGCGCACTGTTTATATAATGTCGATAAACAAAGGATAAGGCCTTTCCTTTTGTGCTCCGAAATAAAAATGAAGCAACGAGGGCGGCTATGTATAGGAGAGGTCCCGGTGGTTGCGTCCGCTGTAAATATTAGGTCCGTAAAAGGGAGATCTCCGCTCCAGGTTGCTACGCCTGGAGACTACTGGTCCAACAGCGTAGGCTCGGACGTCCTATATATAGTTAGTAACCGAAGAAACTCCTCTTGCGCGATGCAGGATCGATTATCAATTGTTTCTGCGGTCCGTGATGACATCTGTCGACAACTTCTGTCAATTGCTGCGTTTCTTTGCTTGACTTACATCTTGTATGTTAGTATGTGGATCGCCTGATAGGTGACGCCACAAAAATATTATTAAAATTATTGTTTTAAAATATACAATCAATTTACAAAATATTTACACGTCATCAAATTGATAATTACATAGCGAGGAAAATAAACAAATCATTAATTTATTGAGATCATGATTTAATTATACAATACCTTTGTCGCGAAGTACTGCGACAAACGGAGAAGCTCTGAAAAATAACAGCACTATCTATGTCTAATAGGATATTTTGACAAATCGTGAAAGTCGGATCCCGTGTAAATGAGCTCTTTTAATAGATGTGAACGGGAGATTTAGTGTTGGTGTAGCAGTTTGTACTAGTCTGCAATTTTTTTATGACAGGTAAAACTTTCAGCTGTAAAATGTCTCGAGTATTCGTGCGTGTTTTTGGCGTCCAGCCGGATCCGCGAGATACCGCCGCCACCCACGCATTTAGCAACATTTTCACGAGGAAATCTAAAATACAAAGGAGATTATTTGTACTCGCACATCAAATTTCACTTTGCGGAAAAGGTATACAGATCAATACATTGCAATAAGCATTATTATTTCTTACTACAAAATTTATCGATAATAACTATTTCATGTCACTATGGATATTTCTTGGACTTTGTAAAAGATAAATTGTCGCTAAACTTATTTCTATTTCTAGGGCAAATTAAAATTGGGATATTTCCTATCCAAATTGATGTACAACATCTATTATTAACCTTCGGTAGCTGATGCATTCGCTTGAGTTTTTATGATTTCCCATGTAAATTTAACACTGTATTTTATCGACAGCATACGACATGGAGTATTTCTGAATCAATTTTATATATGTTCTCAATGATAGATCACTTTTATAATTAAAATAACGTTCCCCGAAAGTTATGATTTTAAATATTCAGTCTTTGTCTATGTTATAATTACTTATGACAGATCTGCTGTTAGATACAATTTAAGAGTGACCTATTTTTTTATTATGATCAACTTTACACATTGTTATGACGTCACACCGATGACGAATGTGTACGCAAATACAAAATTGACGCAACAGATTTTTAAGAAAAGAGTTTAGTTCATCTGAGACTGACGCAGAATTCTGTCCTACTGTTGACACATGTCAAATGCGACTTCTAAGAATTGGTCCACTTTAACTAAACTATTAAAAAAGTGTATTTTAAAACGGAATCTATGGCTACCGCACAAGAGCTGCCTGATTCAACGTTGTCAGTTTAGTGCATTACTTAGTGGGTTTTGTCAACACTGAATGTCTACTCACATATCCTTTCTTTGTCCCTCTGCCCAGGTGGTGTTCCTGTCAGACAAGAACAGCTACATCCCGGTCAGCATCAGACCCCGGTCGCCGGCCCTCGACTCCTCGTGGCGGGAGCCACCCACGTGGGAAAGGGAGTATAGACGACACAGGACTAATGGCAGTAGAGTGCAGTGTGAGTTATTTCATCAACAGGCGTATATTGGGCTCTTAATAATAGGGGTATATAGGCTACGTGAGCTATACAAGGGTTTGCCAGAGGCAATTATAAGGAGAGAGACATCTTCGGGAGTAAAGTAAAAGGCTTGAGATGCGCGCAAAAACTAGACTATACTAGACTACGCGAAGTAGACTAATTTTATTATAGGAAATCCTAGCTTATATACTAGGTTGGTACATGTTATTAATGACATAGTGCGTGATGAATATAACGGTCTGAGACGGTCTTCAACTTATCTTAACATTACGTGAAAATATGACTAACGTAGTCGACCGGCACAGATACTCCCCCCTTTAGGGAAAAAAATAAATGAATGTACTTATAACAATGGAAAAAATTCTAAGTTAGATAACATAACAAACTTATATCAACTGCAATAATAACTAGTAGTATTTTAATAAACATAAATCAGATAGTAATAGCGCATACTTCAACTTAATCTAAAGGTAAATCTTACACGAATTAGAAAAATAAAGGAACTACGGTTATGTGAATTCTACATAAGTTTAAATAATTACTTAATATATACCTACAGGCAAGTCTTGTGTCTGGCCGCACACTACATAAAATAAACTAAAAACTGGAAAACACAAAAACACTAGGAAAATGGGGCTTCGCGGTTAGTAAACTAACCAAACCTATAACTGGAAAAGATCCGCAGGAGAGTCGTCTGATGCTGCAGCCGCACATGTTTTTCAGGAATCGATGAGTCAATTTACATCGCACGTCGTTGAAGTTGTAATCACTGTTTGTTTATAATTGCGACCGTACCTACACAAGGATGATTGTGCTGAATCAGCGTCAGCATTAAATCTGTAACCTTGGCTGTAGGCAGTCAATGATCTCGTACGTCATATGTACGTGCGTGCTCTTCACTCTTGAGTGAATATTAAGTTGTCGATTGATGAAATTTGTGTGCCTAAAAACCTTGGGATTTGGCAACATAGGGCACATCTTGTACACCAATCGTTTATATATATATATCTCTCTCTTTTCAGTGATTTGATTATTCTTCGTGCGATGTTCATCCTGGATGATTTCAATATTCGTTGAATTAGGTATATCGATGATGTTTCAATTCTCTTCTGGAGTGGATGTTTCAATACTCTTCGGGCTGGAACGGCATCCTATGTCTTGAACTTGAAAAAAACTGCTTGCTGTGAATGAATTTGCGGACGCGTTCGTTTCTGCTGGTGCGAGCTCCATTTTGATAAATCAGCAGTCGGCTGACTATCGGTTCATTATTCTTGCGGTATCTTGAGTTCGATGCGGGAAATCTTCAGTTGAAATTATTTGGCTTCTGGTCTGTTTTCAAGTCTGGTCCGGTCATGGCTTGCTTGATGTCGTCTTGGTTGCCGAAGTCGGGGCTCGGCGATCTTGGACGAAGTGCTTCTTGCTTGCACTTCTAAGGTGGCAGCACACGGAGTTTTCTTCGCGGCTGGGTCCATGCTGCCATTACAGAAGGTTGCTGATGTTCAAAAGTCGGGTCACCACTTTGCCAGAGGCAATTATGAGGAGAGAGACATCTTCGGGAGTAAAGTAAAAGGCTTGAGATGCGCGCAAAAACTAGACTATACTAGACTAATTTTATTATAGGAAATCCTAGCTTATATACTAGGTTGGTACATGTTATTAATGACATAGTGCGTGATGAATATAAATATACCTTATCTGTGACGGTCTTCAACTTATCTTAACAATACGTGAAAATATGACTAACGTAGTCGACCGGCACAAAGGGCAAACGAACGACTCCTTCATCAGCCGTAACAGTCGCCGTGACCAAACCCGGGCGGAGATCAACATCATCGGTCGATGTTGTCACCTCTGTGGTGTTGCGGTCGAGGCTGTGCTTCTTTAACGAGAGGTCCCGGCTTCGAATCCCGACTGGAGAGGTAGAAAATCATCCCCAGGTCTTGGATGTTTAAGTTTCTGTGACGCCGCTGTTTCTGGCTCTCGCGACACAGGGTATCCTAGTGTAGGGCCAGAAGCAACGTATGAGCCTGTAGATAAATGTTATGTTATGTTGTTATTATCACCATCATAGCAGTGCTCTCTGTACATATTTCCATTTTGAGGCGACTGCTCCAGGTCTACATAATTAATCTCAGCTCGCGGTGGCGGCTGCTTTTGTAGCCACTTATAAGTATGTAAAAGTCGACCTAACTCAGTGAGGACCAACAGATAAAACGCGAGTTAGCACTTTCGGATTAACTTTGACAACTCCATATACATTTGTATTATACCAAAGTAAGAGATCCGAGATCCGAGAGATAAAATTTAGAAATTCAGGAAGAGGCGGTCATTAAATTAAAGCATTCAAGAATAATAATGAGTGATAATACTTTATCTAATATTAATTAAACTTAAGTTTCGGTACTACCAACTTAAATTCACATAAATTTTTTATGAAGTCACAATTTTACAGAAATGTAATTGACTTCTTGAACTTCTAAGATCTGGGGCCCAATTCCGGTACCGGTCAACTTTAGATATCCATTATTTGGTGTAAGGACAATATCTTTTTAAGGCAATTGTGGTGAAAATTAAGTCAATTGGTAAGCATAATAATTAAGTTAATCAACAAAAGGAACGGGATTACAAAATCGTCAGATATTGGATATCTAAAGTTGACCGTAATCGTCATGTAATTGTCATTGAGATATTATCGTGTACCGGAATGCGGCCCCAGACGGTTGGTTTGCGTACACTTGTCGAGTAACATTTTTATTTACTTTTAAGCTTTATTTGATTTTTTACTCAATTTCTAAAAGTCTGAGCGGAACGACACTTTTGTAGCGCACAGCGGGGATCGGTGGAGAATAGCTGAACGAGGCTTAGTAACATTACAGCACAATTAGCACGTAGTTGTGTGAATAGAATTTACGATATTGAGGTAAGGCATTCAATCATTCCATATAAAATTAATACCCCTCAACATGGATTCTTCTCCGTTTATCATATTGTGTGTTCACATTTTTTAGCAGTTAAGAAAAACGCGTCGAGTTCTGTAACACGTGACAGAGCGATTTAGAAAACCTGGGGACACCCTGAGATATTGGATTATTGGATTCTCACTGAAGTTACAGTTATGTTAGCTCAGATACAATCAATATTTAAATTCTGCGAGTACGCTGAAGGAATTGCCTAAAAATATTGGTCGCATTTGGCAGCGTCACTGATAAATAATTCGTCTTTGACAACTTTTAGATCTTGTTTTGATTAGAACAGCTCTCAACAGAATAAAATGGACACCACAACATCTACAAAGACACATGGTTGAATTAATTCCTAACTTAAGTACTACTTCCGCGTTTTTGTCAAGTCCGGCCTAACAGAACAGACGGGTTCATTTTTAACCTGTGCATCATATTTGTAGCATTCTAGCAAAACACAATGTAGAGTAGATTCCAGTACACCCGCAACTACTCATTACACGAATGGAGTTGAAGGCACACATCAAAGAGCCGATTGATATACCTCTTGTTAATAAGATATCTTGAGCACGAGTTTACATCTACTTAATAAAACACTATTTGACTGACTGACCGGCAACGCCCAGTCTAAGCCGGTGGATTAAGAGCCATGAAACTTTGTAGGTACAAGAGTTCCTAAAAGAGCTTAGTGAACTTCAAGGTCAAAGTCAAAGTCAAAGTACTTTATTACTGTAGATATTATTTATATATACTTAGCAAACGTCATTTTTTGCCTCTTCTCTACATTGGACCACTGTGGGAGAAGTAGGGCGTAGAAACTCCCACAGATTGATTTTTAGATCTCTTTTAAAAATAGGTTGTGTAAGCACCTTAACTAGTACAAATATGAAAAAAAAAATGACATGAACTTATGATTCATAAGCAGGAATAAATAATTACAAAATTATTAACAGCAAGGTCTGTGTTGAGCCTTAACCCCATACAGTCCTGTCATTTAAGTAATCTTGAACATTGTAATATCCCTTTTTCGACAAAGTCGCTTTAACATGCTTTTTAAATTGCTCAAATGGCAATTTCAAAACTTATAAATACAACATGAATTTTAAAGCTGAATGGCCTGACTTTTGTACAAAATAATAATGTGAATCGTCGCTAAAAATCATATCGGTAAGTGGTAACATGACCGAAAATGTGAATGGCGGGCGGGGCATTTTCACATCATATTTTACTCTATAAAATCTGATATCCTAAGCTTGTCAGCAGAACTTGTTAAAATTATACCGAAACAATAAAATTAAAGCAGCGAATAAACCCCACAGCCACATCTTTGTATTTATAAAAAACTAATACGGTACTCCCGTGAGACTGTGACAAGTGCTTGTAATAAATAATATTTAATCCGTAAAGTATGGTAATCTCGTACCAGCAGTACATACTACTAAGGTGTTGCAAGACTGCGTATTCAGATGCAGATGTTATCGATACCCGCGGTAATATGCGTTGAATATGCGCCACTCTTGCGCAATCCTTTGTTCGAGTTTTCTTTGCATTTTTTTATAGGGCTCACCGCGAATGTGTAATAGGATAATAGGATTAAGGAAATTGCATGTGATAAAATGTTTAGTTAAACGACCGATACCCTTGGCACATATTCTGTATAACATTGTAACTAATTACATCAAAGGTAGATGTGAGAATTTCAATTGAACAGAGACTACGAAGATTGGACATAAGATCTGTGCTTAATTATTGTAATATTATTATGTTTTGTTTTTATAATAAATTATGTATCTCTAGTTGTAAGGTATCTGTAGATATGGGTTTTATTAACCTGAACTAAAGATTATTATTATTATTAATTACATAGTAGGTACCTACTCAAGTTTTAAGTGATAATAGTTTATTTTGTTTCGGTAAAAATCCATAAGAAATGGAAAATAAATTTAAAAAATCCGCAATCAACATCACAACACCAATACCTATACAACCGCAACCAAGGTCGAAAACAGCGCCCCAAAAAACTACTAACACATTTAACAAAAAGCCACACAAAACGAAAGTCTAAATAAAAGCCAAAGAATTGATCAAATGTTTGTGCTTTCCATCAATTATTATTTGTTTATTTTTCGTTCGCAGACATTGAGGCGGAGTGCCAAGACGATTTCATGAAGATTAGAGTCGGCTTTAATGGATCGTTCACGGGGCTGGTGTATTCAGCAGGTAAGAGTGAAGGCGACCACTAGACCTACATACCTTTGTTGAATGTACTTTGGCTTAATGGGATGGAAGTGGTAACAATAATCTCACAGAAGTATATCGTGGAAATGCGCGGCATAAGTTGCTGTCATAGAAAATACTTCATGGGTTAACAGAGCTTAATTGGCCGACTTGATTTAGATTGAAAGTTATTTTCAATGATATCAAATCTTTGTATTCTCTTTAATAATCTACTATTATTTTATATTTCTTAAATTATTTATAGCTGTATAATATGGAGAGAATCTATGAGTGAAATTTTACAAAAGTTACCACACAAATATTTCTTAACATTTTGATAATATGTAATTACATTCTTCCAATCAGGAGAACCCTATTTATAAGTCCTGTCAGTCCAAGGGAGAGAACGTAATGTGGCTGGACATTACGTCAATCCCTTGTAACGACTGTAGAAATATGCAAAATCAAGAATACTTTTTAAAAGCGTCTAAAGTCTAACGCAAGAAGTTCTAATTAAAATGCACTGCGACTACGCTATAATGTCACTAACAAGTAACTCCCCGTTATGACAATAGCAAGGAGAATGAAGTGACCCTAAAGCCCGAGTAACCCGGTTCACTGCAATTAGTCCCCGCAAACTTACTATAATTCGCGAAACAGTTATTTCTTTACGTTTCATACTGATAAGGCTGTTGTGAAATATGACATGGCTTGTTGGCTGCCTGTCTAAAGATGGAGGAAGATAGGCGTAGTGCGTTGTAAGGTCTTCAATTGTTGAGATGATTTTTATACTCTAGGGGCGATCATATCATACCAGGTGAGTTAACTTGAAGTCCATAGACACATCTAATTGAATTCGCTAGCTACTTAAAATGTGCGGTTATGTTAATACAAAAGTTATCATTATTGACGAAGAAGATTGTAAAATAAAACCCTGATTCTGAATATGTGTAAAATGATAGATATTGAGGTCACGGACTTGAAATCGGATATTAAAAAGAGTAGTGAGCCCTAATGATATAGTGCCCTTAAAGAGTAAGCTAAAGGTGACATTCTATGTTCCGCTGTTCGAGTTGCCCAGCCTTAAATCAAAACTACATATTTATGGTTCAGGATATTAAATTGAAGTATACTTGAACACATGAATATCGAAACTCATGAATGGATTTTCTTAATAAGAGACACCCAGAATTGCAAGATTCGATTCCTGGCCATGACCAATGGAATAATTAATTTATCTTAATTACATTATCGGACGTTCAGTGTTTCGGATGACACTTGAAGTTGTTTGATAGTGGTCGTAAGACCCCTCCATCAACCCGCACTGAGCCAGCGTGGTGGAGTATGGCTTAACCTTACTCGTATCCGGATAAAGGTCTGTGCCTCTCGGTGGGGACATTAATGATCGCCATTCTATACTGAACACGTGTACATCGAAACTCACGAGTGAATTTTCTTAATGAGGGACAGCCGGAATTGCAAGATCACCCACCTTTTTTGTCTATGTTTTTATCTCTATTAAATATATCGTCGTCTAGTACCCATAACATAAGCCTGTTGAGCTTACTATAGGCCTAGTTCGATTTGTGTAACATTGTCGTCTTATATTTATTTATATAAAATTTTTCGATTTAGAAAAGTTACTAGCAGTCACATCCGCGTAATCGTAACTTATAAACTTGTACTACTATATACACAAATGACGAGCGTCAAGCGTGTTTCTTACTAATCTAGGAGCATCATGGCCTCAGCCACCATCTCTCATATCGTCTCAGTTCTCGCGCTGGCAGATTACCCAGAAACCCACACAAAGGCATACAAAACAAAGTCACATCAAAAAGTTCCCGCCCTAAAGTGATCCTACTGATTATTTTAATATCTGCTTTCATGTGGGCCGTTTAGATAACGATAGAGGGAAAACTTTAGGGTGCAACAGATATTTGTAGTCTTTTGCAGATATTATATTACATCTTTCTGAACAATTTTCCCATAGACAGTGGCTTAAGTTCATTTTAGGTAGGTAAACGCGAATCGTCAACCGTAATACGGTCACCGTTAAAAGAGTATCTGAAAACTCTTGAATATATCAAAACAGCCTTAATATATGTTTTAGAATGTCCTAAATGCGTTTTATTCCAAAAACTATATAACACTAACTCATTTAACAACGCAGGTTCTAATCGTTACACGATCCATGTAGTTATGATAAACAGCACATTAACATTGTCCTGAGAATGTATAATGTCCTTACCAAGCATTCAAAGTGAAACATTTTTATCACCGTTTTGGGAAAGAATTTTGTTATCTAAGTAGATAAGTATCTACACTAGGTGGATACTTTTGGAAAAAATATTGTACTTAAGTGTACAATACTCTCGGCGGTAATCGGGTCTTTGAAATATTAATGACATAACATAAAGATAACATCAAAACGTCATAAAGGTACTTTCTGAGTCCTAGACGAGTAGAGACGCTCTCCAACATAGTTTCCCAACCTTTTTCACTACGCGTCCCCCTAAACGCAGGAGGGAACCCGTGCTCTGCGAAGGGGAAGTATCTTGCTAGCCGATTTATCTTTTGCGAACACGGTGCACATTCTTACCCGCCGGCTAGAGTACCCATGATGCTATAGGTATATGCTATAGACACTGAAGTCGCAAACAAAAAGATAACATAGCGCTACGCCTTTCCCCATACGGGGCAGCAAAAGTACAGTTGTTCCCGAGTTTAGCAGATCCATACTCCATATTGCATGCCAGGGGGCTGGCCCATCACCGCAGTAGATATGTAGGACGTTAACGTTTACTTACATCACCATTCCAGGGTACTCTTACGACCCGGACTGCATGTACATTAACGGTTCGGGGAGGGACTACTACGAGTTCTACATTCAGCTGAACCGGTGCGGCACGCTGGGCAGGAACAGCCAGCATGAGGACACCAGGAAGAATCCTACTGTGAGTTTAGAGACTTTTATGGAGTCAGATCGGTTAATTTACTAAGGTTGACTTGGTTTTCAAACGTCAAGAGTGAGATGAGGTGATGTTTGATTGTAATTGAGTCCTGACAAGCCTCAAAAGGTTCGAAATTGGAAAAAAACGCACAATGTTAATAATACACATCGAGTCTTTTTGATGCGATATGTGAACACTATTCCTTAACCTCTCAAAAACCGAGGGTAGTTGGGATGTGGCGTGGTTTTGAACCTTATGCCATGGTAATAAAATTTAAAACCTATAACGGAAAAGTGGCGGTGGTATTCAAGAGGAAATCCATACATAGCCAGTATACTCATAAATTAGTGCTTACTAAGGATACTTGGACACTACGTACTTTACAATGTACGTACATCCCCATGAACGGTTCTGCAAGTTAAATTAAAACCAATTGTTCTTCCCTAACTTGCAGAAGAACCTAATGTGGAACACGATCACGGTGCAGTACAACTCTCTGATCGAGGAGGAGCTGGACGAGCACTTCAAGGTGACCTGCGAGTACGGATACGACTTCTGGAAGACTGTCACATTCCCTTTCCTGGACGTCGAGTGAGTTTACTTGTTCATTCATTCTTATCACACATCGCCTCACACAACCTCACTGGGTAGGGTATAGGCTTCTTATCTATAGAGTGAATCCTCACGGTCATGTCCTAAACACATCCAGTGAGATCCCGTGGACTTGATCATATCTTCGGACCATCGGGCAGGTGGTCTGCCCTTACAAGTTTATATGGAGTTGTCACTCATTTAGAGAATAGGCTGACTCGCGTGCAAAGTTCTAAGTAAGAAGGCCTAAGTATGGTAATATTCGTAGATTTTGTATCGAACTTCTCATGTTAACTCAAGTCAAAACGTTTGTAAACACAAGGTTATCTCATACAAGAGAACTCTTCCAACAAAACTAGCAATGTTGAATACTAGGCAACATAACCCCTACGTGGATTCTGGATACAACATCCACGTAGAAGTGATGATGATGATGATGTCACTTCATGCAATTCTAAATAACTAGTTTTCAATATAAAGTCACGTCTTTTCACAGAAAGGGTGGCAAGGCACAGTTTGGCCCGAGTTTGGCTAGGATGTCAGCTCGTATCCTTAACTAAATGTACACGCATTTATAATTCTGTACTATAATACCTTTGTTCCTACCTTAATTTATACACTTTTTCTTCCTGAGAAATACGTGATATTTGAGTTTGACTAGTTTTCAAACAGTAGCACAATTTTGACAGACCATTGGATTGCTAACATATTTCTCTTCATCCGCAGGGTGGCGACAGGAAACCCAGTAGTATTCACGCTCCAGCCCCCAGAGTGTTACATGGAGATCAGGTCCGGCTACGGCGCGACCGGCGCCCGAGTCGCGGGGCCCGTGAGGGTGGGGGACCCGCTGACACTGCTCATCTATATGCGGAGCGCTTATGGTGGGTAGAATTTACATGATATATGAAATTAATCTCTCAAGCAGATAGGTACTAAGCCACAAAGTTAATTAGGTATCCGCAAGGAATGAATTTCCCGTTCCTCTCTCGCTCGCTGTCGCCCTTTAGGCGTCGGTACATAATAGAAATTACAACAAGTTAACAGTTTGATAGGGATATGCCCTAAGATTCTTGTAGCGGGGGGCTAAGCTCCCGCTATTGAGTAAAAATTGGCTTAATAGGAGACCACCCGCGTATTTTCAGCGATCGTATCGCCTCATCATTAAACTTTGTATTATCTTTAATTTTGGAAATGTTATAGGTATCTGATTTCGTCCATTCCTTTGCGATTCCCAATAACAGAACTAAGAAAACAAACTCTCTATAAATTGTTATCCAAATTACTAGGTCTGCAAGTGTCTGCCTTATACTTCCATAATCGTATAGCCACGGCATTGGACAACCAATGGACCTTGACCTAACTCAGGCATCAACAAGCCAGTCAAATTACCACAGCTCATTTAGACTTCCGGGCTCCTCAAAAAACCGTAACAATTTTGGGAGTTGTGGCATTTAACGGTGCTCTGAACACTATGACGAGTTGTCGATCTCGATTGCGTGACGTTAGCCAATAATAGACTTTAGCCACAAGTTCATCAGCTCGTAGAAAAGTGGACTTGCCTTGGAGTATTTGGTTCAAAGTTCGGTGACCCTAATTGGTACATAAGAAACTGCATGTTTGGTTTCAGATGGTTTCGACATCGTGGTGAACGATTGCTTCGCTCATAATGGTGCAGCGAAAAGGATACAGCTTATTGACGAATCTGGGTAAGTGGTCTGCACTTAATCTAGTTCAAAAACTCCAAACATCCTCCTATTTTTATTCCCGTTTCCGCCCTAGCTGTAATAAATTCTAGGAGCAAGTCATGTGGAACCACAAATAAATAAATAAATATGTAGTGTTATGTACATAGCATATGTCGCGGGCGTTTTCATTTCATTCGTTGTTTCATCTTAATAAACAAAAAGAATCTTCGCATAAAGTTAGTAGAGCTGGCTAGATTCATCTCTACTACTTTTATGAACTTCCGTCAGATGACCCTGGCAATGCTTTGATTAAGCTGCAGTAGCCATTAAAAACCATCTCTCTTGCAGCTGCCCCGTGGACGACAAGCTGATCTCTCGCTTCCGCGGTTCCTGGTCTGAGACGGGCGTGTTCGAGACGCAAGTGTTCGCGTACATGAAGACGTTCCGCTTCACCGGCTCGCCCGCGCTCTATATTGAGTGTGATGTGCGCATGTGCCACGGACGTTGTCCTGTAAGTCACCCACTACTTTCATTATGGACCACAATGGTCTTTATTGGCTGATGTCTTGGATGTTTAGGTATGTGTTGGTGGCGTCGGTCGCCACGAAGGTTACCACGACACATAGATAACTAAATTAGTTATATAACTGTTTAATTAAGTATTATTTTATGGCGATATTTAATACATACTGATTTCCACAATAAATGACAGGGCAAACTGGCGGGTCAGGGTAGGTGAAGAGTAAAGGGGGTGAGCGAATCATAGGCAATAGAAAAAATAGGCAATATTTGAGATGCGATTAAATACTGCCATTATTTATGGGAAATATTAAAGTGCACATCAAAAATACTGATTTGCACAGAAAATATCAGGTCAAAATGCTGCGTCAGCTTATGTGAAGGGTAAAGGGGGTGAGCGAAGCGAAGCCCCCTTTATTGTTCGTGTTAGGTTGAACATGTAAGAGCAACAAAAAATACTTTAAACATAAACTCAAGTACACATAAAATATTTAAAACATAAAAAGTGTTTTTGTTGAACCTTTTTTTGCCATGAAAATCAATATTTTTGATGTGCAATTAAATACTAGCCGTTATCATACTGTTGTCGCATATTAAGAATTTCGATAAGAGATGACAAGACTTTCCTGTCCTGCCTAGGTTCGCTGGGAGAAAACAAACATTGACAAGTAAATGATTGTTTAAGAATTGCTCTACTTTAGGAGCAGAGGACACCCGAGGTTTTTAATACAAAAACCTAACACAGCCTTCTAATTTATAGCTGGGTACTCAATATGTGTCCTTCTCTTACACATCACATATAGAGGACCTGGAGATAACTATGTCCCAGATTTGCTGCTGCTATGCTTTTAACAATAGGTCTGCAGTGCTCTTAATACGTTATCTGAGACCTCTTCAAACTTTTAAGAACTTTCTGATCAAATCGAATTCCCTTTTCGTCAGAAAAATAACAGCCTCATTATTTATCTAACCAAAGAAGAATCTGACCGAAGCGTAACCAAGACCGAAAACCTCTATAAATCGTCATTTCAGTCCCAACAGTGCCACTGGCGCAACATGAAGAGCGTGAGTCGCCGGTCCGTGCCTTCGGAGCAGGCAGCCAGCGTCGCGCCGCGCCTCTCGGAGAACATCTCGCTGTTCCAGTCGCTGCGGGTGCTGCAAGAGGGCGAGGAGGACAACGAGCTCTCCTTGAAGGAAGGTACGATACAGCCCGAGCTACGTTTCTTGCACTCTGAGCCTCTCTCGCCCATGCATTCATTCTTTAACCCTTGCGCCGCTACCCTCAACAACAGGCGGCATTGAAAGGTCAATGAAATTGGCGTTACGTGAACATACATGGACTTCTACACACGTGGCGTCACGCCTTTTCCCATACGGGGTGGCAGAGGCACAGTTTTTCCCACTATTAGCCAGTTATTCAATACAGGTAGACCTCGCGAGCGACAGAGGACATCTGCGTTTTTTTTCTTCATTGTTTTCTACCTTCTCACACCCCTGACTGACCCTTCGAAGTTTATCGGATGAACAAGAGGAATTATTATTAAACCAAATAACCCGACTGCACTTTCTTTCAATACCACAGGTTAGGTTCATGGAGTATTAAAGAAGCCGCACCAATAACTTTGTAACCCCATATAGCGATCCGAATGGCCGAGTCGGAAGTGACCCTGCCTACTAAGCCGAGGGTCCTGGGTTCGAGTCCCGGCAGGGGCAAATATTTGTTTGATGAGAACGGATGTTTGTACCCTAGTCATGGTTGTTTATCTATCTATAATTATAATATTTATCTATATAAGTATGTGTATCGTTGTCTAGTACCCAAGATACAGGGAATCCTAGTTTGGGGCTAGATCAATGTGTGTAAATAGTGTCCAAGGTATTATATTATATTATATATTATATTATATATCCGCCATTTAAAAAAAAATCTGAATCGACAAAAAAAACATAATTATCGAACCTGCTCACGAAAGTTCCCAAAAATCGGTTGAGAAATCCGACCTTTAGAGAACAGCCGGAATTCCGGACAGACGGTCATACGAAAACTTTTTTGCCCAAGCTGAAACGGAGACTCTTCGTGCTCGGTCTATTACAGATACTTCAACTCACTTGGCACGCGGTGATGCGTGCCTGGTAAATGTTTTGATTGTGTGGTAGTGACGCGGCAGTCGTCGTCCGTGCGTCGCGGTGTCTATGAGGATGTTATCATAATGTTGACACTTTGGCTGTGTAGATTAAGAATCCTCTACGGTGGCGACTGTACTTTGCCTATTTTTAAACGAGTTTGGCCATAAGGAAAGGGAGTTGCCCATAGCCAAATAATTTGGCCATGAGGAAGAAGGGTACGCTTCTTCCTCGTGGCAAACTGATTTGGCTACGAGGAATTCGATTTCCTTGTGGTCAATCTCGTTTAAAAATAAGCAAAGTAAGTTGCAAACAAGATTGTTTAGGATGCGTCAATCTAGTTGAGTATCTTACGTACTCACTATTGCGCACATACATCTGATGCTGACTGTACCACAGGCCTTGATGGCAACGGTGAGATGAAGTATCTGTGGTCTATTTTTGCGTGACAGGGAATCAGTCCATTGCTGTGATTTACTTAAATTTACTGTTTTATTTTACTTAAAGTTTTAAACTATCACATTAATTCTGTATGAGGCAGAGCCTCCTTCCTTACGAAGATCTACTTAAGAAGCTAGTGCGTATCTTGCGGAGTGGTTATTAGCACATTTATGCCTCGGTCACCCACTACGGGAAAAGGCGTGACGCTATGTTTAAGTTACGGTGATATTCACAATCTTGCCTCGCCGCACACGGAACACCAAAACTCGCCACAAAACTCCGCCACTTGTGGCGATCACTGACCACTGGTGACAGTGATTGCCACAAGTGCTTGGTGGCCGCTACATTTATACCCCGTTGCTTGCATTGTCATTTAAAGGAGTTCGGGTTGACTGAAGCGAAAGGAGAGGGATGGGTTAATCGTATGAGTGGCGTGTGTCGGCGTATTGTGGCTCCACAAGAAGCGAGCAGAGGCGATTTGTAGCATGTGGCGGCCACATAAACTGTAAGAAGAATACAGAAACGAGAGAGGCGGCGTTTTGTGGTCTGTGCGCGCCGAAGCTTAGAAATTTGAAATTAAATATATTAGGTAACGGCCATATGAAATGTAGTTCTTAGGAGTTACTGTTCATCACCGGTTGCATCCTCGCCGCAGGTACGGTCTCGGGGCAGACCTGCATGAAGACGTCGGCACTGTCTGCGCTGGTCGCGTCGGGCGCGGTGCTGGTGGGTGCGCTGTGCGGCGCGCTGGTGCTGGCCGCGCGCGCGCTGCGGGGCCGCGGCCGGGAGGGCGCCGGCGCCGGCGCGTACGTGCCGCACAAAGGCCGGATCAGATAGACAAGATATACTCGAGACAAGTAGGTGTTTCAAATAGGGTAGCATTTGATACAACATCAAAAAAGTAAACTTACCTACACTGAAAAAAAACTCTTGTTATTCGTAGCTAAACTTTCGTCTACGTATAACATAGAAAAAGTGACCACAAAACTATAGCAATACGTAACCAAATCTAGTTTGGTTATTTTTTAACGAAACTGTTTTGTAATTAATGTTAACACTATTTTGTTTAAGTCATACCAAGGTGCTTACTTAAAGGTAGGCCTACTTACATGCAGTTAGGAAGCCAATTGTTTGTTTACTTCAGCCATTTTTTACAAAACAGTTTGACTGTTATTAACTAAACTAATGAGTTGTTTTAGCTGTTGTTTTGTTACTATAACCTGATATATTAGTTAATTTAGATAACTTGTTTTGTTAATTTTTACAAAACAGTTTGACTGTTAGTAACAAAACTTTTCTTGTTTTAGCTGTAGTTGTTTGTTTATATAATATTTAGTACTTCTTTAGTGTGTAGCCTAATTTATTTTAGATATCTGATCGTTTTAGCTTGGCAATAAGCGGTAATTTCCCTTTTGTTAATATTTCAAGAATCACCGATTGACATTATTTTCAAATCAATCTAATCGGTGATTCTTGAAATATTAACAAATGGGAATTACCGCTTATTGCCATGCTAAAACGCTCAGACAGCTAATATAAATTAGGCTACACACTACAGAAGTACTAAATACCATATAAACAAAAAACTACAGCTAAAACACACTAAAAAAAATCTACTACCTAATAAAATTTAAAAGTAGGCAGATAAATAAAAGCAATTGATTTACAAATGTAATTATTGTATTGTTAGACTTCAGAATTTTTACAATGTAAGAACCATTATCACATAAATCAAAATCTCAAAACCACGGGAATCTTTTTCCCAATGTCCCAGTGTCCTCCAGTGACTGTAGGCCATACTCGTACGTTGTAGAATTATTAGTACCCTGTGAGGCCTGTGATCTATTCGGCTCAGTCGACTGATCTTCATATGTCTGAAACTGAGAAAACCATGTGATTAGGGCGTATCAATCTATTTCGGTTAGGTACCGACGTAGTGGTAAGGAAATAGAGGTACCTATTCAATTACTGTTGATTGTTAAATATACTTCTATTTCTATAGCCATACTTTCCTCCCCCGGTAGGTAGGTTAGACACAGATGCAAACTAGCGTTATTTGTAGGTTTGGGTGCCGAGGTACTAACTTTTGGCGCGTTGGCACCATGCTGGCGCGGCAGGCACGTTATGCCTTTTACCCCCAGATTGGCATAGCTTTAGCTTACCACAAGATAGGAAAGGAAATGATTAGGTAAATACTTACCTTTGAATTGAGTAAAATTCACTTCCAGGCCCCACTGCTGCAGATAATCTTCGAGAGCATCTGGGCTCTGCTCGGCCCTGGTTCTCTCACTCAGTTTTAAGTAGGTTAGTTAGTAGGTTAGTAGACTGAAATAAAGATTCTTCTTCTGATTATGCTGATGAGAGAGACGACAAGCACAGAACTATTTTACTTTGGGGTTTTATGAAAAACGGAGACTCGTCTTCACACGATCATCCCGAGAGGCGCAAGCGCAAGCAGCAAAATGAATAGAAAATCAACGTGTTTGACATGGCGTGTCGCGTCGTGTCGCGTCGATCGTAGCAAAATGCAGTTTTTGAAATTTTAGCTCTTGCACAGATTAATAAAGAGTTGCTCTTGTCACTGTGCCGCACGGTCGGTTTTTGTTTGACAAGACTACATTCAACTCGCGCGAGGACTGTTGGTAGTTCGTCATCCCGTAAACAGAAGTGTTTGGTTGTAAACAATCAAAATACGGCTAACAGTGGATAACGCTTCGTTTAGTTCAACATATTAGTTTGTTGTTAATTACATAAGTTTTGTTGAATTGCAGTTTTGTGTGTAAAAAATAACAAACTTAATTGAGATAATAGTAGCAAGATGTTTGTTTAGTGTTTAACAATAATAATTGTTTGATAGTTCAGCAAGCCTTTAGTAACTAATAGTCTAAGAATTAGTATAAACTAAGTAAACATGTATTGTTGCAAGTTACCAATCCAATTTGTTTACTTCATAAAGGTTATACATGACTAAATCTTAGCTATTAAACAACCGAACTGAAAATAACCAAACCAGTTTTGTGCTTCGTAAATAAACCACTTTAATTATTTCAAATTAAGTTTATTGACGACTAACTGAAGTATGGTTAAAAAGGCGATAACCGAAAAAGTTTTGTTAATATTTTTTTTCAGTGTAACCAATCAATAACTCAGCAGCAAAATTAATAAAAAAGGGAGAGATAATTTTCAATTTTCTGATAAATAATGAAATTTGATGCTAAAAGTTATTATATTTTATGTTGGGATTATTATTCCGCAGTAAAAACTGACCGCATTAAAACGGAGTTTGAAAATGGACCAGTTTTAACGCTTTATGGTCAGTTTTAACGCGTCAGGAATTTTGTAAAATGTCCCTCATAAATTTCTTTGTTCACATTATTTTAAATACCTACCTGTCTTGATGAAGAGGTGGAGTGTCCGCGGAACACAGGCGGGTGATAGGTCCTATATTAAGACTATTTCACCCAATTCAGTGTTTGGACACCAGTTACTTGGTTGTGCCGATTTCCATAGCCAAATCTCCTTGTTCTTTTAATGAATTCTAGTATATCGTTGAATTTTAAGGTTTGCAAGGTATTTTGGAAGAGATGTATTACGTAAGAACCCAGTTTTTATGTGTGCGGAGACCTTTTCTTGGGTGAAAAATCGTCACGTTTAAAAAAAAAGATTATATGCAAACGCCACTAGAATGTACTAAGGCAACATTTACATTATGGTAATATTTTGTAACACTCTCCGAAAATGTGAATGGAGATGATCAGAATTCCTTCATAACATATAAGTAGTACAAAAAGGTTATACAAGCTTTAATTCTGACTAGCCAGCCGTTGGAATTAATTTTGATTATTATGTGAGTAAAGTGAAGTCATGCGGTTAGCTATGCACCTTTTGACATCCACAGAATATATTATTGCTTGGGACGTGCCTCCGCAGCTGGCGCCGGCCGCCGACTCGGTAGCCGTGAACACTGCGGTAGCTTAGGTGAAGGGTAAAGGAGCTGAGCGAAGCGAAGCACCCTTTATAGTTCATGTTGGGTTAAACATGTAAGAGCAACAAAAACTATATTAAGACGAGTATAAGTATTTTTGTTGTTCTTACATGTTTTGTCCTGTTACGTATTTTGTCCCGATATTTGAATTTGAAACCAATCAACCTAATGACATTCAACATTTTGATGTTGACGGGCACTTGATGCAGTGCTGCCAACATACCCACCCATGTGCCGGCTCACAATAACATACATTTTGGATGCCGGCGCCGGCTGCGTAGGCACTTACTATGTTTTGACACAACAATTTTGGTGATTTTACTGCCTAGCTAGAAATAGACATACTTGTGATGTGTCTTTGTGTATTCATTATTAGAAATTATTAGCCTTATTTTAAGGAACCAGATCGCTACAGCTAATTTTAGTATCAAACGTTTTGTAAGTTAGTTAAGCTGTAATTAATGTTAAGCAGAGGCCAAGCGAGGATTGATATTTTTTATATAAGAAATTGTTGGCTTTATTTTAAAGAGCCAGCTAATTTTAGTATCATAAACATATTGTGAGTAAGTTATTAGTTAAGCAGACATCAAGCGAGGATTCATATTTTTTCATAAAATATGTCTTCTTCTGCATGTCTCAACTTTAGTAATGTGATAATTCTTTGACCAACGCGTATATAGCTTAGTTGAATATTTATTTTTACATATTTAATACTGAAATTATTTTAAGGGTTGTAAATATTATTTTTCTAAGACCCCTATTTACAATGCTCATAGTTTACAAGGAATATATGTAAGATTACTGTGAATATAAGAAATAAAAATTAGAACTTATTTGTGATCAAATAAAACTTGCAGTTTATAGGAGCTTTGTGAAGTAGGTATGTAATTTTGTTTAGATTTAGAAATAACTTTATTATTAGTAGGTAAATATAAAATATTAAGACAATTTGTACGTTTCTTATTAGAATGGAATAAATTCAAATAAAACTCATTGATATTAAGAAACAAATGTATAACAAAATTGCACTAAATCGATCGATCAACTTAAGTACGATACAAAAAAGTAAAAAATTTAAACACACACATTATATACGCACAACACTCGAACATGGAACCTTATAAAAATTATAACAATAAAAAACATTGATCTCGTTTCAAACAAGCAAATAAAACCAAAAATAACATACAGATTAAAACGAGATAACAATACTGCTGATGATTCATTGTAAGTTTCTCTATTTGAACAAAACAAGGGTCTTACTACAAAAAAATAAACTCCTGCTCAACTTGTTTAACGACAAAAATGTATGGGTTTTGACGTTTGTTTTGAGGTTAAACTTAGTTCAATATTTTTGTAGTAACACGGTAACTAACTACCTACGACTGTCGACTATGCTATCATTAAACCCTAATTATATACTCATATGCTATACTCACACAATCATTATACTATAGGTACAGTCGGCAGCACCACAAGCTTTATTTTTATAAAAGAAATTTGGCGCAAGGCTATAAGAATGTGAAGTCCAATGTGAAGTTTGGTTTGCTGTCGACTTTACTATGTACACGTCACATAATATGTCATGGCTTGTGCACTTTGATCAGGAGCTCGATATAAAGTATAAATCTTAAAACTTGTACAATAAAGGAGATTGGGCATTTTGTACCCAGAGTGTACAATGTTGTGTCATATATCATTGGAAAGGTCATAACTCATAACAATAGCATTATTTTATTGTATGGCACAAACAACGAAAAGCGTGCAGGAAAGGCACTATTAACTACTTCACTATAGTAGTTTATGTGACTGATACATAATGCCTAATTATGTACAGTTACATACACTAGTTTATCTACACACATATCATAAGCTCTCTTTGATGTGTTCAGAAACCGCATGTTCGACCGGCATGGTGGCATTGCTCTGCACTTGTTTAGCTTGTTCAGTAGTACCAACTTCACAGACAAACAAGGGGCGACACGCAGGCGGGCATCGGCGTTCGAATTTTGAATGTCATAATTTGTCGAAAATAAGAAATGAGTTTTACCAACTAGTATAACATTACGCTGGTCGGTTTTTGGACGCAGTAAAGAGGGTTTATGATATGTGTTTAGATAAAATAAATAATTATGGAACTTTTAAACATTCTTGCACGAATTTCGTTGTCGATCCAATACCTTTTGTTATTGTTATGACCTTTCAAATTATGCAGGACTTAACCGTATACTCTATGGGTACGCAGCCCATACAAAATTGCCAAATCTCCTTTCACAAATTTACAACGCTAATTTCTAGCATCCATATTTGATAATTCATATAAAATTAGGTACTGTTGTAAATGCCGTCAATAAATAGGTATTTGTAGGAAAATATAGTCTAGCCATTCTTAATGTCCAATATTCACGGTAACAACATTTCTTAGGCATATTATTGTTTGTATTGTTTCCTAATGATAAGCAAATAAATATGTTCAGTTGCTTATACGAATACTCGTGTTTAGACGAGATGATTCGATGTCGTCCCGCATATACTTCTAAATAAATAATATAATAATTAATGTAGCCCGTTAATGTCTCCGCCAAAGGGCCCGGGCCTTTACTCGGATTTGAGTAAGATTGAGCCATACTCCACCACGCTGGCTCAGCGCGGGTTGATGGAAGGGTGGCGAGCTAGTGGCCAACCCGACTGTCAGAAGTTCTCAAGCTGCAATATTAGGGCCTCTGACCAGCTTTGCGACTACACCACCGAGTAGCGATAGTAGCCGGGACATGCAGCTTAACGTGTCATCCGAAACACAGAAGCGCCCGAAACAAATGCCACGTAGAAACGGACACCCATCCAGTGCCCGTCTTGGCCAGATGTTGCTACCCGCACGATCGTTTCCGATGTGCGAATACTGCTAGGCCACAGTCGCTGCTAGTAATATTATTTACCCATACATATTTTGTATTGTCTTAGGTCTCGGCACACCAAACGCAGGACAGGAGCAGGTCGGTAGCGAGGCGGGTGTCAAATACAAGAAACCCTATGAAGCATGTCACACCAGATTCGAAAGCGTGCCCGTGCTGTTGTGACAATGTGGCGGTTATTTGACAACAATGACAACCGCCCTGCTTCCTCCCTGCTCCAGTCCTGCGGGTGGTGTTCCGACGCCTTTAACTTTTCTACAACGTTTAAAGTTAATCTTATTAAATAGTTTCCAAATTTTACTAATAAAAGTCTTCGATAAAATTATCTAGAGAAATGATTTTGTTACTTATCTTGTACTATCAAATGGTCTATTCAGTGTCTCCTGATTCGGATAGGGTTTCTAGCATAGAGTCCAGGTACTTTATGGCGCCATCCAACGTTTGTACTTCGCATTCCTTCAGCAGTTTGATGTTTCTCCTGGAAACAGAAAATACTGAAATGAACAACAGGGGCACTGTTCCGTGATTTATTTAAATGTATAGGGGCTTAAAGGACAAATAGGAATGTTGTTACGAGTTAAAACCCTGATTTCTTAATCCCTCGTCAGTGCCCGCCACCGGTTTTTATTTTTCATACAAGCAATAAGGTTCAAAATCGCGGGCCATTTTTGTGGCCCCACAGATGAAGGGGAAAACGCCGTCGGCACATAGAAGGAGCAATGTGACGAACGTGAAAAACGCTGTCCTAACTATGATAAGTGAACGATTCAGACGGCCGTCTTTGCCGGTCCAGTCGGAGCTCATTTTATAATCAAGAAAATCAGTTCAACATGCTGGCTGGCAGAGAATCTAAAAAGGAACTTTTATTTTTAAATTGCATTAAAAAAATTGCAGCAAATGTGTTAAAGCTGAACTTTTCGACACGTCACGACCGAGCTTCACTTTCACTCCCTATCCGTAACTTACCTATGCCCCTCAGCAGGCACACCCTCCCCTCCTCCCCTATTATACGCCGCCCTTAGCAGCTGGCATCGGGTACGCAGGTAGAGATAAGCCCGCCTGTCTATCGCCGGGCCGACTGCAGCCGCGCTGCTTGGCTCCGAGGACACTAGGTCGCTGGGGACGCCTTGAGACGACCATTTTGTTAGTTCCTCTGAAATATAGACGATACAAACATTTATTTATACAGGAATCTGCAGGTATTGTGAAGCCTGAATAAATGCTGCATATATATCTATCTATCTGTCACAAAGGTCGAGATGAGCAGGCCATCTGGAAAGAATGGATGACACCAGAGCTGTCAAAACCATCCCTATGTGGATCCCGCAGCAGATGACCCCAAGGAAGTACAAGGCAGCGGTGGAAAGATTGTTTAGACCTGATCTTAGATCAAGATCTGAGGAGCATTTAACATCTTGGAGAACGGAGGCCAAGAGTCACAATAAGTTCTAGCGCCGGGAAGTAAGCAACTATCTATACACTGGATTTTATTGCCTTTCGACCCGGTCGGGATGAGAACCCATAACAATACACAAACATTAATAATAATAATAATAATAATAATAATAATACCTTGGAGACTATTAACACACATTGATCTAGCCCCAAACTAGGATAAAAACATTATATAAACATTATATAATCGTAATTTAATTATTTTTGCTTGATTTCATGACAAAATTAGTTTATCACGTTTTTTTTTTAATATGTCGCACCGGATTTGAATTGATATACTTGTTATTTATTGAATCGCTATTAAAACTATAAAGTTATGTTGCTCTGTTAGTTAGTGAAGAGCCTTTTTTAACATATGAAAAGTAAGTTGAAAGTAACTTTTCAAGTTCCGCTGTTGGGGTGCTCAGCCAAATACCAAATACCAAATGTCTTTACTACTGTAGATATTTACATATACTTAGCAATCGTCATTTTTTGCCACTTCTCTACATTGGACCACTGTGGGAGAACAGAAACTCCCACAGATTGATTTTTAGATCTCTTTTTAAAAATTGCTTATGCTTAACTAATACAAAATATAATATTTAGTCATCATCATAATTAATAAGCAGGAATAAATAATTACAAAATTATTAACAGCAAGGTCTGTGTTGAGCCAGATTAACCCCATACAGACCCATCATTTAAGTAATCATTGTAATATCCCTTTTTCGACAAAGTCGCTTTAACATGGATTTTAAATTGCTCAAATGGCAATGTCAAGATCTCCAGAGGTATCTTGTTGTAGTAGAGAATGCACTGACCCTTGAAAGAATTGCTAACCTTCGCGAGTCTAAATCGGGGCGCACATAGTCTGTGATTATTTCTTAGGTTAACATTACAGCTATCGCTAAGTTTGGGAAATTTTGTAAGGTTCTTGCGTACGTACATTATATTTTCGAAAATAAATTGACTAGCTACAGTTAGTATGTCAATTTCTTTAAAAAGCTGTCTTAAGGAGTCTGTGCGTTTTAAATTATAAATTGCTCGAATAGCTCTTTTCTGTAAAATAAAAATACTTTGAATATCCGCTGCTTTTCCCCACAACAAGATACCATAGGACATGACACTATGAAAGTAACTAAAATATACTAGCCTAGATGTAGCCACATCCGTGTTTTGTCTGATGTTCCTAACAGCGTAAGCCGCAGAACTTAATTTACCAGCCAATTTTTCTATGTAGGGTCCCCACTGCAATTTGCTATCAATGGTTATTCCAAGAAACTTCGTGTCATTTACTAATTCTAACGAATTGCTGTCCAACACTAAACTGGTTCCAACTTGCCTGACATTTGGAAGTGAGAATTTGCCATGCTGAGAGACATGATGAGAGCAGCATCGCGGCAGCCGCGCGTCCGGATTAACGAACGGCTTCCGAAAGTAAAATTAGCTGTGACAACTTAAACTGGCTGTTCAATTAATTTCGGCCAATCACGTGCCGCCATTTTGAATTTATGTGTGATTAATCTCTTGTTATATTTGACTACTTTTTCAGAAACTGGGGGTAAAAGTGTTGCAAGCGCACTTATGCACCCATTGCGATGACGACCCGAATGGCCGAGCCGGCAGTGACCCTGCCTACGAAGCCAAGGGTCCCGGGTTCGAGTTCCGCTGAGGGCAAATATTTGTTTGATGAGAACGGATATTTGTACCCTAGTCATGGTTTTTTATCTATCTATGTGTAATACTTATCTATTTAAGTATGTGTATCGTTGTCTAGTACCCAGATACAGGGAATCCTAGTTTGGGGCTGGATCAATGTGTGTAAATAGTGTCCAAGGTATTGTTATAATTATTCCTTATTTAACAAATGACAGTTCCGTTAATCCGCAAGAGCAACAACGATGTTTCCGAGTTGGAATCCATTTTCGAAATGAAGCGTCCCACCGCGTGTCGCGATGCTGAAGTGTACTGTGAAGGCATGTGCGGTTCAACGACACCGCTCCACCATAGCTTAAGAATGTTCCTTCAAATATACTTTACAGTGCCGACACAAGATAGCACACGGCTCGCTATAAGCAAGGTTGCTGCAAACGTACAATTCGATAGTATATCTGTCGCAGTTGGTTGGTTAAATCAGACACTTAACTAGCTCTCTAGACCGTTAATTAAATACCGACGTTTAACCAAGTCACTAGCATTTTGATTTAAATAAAGCAACGTCGAAAACGTTTAACAGTCTGTCTTAACGAAAGCCGGTGTGTTGAAAAACAAGATGGCGTCACGACAACAGCTGATTTGCACAGCTTATATCAGGGCAAAACATTGCGGTAGCTTAGGTGAAGGGTGAGCGAAGCGAACCCCCTTTTATCCTTCGCGTTAGGTTGAACATGTAAGAACAACAAAAAATACTTAAAACATAAACTTAAGTATACATAAAAAATATTTATATTGTATGTCTTGTTGCCCAGGAACGTTTAGACAACTCGTTAAAAGTTTCGTTCACTCACTTTTCCGACAGAATTTTAGTGACTTTGTTAAAAGTCGACATTTAATTAACGGTCTACAGAGTTAGGTAAGTGTCTGATTTAACCAACTAACTGCACAACACTACAGAGCACAATCTAAAACCCATATTTGAACGAACATTCTTTAGCTGTACGGGAGCGGCGTCGAATAAGTGAGCGATGCCCTTTAGCCAGACATCTTTGAGTTGTATGAGCGTAGTGCTTTATGGCAGGGCATTCGACCCATACCCTGGTTCATAGTGAATATACGAATGAAGGCCAGCAGCTCAGCACCGGGCGGCACCGGCCCTCTGTGCAGGTTGTAGTGAGTCACACACGCCAGCCCCAGCCGGAGTAATAGTTGCAAGCGCTGCTCTCTGGATGGGTCGCTCGAAGATACGCCGAGGGATAGGGAGAGGCTGTCGTGCTGGTTGCCGGGGTAGACGAATCTGGAATGACAAAAAGGTCTAATCGAAATAATTCTAAAAACCGAACTAATTTCATTGCGGAACTGCATTAAAATCGGATAATATGTATTCGTAAACTCTCCTTGAATCTCTGACTAAAATACTTGACTTGACTTTTCGGAAAGTCAGTATTTTATTCGGACGATTAGTTTTAGGGTTCCATTACCCGAAGGGTGCCAAACGGCCATCACCAAGCTTCAACTGTCTCTCCGTCCATTCGTCAGCGAGCATTATCTAATGAATGTGGAGAATTGAAATTTTCACATAATACGTATATCTGTTGGCGCTACAGCAACAACTGGTGAACAAACGATTTTATAAGTTAAAAGGGTCTCCATAGAAGAGGCGTGTTTTAATATTCCTGTCCCTGCTAATTACTAAATCATCACAATTCAAATATCACGCAAATTGCGCGGCCACCAACATCATTAGTAGCGCAATTTATTTACGTCGAGTTAGCGATCTGTAGGGACTGCTATCGAAACCAAGTTCGGATATTTAGTTGTTTGTTTTCTTGAACGACGGTACGGAACCCTTCGTGTGCGAGGCCAACCCGCACTTGAGGATATTTTATTCACTTACGGCCTTACAAATAAAAAAGTTATTCACTGTTTAACTTATGTCAAATGTCAAAGCAAGACAAAACCCTGTACATATATAAGTTACCGATTAGAATCCTTTCTGATCGAAGGACCATATCAGTCGTACAGATGGGCAAAATAAATAGTTTTGGTAGTTTTCTAAAAGACTTGCCATAGATATTCACAGTAGTTTATCTCTCTCGCCTTGTCTCTCTCTCTCTCTATATAGGTATATCCTTTACACATCTGCCGTGCCATCAACAATAATCAAATTGTGTATTGCGGCGACAGTTTCCCAATGTTATGTAAGTAATTCCTCCACGTTCGCTGCGGTTAAGAGTAATTTGCCAATGCGATACAACATCGATCAATACAAAATACCATAAAACTTCCACTTTGGATACCAAATCCATAATGAAATGGAGTGAAACGTACCAAAGTCCGACCACAAAAACACAAGCTACCATTCACACGTACATTCGAAATGCATCCTGTGCCAATTTTTGTCTCTATTACACGGAGGTAAGGTCTAAAAGTGAAAGATAGTAGTTTCGTTCGATAGTAAACGCAATCTTTGTAACAGATAAATGATGCAGAACTTATGACTATAAATTGTATCCCAGTATGTCCGAGTATATATGTCTGTAGAGGGTTGCGATAAACAGTTTTGTAATTACATAAATTGTGCCCAGTTGCGCCATCATGTTAACTCGACAATTGTTAAATTTACTCTTAATTTTCGACGCTAAATTATATAAGACTAAATTCAGTAAAAGGACTCGGGGACATTTTGAAAGTAGATTTACCACTCCACATAACTTGTTTTAAAGAACACCAGGCATTATGTACAGCGGTTCAGAATGATTATGATCAGATCATATTATATCACTATAACTCACTGGTAGCAGCTTATGTCATGTGTAACTTTTGCAGGGAATAGTAATTAGAGCTCATGTGAATGTGAAAAGTTGTGTGTTATGCGCATAGATTTTCTAAAGCCAGCTTGCTCACATAAACTAAATTACCTCTAAAATTTTAGAGCTAAATCATCTGTCAAACTGATTACAGACAAACATTGAAATACCGTATAAGATAATCTAAATATATGTAGATCTAGATTCTCATATATAGCGTGAGTATTTATTAAGTGCACATATCCAACACAGGGTTGAAGAGGATCAAATTTTATCGACAAAAAATATTTTTTTAAATCTCCGATATTTTTATAGGTGTTTTAATATATAGGTATGTTTCGTTTACTTTCTTACTATTTACTTACTTACTTTTCGAACTGGATCGCGATGATCAAGGACAGGCGGTACTTCCTGTATCAAATAGTCGCTAAAAAGTGTTAACTGTAAACTTTAAACTCAGTTTAAAGTTTACAGTTAACACTCCAAAATTATTCAATATGGAATATTTTTCTACATCACGCTAGTTTTCAAAAGACACCATAAATAAGTTCTTAACTGAAACAGTTTTGGCGTATTAATGTTAAATATATTTTTTGTCGATAAAATTTGATCCTTCATCCTTGATCCTTGATGCAAACTGTATGATACTATATTCCATTCTGGAGACGATGAATGATATGTCGTCACGTCTAATCTCATACGGGGTGGTAGAGGCACATTTGAACTCACGTGTAGCCGTTCATTAAATATAGGGGAAGAATGGTAATTAAATATGTAAAGGACGGTTTTTTGACACAATTTGCACGTTTTCTATAAACCATCAACATTAGGCCAAAGAGCATACAAACACTACGTTGACATTTGACAGAGGATTTAGACCTGCGTCTGTGTGAGTGAGGCAACGCCTCTCGTGGCTATTGGTCAAATTTGTAAAATTTTGACCAATAAAAATCGGTCAAGTGCGGATCGCTCTCCCACACGGTTTCATAACATCGTACAAGAAAAGTTAACGATTGAACAAAAACAAAAAGAGAATAATACGTAATATGTACGAACGTGGATTTGAACCCAGAACCCTAAGATTGCGTAACCGATAACAAAACAATTGCGTCACCACAAGCATGTTAAGCCGCGCATGTTAAGAGTTTGTTCCTTCGCTAGTGGTGTTAAAACACGTCTCTTGTATGGGGACACCCTTTCATTAATAAAATCACGTGTAGTTAATTATTTGTTGCTGTAGCGGCAACAAAAATACATATTCTGGGAAAATTTCAACTCTCTACCTACCACTGTTCTTGAGATACAGCCTGCTGACAGACGGACGGACGGACGGACAATGGAGGCTCAGTAATAGGGTCCCGTAAAAAACCGAATTTGAGACGGTACCCACTGGCTTCGTGCCATTGTAATACTCGACTGGTCTTCTCTAAACCGTGGAGTTCTGTTGAGCACAGCTGCACAACCATTGCCGATAATCCATTATAGATTTATTGTTTTGTCATTAATTATATAATAAGAAATTCGCAATAAATCATTGTACCGGAAAATCTATTTAGAAGTTTCCTAATAGTGCGTGCTCTTGCTTTAGTTTTCCAAGTTCCTCGAATCCAACTCGTATAATTGAACCTCTGCTTGCTACCTCATTTATATGTCTAGCTGGTGTCTATGTCAGTCCTAAATCAAGGATTTCATAATGTTTACCGTTTAATTATTATTAATATACTAATTCTCCGTTTGTTTTAACGAAAAAAGAAAAAGATGTTCATTTCTTGTGTTCTTCTATATATATTTTTTTATTTTTTATTTAATTTATTTAACGAAAACAAACGGCCATACAAAAAATATATAATAAAATCTTACAGAGTTTTCTCATAACTAAATAGACCTATAGTTTTCCGAACTTACAATTTTGAATTTATATTTTGTGTCGTATCTAATCATTTAAACTTAAACTTTTTTAAAACAAAACAGATTCTAATTATAAATATAAGTATACTTTATAAGTTACGTACATTACAAATGGGCCAGAGTATCATCTTAACCTAGTGACTGAAGAATATTCTTTTTAAATGAGTTTAACGAATTACAGAAAATATCTATATTACTTAACTTGTCATTATATAGTTTATATGTGCGCCTAATAAAAGGATTCTGTCCATACAAAGTGTTGTTATATGGTAAAAAGAAAAGCTCTCTCTTGCGTGATCTCTTACGAGAAATTTTAAATCTTATTAGTAAAAGAGTTAGTAGTAGAGTCAATATTGTTATTCAGAATTTTAATAACACGTCTGCACTGCAGAGATGTAATATTGTATCGTTCAGCCGAAGCAGCATAGTTTGAAAAATAATTATTTGTACGGTAGATTTTTCAAAAACTTGTTTTTAATTACTATGACCCTATTTATATGTATCAAAGTCAAAGTCAAAGTACTTTATTACTGTAGATATTTACATATTCTTAGCAAACGTCATTTTTTGCCTCTTCTCTACATTGGACCACTCTGGGACAAGTAGGGCGTAGAAACTCCCACAGATAAATTTTTAGATCTCTTTTAAAAATAGGTTGTGCTTAACTAATATAATAATAATAATAATAACACAAATATGAAAAATTTAATTGCTATGATTAATAAGCAGGAATAAATACTTACAAAATTATTAACAGCATGGTCTGTGTTGAGCCAGATTAACCCCATACAGTCCTGTCAATTAAGTAATCTTGAACATTGTCATATCCCTTTTTCGACAAAGTCGCTTTAACATGCTTTTTAAATTGCTAAAATGGCAATTTCAAAATCTCCAGAGGTATTATTGAGGTGCTTATTGTAGTACAGAATGCACTGACCTTTAAAAGAATTGCTAACCTTCGCGAGTTTAAATATACGGGCGCACATAGTCTGTGATTATTTCTTAGGTTAACATTACAGCTATCGCTAAGTTTGGAAAATGTTGTAAGGTTCTTGCGTACATACATTATATTTTCGAAAATAAATTGACTAGCTACTGTTAGTATGTCAATTTCTTTATCTACACACGTATCATAAACCCTCTTTACTGCCTTCAAAAACCGCACGTTAGGATCAGCATTATGTTAAACTACTTGGTAAAAACTCGTTTCGTATCTGGAAAACTACACATTATGGTCATTATGTGAAGTTTTTCTACATATAATGACATTCAAATTTCGAACGCCGACGCCCACCCGCGTGCCGTCCCTAGTTTGTGAAGTTGGTACTGACATTCAAATTTGGAACGCCTACGCCCGCCTGCGTGAAGTTGGTACTAAAGAACAAGCTAAACAATTGCAGAGCCACAATGCCGGTCAAACATGCGGTTCCAGAACACATCAAAGAGAGCTTATGATATGTGTGTAGATAAACCAGTGTATGTAACTGTACATATTTAGGCATTAAAACTCTCGAGTGATGTTATTATGAAACGAGCCGAACACTCTCGAGTTTTAATGCCCTCCATTATGCAGCAGTCACATAAACTACTATTAAAAAGCTCTCTTAAGGAGTGCTCTCCCCCACAACAAGATACCATAGGATGTCATAGGACATGACACTATGAAAGTAACTAAAATATACTAGCCTAGATGTAGCCACATCCGTGCTTTGTCTGATGTTCCTAACAGCGTAAGCCGCAGTAATCGTATATTGTGAAATGGCCTCCAGACAGTGGATGCAAACTCCAATCGACTGCGGACGTAACTATTAAACAGTATCTTATAAGTTGAGGCAAGTATAAAGCGCTTCCCTAATCTAAAAATAATACCTAGTTGTTTGTAAGATTTATTTATTATATTATCAATATGAGAAGTAAAATTAAATTTAGAATTAATTATTACGCCTAAGTCACCTATTTGTTGAATAATAACAAATAAGAGCTATGAATTACCTCGAGACATAAATCAGACATATCGTCGGTTCGTAATATTTTAGCCTTAATAAACCGTAATTATTAGACTTGCTAATTTTTAATCTAATGAATGCATTTAGGTATTTTTTTAGTTGTTGCTCACCCATTATGCAGGAACAGATCAGAGTTGGGCCGAGCTCCGTAGAATATGAAGATCTGCTCGCCAGCCTGGAAGTCTCTTACCGCAAAGCATTCGCCCTGGTCTAGCTCATTGTTGAAATCAGTAGTTATCTGAAATTGTTTAAAGTTTATTTGTTATCATGCGGAAAGTTGGAGGAGGTGAGAATACGAAAACGGTAGCAAATATAACTAAATCGCGAAAACTATTGAATCACAGCCGCGCTGAGTGACTTTGTCACTAAGCCAGCTGTGATCTCTCTTTTTCGCATAGGACTAACCTGGGTGGACAGAGAGAGCCAAAGAAAAATGGCGCGAACTGTTCAAGTCTGTACTAATAAACTAATACTTCATCAAATTCTCGGTTCTGCTTTCAAAATAGATTTTTATTTGTTTCGCCTCTGGAATCGGTTATCAACATAATCATGTAGCCAATGGCGTGTACCTACCTTGCCATGCTCGTGGTTGCACATGTCCCACAGCGGTATGAAGGCAGTAGTGTCGACGTCGGACAGTTTTATATTGTTCTGTCGAGTCATCACTGCGGAGACTGCCCATCTGGGGACAAACCAACATACATAATTTAAAAATTAATTAAACGTAGCCTATTAATATCCCCACCGAGGAGCACAGGCATTTACCCGGATACGAGTAAGATTAAGCCATACTCCACCACGCTGGCTCAGTGCGGGTTGGTGGGGGGGTTTTACGACTACTAACTACCAAGCGATAGTACCCGGGACCTAAAGCTTAAAACTGAAGTCCGAACGAGGTTTTGAAATTGCCATTTGAGCAATTTAAATACCGTGTAAAAGCGACTTTGTCAAAAAAGGGATAGTACAATTTTCAAGATTACTTAAATGACGGGACTGTATAATCTAACTCAACACAGAACTTGCTGTTAATAATTTTGTTACTATTTTTTCCTGCATATTATTTATAATAATTAACATAATATTTGCATTTGTTAAGAATAACCAATTTTTAAAAGAGATCTAAAATCAATTTGTAGGAGTTTCTACGCCCTCCTTCTCTCACAGTCGTCCATTGTAGAGAAGAGGCTGTGTAATAAAGACATTTGATTTGATTTGTTCGATAATGTTCTTAAGGTAAATGTCCATAGGTAAATGGTCAGGATTCGAATCTGCATCTCCTGTGTGAGAAGCAAGCGTGAAACCCATCCAAAATCAAAATAAAAAATATATTAATTACTGTAGATATTTACATCACATTTACATATACTTAGCAATTGTAATTTTTGCCTCTTCTCTACATTAGACCACGGACATAGTATCCACGCAGCCATACATACATAAATGTACATGTATATACAGGCGTACGTATATGACGCAGTTAGTTGGTCAAATTAGACACTTAATGACTATATAGTAATAATAACTCTCTAGACCGTTAATTAAATGCCGACGTTTAACCAAGTCACTAAAATTCCGTCAGACAAGTGAGTAAACGAAACGTTTAACGAGTTGTCTAAACGTTCCTAGGCAACAAGAAATATACAATATACTTATTTTTTTATGTGTACTTAAGTTTATGTTTTAATTATTTTTATTGTTCTTACATGTTCAACCTAACACGAAGGATAAAACAAAAAGGACAAAAAGGAGTAAACGTGTCGGTTACTTACTTGTCTGAAGGAATTTTAGTGACTTGGTTAAACGTCGGCATTTAATAACGGTCTAAAGAGTTAGTTAAGTGTCTGATTTAACCAACCAACTGCGACATTTTCTTCTAGCTCTGAGCCGCGGTAACCAGAAACAGCGACATGACAGACATATCCTGCCACCCCTCAGTTGAGGTATACCTAAAGGTATCTCAGTGCTTATATATCCATTTACTAAACATATCGCTACTAAATTTTTGTTGACAGGGGGCTACCGGTTTACAGACGTGAATAATAAAAAAAGGAGCATTACCCTGATTTCCGCGCATTTATATCGAGTGATTTTGTATGTGAATCACTCGATATCCGCCATTTTATCGAGTGGTGATATTGCGAGAGAATCATCCCCCAGATCATGAAATGGTTGACCACATCATGAAATAATAAATTGTATGATCTGACCACGACATGCAAGGTGTATAAGGTAGATGGTTCTACAGAAAACTTTTTAGTGTTCCGTACCCAAAGGGTACCAAATTGGACCCTATTACTAAGCCTCCGGCCTCCGCGTCCGTCTGTACGTCCGTCTGTCACCGGGCACCACCGGAGCAACCGAAATAGATAGAGAACTGAAATTTTCTTAGATGTTGTATTTCTTTTGCCGCTCTAACAACAAATACATGAAACATACGGGTTTTTAAGAATTAAAAGTGTACCAATACAAGAGATTATTTGTATGGCCATTTTCTTAGCCAATTTGTGTTATTTGTTTATCGGTGAACTGAACTGGACTCTCCGGAGCAAAGGTACATAGTTCAATACTTTCATACTACATACATAAAACTCATTTTCGATGGACGGCCTTGAATTAAGTCCTACTTAATATTTTATAATTTAAAAAGTAAAAAAGAAATACTCGTACAAAAGACTGTCGGCTTTACGTTTTTCCGTGAACAATGAATGGTATGGAACCCTTCGTGTGCGGGTCTGACGTCCTGCTCGCACTTGACGGTTTTATTTACGTATTCTGTGACGTCTATCGTACATTCATTCGTAACAAACAGTCATGAAACATAGTAAAATAATTTTTATGTGAGTTATTCGAGACAATGGCACTATCACTGCAAGAACAAGTAGCATTGAGAGTAAAAAGAGATGATTTAAAGACAATGCTAGCTGATGGAGGAGAGAAATTTAATACAGCAATTTGAAACAATAACTGGGGTTTTATTTGATAATAGAGGTTTTATACAGAGAAGTCCAAGGTTCTAAATAAACTTCGAATTTCTGATTTGACTAAGAATTGGAATGTGGTTTACCAAAAACCCATAAAGAATGGAAAGTAAATACCTACTTACCAATTTTACAGTTGCGGAAAACCGCATATTTCGTTTGTTATTATCTCCCAGACTTTACAAGTTTTTACAACTAGAAACTTTTTAATATCCATTATCCAACAAACTTGAACATTATCTAAGCGACTACGTAAACCTAACCTTTTACTACATTAGTAGCAGCGGTGGGTCATTGACGATATTTTCGTTAACGAAGGGTAGTCGTTGACCGTCAACGAGTAACCTTAGAAATACTAGGTTAATTTACCTAATATTGAAGAAATGGATCAACGGAACGAAACGATCGAATAATAGTGAAATTCATTAATAGTTGGCGCTTAAATTTATGGATGAAAGGACATGTTATGAACGAAGAATCTAGAGAGTAGTCGAGTGCTAAGGGATGTTGGAACACCAGCACGAAGTAAATTTAAGATTTTATTCGCCTTCGAGCTGGTGGCACTTAATAGGTAAAAATATTAATCCTTTTATCGAGAAAAAACAACTCTTGTTACACATTTATTATTATTTTGTGTATTATTATTATATGTTATTTATTTAACAGTCTACATCGTTCCGTCCGTCCTTTCATTCCGTTCGTACACGTATGCTAATCTGCTTTATTAAAAACAACAATAGTTGAAAAAACTAATAGTTAATCTGAAAACAACAAGTTGAATAAGTTATTCAGTTGCTAAAAACTAACAGATTGACTAACTAACAAAAATACTAATTGAAAAAAAAACTGACTGATAAGATTTACGTAATAATCTGATATCGGTTAACGGTACTTTCGTAATTCTACGTTAGAGAGTAATAATTTATTAGGTTCGTCGATTCAACGCCTACCGCTAATTAGTAGTGAACAATTCGTTGTATCATGAAACATATCGACGACATATAAAAATCTAGAAATTACATTCTAAGTTCTTCGATGTTTCTTTTTATTCTCTCCATTCTAGGTTTTCTGGAAAAAATCTCTTATTAGAGATAAGCTCGCCTTTGTACATAACATAACATACAAACAGGCATATAAATTGGTTCTGGCCTCACACTAGGATGCCCTGTGACGTGGGAACCAGAAACAACGACGTCAACAACATGCAAACTTCCAAGACCTGGGAATAATGTTTTTTCTTCCTCCCCAGCCGGGACTCGAACCCGGGAACTCTCGCTTGGTAAGCATAGCCTCGACCGCCAGACCACATGTTTTTTAATTTTTTGTTTTAACTGTTTTAGTGCAATGTGGTTTTTTCCATCACCGTTAGAACGTCCTTGATAATGTACTAAAGATAAATTACTTATCTCATTGGTACATGGTTAGCACCGGGATTCGAACCTGCAACTTCTGCATGAGAAGCAAGCGTGAAACTACTAGACCATGGAATTTACCACCTTATATAAAATCTAAAAAACACTAATAGTGTAGTACATGGTGACGTCAGTACTAAAATACTAAAAAATTGCTCCCATACACTAGTCCCCCCTTTATATTTTGTTATAAATTTATGTTTTAAGCAAGGCCTACATCCGGATTAACTTAAAAATTCTATCATAAAACCTATTCGTAAATCTGAAGATAAAAAAGGTGTTACTAAGAACCGACCAGTAGCCCTAATTCCTATAATATATAAGATTTTTGAAAGTTCTTTACATAATAGGCTACATTCTTATCTAGAAATAATAATAATAATAATAATAATCTTTATTTCAGGCTTACAAAAAAAACCCATATCTATAAATACCTTACAACTAGAGATACATAATGTAATATAAAAACATACTAAATATAATCTAACCTAGCTAGGGATTTTCTTCTTCATTCTCGCTTCCCTGTAGCGTCGGTAAACGATGCCCTCCCTCCTCCTCAATGAATAACATGTTTGGATAGGAACAAAATGCTTTTAAAAACTTAAAACTCAAAACGTTTATTCTGTAAATAGGCCACAAGGGCACTTTCACATGTCATTTCATTTCATTTTTTACAGAACATTTAGAAAAAAATAATTCACAATATAATATGTTACGTCTTAAAACAAGATTATGACAGCATCAAGGATAGACAAAAAATTCAGTGATCTTCAAGGACTTGACCAAAGCTTTCGACTTCGTAGATCATAAACACCTACTAATGAAACTCGACAGGTATAAGAGAACTAACTAAACATATTAAATTGATATCTGAAAAATATGAATTTAATAGGTTTAGTTAGTTCTCTTATAACAAAGCTCGGTTGTCATAAAACGCACAGAGATACTAAACTTTGAATGAGAGATAAATAATACATTGAGTGGACTAACAAAACGGCAAAAGGGATACGCAAATAAAGTTTCTTATTTCCCATTTCAACCGGCGGCTATCTAGGCTCACTTGGATCCAATAATGAAGGAAAATCCAAAGAATTAAAAATGCAGCTGTAACTGCTCCTTATACTTAGCCGCTACTCTATACTTGAACATAGTCTAGAATGACAATAAATACTACGTTCTGGATGCTTTTCCCTCGCCTATAGAGGTTTTCCTCCGCGTTTTCACTTTACCATGGTAACTGTGAACTGTAGATACTATTAGCGTACCATTTTCTTGTTTTTTGCACAATCAAGAAAATCAAGGGACTAAAAATGTTGCAACGCTTCATAATATTGTACCCGAAACCACTAACGCCGTCATAATCAATACATAGATAAACGTCTGACATAACAGTCGACAATTTGTAGTAAATGGCCCTTCGAAGCCTTCCTCATTTCTCTATTAACATTTTGACAAAGAGTATAATTTTCGCAACAACCGATCACGAAGTCACAACCCACAAAGTTATTGTCGCTTACAAACACGCGGCTCTCTGTTGGCTGTTTCTACGGGAAAAAGTAAACTGATCAAGCGAGAGGCACGTCATCGTGAAAGGCAAAATCTGTAAAGGCGCGATGCAATTTATTACGTAGCTGACATGTAATTCTGAGGTTGTGAGACACGCCGCCTAACCAAATAGGGAAATAGAAATTCAAATTTGTAGCTTAAATTATAACTTATAATTTTAATACTGTTTCAAGACGTCCCGATAAGCTCCGTATGAAAGATACATGTGTCATTTTACACACAAACCTTAATCGGGAGTTCACGAAACAGGCCCTTAACATATTTTTAATTATGTGCCTAGTATGTTGCGTAATATTTGTTGGACAAGTTGGACAGAAAGTAAAATTTGGCATTTCTGAATGAATATTTAAATTCTCAACTTCCTAAACTCTTCGCTTCATATGTTTTGAGCCAAGCAGCCGAGATTAGTATGGGAAAGCTTGAATAAAATTACTCTCGTCATATCGATGTCGTGGTAGGATCCCAACCAACGATTTGTCTTCTCTCGTCACCGCGTCATCATCGTCATTTACACATATCATGGACCAGCTCAAGCTTTCGAATATCTATGCACATAGACGATCATTCACAAACAAAGCACCGGACAAAATCTGGTTTTGCGCACTAACAAGGAAACTATGAAGAAAGTAATATCACTTATAGAGCATACCTACGCGTAGTTCAACACAACGAGTAGCAAATAATAAGCTTATTGTCTCATCTCAGTACAATCTCACGTAGTTAATGAACGCGTGATACGTTTCGTACAAGACTACGAGCTACGAGTGTATAGTTCGTCGTCTTAGGAAGGTAAAAGTTGGGTGCCGCGTGCGAAAATGCTGTAATGGGAAAACAATGGTCGGCAATATACGAGTGAGTTTAGAGACTGTAGGTAAACAAGTCCTAATAAAGTACCTGGTCTGGTCTAAGTACGTATACCGTCGTGGCCATATTATAGAATGGATCATATTGACGACCCGAATGGCCGAGTCGGCAGTAACCCTGCCTACGAAGCCAAGGGTCCCGGGTTCGAGTCCCGGTGGGGGCAAATATTTGTTTGACGAGAACGGATGTTTGTACCCTAGTCATGGATGTTTATCTGTCTAATTATAATATTTATCTATATAAGTATGTGTATCGTTGTCTTGAACCCAGGATACCGGGAATCCTAGTTTGGGGCTAGATCAATGTGTGTTAATTGTGTCAAAAGTATTATTATTATTATTATTATCATTTCCTGAAATGGCCAACCATAGTTCAGTTCAGTTCAGTTCAAAGATTTTTATTCATAATAGCACAAAAATTTAGACTTTATGAACGTCATAACATAATCAAGCAAGCATGATAAAACATAAAGTAGGTGCCCAATCATTATTAGCACATAATATATAGGGTGCAATGAACTAGTTTAATGCCAGACGTCGGCGTCTTGTCAGTTGTTATTAATTTTGCAGTAGGCGTTTGTGCACAAAATGTGCTTTTGCTGAATAAGAACTTTCAAAACTATTTCGACAAGTAAAGAGCAAGTAAGATGTTTTAAATTTCATTCACGGGTAGGGCAACAATATGCCACGAAAATGCAACTCCTGGGTATTTGACTCCAAGATATTTGGAGAGCATTTAAATGCTAATGTTAATAATTTACGCGTGGACGTGGTCAAATTGCTGCCACTCGTATGAGCAAATGAACATACAAGGCAGTCAATTTGTCGTCTTTGCCGTAAAAAAAGCTATTACACCGTTCGTAGAGCAACTTTTCTCTAACAAAATGCGATCTCACCCACTTACTTTCATTACATGTTAGAAATAGTTACTTTAAAAGCAATTATACCTAACCAAGCGTTAATTATGCCTCCCTATATTATTATGAGTTTATTACTCGAGCATTTCTCAGCAATATAAAAAAATATAGATTATGAGTGGTGAATCTTCATATTTTAATGATAGGCTCGTATCCATCTATCCGGCCAGAGCGATGGCAGTGGGCTATCTTACTAGTGTTTAATATTTGGCGTGATTAAACCAGCGAATAAAAAACTAATTGAGCGAATGACCATTTACAGCGATTGCTGAAATAAGCGATAAACATACTGAACAGCGTGACAAAATTACTAAATAGCGCGAATTAACTATTACTACTGGCGAAGTGGTGGGTCAGGGTGGGTGAAGGTGTTAGATTGAACATGTATAAGAAAAACAAAATCCAAAGCTCGTTTTGTATTTTATTTTACTCGAATTAAGGTTTTCAACATGCTGTTTTGCCTTTTCAAGTAAGTTTTGTGTCATATATGTGAAAATTAATCCCATTTTATCAAATTAACTTTTAACTATTATATAAGATCCTTAACTTTATAACTTTAAATGTTACTATAAATTTAAATTAAGTCAAATATTTTAACTGTATGTACATAATTAAATTACAGAACATTTTTCTTTTTTGTTAGACAATAAGTATTGTTGCATATAAGTAGGGAGGAGCGTATGTTACTTATCCCAAAACACAGGGGAAACTCTACTTTGGGGAGTAACGACTCTTATATTGTCTGTACCAATGTATGACAAAACTGTAGCAATTTTATTGAATAAACATGATTATTATTATTATTAATATATGAAGTGGTGGGTCAGGGTGGGTGAAGGTGTTAGATTGAACATGTATAAGAAAAACAAAATCCAAAGCTCGTTTTGTATTTTATTTTACTCGAATTAAGGTTTTCAACATGCTGTTTTATAGATTTCTTGTCGCGCGGTTCAGTAATTTGGTCAGGCAAAACCAGTATTTTAGTCAATGAAACACGGATTTACGGTCTTAAGATTAATTACTAAAACTAGTGGTTCTGTGAGAACTCGTGAGCCCTTCGACATACAAACATCAAACACATTGTCACGACTGACGGACAAAAGGCTTTATTATAATGCGATACAAGTTTATTTTTCGTTTTTTAAATATAATTACCGATCCTGCTCACAAAATTTCACAAGCATCGTTTGAGAAATGCGACCTGCAGGCGAAAACAGACAGATAGACAGAAGGACTAATGCATTTTTGGCCAATCTCGAAACTGGACGCTTTGCTCGTTAAATAATATAAATGTAGCCCATTATGTCCCCACCGAGGGGCACCGGCCTTTTCCAGAAAGAGCCACTCCACCACGCTGGCTCAGTGCTGGTTGTCGGGCTTGTGGCCAACCCGACTGTCAGAAGTCATCAAGCCCTATTAGGGCCTCTGACACAGCTTTTTGACTACTACCACCGAGTAGCGATAGTAGCCGGGACCAACAGCTTAACGTGTCATCAGAAACACGGGAGCGTCCGAAACAAATGCCACGTAGAAACGGACACCCATCCAGTGCCCGTCTCGGCCAGATGTTGCTACCCGCACGATCGTTCCCGATGTGCGAATACCGCTAGGACACGTACGCTTCTTTCGAGTATACATAATACCTTTTAATATTTGACTAACATAAGGCGCAAATGAGTGCTACTGCCACCCCGAAGGAGAGATATCTCTGAAATACTTGCCGAACTCGTACGGACGCCAATGGCGCTGAGCCCCTGAGGTGACGTGGAATGACATGCCACGTCGTTGTCACGCCACGTCACCTCAATGGGGACAGCGCCAATAGGTGGCAAATTCAGCAGTCGTAGACAGCCATGTTAAAAAAATTGATTCGCAGGTTTCGTCCAGTTTTGCTACACCGACATGGAATCTGGCACCTCGTAGACCTGGCGAGTAACAGCCAGACCATCTACAGCTGCGTACGCCCAAGTATGTAAAGCAGTAGATCAATAATGGTAATACCATGTAGCGTGACAGGTGGCAGCACATTCCTTATGGCAGGCGGACCGCGAGAGCATTCCGTTTCACGACTTCACGAGCACGCCAGATCACATCTCATGGGTGGCGATTCTAATTGATATGAAATTTATTTATTCTCTAGCGCAGTTTCTATTCTGCGTAACAGGGAAGTTAGTAAAGCCATATGGGCGCCTCTTTGTCTGCAGAGTGGGTTTTTAGCAGCCCGCACTCGATCGGCCATACCGATCAGCGTCAGTGACGTCAAGTGGGCGTCCATGACGTGAGGTGGGCCGTGCTATGGATGGCACCGCAAGAGCAAAAGGTTTTCAGTGTAACCCCAGTAGTGCACGAGTTCAGTGCGGTAGTGATCATGGTCAGTTCTTATAGTAACGCATACGATCGTGTTGCCTAAAGTCCGAGAGAATGGCAACAAATGGCCGGAGCTCACCGCATCGATGAGAATATAACCATAGCAATTTATATCGATAAGTAGAATTGCGCCCATCTCGAATCTTGTTGTGATGGTGATGTACTGATGCGAGATGGAAACGCGCATGCGTGATGAGCTGAGGACTCAATGTACGGTGAATTTGATTATTTTATTTGTAGTTAATGAGCGAGGGATTTATAAAAATAGCTTTATTCAGCCACACAGATACATAATATGCAACTCAGTGTAACCTAGGGTGAGGCTAATTTACCCTTGCGGAATATATGAGTAAAATGATATTAGACGACATCAGTATCCCATCAGTCGATCGCTTGCTGGTCAGTCACGGTTATTCGCGAAATTTTATCCAGACTGCTGAGCAACCGATGTAAATTTATTCTACTACATCGACACACCTAACTACTGCATCTATATCAAATAGAACAAAAGCACAAAGGAAACAGAAAAAACCATCAACACCAAGCAATAGCCTGATTGTTACCGATCCATCAACTGTGAATAGAAATATCAGTACCTTCCTATCATATCGTAAAACAAAGGTAAGAAAGTATGGCTGCGGCGCCCGCGCATGCAAAGCCGTCCTACCATTCGCGGGCCAGCGACCATCGCACGCTAACGTGTGCCACTGCCGCAACTTTCACGAGTTTTTTTCCACTCGGATAAGAAAATCAAGGAAACCGACCGCGAGCATCAACAAACTTTTAGTGCCGAATGTTTACAAACAAATAATTATGTGATATCAAGCCTTTCCTAGTGGTATTAATAGCAGTGCTCTTTTGGACACTACGATATCCGATATCGATATTTCCTTCCTCCCTTCTTTCCCCTCACCCTTATTCCTGTCATCCACTATCATCTATCCTGGCAGAGCAGTGAAGGGAAATAAGGTTGAACAAGGTACTTTGCGTCATTTCGTGTTGTTTCGTTAGTGTTTCGTCTAATCAACTTTGTTCTTCCGTGAGTTCGTGGCTGTAGTTGGGGCACGGTTATTGAAATGAGGAGTTGGAGCATCATGGTGTTACTGAGCACGCTGGCTGCGCTGGTGATCCTCGTGCATACCGAGGAAATGGAGGACCTGGAGATGGACTATCATCACGTTGTGGCTCCGAGACTTGTTGATGCGGGCGCGCCCAATTATGATCAGGTGATTATATTTATCTATACGTATGTACTTATAGCCTTACATATGGTGTCCGTTTTGGATTGGACACTACATATTGTAGCTGAATCTTCCGCGAATATTCCTATAGGGATACACCCTAAGCTGTATATAAATGTACCCAATATTTTGAATCCTGGTCAGAGTAATTGAGGGTATGTAATCTTGGGTAGGGTATCATCATGACATTTAAGTTTGAGGACATAGATACATACGCGTAGAACTACATAAATATCAGCATGATAAATACAGTTATATCGATTGCCTGCCGTGAGATTGGTTAACGGAAGATGACTGAGAGATCCTTGTAAGATAGAAAGAAAGCAGGGACTCTAGCTGCACATAGTTGGGAATATAGGCTCCAGAATATAGAATACAGTACAGTTATTGTTAGAGTTTTCGCCGTAATTTAGAGCAGGCTTCGAGTTTTGCCGGAAGCTACGAATTATTACTGCTGTCTTGCTCTGCACAAACTTTCTGCAGCTAGTTTAAGTCAAAGTTAAAAGTCATCCAAAATAATCTTTACCTCATTTCATTTGTTAACGTGGTTTTCTAAGGCTTTTATATCTTCGAGACGATATCAAGTTCTTACAAAATTCAAATACACAAAGCTGTTTATTTTCATTTGACCTGACAATTCTGTTACACGAATATTCGATTCTATCAGTCAATTATAAAGCAATGCAGCTTTTTTTTAACCCCCGACCACCAAAAGGGTGTGTTATAAGTTTGAAGTGTCTGTCTGTCTGTGTTTGTGTCTGTGGGCATGTCTGTCTGTGGCACTCTACAAACAGGTGGACGGATTTTAATGCGGTTTTTTTTTAAAAAAAACAGTGACCTTGCCTGCGATGGTTCTTAGCGGTGTGATGTGATTTATCAAAATCGGTTCGGTCGTTCGGAACATATTAGCTTAACAAGGACTCAACCAAATTTTAGACTTTTTAACCCCAGACGACGAAAAATATGAGTGTGGTTATAGGTTTGAGGAGTCTATATGTGTGTATGTGTGTATGAGGGTGTGTCTATCTGTGGCACCCTAGCGCTCAAACGGGTAAGTAAGGGTAAGTAAGAATGTATTACTAGGTCACAGATTGACTTCCACATTTTAATTTTTGTAATTCTGCCAAAGCCGATTTGTCACGGGGACTATTGAATAGTTTTCTCTGATATAGTTCACAAATTGCAACACCTTGTATCTTTTTTACGCGACTTAGAGCTACATATGCTTGACCTTTTGCAAATCATTTACTGCCCAGATATACGACAGCCTTTTCTACTGAAGTTCCTGGCAATTAAATGAGTCGGGAGTTTTTAAAATTTTGAAAATAAGTAATTGTTATGTTAGGTTTTTAACTTTTTACTAAACTTTTTTAAACTGGCTGCTTAAAGTTTCTGCAGAGAAGGCGAGTAGTAATCATTCATATACTTCTGGCGAGAATCGCAGCATGCTCTAAAGGCCGACTAAACCTCTGTTCTGATTCTAACCTATGCTCCCCTTTGTACATGTTTTTTCCATTTTTACGTGTCTGTAACTTTTGTTTTTCGTGCAATAAAGTATTCAAGATGCAAGGTAATGCAAGCAATTCCGCAGCATCAATTAAAATTAACATTTCACTAGCTTCACAAAGGGTCATTATTATACGACAACAATCGCAAACTTGTGAAATTAGCATAGAAATGAAAAAAGCCATAAATGTCACTTGGCACAGCGTAACTGGCGAATTTGAAACTACTGCCGGGTGTTCATCGATGATGGAGAAAATGAATGAACTGTGAACAGGTAAACGAAAGTTTCCAAAATGCTTATTAATATCTACGTATACCTTCGCGCGGCCGGCCTCCTAATTTTATTACCCCAGGCGTAAGGATCAAAATCGCGATGCCACATTAAAATTACGCGCTGGCAGGGCCAATGGCACGCCGACTGACTGACTGACAGGCAAGGCACAGCCTAAACCCGAGGACCTACGCCCAATTGCACTAAACGTAAGTTAGGCTTGTCCTAGTTTAGATTCACCTAAGCCTAAAAATTTGATTGCACTGACAGATTGGACTGAGGAATGGCTTAGGGTTAGTGCAATTTTTTTTTTGTGGCTAGCCTAAATAAGTTAGGAAAGAACATAGGCGATTCTTATGTTTAGTGCGAGTGCTAGAGTCATGAATCTTTGAACAGGGGTTCCTAATAATTGTATAGCGTGCCCTAAGGGATTTGGCGTAAAGAGTTAAGATTGTTTGAACATCAAACTCTTCTTGACCTGTGAACCTGAAAGGCATCAGGTAGGTCGTATAGAGATAGGTAAGATATACGAGTAAACGACTATGAACGCATTTAGCGACAGGGCATTATCAAGGGTGGGGTTAAAAAAAACACGAAATTAAAAGTAAAGTAAGAAGAATCATGTTTCTTTCGACGTTATCAGAGATGCAGTGGTTATCAGATAAATATATAGATAAATATATAGATAAATGTTATACAATCTTGGTACGCGATCCTTTATGTGGGACTCGCACTTGGCTATTTTTATATGACTCCAAGCTGGTGAAGCTGCGGGCAAGGGTTTGTGTTAAAGAAAGGTGTTAACAATGAAATGGAATACTTGATCAAAAACAAATTTCTACGTGTAGGTATTATGAATTAGTTATGTAGCAGTTTTGAAACGATTTAACACATTCGCGATAAATTTAGTTGATGAAATCGCACCCCTGCCATCATTTAGGAATGGTGTACATGTCGCAGTAGTTGGTTAAATCAGACACTTAACTAACTCTCTAGACCGTTAATTAAATACCGACGTTTAACCAAGTCACTAAAATTCCGTCAGACAAGTGAACGAGTTGTCTCAACGTTCCTAGGCAACAACACATATATACACTATAAATATTTTTTATGTGTACTTAAGTTTATGTTGTAAGTATTTTTGTTGTTCTTACATGTCTAACCTAACAAGAAGGATAAAGGGGGCTTCGCTTCGCTCACCCCCTTTACCCTTCATCTAAGCTACCGCAATGTATTGCCCTGATATAAACTGTGCAAATCAGCTGTTGTCGTGACGCTATCTTGTTTTCCAACACGCCAGCTTTTGGTAAGACAGATTGTTAAACGTTTTCGACGATGCTTTATTTAAATCAAAAAGCGAGTGACTTGGTTAAACGTCGGTATTTAATTAACGGTTAGAGAGTTAGTTACGTGTCTGATTTAACCAACCAACTGCGACATACATACAATGTTCTTTCAAACCTTTACGCGTATAAAGGAATACGCGGATACTCTTATTGTAAACTGCCGCGCGTTTGCGTAAGAATGCCGGTATAGCAGCCGCATTGCTTCCGAATTAACGAAACGGTCACGGAAACAAAATATGACGTTACAAGACTTTTCCCGCCACATTAGCTGCCAAATAACAATTAGCAGTTAAAGCTATTAGAACATTCACTATGTGCACTAAGTACGTCGTGTAATCGTTTATTTCTACGACTTCTCGGCACGTACGCTTTCGGCAAACAATGAGGAGTGGTTGATTTTTGCTTTCTGTTTTCGTACAGAGTGGAAACATCGCATTTCTTCAATAAGAACGAAAGTGAATATGTACGTCATATAACCAGAAAGCAATACATAGATAGCAATTTCTATTGTTCTTGTTGACCAAGAGGAATATCGAGCCAACCCCAAAACAAAACAAAGAATTCTTCGAGGAAAAACGTTTACTGATTTACCTCTAATTCCTTTATGTACCATATGTTCACGGTATTCAACCTCTTTTGCGTGATAATTCATACAATTGATAGTCATTTAATTACATTATAATCCTATGATTGATTTACTTTGCTTAACAATCAATCAATCCTGCGTGGACAAAATATAAGACCTGTGCGTTTGCCATACGTGAATAAGAGGTTAGGCTAACTTCTATCTATCTATCTAACTTCTATCTAACTATCTGTCCAGCCTTCTGCTCCCACTATTGAGTAAAAGCCTTTTCTTCATTACAACATTTATTGCGGTCTTGGTTAACTTAAGTTAGCTTAGGAACGACAAAACAAACAGATTAAGTTAACCTTTACATTAGGCATATACATTGCCTCTGGCTATGTTGCTCCATCCGAAAACCGGATAGAGGAGAAACATAGAAAACTACCGCCCATCTTTTACTAGTCATAGGACAGGTCTAGAAACTGGTCTAGAAATCTGGGGAGGAGTCCGGCTAACACGTGTAAATGGAGCGTGCCGGGTTGAGTACTAGATTGTAATACCAGACAAAGCCACGGTTCTGCCACTTATCGGCCTTATAGCCAGGTGGTAAGTCAAGAACGGGTGTTAACCGGACAAATGACAGAGTATCGAACTATTAGAGCATGGTTAGACTCGGGTTAGGTAATAGTGGAGACATTTTGTGTTTCAATGAGGCTCTATTGTCAGAGCTTTGACGATTTGCGGTGGTGAGGTTGAATATTGGTGGTGTCGATCCATTTTTAGGGATCCGTAGAGAAATAAGGTTCCCTTATAGTTTCGTCAAGTCTGTCTGTCCGTCCGTCCGTCCGTCCGTATGTTATGTTTGCAACTTTATGCAGAAACTATTAGGACTACACAGTTGAAACTTGGTATGTAGATGTATTCTGTGAACCGCTTTACGATTTTATACAAAAATTTAAAAATTAAAATATTTAAAGGGGTCTTTACGTGGAAATGAAACCAATATTTTTTTTATCAAACTTATATGTGTGGGGGCCTGTAGATAGGTCTTTTAAAATGACGCTGAGATCCTGAAACCATTTTTATTCAAAGTAAATCTTTAAAGAGGCAGACCCTTCCAAAGTGGAAAAATGTGTGCCCCCCATGTGTGAAAAATGTTCAAAAAATATATGCTGTATATCTCAATACATACTTTCAACGAAAATTGGTTTGAACAAAATAAAATAAGCAGTTTTTAAGATACAAAACATTTATTTAAAACCGCAAAGATAACTTTGTAATTCATACAAACACTAGGAAAAACAATGTTACAACACAAACATCCAGTCACATAATTACTTGCTAAAACGGAACCCTTCATGGGCGAGTCCGACTCGCACTTGGCCACTTTTTTCTTCTTTTAATTTGGCGTGCTAACCATTATTTTGCCAGTGTCAAGTGTATTTGAAAGATCACAATTTGGTCATGTTCTCCTCTAGGACCTGGAAATTAACGTCTTGAGAATATTTTGTTGCTCCTTAGAACTACCCGGGAGGATGTGGAGGGATGTAAGAACCAAGTAGTTCCTTCGGAAGTATGCACCTTTTATATTGTTACGATTACATTTCGATCGCTTTCGTTTTGGTCATTTATGCTATGGCTTGTAGCCATTTCAAAGTAAAGAACCCAAAAAAACGCGTGGAAGACACACTTAGCTACACTCTGGTCACAAGTCTCCAGCAGGTTACTAGATCAGTCGCAATGTGGTAATGTGATTGTATTCAAAACCTCATGTAGATTTTCACATCGATAAAAACACATAGAAGAATTATATAAAATGTAGTCATAACTTAGGGTACTGTGCTGAATAGATTGCTTTACCCTCCTATTACTCACAGTTTCATGAAGCTTGTAAAACCATTTAGAAATATATGTACATGTTGAGTCAAATTTCAAGATGTTCTTGAATATCTCATACAAAGGTAAACTGCGAAAAACAATTAAGGCGATACCTCGTCCGTGCAAAGGTCCCCGTTACGCCAGGCGGAAAGACCCGCAGTGTGAAAGGGACGGAATCCGGAAAAAATTAAAAAACGTAGCACTAAACCACAGAATAATTGTTTTAAAATAAACTACGCTATTTTTTTAAAAGTTTTTTAAGGAGATTCTGCGAATACATCATATGTACATTTTGAATGCAGTTCCACAATGAAATTAGTTAGGATTTCAGAATTACAGGAAAAAAAAACAATTTAGAGGTGTTTTCGTAATTAAATTCAAATTCAATCTTAATCAAATACTCAATAAACGTTAACCCAAAAATCAAATCTGTAGATGACTTCATGGTGGAGTAAATGGATTTGAAACAAACCCCATTTTTTTTTCGTAGCACCTTAAATGTTAATGTTGGTTATTTAAAGTTCGTCATACCCAAAGTAGGTACCCGTTAAGTTGTAGTTTAGTTTCCGCTCTGTCGAATTGTATATGCGCTTCTCCGTGACGTGCCTACCGCACTGGGACTGGTGCTAAAGACTGAATACGGTATTTGACTGCTAGACAAAATAGATACTTTTTAGGAACGTTTTTGTTGAAATAGTTTCAGCTTGAGACAAGTTTCGAGATTTATTGGACTACCTTGTCCTATGCCGTATTGGGACTAAATTAGGAAGGGACTGAAATTTCTAGCTCACATAATGTAACTTCAAATAAAAAATTCAGGACAAGAACATGATAAATGTCAGATGAAAGTCTCGCATCACAATCCACTCTCAATATTATGTCAGCATTACATTACCTAGGTGTCGATCGAAATTTAAGCTGGCATCGGCAATACGATGACGTCGACCTCGTTTACATAAGTGACATGCATTTCAAGATATGTCATCTGGGCGCGAATCTGTAGTGTGGCGGAGAGTTCGCGCCAACCGGTAAAGCCACTTTCCACTTTCCTGTTCACAAGAGTTATGCCATCTGCTTAGTAGCCGCTTTCTTCGACTTAAAGATGAGATAATATAATTACATCTTTGGACTGGTCCGATTTGAATGTTCGCCGTAATATGCGATTAATTGAATAGCCGAAGCGCAAACTCGTTTGATGCTGGTAACGCTGAGTTAGTTTTTGGTTGTTACGTAAATATTTACCGTAATTGGTGTTACAAGTGTTTGTTGCGTGGATCTTGGTGATGTAGCATTTTCCAAATGTTTTAGAATTCCATCAAGGGAATAATGAAGTCTGTTGCAAGATTCGTTCACTTGCTGTAAATATGATAACTGCATTTTCTAGACTTCAGCGATTAGGCAAATATAAGCAGCAGAAAGAGGTGAGGTCCCAAACTCCCAATAGCTGATATTATCTATTATCTGCCTACGTAAGCTAACATATAAAGTAGGTGGTAAAATTGTAAGACAAGAGATATAAGTCAAAACTAAATTATCGTTAGGTATGTGCGAGTTATGTCTTTTCCCATACGAGGTGGCAGAGGCGCCCACTCGTTGCACTCATGTTTAGCCAAGGTGTTTGTTTCGCCGAATTGTTCCCAAATGTCATATTTTAAAGCCTGTCTGTTTATATTAAAACTTAAACAGAAAATGACGATATCACACACCACATATCGAAGAATATTCTTCACAAAGAAAAGACGAATCTAAAGACACACCACTCACAGAAAGATAGACAACACTTTCTACTGTATACGGTCACCGAGGCATATCATGGCAGCACGCAATCAATCGTATCCCATACGAAGCGATTGCATTTAATTACCAGGTGCGCCATTATCAATAAAGTTTTTACTAACTATAGACGCATTGTGCGGAATTCCCATGAATGAAACACTTTTTTCGGCGGTTGGCAAACAATATCATTGAGGCTGCATATGGAGCAGAAATGCGTCAGTACAGGCAAAATTACGCAATCTACAAAGTTTCCCTTGCGAAATGTGGATAAGAAAATGCAGTTTGTATTGTATTGAAAGTAAGAATGGGAACAGAGGATTCTCGTTTATTCTAATGGCTATATTTACGCCATTTCTGCGAATAGATTTTGCTTAATTGGTTCACTCATACACAGATGTCACTCATCAGACTTCACACGCTAACTTCAGCCGTCATCCGAGGCCGTAACTTTGAGATACCTTCATCGCACATTGGGTTGTGAATTTATTTTTCCTTTACCAAGAATCATCCACAACGATTTGTATTGTTTATCCAACCACATATCAATAAATATTATACATCCTGGTTAAGGCAATTATTAAATGTCTAGTCAAAAGACGCTTACACATACCCTGCTATGATCGGAATTATACCAAACATAACGGATCATACAAACACTCTGTTATGACATCTATTAAAGACAAACAACGTGAAAGCGTAAAGTCTGATACCCCATGTTATTACAATTTAACGGTGCCACATCATCCATTTTATTTACCGACTTTTCACTAAACTAAACCGGAGATAAATTAATGCATTTTATCTCGGAGCCGATACAGAATAGTCACCGAAAGCAGTGAACTGGCCGTTAATTACTTTGAGCAAGATATTTTATTAACTTGCTTCAGACAGATACATGTAGGTACGTGAAATGAAAGTGTTAAAAAGCAAAATTTGGGGATTACTCATGGCAATTGGTGGGTGATTCCATAATTGCATGTTAGAGCACAACTTTAGTACTAAAATCGCCATTTTAAGAAAACGCCAGGAAAGCAAACTCCCCAAGGAGATTTATGCAAAAACTTGTTAGGGAAACGATGAATTTTTAATCATACCAAATTGCAGATTAAATGCCTGAATGTAAGCCTTAATTGGTCACGGGACTAAATAAGCACGTAAATGGCTTTAACTGTAACATTTATAATTAATTATAGATTTGAAACTCATGTCCTGAATTTAGTGAAGAGTTGTATGTATCGTTTAAGGGTTTTGTACAAAATCCGTAACCTTATCTGCGAAAGGGCACGTATTATTCTGTGCGAGTCACTGATTTTATCTCGACTCAACTACGGAGATATAGTTTATGGTCCGCGTCTTCTATTGAAGACTCAGCGTTTAGTGCAGCGCATACAAAATGCCTGTTGTAGGTTTTGCTTTGATGTACCACCTCGTAGTCATATCACCCCATACTTAAACTCTGCTGGAATGCTCAAAATGGAACTGCGTAGGCACTTACACCTTTCAAGTGTAGTGTTTGATGTCATCAAGTTTAAAAAACCTGAGTACCTGTACCTAAAATTAAAGGTGGCAACATCTCACCCCAGATATGGCATGAGGGATATTCGGGCACCTCTTGAAGGTCATATTCACCGCACGGTGGCATTTAGAGGTAGCTTCCGCTTCCAAGCTACCAAATGTTGGAATGATATTCCGCCGCCCATAAGAAATCTAACCTCCAAATACACCTTCAAAACACATATGAAGTCGCACCTGATTCAAAAGCAAAAACTAGGAATTTCTCTTTCCAACATTGGATAGTCGGGCTACCTCTGCCATTTTCATATATTTTTTAGTTAGATATCTTATGATTTTAGTAAACATATTCACACTATACCCAATCTGCTACTCACTACTCACGTGGCATAATATACTTATATACCTATTTGTATAATCTTCTTGTATATTTTGTACTATCCTACTCATGAAAGTATTGAAACATATTTATGTGCAATGTATTTATTTATTTCCACATCTTTAAACACTTGTAAGGATATATCTATTTCTGACACTTTTTTATTATTATTCTTTTCATTCACATTCACATTCGGATGTAACTGCTGAGTCTCCGCGTCTCCTAGGTGAGGGCTGAAAACCAGTGCTGCTCTTAACGAGCAATAAACACTGAGCTTTGACCTTTTCGCGTCAATGCAGCGCGCCTACATACCGTCCTATATTCTTCTTTTTGTTTTATTGTTTTAGTAATAATCTTATGAGTTTTTTTTTTATTACTTTGCTTTCATTTAAGTTATTTTATAGTTGCACCTCCGTATCACTTTTAATTTGTATGTTTGCTGCTTTGATGCAATAAACGTTAATCTAATCTAATCTAATCTAATTTAGGTAAGCACGTATGTAACACTTGTTTCAACTGCAAGATTCAAATTAGTTTCGCTCCGGTAAATTCAGAATTCTCATTATTTTACCTAATTAAGATGCTTATTCGATTTTAGCACCATTGATGTTATTTTTTTCATTTTCAGACATGGAGAGCAGTAAGTGCGGACCCAGTTATGCAGAAACCCGCTCAAGTACAGGAGTGGGGCGAGAACCAGTCTCCTGAGGAAGCACCCAGGCGTAGAAGACCTGGCCGAAAGAGGAAACGCCGACCAATCGAAGACTCAAATGAAGAAGCCAACGAAAGGCAATATGATCACCAAGAAACCAGAGTTGAACAACAGGAGGAGCCAGACGAAAGAAGATTCTACCACGAAGAGCCTCGCCGACACCGCGACACAGAGTACCCAGCGCACGAAAGCGTAGACCCTCCCAGGAGAAGGAGGAAAAGACCCGAAATGGGCACAGACCGCTGGCTCGACGAACCAAATGAGAGGCCAGTGCGCAGACGCGGCCAGAGATGGAAGCGGCCAATTCGACCAAAATCCAGCGAATACGATGTCTTCACGGAAGAAAAGACTGAAAAAGAAAACGATGACATGACTAGGAGCAAAAAACACTCCTTAGACCAAGTATTGTACAAAGGGTTGACGTTAGTTGATGACAGGCAAAACGATGAAGCAGGCTTAGAAATACCAAAGACCGAGATAAGGAATGAAGTACGAATTAGACCGAATATCGAAGACAAATCAATTTCAGATGACTCACAAGAATCTGAACCGTCAGGAGCGAAGGTAACGGTTTTATTAAATCTGTTCAATTTTTAGTTTAAACATGAAGAATAATCTAGCCACCTACTATATAATACATAAAAAAATTGTTTTCAGGGTAATCCAATAGACCCGTTGACTTTGAAGGGGATATTGAAAAGATCAAATGGCACCAGTTTGAGTGAAATATTGCAGCAGCACAACTTGTCACTGGCAGATCTTTTACATGGAAAGGAAAATGCAATATCCATTCTCAAAGCGGAGGATGCAAAGTCAGAAATGGTGCATTTTGATAGCAAACAGATATTTAGACTCACTGCCAAAGAAAGAGACGACCTCGAAAAAATGTCTCTTGAAGCACATACGAGTGACCAAAACACAACACAGGAAACATCAGTACGGACGGAACATGTCAATGAAAGTCAGATGAAAAACGCAACAGAATTAATCGACGATGATAAAAAAGAAGAAGTACAAAAATCAGAGATATTGGACGCAAAAGAAGACTCGCCAAAGCTTGTGCTAAGAAGAAAGTCGCCACCAGGTGGTCGTAGAAGATTAAGACTAAAAGTACCAAGACGAAATAACACAATTCGAATGCAACCAATCAGAGACTTTATACCGACAAATGCTAGAAAGCAACAGCATCAAAATAATGTATCAACTATTAAACACGATGAAACCGGAATCTCAGTGGAAAGCACATATAATCCCAATAACATAACGGAAGAGAAAGAAATAACCTCAATAATGATGACCACAATAGAAGCAGAAGAAATAACCACCCAGTACATAGACACCGAACCCGATATTAAAGATATTCCTACAACAACAGTACGAATAACGCTACCAACAACGACAGATATGAATAACGTCGATGACGAATCGAATTCGAATGGTGTCGAAAGTACAGAAACTATACCAACTACAACACAAAACAAAGAAAGCGATACAACAAATCTCAAGACTGAACAGGAAGAAACAAATTCTACAGAAAAACCAGCAGTTTCTCCTAACATAAGATCCAAACTTTTGAATAATTCTGACTTAAGGCGACAGGCGCTAACTAACAGACTCAAGAAGAAGAGGTTGAAACAAAAACTCTCAACAACCGAATCCCCAAAAGATGACTTGCCAAAGGATCTTTTTGGCTTGGCTAACCTAGTATCTGCGTCTGAATTTATTTCAAGAATGCAGAGTCCTAAAACCACTAAAACTGATAACACGGAGACGACATTAGATGATCTGTTTGTGACTGTAGCTACTAGTAGAATGGAAAAGTATAGAAATACGCCACGCTATACCATCACAAGAGTTCCAGTCCTGACAACCACTGAAGAGACTGCTAAGATTGAGATTGAAGAGATCTTAAATGACACTAACAGTAAGTCAATCAAACTTTCAATTGATATTCTAATTATGTAATGAGCAATATGTCAGAATGTGATAATGTGCTTTATTGATTGTAGCTATTTTGAAACATATTTTTAACTATATACATAATGACATTTAGGAGTTTTTGACCTAGCCACTTGTTGTTTCGATTTATTTCAGCAGGAGCACGGTTATCAAAAATCTTGATGGAGAGAAACATGACTTTGAACGAACTCGTCGAGCACAGAGAAAGAGGTTCAAGTCAAGTCCATTTGGCAGATATATTTCACAACACATCAGCCGAGCCAAATCCACCAGAACCATTCTTATCCAAATCAGCCATTGAACCGATATCAAAGGAAACCTACCCACTGAGAGCCCTTCTGGACGCGAATCTACACGAACCAACGTTCAAGACAACCACGAATGAACCTAACCCGCCACAAACACAATATTCGAACATACCTGTGGTAATGGACTTCGGAAATAACGTCAACGAAAATGGCGAAAACCTCGGTATAATGTCGCTCTTCAACAAAATTGCAGGCAGCGATATCGAAGACAGACCAGTCATGAAAAAGGATTCCGATGGGACGGCGTACGTATCATCCGTGATGAGTGTAAACATAACACAAAATACATCAGAAAAGACAAGAGAAGGCCGTGGCATGGAGGACAACCCGAGCATGGTGACGTTGAACGATATCTTCTCAATGATGCACATGAGTTTGAAAAACGAGACACCGGCAAGCGCTGAATCTTTCACAAAAGGTATATATATACTCATAGAAAGTAACGATTTCGTATAGAACTAAAACACTTTGTGAAACCAAATAGAATAATTACTCTTCTTTTCAGGCATCATTTTACCAAATGCAGTTCCAAAGGTTGCATTAGAGACCGACAGGGGAGAAGACGGCCTAATCGTGATAGAAGACTTGCAGAATTTGAAAGACTACGAAACAAACATCGCATCCGCCTCAGAGGGAAAGATCGAAGTGGTCACTCAAGAAAAAGAAGACTCCACGACCAAAGAACCAGGTATCTTTGACAAAATACCCAGCGGAACGAAATCCGTCACTGTTGCTACTGCCAGCATAGTTGGCTTGACAATGGTGGTGTTTTTGCTTACCTACGCAGCATTCAAATGGAGGCAGCAAAGAAACCTGCTTCGCAAGAAGGAAATTTTTTGCGAGGAGAGAATCCCAACCCCGGTTTTCGAGAGCAGGAAAGGCAATAAGAACCAAAGCAGCAATCGGAGCATCAGTCCAATGATTTCTAATTCCAATATTTATACTATGAGCACGCTGGACTCGAGAAATGGTAAAGAGTCGCCGGATTATGCGTGGGACTCGCTCAGGAAACCATTTCAATAAATGGCTAGACAATTGACTGATATTATGTTGGTAAGTGGTTAGCAGTAAGTGGATAAGATTTTGTAAATTTTTGAATAGTGACCTGATTGATATCTTTGTAATAAAATCCGACGGATACTGATGATAAAAAAAATATTAGAGAACGATTGGCAAATTAAAAGTTTTTGCCTGAAGTTTTCTCTGAGATATTTTCTTTTTCTTTGTGTGGAAACTACATTATAATTAGGTAAGTATGTAACTAAAATGTATGTAATACTTGAATTAACTCCCAGTTCTCACTAAGTTTTGTTTTACTTTTTTTCTGTTACTTTAAAATGTATTGTAAATAATTTTTATATTTATTCTCGAAATTACATATTTCAGTATTAATATGGCAAGTGCAATTACTTTGAGCAAGATATTTTATTAACTTGCTTCAGACAGATACATGTAGGTACGTGAAATGAAAGTGTTAAAAAGCAAAATTTGGGGATTACTCATGGCAATTGGTGGGTGATTCCATAATTGCATGTTAGAGCACAACTTTAGTACTAAAATCGCCATTTTAAGAAAACGCCAGGAAAGCAAACTCCCCAAGGAGATTTATGCAAAAACTTGTTAGGGAAACGATGAATTTTTAATCATACCAAATTGCAGATTAAATGCCTGAATGTAAGCCTTAATTGGTCACGGGACTAAATAAGCACGTAAATGGCTTTAACTGTAACATTTATAATTAATTATAGATTTGAAACTCATGTCCTGAATTTAGTGAAGAGTTGTATGTATCGTTTAAGGGTTTTGTACAAAATCCGTAACCTTATCTGCGAAAGGGCACGTATTATTCTGTGCGAGTCACTGATTTTATCTCGACTCAACTACGGAGATATAGTTTATGGTCCGCGTCTTCTATTGAAGACTCAGCGTTTAGTGCAGCGCATACAAAATGCCTGTTGTAGGTTTTGCTTTGATGTACCACCTCGTAGTCATATCACCCCATACTTAAACTCTGCTGGAATGCTCAAAATGGAACTGCGTAGGCACTTACACCTTTCAAGTGTAGTGTTTGATGTCATCAAGTTTAAAAAACCTGAGTACCTGTACCTAAAATTAAAGGTGGCAACATCTCACCCCAGATATGGCATGAGGGATATTCGGGCACCTCTTGAAGGTCATATTCACCGCACGGTGGCATTTAGAGGTAGCTTCCGCTTCCAAGCTACCAAATGTTGGAATGATATTCCGCCGCCCATAAGAAATCTAACCTCCAAATACACCTTCAAAACACATATGAAGTCGCACCTGATTCAAAAGCAAAAACTAGGAATTTCTCTTTCCAACATTGGATAGTCGGGCTACCTCTGCCATTTTCATATATTTTTTAGTTAGATATCTTATGATTTTAGTAAACATATTCACACTATACCCAATCTGCTACTCACTACTCACGTGGCATAATATACTTATATACCTATTTGTATAATCTTCTTGTATATTTTGTACTATCCTACTCATGAAAGTATTGAAACATATTTATGTGCAATGTATTTATTTATTTCCACATCTTTAAACACTTGTAAGGATATATCTATTTCTGACACTTTTTTATTATTATTCTTTTCATTCACATTCACATTCGGATGTAACTGCTGAGTCTCCGCGTCTCCTAGGTGAGGGCTGAAAACCAGTGCTGCTCTTAACGAGCAATAAACACTGAGCTTTGACCTTTTCGCGTCAATGCAGCGCGCCTACATACCGTCCTATATTCTTCTTTTTGTTTTATTGTTTTAGTAATAATCTTATGAGTTTTTTTTTTATTACTTTGCTTTCATTTAAGTTATTTTATAGTTGCACCTCCGTATCACTTTTAATTTGTATGTTTGCTGCTTTGATGCAATAAACGTTAATCTAATCTAATCTAATCTAATTTAGGTAAGCACGTATGTAACACTTGTTTCAACTGCAAGATTCAAATTAGTTTCGCTCCGGTAAATTCAGAATTCTCATTATTTTACCTAATTAAGATGCTTATTCGATTTTAGCACCATTGATGTTATTTTTTTCATTTTCAGACATGGAGAGCAGTAAGTGCGGACCCAGTTATGCAGAAACCCGCTCAAGTACAGGAGTGGGGCGAGAACCAGTCTCCTGAGGAAGCACCCAGGCGTAGAAGACCTGGCCGAAAGAGGAAACGCCGACCAATCGAAGACTCAAATGAAGAAGCCAACGAAAGGCAATATGATCACCAAGAAACCAGAGTTGAACAACAGGAGGAGCCAGACGAAAGAAGATTCTACCACGAAGAGCCTCGCCGACACCGCGACACAGAGTACCCAGCGCACGAAAGCGTAGACCCTCCCAGGAGAAGGAGGAAAAGACCCGAAATGGGCACAGACCGCTGGCTCGACGAACCAAATGAGAGGCCAGTGCGCAGACGCGGCCAGAGATGGAAGCGGCCAATTCGACCAAAATCCAGCGAATACGATGTCTTCACGGAAGAAAAGACTGAAAAAGAAAACGATGACATGACTAGGAGCAAAAAACACTCCTTAGACCAAGTATTGTACAAAGGGTTGACGTTAGTTGATGACAGGCAAAACGATGAAGCAGGCTTAGAAATACCAAAGACCGAGATAAGGAATGAAGTACGAATTAGACCGAATATCGAAGACAAATCAATTTCAGATGACTCACAAGAATCTGAACCGTCAGGAGCGAAGGTAACGGTTTTATTAAATCTGTTCAATTTTTAGTTTAAACATGAAGAATAATCTAGCCACCTACTATATAATACATAAAAAAATTGTTTTCAGGGTAATCCAATAGACCCGTTGACTTTGAAGGGGATATTGAAAAGATCAAATGGCACCAGTTTGAGTGAAATATTGCAGCAGCACAACTTGTCACTGGCAGATCTTTTACATGGAAAGGAAAATGCAATATCCATTCTCAAAGCGGAGGATGCAAAGTCAGAAATGGTGCATTTTGATAGCAAACAGATATTTAGACTCACTGCCAAAGAAAGAGACGACCTCGAAAAAATGTCTCTTGAAGCACATACGAGTGACCAAAACACAACACAGGAAACATCAGTACGGACGGAACATGTCAATGAAAGTCAGATGAAAAACGCAACAGAATTAATCGACGATGATAAAAAAGAAGAAGTACAAAAATCAGAGATATTGGACGCAAAAGAAGACTCGCCAAAGCTTGTGCTAAGAAGAAAGTCGCCACCAGGTGGTCGTAGAAGATTAAGACTAAAAGTACCAAGACGAAATAACACAATTCGAATGCAACCAATCAGAGACTTTATACCGACAAATGCTAGAAAGCAACAGCATCAAAATAATGTATCAACTATTAAACACGATGAAACCGGAATCTCAGTGGAAAGCACATATAATCCCAATAACATAACGGAAGAGAAAGAAATAACCTCAATAATGATGACCACAATAGAAGCAGAAGAAATAACCACCCAGTACATAGACACCGAACCCGATATTAAAGATATTCCTACAACAACAGTACGAATAACGCTACCAACAACGACAGATATGAATAACGTCGATGACGAATCGAATTCGAATGGTGTCGAAAGTACAGAAACTATACCAACTACAACACAAAACAAAGAAAGCGATACAACAAATCTCAAGACTGAACAGGAAGAAACAAATTCTACAGAAAAACCAGCAGTTTCTCCTAACATAAGATCCAAACTTTTGAATAATTCTGACTTAAGGCGACAGGCGCTAACTAACAGACTCAAGAAGAAGAGGTTGAAACAAAAACTCTCAACAACCGAATCCCCAAAAGATGACTTGCCAAAGGATCTTTTTGGCTTGGCTAACCTAGTATCTGCGTCTGAATTTATTTCAAGAATGCAGAGTCCTAAAACCACTAAAACTGATAACACGGAGACGACATTAGATGATCTGTTTGTGACTGTAGCTACTAGTAGAATGGAAAAGTATAGAAATACGCCACGCTATACCATCACAAGAGTTCCAGTCCTGACAACCACTGAAGAGACTGCTAAGATTGAGATTGAAGAGATCTTAAATGACACTAACAGTAAGTCAATCAAACTTTCAATTGATATTCTAATTATGTAATGAGCAATATGTCAGAATGTGATAATGTGCTTTATTGATTGTAGCTATTTTGAAACATATTTTTAACTATATACATAATGACATTTAGGAGTTTTTGACCTAGCCACTTGTTGTTTCGATTTATTTCAGCAGGAGCACGGTTATCAAAAATCTTGATGGAGAGAAACATGACTTTGAACGAACTCGTCGAGCACAGAGAAAGAGGTTCAAGTCAAGTCCATTTGGCAGATATATTTCACAACACATCAGCCGAGCCAAATCCACCAGAACCATTCTTATCCAAATCAGCCATTGAACCGATATCAAAGGAAACCTACCCACTGAGAGCCCTTCTGGACGCGAATCTACACGAACCAACGTTCAAGACAACCACGAATGAACCTAACCCGCCACAAACACAATATTCGAACATACCTGTGGTAATGGACTTCGGAAATAACGTCAACGAAAATGGCGAAAACCTCGGTATAATGTCGCTCTTCAACAAAATTGCAGGCAGCGATATCGAAGACAGACCAGTCATGAAAAAGGATTCCGATGGGACGGCGTACGTATCATCCGTGATGAGTGTAAACATAACACAAAATACATCAGAAAAGACAAGAGAAGGCCGTGGCATGGAGGACAACCCGAGCATGGTGACGTTGAACGATATCTTCTCAATGATGCACATGAGTTTGAAAAACGAGACACCGGCAAGCGCTGAATCTTTCACAAAAGGTATATATATACTCATAGAAAGTAACGATTTCGTATAGAACTAAAACACTTTGTGAAACCAAATAGAATAATTACTCTTCTTTTCAGGCATCATTTTACCAAATGCAGTTCCAAAGGTTGCATTAGAGACCGACAGGGGAGAAGACGGCCTAATCGTGATAGAAGACTTGCAGAATTTGAAAGACTACGAAACAAACATCGCATCCGCCTCAGAGGGAAAGATCGAAGTGGTCACTCAAGAAAAAGAAGACTCCACGACCAAAGAACCAGGTATCTTTGACAAAATACCCAGCGGAACGAAATCCGTCACTGTTGCTACTGCCAGCATAGTTGGCTTGACAATGGTGGTGTTTTTGCTTACCTACGCAGCATTCAAATGGAGGCAGCAAAGAAACCTGCTTCGCAAGAAGGAAATTTTTTGCGAGGAGAGAATCCCAACCCCGGTTTTCGAGAGCAGGAAAGGCAATAAGAACCAAAGCAGCAATCGGAGCATCAGTCCAATGATTTCTAATTCCAATATTTATACTATGAGCACGCTGGACTCGAGAAATGGTAAAGAGTCGCCGGATTATGCGTGGGACTCGCTCAGGAAACCATTTCAATAAATGGCTAGACAATTGACTGATATTATGTTGGTAAGTGGTTAGCAGTAAGTGGATAAGATTTTGTAAATTTTTGAATAGTGACCTGATTGATATCTTTGTAATAAAATCCGACGGATACTGATGATAAAAAAAATATTAGAGAACGATTGGCAAATTAAAAGTTTTTGCCTGAAGTTTTCTCTGAGATATTTTCTTTTTCTTTGTGTGGAAACTACATTATAATTAGGTAAGTATGTAACTAAAATGTATGTAATACTTGAATTAACTCCCAGTTCTCACTAAGTTTTGTTTTACTTTTTTTCTGTTACTTTAAAATGTATTGTAAATAATTTTTATATTTATTCTCGAAATTACATATTTCAGTATTAATATGGCAAGTGCAATATGTCGTGAGGGGGTCTGTCGTATGAAAATAAATAAAGTGTAAAATATACGCATCTTCTTTCTATAGTAATGACTTAGAAGATATGATAAGGATTATATGCGCCACTACATTAACCCAGAGCTAATGAGATAACTCTCAAATAGAGAAGCTTCTCTTACGATATTTACTACGATTTATCTGTTCAAAGGGCTTATCGGGACTTCTTGCCCCTAATAATATTTTATAAAACATACAAAAGAGGTGCAAGTGTTTTCTGCACTTCTTTTTTAAATTGATTTTCAACAAAAAATATGAATTTAAAGCAAAGTGTAATTGAAAATGTTTTGAACACCCAACAGCGTCTAGTAAGGCTACTTCACCAAAGTTGTCAAAACACAACACAGCATGACACTTGTATGTAATGAAATGAAAATGAAAAAGAAAAAACTTTATTTAACGAAAAGATTAAGCTAGATACATACTAGGTTTCCCTGTGTCGTAGGTACCAGGATCAACCCGAAAAATCATTACAAAAGACTTGCATAAAACAAAGTAAATTATGAAAGCAATAATCTAAACTTATAACGTAACTTATGTACGAAGTGTGTATTTTTACAGTTGTTCTGTCGGAAAGGTACACATATATTTGATATAAGTAGATATAAGTTTATATATAATAGTAGTTTATGTGACTGCTGCGTAATGGAGGGCATTAAAACTCGAGAGTGGGTTTATGAAGGCCGAAGGCGAGTTTCATAATAATATCACTCGAGAGTTTTAATGCCTAATTATGTACAGTTACAAACACTAGTTTATCTACATCCATATCATAAGCTCTCTTTGATGTGTTCAGGAACCGCCTGTTTGACCGGCATTGTGGCTCTGCAGTTGTTTAGCTTGTTCTGTAGTACCAACTTCACGCAGGCGGGCGTCGGCGTTCGAAATTTGAATGTCAGTAACAACTTCACAGACAAACTAGGGACGGCACGCGGGTGGGCGTCGGCGTTCGAAATTTGAATGTCATTATATGTAGAAAAACTACACATAATGACCATTATGTGTGGTTTTCCAGATTCGAAACGAGTTTTTACCAAGTAGTTTAACATAATGCTGATCGTAACGTGCGGTTTTTGTACGCAATAAAGAGGGTTTATGATACGTGTGTAGATAAACAATATTATTCACCCCAGTATACTAACACAAACAATACAATATCAATCAGGTAGAATTAGCTATTAGATCCAGAAGCTCCTCAAAACCATTGTAATCAAATTGCTTCAGACGTTATTATAACTGTAATAGACAGAGCTATGTGCCAGTCTACCTTTCCTTTTCTAAGCTCAACCCAAAGACCAGAGTGGCTCAACCCATGGTACAGTTCCTGTCACGTAATAAGAATGCTGGATCCCATACATAATGTATTGAAGCCAGCGTTATTTTTACGTGAAGGAAACTGTTTTTCATCGGAACCGATTTTCGGCCATAATTTCGTTTTTAGGGTTCCGTACCCAAAGGGTAAAAACGGGACCCTATTACTAAGACTCCACTGTCTGTTTGTCTATCTGGCCGTCTGTCACCAGGCTGAATCTCACGAACCGTGATAGTTACACAGTTGAAATTTTCACAGATGATGTATTTCTGTAGCCGCTATAACAACAAATACTAAAAAACAGAGCAAAATAAATATTTAAGGGGGCCCACATACAACAATTCTTTCAATACCACATACAACAATTCTTTCAACACCACATACAAACTAATGAGCGCACCTGGTTACGTACATGGAGTGTGAAAGTAGCCGCACCAATAACTTTGTAAACATTATTTTGCTATGTAAATCCAAACTATTCACTCCACACCATCCCTACCATTGTACGGTGGTACGGAACCCTTCGTGCGCGAGTTCGACTCGCACTTGACCGTTTTTAGGGTTCCGTACCCGAAGGGTTCCAAACGGGACCCTATTACTAAGACTCCGCTGTCCGTCCGTCCGTCCGTCCGTCCGTCCGTCTGTCACCAGGCTGTATCTCAAGAACCTAGCTAGCTAGAGAGTTGAAATTTTCACAGATTATGTATTTCTGTTGCCGCTATAACAACAAATACTAAAAAACAGGATAAAATAAATATTTAAGGGGGCTCCCATACAACAATACCACATACAAACTTATGGATGCACCTGGTTACGTACATGGAGTGTGAAAGTAACCGCACCAATAACTTTGTAAACAATATTTTACTGTGTAAAATCCAAACTATTCACTCCACACCATCGCTTCCATTGAACGGTGGTACGGAACCCTTCGTGCGTGATTTAGACTCGCACTTGACCGGTTTTTATTTATTTTAAGAAGCATGTGGTCTATTTGACATGATAATCGAAAATAAAGGCAAAATTAAATTAGCGCCTGTTCCTTATTCTGAGTTCCTGAGGGCCCTATGCTCAGTCACAACTCAAATTTTGATGGAAACTCAAATTCATGCGGTCATTGTCTCTAAATCCGAAAATGACAGTGATTCATATTAGATTTAACCGGCACTTTATTTGCACATTCAGCCATTAAATTATGGTTGAGGTATGATTATGATCTTACCTGTAGTTGTCAAAAGTAAAGACATCTTGCAATTTCTTCAGAACTGGCAGGTCAAGCGAGTGTATCTTATTGTAGAAGTATGCATACTGTCGGGCGATGCTCCTGTACAGTTTTAGCGACGACTCAATCACGGGAGATGGCTGAAATGATTATGATACAGAATTAGGACAGAAATAAGTAGGGAAATACACTACATACCAATGTTGGGTCACAGAGGAACAGCAAAATTCAACATTTTGGATCATTAGGTGTAAATTAACTCAGAAAAAAAACACTGGTATAGACAAGAGCATTTGTCCAATGATTTCTAACTCCAATATTTATACTATGAGCACACTGGACTCGAGAAATTGTAAAGAGTCGCCGGATTATGCGTGGGATTCCCTCAGGAAACCATTTCAATAAGTGGCTAGAAAAATATTGACTGATATTATGTTGGTAAGTGGTTAGCATTAAGTGGATAAGTTTTTGTAATTTTTTTAATAATGGCCAATGACAAGTGATATCTTTAGAATAAAAAAGTGATGGATACTGATAAAAAATTATAAGAGAACTATTGGCAAATTTAAAGCTATAGAATGTAAATACCTGCAGGTACAGTTCCCGTCATGTAATCTGCAGTTTATTTTGTATGGAATCTAGCTTTCTCTATACATGACAGGAACTGTAGTCCTGCTTACACAGGTCTTTTCTTTATTTTTACTTGGATAGAAACAATTTTGATAAAAATCAAAATAAATTGGCCATCCTGTATAAGACTTGAAAATAGCATGTCCTTACTTTAAGCTCTGCTAGCTCTTCAGATGTGAAGTACAGGATTGTTGAATACTTTTCAGGTAAGACGTCAATGTATGGTTTCCAAAATGAATCTGAAATCAAGAGAAAAACATATGTTAGGAATTAAATAATAGTGATAGTAGTGTAAGGTCTGAATGAGAACTCCAAAATGTATGAGCAACATTTGGAGTTCTCATTCAGAAAGAAAGAAAGAAAATAATAAAATTTCCAGAAAGGAAATCTTGATTATTGTTGTAACATTATGGTTGTAACATAGGTAAGGCAATTGGCATTTTAGAAGTTCCTAAAATCCCAAGGATGTTTAGTTTTTTTAAAGAATATAACAGCAAAAATAATCACCAGATTTATTCTTCTCCAGTAGCAGGAACAGTGTCAGTGTTATATTTGGCATGTTTTGTAGCAATGGATCAATTTCTATGAAAGCGCCGAGTTCAGAGTCTCTTGCATCCTTCTCAGTCATCATAAGTTTTCTCGGGACAGTGAGCAGAAGAGAGCCTTCCTTGAAGTCTGCGATGGCTTTAAGGCCCAGTTCATAGCCTTCAAAACTACTAATTTCAACACCTGGAAGAGATACAAGGAATAGCATTACATGAGTAAATTGAAGATTTCCTGAAGAAAATTATACCTTTTTGTACTAATGACATTACCAGCTAGGACTACATTAGGTCGGTACTTATTTTGAAGAGCTAAGTGGGAATAGTAAAGAATATACCCAAGGTTGTGAGAAAATATTTGGTTGGTGTGTCAAGTTGTTTTTTACTGACATGACTGGCTAAGATGCTAGCCAAGTATAAATAATAATCTTATAGATAAGTATTGTCTGGCTTACCTTTATATTGAGCTCCTTTATCACTCAGCCACTTAGTAAACTCCTCCAAATTCGCCTGACGTGGTCTCTCCTCATTCTTCTTACGCGGTAGTTCGATGTTATAAATCTGTTTCAATAATGAGTCTATCTCCAAGTGGTGCTCCCAACTCTTAGCAGGGGTTACCGTAGCTTGGAATATACTAGTTAACTTTAACAGTTTATCAACGAGAACCGCCAGGTCTTTTCTTTTTTGCTGTTGAAGCTTATTGCCCTCTTTACCGGGAGTTTTCTTCGATTGTGATTTTCGGCCCATGATTTCTAGATTATTTTGTGTTATACTTTAAATCGTCATATGGATATATCACGTTAATTATGAAAATTATCGATTAGAAACACTAAAAATAGAACTTAAAAATATTTTTCGACACGGTGTCACGGTTTCGAGAAATGAAAACTGACACTTTGACGTTTCACTATTGGAGCGTTTCTTTCAACGCTGGGCGCTCGCGGTGGATTCTGAGACGCTATTCTTAACAGAGTTGCAATGTGACTAAAACAGCGTACAAACCGTTCGTGAATCTGACAGATGATCGTTCCGTAACTTCGCTTTATATTTTACCATTAATAGTAATAATAATAATAATAATAATAATAATATTTATTCATAAAACATAAGAGTACAGAAAAATGATTACAAGAACATAATATAGACATGAAGTTACAATTTTCGTGGTAGCAGGCCAACGACCAAGCTAGGCATTTTAAATGCCTGTGTTATGATCACTGGTTGCTCACATTTACACCCTTAGAGCTAAAGAACGTAGATGATAAGTAACAGGGTATGTCATACCAATCATTCCCCGTAATTTTTACAGCGCGTTCCGAATGGCACCATAATCGATTATAGCGTCTTCGAAGTCGTTCCGAATGAGTTTTAGCGTGACAACGATAGCCCAAAATGGTTGATATGACGTCATGAATGTCATCAAAAACGCCGCGATGTTGTGCTATCATCGCCCATGCTCTGAGCGTAAGCAATGTGAGCGAGCCATCAAAAGTGACAGCTGTCACGCTGACAGCTGACAATCAAACATAGAACAGTAACCAGCATCGACTTTTGGCGCTCCATAATTGGTTATTTCCTCACTTATTCACCCAACACAAAGCTAATATAACTGTTATGACTGTCTACGACTCGAAATGACGATAACTTACCAGAGTTGGGTTATAATAGTGTCATCTGTCAGTGTCAACGTCTACCGTCGCTTTCAAAGCGTTCCGAATGGATATCTATGATGGTCGCCATTTCTCACTCGGAACGGGCATGATGGTCGTAACGGCACGTGAGCGATGATGGCTCTGTTGGCTTGACTCGGAACGCGACATTAGTCTGGAATCACTTTAAGTCCATTAATTCAAGTCTGTGTCTGGATCTGAATCTTTCAGATTTTCTTGCTGATATAAAAAAAAATAAAAAATGATGCGCAAAACTGTTTTGTCTTTGTCACATACAGCAGGTTGTTACCTTCGGCTCATTTCATAATAATATCACTCGAGAGTTTTAATGCCTAATTTTGTACAGTTACATACTACATACACTAGTCTACACACATATCATAAGCTCTCTTTTTGATGTGTTCAGGAACCGCATGTTTGACCGGCATTGTGGCATTGATCATTGCTCCTCAGTTGTTCAGCTTGTTCTGTAGTATATACTAACTTCACAGCCAAACTAGGGGCGGCACGCAGACGGGCGTCGGCGTTCGAAATTTGAATGTCATAATTTGACAATTTTTTGTACATAATGTACAAATTTTCAGATAAGAAATGAGTTTTTACCAAATAGTTTTACATTATGCTGGTCTTAACGTGCGGTTTTTATACGCAGTAAAGAGGGTTTATGATACATGTGGAGATAAACTACTATTATGTGACTGTTACATAATGGAGGACATTAATACTCGAGATAATATCACTCGAGAGTTTTAATGCCTAATTATGTACAGTTACATACACTAGTTTATCTACACACATATCATAAGCTCTCTTTGATGTGTTCAGGAACCGCATGTTCGACCGGCATTGTGGCATTGATCATTGCTCTGCAGTTGTTTAGCTTGTTCAGAAGTATCAACTTCACAGACATACTAGGGGCGGCACGCAGGCGGGCGTCGGCGGTCGTTTGAATGTCATACATAATTTGCCAAATCTTGGTACATTATGGTCATAATGTATATTATGGTGAAATGTATGCACGCAGTAAAGAGGGTTTATGTTACGTGTCTAGATAAAATATTTAAAACATAAAAAGTGTTTTTGCTGGTCCTTTTTTGCTGTGCAAATCAGTATTTTTGATGTGCGATTAAATACTAGCCTATTGATATTGTGTATTTATGTACATATTAGTGAGTAGTATAGTAGTTGTGCACATAGGTCTACAGGTTCTTTCATGTATCCTGTCTTTCCTAGGTTTGCTGCATGAAATCTCTTTTTAGAGATAAGCTCGCCTTAGTACACCTAGTTTCCATTTTGATGTATCTTCTGTTTTTAGGCATTGCTAGTTTCGTTTGCGCTTACCCAGCAGACATCAGCGTAATCGATCAGGGAAAGAAGAAGAGACTGGGCAAACGTGATTTTTGTCTGACGAGGCAGGAAGTGAAAACGCCTGAGGTAGTGGAAAGTGGCAAAGACACGTCTGCTAACCTCCTGAAATGCTCTGATCAGGACAGCTGGTTATCAAACATAACTACTAGATTTTGACCTTAGTCAAAATTAGGTTAGGTTCCATCATAGGTTACAGGAGCAATATAAGCATATTTATATTGCTCCTGTATCAAGTTAAGGGAGTACCTGGATCCAATATTCATAGCCTGTGATTTAGTAGGGTTGACAAGGAGACCATAAGACGAGGCCCAAACCCTGATCTTCTCGAGATCGGCATTTAATACCTCGATGATGTGATATGTCACAGGGGGGGGAAATGGCGGTATATCTGGAGATTGTCAGATTGTCGGCGTAAAGATGGTATGAAGAGGAGAGGACACCTGAGATGGAATTAATGAAGATGGAGAAAATAAGAGGAGATAGTATGGGGGACTCCCGCGAAGAGGTCACTTAGTAGAGACGGAGGACACCTACAAGGACTTCAGTATCTCAACAAGAATGTCGGAATCGACGCAGTTAGGCACTGCTGAAGTCGAGCAATGCTTTTACATAGAGCTGTTTCTCATCCATTGCTTGCTGAATGTCGTCGGTGACTTTGAGTAAGGCCGTGACGGTATTGTTACCCGGTCTAAATCCGCACTGGAATAGATTCATTGAGTTGTTTGAAAAAAAGGTAGTAGGAGAGCTGCGAATGGATAATGGATTCTAGGACTTTGGAGATGATTGGCAGGATTGAAGAGTTATGAAGGCCTCTTGAAGTAATCCAGTAGGTATGATTTAATACAATGATTTAATGTGAAGGTTCTTGTTTAAATCAAAATATAACAAAGCATCACACACACCTTTTTACATTTAGGGTGATATTTGATGATTAAATGAAATGAAGGTCGATCCAAATTACACGAAGAGCTTCCTTCGAAGATATTGGCTTGTGTACCTATGCCAAATTATTTGGCATAGGTACACAATATAGTTTCACTCATAGGCTAGCCATTTCATGCACTTTATTTGGAGAAAACTAAGGTAGATTAATAAATCACAGCTCGCCCTCCCAAACCAGGCGCTATCATTTATTTCGGAGTTGTCCTGAGATGTTTGATATATAATTTGATATAATCAAAAATACATAAATATCTAAAGATAAACCTGTACAAACAGATATTTAAATGAACAATTAGTTTAATTAACTCATAAACCGAATCGGCATTGCATTAAATTGTATTGATAAATATACATAGTCAGGTCATAAGTTCTGTCACATGTGTAATATGAAATAATTTAGACATGTTTATTATTTATGTAAACATTTATATAGCAAAATGAACTTAATAAAACATAGATTCCTATGGTAATAAAGTTTATTCAAAATGACCCCCGCGATTTTGAATACAGGCCTTTATTCTGCGCGGCCAGTCGTCTATCGCAGCACGAACGAGGTCCATGTCAATATCGGCGGCTGCCTTAATCAAGGATGCCTTGAGTGACTCCAAATCAGAATGAGGCTTTGAGCAGGCCTTTTCCTCCAAGTGTTGCCATATCTAGTAATCTAACGGACTCAAATCTGGACTGGAGGAGGGCCAGTCTTCGTGCCGGATGAAGTCGATTTCACGCGCCGCCAGCCAGTCTTGTGTGCTTTTCGCTCTATGAGCTGGCGCAGAGTCTTGTGGGAATACCCAGTGCCTGTTATTAAACATGGTATGAGAAACAGGTTCCACAAGGTTCTTGAGGACTGTATTTTGATACACAACTGCATTCGTTTTTACGCCTTTCTCACAAAAATGTACCTCAGTTAAGCCCCAATAAGAGACTCCCAACCAAACCATGAGCGAGGATGGAAAATGACCTCGTTGGACACGCGGAATACGGTTGCTCGCTTCTTCACTGCTGTGTGCGTACACCTTATCATTTTGTTTGTTGTAGCTCTCTTCCACGGTGAAAATTTTTTCATCCGATAAAAGAATTTCCCGATGCTTTTTTCCCGCATACCGCTTCAACAAAGCGCGGCATCTCTTCAGTCTCAGGTCCATTAAACGAGCGTCCAAACGATGTCCTGTTTTTCTTCGATATGCCCTAAGCCCTAAGTCTTCATTTAACACCCTTTTCACCGTGGTCCTGCTTAACCCCATCTGAAGGGCCAACAGTTTCTGCTTACGTATGGGATTTCTTTGAATTCGCGCCTTCACAGCTTTTATCACTGCTGGAGTCCTAACAGAGCGAGGGCGACCACTTCTTGACCTGTCATCTACACTAGAGTCTTCATTGTATCGTTTTATGGTACGATAAACGAATATTTTGGTTATATTCAATTTTTTCAGTAAGTCGAAAATCTGAATTGGCGCGTAACCGCAACGATGCAACGCAATAACTGCGACACGGTCTTCTTTAAGTGTCCACTTCATATTTAAAAATGAGGAAAATTCTAAAAAGTACACATTTTTATTTTCATGAAAAATTCGAAATTCGAATTCAAAAAAACTTTTTTGTGGCCAGCGTTCTAAATTCAAAAGTTTTTATTGTGTGACAGAACTTATGACCTGACTGTGTATAAACTTCATAATTCATAATTCTTTATTGCACAAAGATAGATAAAAAGTTACATTTATTGAAAACATATGTAGAAAGGCGAGCTTATCTCTAAAAAGAGATTTCTTCCAGCAAACCAAGGCATGATAGGAAAATTTACCATGAAAGACTAGGCAGTGCATAATATCAAATAACTTATCTATAATAAATAATTAATTAATTAATTAAATATCTATAAAATATGTAAAATAAAATATATATATATATATATATATATTAATATTCATATTCATTTATTTGCATACCAAACTACTAAATAAGTACCAATAGATACATAAACCTGTACATATAGTAATAATATACATACTATAACTACTAGCATGAAAGAGAGAGGAAGTGCTCTTTTACCCGGTTTTTGAAAGAGAAAAGAGTGGGACTGTCTCTTATCTTGCAAGGAAGTGCGTTCCACAGTCGGATCGCCTGCAACCTGAAGGAGTGCTCATATGCCGAGGTGTTGTGCCTTGGTGTGGCTAAGAGTGAGACCGTGTGAGATCTCCGGTGCCGATCTCTTGAAAAGAGATACTCAAAGCGCTGTCGAAGGTAGCTGGGGTAGCGCGGATTTTTCAATATATTAAAAAGATATGAAAGAATATGAAAGTCTCGGTGACGACGAATCAGAAGCCACCCCAACTCTTTGCGATATTGAGAAACGTGATCGAATTTGCGCAACCCGAAGATAAACCGAATCCCGAGATTCTGAAGTCGTTCGAGTTTGTTCAGTAGATCTTCGTTCGCGTTTGCCCAACTGACATCGGCGTAGTCGATTAGCGGCAGGAGAAGGGACTGTGCAAGAGTGATTTTGGTCTACCGCGGCAGGAAGTACTGCAGCCGCCTGAGGGAGTGGAAGAACGCAAAGACCCGGCTGCTGACCTCGCTGACATGTGAAGACCAAGACAGCTGGCTATCAAAAATAACCCCGAGGTTTTTCGCTTTGTCAGCAAACTCTATTGTGATTTGTGATGCCATTGTATGATACAGGAACAATGGGCTTTTGTAATAAGGAAAGAGTGTGCCTGGTTCCTAAAATCATGGCTTGTGATTTGGTCTGGTTCACCAACAGCCCGTAGAGGCCCAAATAAATAAATTTGGAGATCATCTGCATACAGATGATACGAAGGAGAGAGGACGTCGGAGATGGAGTTTATGAAAACTGAAAATAGAAGAGGAGAGAGAATACCACCTTGAGGCACTCCTGAGGAAAGATCACACTATCGAGTTTCAGTCTCTTCAGACTTAATTCGATCGTTCTCTCAGGTATGAGTCGAAACAGTTAGCAGCGTGGAAGGACACATTAAGTGAGCTCAATATTGCGACAAGGATGTCAAAATCGACGCAGTTTAAGGCATTGCTGAAGTCAAGCACGGCTAGCACCGTGGCCAACTTCTGATCCATGGCTAGCTGTATGTCATCACTGACTTTTAAAAGTGCTGTGGAAGTACTATGCCCTGGTCTGAACCCAGATTGGTACTGATTGAGAAGTTTTTTTGATGAAAGGTCCTACCTTTCATCAAACAACTCCTGAGAGTTGGGAGTGAACTATGGATTCAAGGACCTTGGCGAGAGTGGGTAAGATAGATATGGGCCTATAATCTTTGAAGGAGGAAGGATTGGAATTTTTGGTCAGTGGGATGACGAGTGCTTTCTTCCACAGACTAGGAAAGGAGCTATTAGATAGAGAAAAGTTTATAATGTGGGTAATTGGAGGAAGCAACTCTTCAAGGACGCTGTGGATCATTTGATGGCTGACGTTGTCGCCACCAGCATCTTTGGATGTGATAGCTAGCACAGCCTTTCTAACTGGGCCAATTCCAACGAAGCTGAAGTTGAACGGTGTGATGCAGACTACAGCCCTCAGCCGTAGACGACGAAGGGTTGCCTCCTTAGCGGCAGGATCCATCACGACGGGGGGAGAAGAGAAGAACTGGTTGAGACCGTTGAGGTCGACATTACCTGAAGAGGATTCCTGGGACTTGCCAACACCAAGGGTTTTAAGGAACTTCCAGACCTGAACTGGGGTGTACATCTCTATACGCTCATGGATGTGTCGTTGCTTGGCATCGCGGCACATGCGGTTGCACAGGTTACGGAGGCATTTTCAAAGTTAGAAGATTTTCGTTGGTTGAATCTCTCTAATATCGCCCTTTCGCACGGTTTCTTTTTGCCATTAAACGCTTGATTGAGTCGGTCAACCATGGGGTAGGGAGATGTTTGACCCTGACCTTTTTCATTGGTGCGTGGTTGTCGAACAGCCTCAGGACAATCGAGTTAAACTTCAGGATTTTGTCATCAACGGTCTCGCTAGTGATGACAGGGGTCCAATCAATAGATGAGGCATCGAATTTAAGGGAATCGAGGTTCACGCCTTTGAAGCTCCGCATATCAAGAAATTTGGCTTTGCGCTTAGAGGGCCTGACTTTGTATGAAAGATAAACCAGGTCGTGATAGGAGAAGGGGGCAGTAAGCTGGCCATGGGAAGCCACCTTGGCTGTGTTGGAGACGATCATGAGATCGAGAAGAGAGGGAATACAGTGTGGTTGAAAGTGAGTAGCGCCAAAGGGTAGAATATGCAAGTCAAAGGAATGTAGAATAGATTCAAGTTTGTCGGAGCGGACATTATTTTTTAGAAGACAGGTGTTAAAATCAACGATTTTGAGAGAGTCACTATAGAGAGGAGTCAAGTCATTTAGTAGCTTTTCAAAAGATTCAAAGTAATCGATGCGAAGTGAGGGGCTATAATATACAACCAGAAGAATATTGTGGTGATGCAAGCTGATCTCAAGGAAGATAGAAAACTTGAAATAATTTGTTGGTTAATTATTTATCTATTATTTATACCACCAAACATAAAGAATACCTATTGAATCAGCTGATATTTCGTGTCTAAATATCTCTCAATAATAATTATAAATAAATAATAATAAATATTAGATCACAACCTTACACAGATCAAACTAGGCCCATAATAAGCTCAATAAGGTTTGTGTAATGGGTCCTTGGCGACGATATATTTAATAGAGATAAATCAATATCTACATTGTGTACCTACGCTAATATCGAGAACGAAGATTGATGTGTTATTGAAGATCAAAAGAACTTACCTGAAATGAAGTTCGATCCTAATGAAACGAAGAGCTTCGTGCGATGATTTTATTAGCATCCCTCCGTCGCTGTAAGCTGTACCCAATCCGTGAAATATCGAATAGCTAAGCACATCTCCGAAATAAATGACAGCGCCTATTGTGGGAGGAATTGGCGAGCTGTGATTTAATCATCTACCTTATCTTTCTCGAAGTAAAATGCGCTAAATGGCTAGTCTATGAATGAAACTACGTTGCGTACCTATGCTAATATCTTCGAACGAAGCTCTTCGTGTAATTAGGACTGAACTTCACTTCAGGTAAGTTCGTTTCATCATCAAATTTCTGTAAAAAGTTGTGATGCTATATAATATGTATTTTGATTTGAATAAGAAAATTCAAATCAAATCATACCTACTGAAATACTTCAAGAGGCCTCCGATTCATAATTAATCATTTCTCCGAACTAATCTGGATGCGCATACAAACTATTCTTTTGAAAGTTTGGTTTCGCTTTCGGTATGTTTAGATGCGGGGGTGATGTGAGCCATAATCTCTAACGTTGCATTACGGCTAGGCTTGGTAGGTACCTACCATAACATTGCGAATGATCGCTTCGCGGAATTCAACATTTATTGACACGAGATTAACAAATAATAAAATGTCTACAAAGTAACTATAGATAGGATACCATGCATCTATTCAACGTAGTGGCAAGCGGGTTCCACCTAGTATTTGTAATTTTAAAGCTTTGTTTATATTTCTTATCTAACTACCTTCCAGTTTAGATTTTCCCAAGTAACTTTCTTCTTTTAACACAGTACTAGCAAAGCAGATTAATAAGATAGTACGTGTACTTCTTCTTATTGTGGATTTACTGTTGGAGTAAGGGGCGATTGTTCCATCCCCAGATAAACAGTAAGATAACTTTATTTGCCATTTCACACGTGCTCGTCCTAATTCTGTTATATTCCTCATATAAACAGGCAGATAAATGTTATCTGAGGATAGAAAAAGCGGCCGTAAAGCAGATAATTCTCCATTGCATGTCTCATCTCATCACACTATTCATTGTCAATCACTAGGGTACAATGTGATAGAAGATGATCTGAAAGTGCCTTTGATTAATAGAATATCCTTGCCTTGCCATGATTAAAATTCTCAATTTTCACTTAATTCAAAATTGGGGTTTAGTAGCAGTTCCTAAGTTATCATAAGTTATACTGGGACAGCCACAACTAGCTCCACTATTTGGATTTTCGATGAAACCCTAAACTCTTAATTTATCTGGCAATGGCACTGATGCAGCATGCACTTGGCACACCATCGGCCGATTCCCAGAAGTGATGTTCGGAACTGGGACAAGCTTGCATAGTGAGATGCTTTGTGAAATGCCGACGGACATTACTTATTCAATACTACTATTAAACAAAAAGACGGACAAGTGCGAGTTGGAATCGCGCATTTTGTGATGGAACTACAAATCTACGGTTTCCGGATTTTTTACCCTAGTTGATTCCCCTGCGAGTATCAAGCAAATGTAGTCCAATAAATCTAGAAACGGTCTGTAGTTAAAACTATTGGAACAAAAAGGTTTGACAATATCAGAATTGTATATTTCCAGCAGTTGGATTTTAGCAACGCAATTTTGTATAAAAGAGACAGCATTTGACTTTGACGTCACAGGCTACTACTTCATAGAACTCGTGAACAAAATTACCGTTTTGACAGTTCCTAAAAAGTGTCTATTTGACTAGCAGTCAATATCGTATTCAGCAAATTTGCGGCATAAAGGGCCCTAACTTTTGAATGCGTTGCCCTTCTAGGCTGATAGCTAGGGCTATCATAAGAAAAAGGATATTATCAGACACACAGGCGGACGGACGGACAGATGGACAACGAAATCACCTGTAACGGTTCATTTTTACTTTTAAGTTACAGAACCCTAAAACAAATACGAGCAGGAACACGAAAGCTATCAAATAGCTGCATGGATGGTTAATACAGGAAGTTGTTTTGTAAAGCGCAAAATATATAATGATCACCAAAATATTTTTTTCCTACCCAAAGTGGGTAAATGCTACCCAAAATGGGTAAATGATCACCAAAAGTTGCAGAAAATATCAGGGCAAAATACTGCGATAGCTTAGGTGAGGTTACTTATCCTTCGTGTTAGGTTGAACATGTTGAACAAAAAATACTTAAAACATGAACTTAAGTACACAAAACATAAAAAGAAGTTTGGTGATCATTTATCCATACACAATTTGGTGGTCGTTTACTAATTCTGGCGGTCGTTTCGAATTTATTGGTAGTAAAACAGGTGCATTTTTGGTGATCGTTTAAATCTTTCCAAAATTACGCCCGACTAGTTAGTAATCTGTGCTCAGGGGCAATGCTGCAAAAAAAAGTGAAAAATACCTATCGCTTGCGCTCCAAATATGCACCACACGTTACGGTTGTTTCAGGACAAATTGAACAGGACAATTTGTGAATGTGAAAAATTAAACAAATTTTTTGTTACAAGCGATACGTGAGTTACCCTCCGTGAGTCGGGCGTAACTTTACAAAACAACACCTGTATAGTTGCTAGCTCAGCGGTAGAAACTATGAGAGCTGCAAGCTAAAACAACACCTGTATAGTTGCTAGCTCAGCGGTAGAAACTATGAGAGCTGCAAGCTAAAACAACACCTGTATAGTTGCTAGCTCAGCGGTAGAAACTATGAGAGCTGCAAGCTAAAACAACACCTGTATAGTTGCTAGCTCAGCGGTAGAAACTATGAGAGCTGCAAGCTAAAACAACACCTGTATAGTTGCTAGCTCAGCGGTAGAAACTATGAGAGCTGCAAGCTAAAACAACACCTGTATAGTTGCTAGCTCAGCGGTAGAAACTATGAGAGCTGCAAGCTAAAACAACACCTGTATAGTCGCTAGCTCAGCGGTAGAAACTATGAGAGCTGCAAGCTAAAACAACACCTGTATAGTTGCTAGCTCAGCGGTAGAAACTATGAGAGCTGCAAGCTAAAACAACACCTGTATAGTTGCTAGCTCAGCGGTAGAAACTATGAGAGCTGCAAGCTAAAACAACACCTGTATAGTTGCTAGCTCAGCGGTAGAAACTATGAGAGCTGCAAGCTAAAACAACACCTGTATAGTTGCTAGCTCAGCGGTAGAAACTATGAGAGCTGCAAGCTAAAACAACACCTGTATAGTTGCTAGCTCAGCGGTAGAAACTATGAGAGCTGCAAGCTAAAACAACACCTGTATAGTTGCTAGCTCAGCGGTACAAAATATGAGAGCTGCAAGCTAAAACAACACCTGTATAGTTGCTAGCTCAGCGGTAGAAACTATGAGAGCTGCAAGCTAAAACAATCATATCTTTATCTAGACCAGTACATGCGAGCTTAGTTTACAATATCTCTGTGAACATAAAGCAAGGTATACTAGTAGTATTTATTTTTAGGGGTTCTATTGGTAGGGACCTCATCCTGAATAGCTTTCAAAAAGGATCCGATTGGATCTATCTTATTTATTGGCATATCCTTATAATGATAATGCCCATCTATCAGAATGATGAACAAACCCTCAGGAAACACACACATCTGTATAAACATGAATATTTATACCTACACATGCACATACATTGCTTCTGGCCCCAAACTAAGAAACCCTGTGTCGTGGGACCCAGAAACAGCGACATCACACACATAAAAATCCAAGACCTGTTCTTTTTTCTTTTACTGTATCCCCAGCCGGGGATCGAACCCGAGACGTCTCGCTTGGTGGGCAAAGCCGCAACCGCAGCGCCACAGAGGTCGTATAAGTCTGTACTTAGATAAATATTCTCAGCTGTGAACTATTCATAGTCCACCCATCTGACCAGGCGACTTGACCACCCACACACACCCACAAACCACTCGCAGTTTAGCCTATTCTATGACTAAGTACATCAGTATTAATGCGGGGCACTTAACTAATATGCATGTAGAGTGCAAGACTGCAAGCGAAACCGCCAAGTTTATTGTTATTAGCGGCATTATTTATTAGCATTACGTAGTAGGGCCGCCGGCGGGTGTGACTCGAAAGTTCTCCGTGACAAACTCGCGGTATCGCCTGCGAGGGGGGCCTACTACGTACGTCTTGTACACTCGCGTCATCGGGGTTTGTGGGTGATTGCATAAAGATGTTATCGAATTTCTGCGGTTGTGGCTCTTCCTAACATGCGAGGTCCCGGGTTCGATCCCCGGCTGGGAATACGGAAAAAAAACAGGTCTTGGATGTTTATACGTGTGTGATGTCGCTGTTTCTGGTACCCACGAGATAGGGAATCCTAGTTTGGGGCCAGAAGCAATGTGCCTGTATGTAAATTTTTATGTTAATGGTTTTTACAGAATGGTTTATATCAGATTGAAACATATAGAGAGATTCGTTTAGATGATTTGCCCGATTACGGCTTACAAGAAAATGTGTAGCTTCTTCGTGGACGTTCCAATCCCGTCATGTTAGGCAAAAAATATATTAATGTTATATAAAATTTTGATTGCAAATGAAGGCAATAATATTGTTGAGCATTATTGCACATGTTTATCAGGAAGGAGAACGATGGGCACATGTGCACACGTTATATCAATAATCTGGTATTGAGGGTATGCGATTCATGACGGGTTTAATGCACCACCAATATTTTTAAATGACGTCATAGTCGATGAACCCTAAGTCACGCGTTACTTAAATACCAGACAATAATCCTGTAATTAGTAATTATAATAATAAAACGTAAAATAATTACCAGTGCTATTACTTTTTTCCCAAGAAAATATTTATTTAATTAACCCCTTATCGGAACTTATATGTCATATATCTCTGAACAGACAACTGTGACAACAAAGCTGTCAAAGCAAAAGTTATTCCTATTGACAAGACCTATCCAACGACACACATGTTACTGCTATTGGAGGGTGGTCCCAGCTCCCATACATTTTTGCCCATTCTCCTTTTACGTCACGTATATTATATGCAATTTATTGTCAATCCTGATTTGTAAGAACATCAATACCATCATCTCTCTCAGCACCCTGTATAAGAAAAGGCGCTGGGGTTGACAAAATAGGTGCGGGGTGCGGGGTGGATGTTTCTTTTGAAATAAATGACATCATCCTTCCATTGGCGGTTGAAGAATAACAAATAAGTATATTGCATTGTACAATTTAATGTTGAAAAAAATAGTTACATCAGTGAATTATTAGCGTACTACTGCGTGATTAATTACGTAAGTCAAATATTTTATTTAAAAAAACACGCAGTGTCTGCAAATGTTGGCTATATTTTTAGGGTTCTGTAGAGAAACAAGGAAAATTTATAGATTCATCAAGTCTGTCTGTCCGTCCGTCCGTAGGTCACAGCAACTTAATGCTGAAACTATTAAGACTAACAGTTGCAACTTGGTATGTAGATGCATTCGCGGTTCACAGAATTGTTTACATATACATAACAGGATCATTACGATTTTTGTACAAAAATTTAAAAATTAAAATAATTAAAGGGGTTTCCCCATACATGGAACTGAAACCAAAAAATATTTTTTTCATCAAACATATGTGTGTGGGGTATCTATAGATAGGTCTTTGAAAATGACATTGAGATTTCAAAAAATGGAAAAATGTGTGCCCCCCCCCCCCCTCAAACTTTAAAAGTAAGGAAGTGAAAAATTTACAAAAATATATATCTCGATATATACTTTCAACGAAAATTGGTTTGAACAAAATAAAACAAACAGTTTTTAAGATATAAAACATTTATTAAAAACCGCAAAGATAACTATGTTAATCATACAAACACTATAAAAAATAAAGTTACAACACAAACATCCAGTCACATAATTACTTGCTACAACGGAACCCTTCATGGGCGAGTCCGACTCGCAGTGGGCCACTTTTTCTGCATGAAATTGCCAGGGTATCTACCTATTTGCGGCCATTTCACCACGGCGGCGCCGCGGCGGTGACGGTGAGATAAAAGAGTACGTGTCTACGTGATAGTCAGCACACAGACTCGGGCTGGATAAATTAATGATTTGACCCACTAGACAACTTGTTCACGTAAAGAGGCAAACGAGAGTCCTTCAACCAATTATTGATTCCATCATCATCAGTTTATCAGCTTAAGGGGTTGAGCATTAGAGAAAGTAAACATTACCCGCCGCACGCAACACTTCGGTGCAGACCACAGTGGTGCAGACTGACCGTACCGCCTGTGGTGCCGCCCCGCAGAGCCCCACGGCGCGGCGCGGCGGCACCACGAGTTGACAGATTATAAATAAACACCAAAATATTGGGCAGGTTGGGCACCCTACCACTCGACGGCGGCGACCTGAAGGACATTTTTTATTTCGTTTAATATTTTTATTTGAATAATTTTAGCTAGATTAAGTTGTGTTGTGTAAATATATATTTTCTTTAAATAAAAAATAAATAACCCCCTGTTTTCAAAATATTCATTAACTCGTTCAATAATAATTTAAAAGTATAAATTTTTGAAAATTTTTCAACTTTTTTTGCATCTTAGTTTGATAGAAAACTGATTTGTTTTCCGAGCAAATTTCCATTTAGTAGAAAATAACGCATCAGTAAAAAAGGTTTTATATCATAAATATAAACAGATAGGCTATTATTTATTTTCCATGAAAGTTTTTCGCTAATAAACTTTATATAACCACTCTGCTGTGGGGCCACCAACAGATGATTGATTTATTTTTCATAGGTTTTGAACTTTATTACCAAGCTATAAGGTTCAAAATCGCGGGCTATCTACCCACAAACGAGTGGCTTACATATATTTATCTACACACATCATAAACCCTCTTTACTGCGTCCAAAAACCGCACGCTACGACCAGCATAATGATACACTACTTGGTAAAAACTAATTTCTTTATTTCGACATATTATAACATTCAATTTTCGAACGCCGACGCTCGCCTGCGTGCCGCCCCTAGTTTGTCTGTGAAGTTGGTACTACTGAACAAGCTAAACAAGTGCAGAGCAGTGATCAATGCCACAATACTAGTCGAACATGCGGTTCCTGAACACACCAAAGAGAGCTTATGATATGTCTGTAGATAAACTAGTGTATGTAACTGTACATAATTTGGCAATATGGTTCAGTCATAAACTACTAGTATCCCACATTTCTCCCAACCAATTTGGCCTAGAATTTAACCTAAAGATGCATCATTGACGCTTGTATAAGCCTTATGTTTAGGCCTCTTCACGTACACGGCATTGAAACTCGGTCCTGCGTCACTGTTTAGGCCTCTTCACGTACACGGCATTGAAACTCGGTCCTGCGTCACTGTTTAGGCCTCTTCACGTACACGGCATTGAAACTCGGTCCTGCGTCACTGTTTAGGCCTCTTCACGTACACGGCATTGAAACTCGGTCCTGCGTCACTGTTTAGGCCTCTTCACGTACACGGCATTGAAACTCGGTCCTGCGTCACTGTTTAGGCCTCTTCACGTACACGGCATTGAAACTCGGTCCTGCGTCACTGTTTAGGCCTCTTCACGTACACGGCATTGAAACTCGGTCCTGCGTCACTGTTTAGGCCTCTTCACGTACACGGCATTGAAACTCGGTCCTGCGTCACTGTTTAGGCCTCTTCACGTACACGGCATTGAAACTCGGTCCTGCGTCACTGTTTAGGCCTCTTCACGTACACGGCATTGAAACTCGGTCCTGCGTCACTGTTTAGGCCTCTTCACGTACACGGCATTGAAACTCGGTCCTGCGTCACTGTTTAGGCCTCTTCACGTACACGGCATTGAAACTCGGTCCTGCGTCACTGTTTAGGCCTCTTCACGTACACGGCATTGAAACTCGGTCCTGCGTCACTGTTTAGGCCTCTTCACGTACACGGCATTGAAACTCGGTCCTGCGTCACTGTTTAGGCCTCTTCACGTACACGGCATTGAAACTCGGTCCTGCGTCACTGTTTAGGCCTCTTCACGTACACGGCATTGAAACTCGGTCCTGCGTCACTGTTTAGGCCTCTTCACGTACACGGCATTGAAACTCGATCCTGCGTCACTGTTTAGGCCTCTTCACGTACACGGCATTGAAACTCGGTCCTGCGTCACTGTTTAGGCCTCTTCACGTACACGGCATTGAAACTCGATCCTGCGTCACTGTTTAGGCCTCTTCACGTACACGGCATTGAAACTCGATCCTGCGTCACTGTTTAGGCCTCTTCACGTACACGGCATTGAAACTCGGTCCTGCGTCACTGTTTAGGCCTCTTCACGTACACGGCATTGAAACTCGGTCCTGCGTCACTGTTTAGGCCTCTTCACGTACACGGCATTGAAACTCGGTCCTGCGTCACTGTTTAGGCCTCTTCACGTACACGGCATTGAAACTCGGTCCTGCGTCACTGTTTAGGCCTCTTCACGTACACGGCATTGAAACTCGGTCCTGCGTCACTGTTTAGGCCTCTTCACGTACACGGCATTGAAACTCGGTCCTGCGTCACTGTTTAGGCCTCTTCACGTACACGGCATTGAAACTCGGTCCTGCGTCACTGTTTAGGCCTCTTCACGTACACGGCATTGAAACTCGGTCCTGCGTCACTGTTTAGGCCTCTTCACGTACACGGCATTGAAACTCGGTCCTGCGTCACTGTTTAGGCCTCTTCACGTACACGGCATTGAAACTCGGTCCTGCGTCACTGTTTAGGCCTCTTCACGTACACGGCATTGAAACTCGGTCCTGCGTCACTGTTTAGGCCTCTTCACGTACACGGCATTGAAACTCGGTCCTGCGTCACTGTTTAGGCCTCTTCACGTACACGGCATTGAAACTCGATCCTGCGTCACTGTTTAGGCCTCTTCACGTACACGGCATTGAAACTCGGTCCTGCGTCACTGTTTAGGCCTCTTCACGTACACGGCATTGAAACTCGGTCCTGCGTCACTGTTTAGGCCTCTTCACGTACACGGCATTGAAACTCGGTCCTGCGTCACTGTTTAGGCCTCTTCACGTACACGGCATTGAAACTCGGTCCTGCGTCACTGTTTAGGCCTCTTCACGTACACGGCATTGAAACTCGGTCCTGCGTCACTGTTTAGGCCTCTTCACGTACACGGCATTGAAACTCGGTCCTGCGTCACTGTTTAGGCCTCTTCACGTACACGGCATTGAAACTCGGTCCTGCGTCACTGTTTAGGCCTCTTCACGTACACGGCATTGAAACTCGGTCCTGCGTCACTGTTTAGGCCTCTTCACGTACACGGCATTGAAACTCGGTCCTGCGTCACTGTTTAGGCCTCTTCACGTACACGGCATTGAAACTCGGTCCTGCGTCACTGTTTAGGCCTCTTCACGTACACGGCATTGAAACTCGGTCCTGCGTCACTGTTTAGGCCTCTTCACGTACACGGCATTGAAACTCGGTCCTGCGTCACTGTTTAGGCCTCTTCACGTACACGGCATTGAAACTCGGTCCTGCGTCACTGTTTAGGCCTCTTCACGTACACGGCATTGAAACTCGGTCCTGCGTCACTGTTTAGGCCTCTTCACGTACACGGCATTGAAACTCGGTCCTGCGTCACTGTTTAGGCCTCTTCACGTACACGGCATTGAAACTCGGTCCTGCGTCACTGTTTAGGCCTCTTCACGTACACGGCATTGAAACTCGGTCCTGCGTCACTGTTTAGGCCTCTTCACGTACACGGCATTGAAACTCGGTCCTGCGTCACTGTTTAGGCCTCTTCACGTACACGGCATTGAAACTCGGTCCTGCGTCACTGTTTTCCTGTTGTCCTCGCTATGACGTCGGATCATCTGGCAGGTGGTCTTGCCGACTGATCTTTGGCCTCCTCTTGGCCATCACTAGTAACTGATCTGATCCGCCATCTGACGTTTTCTCGCCTTGCCAAGTCTCCTGCCCACTTTCACGTAAGCCATACCGGTACCTACGTAAGCTTGATATTTATTTCGATTGCAAAATCGTAAATAGTTTTTTTTTTGTAAATATACATAGATACCTAGCACCAATTCTATCAACTCAACGGCTGCACTCCCGCGGTAAGACCCCATAGTGTTGGAACGTTGATTGAAAATTCTATTAGAGGCTATGATCTCAACTATCGTGGAATACATTAGAGACGCGTGAACTTTATGCAAAGCTTTAACACTTAAGGCCGAATTGCCATAATTCTACTTAATTCTTGCATTCTGCAGGAGTACGGGCACTTTAAACAAAATATGTGGAGCAAGGTTCACGAAATACTTTGGCGTTGTGAAAAGTTGCTAGCTCATCGCTTTAAGACAACAACTACAAGCCGCTGATGGACGTCGACGTTTTAATATGCAATGCACAGGAGCTAAATACTGGTACCAACTAAATAACGTCAAATACCAAGTTTTATATTCTTTGTATTTATTTAACCAGCAGCTCAGTTAGAAAGTTAGACTCAATTAGAGCCAGTCCTTAGCCCAGAAGTAACTTCATTAACGCCAGGTTCACTTACTTACTTTTGCCAAATTTCTTCTTTGAAGCAAAAGCCCGAAGCAAAACTATGCTACTTCAATAGATAAGGGATGATCTAAAGTGTATCCCATAATTGACATAGGCTGCGTTCACACTGAACTGTACAGTTTCAAGCGATATTCTCTTTTTCTTTCGATTTATCTATATAGCGACAGCCTCCTTTTGGATATTTTTTCGCAAAATCTTGTGTAGAATGAAGTCCTTAGTATGCCTCCTAAATTTGATTGAAATCCATCGATAAATAACGCTACAGCTACCTTCCCCCTTTTCCCCCCTTATCTTCCCATCAATCAAAAATTGTGATCGAATAATAGTAGTTTATGTGACTGCTACATAATGGAGGGCATTAATACTCGAGAGTGGGTTTATGAAACGAGCCGAAGGCGAGTTTCATAATAATATCACTTGAGAGTTTTAATGCCTAATTATGTACAGTTACATACACTAGTTTATCTACACACATATCATAAGGTCTCTTTGATGTGTTCAGGAACCGCATGTTTGACCGGCATTGTGGCTCTGCAGTTGTTAAGCTTGTTCTGTAGCACTAACTTCGGGCGTTCGAAATTTGAATGTCAGTACCAACTTCACAGACAAACTAGGGGCGGCATGCAGGCGGGCGTCGGCGTTCGAAACTTGAATGTCATAATGTGTAGAAAAATTACACATCATGGTCATAATGTGTAATTTTTCAGATAAGAAATGAGATTTTACCAAGTAGTTTAACATTATGCTGATCGTAACGTGCGGTTTTTGTACGCAGTAAAGAGGGTTTATGATACGTGTGTAGATAAAAATAATAATTAAAGCGTCCTCGCTTTGATTGTTGGAACTTGTTTGCGAATTTTGGTCGAACGGTTGGAAAATGCGACGTAGGCGAGAACCACAGATTGGCGAGAATAGACAGACGGACAAAGGCTTTTTTGGCCAGTCTCGAAACTGAACGCTTCGTCGCTTCGCTCGCTCGGTCAACTTATAATGAGTAACTGATTATACTTTGACTTTGAAAAAAGGAATTTCCCTTTCAATTGTTGATTCATGGCTGAATCTCCCACAGGAAAAGGAAACTCAATTAACTCTACCATTGCTTCAGTAATACGCCCGTCAGAGAGATAGCACCAAGAAACTCTACGGAGATGTATTTTTTTCAATATTCGTATTTTTTTTTATTTTATGCCCTAGTGTATAAACATAATATATAAAAATAATCGAATCTAATGACAATATTGTAACATCGGATCTATAAGTGTCAATAAGATGTCTCACAATGTCATTTTTACAAAAGAAATAAATAAGAACAAACAAAATCTGTAATGTACATAATATAGCTTATCAATATTACGTGCAGCAATTTAACCTAATGTGTATTTTCAAAATTTTAGAAATAGTTTTTACCTATTATATATTATAAACTAAAACTAAACTATAACTGCACTAAACTAAATTAAAAATTTCCCTGAGTTCACTGCCGGGCGGGAGGGTGCCCAAGACGCTGGCACTGATAGCTCGCTCTATCGCAATACTGATGCGTTGAGCGAGGTAGGCGCCAGCTCTGCGGTCCCCTGACGCTTCGACGAGCCTCTTAGAGATGTCTTTGAGGACTCTTCGAGCGTCAGGGCCCCACGGCCCAAGGGTCTCAAAGCCGAACGGCATAAACAAATAGTAGTCGCCGAGTGCGGCGTATTTGCGGGTTTTGAGATAGCTTTGTATTAAAACGATCTACCAAACACCTGTATATAGGTATATGTCACCGTAAGATTGTGAAAACCGTTAGTTTATAATTTATCGCGTCAGTTTGTAAACTATTGATAAATTGTGAACTGAACAGACTACTTCCAATTTAACGTAATAGTTTTCGGCAGTTTATAAACTATCCGTCTAAAACCGTAAAAGTGTAGACAGCGGAGTGCACCTTGCGTGCTGTTTGGTTGAACGGCTTTTGCCCCGGGCGGTAGTTTACAAACTAACGCGAAATATTGTAAACTAACGATTTTCACAATCATACGGTGAAATATGTATTTCACCGTAAGATTGTCAAATCCGTTAGTTAATAATCTAACGTTTTTTACTCGTTAGTTGACAAACTAACGATAAATTGTAAACTGTACCGTAATGCTTACGATGTGACGCATAAGTCTATAATAAAACTGTTAATTGTGAACTAGTTGAACTTGATGGAACAGGTGAAAGAGGGGGCGAGCGCAGCGAAACCGTTAATTTACAAACTAAAGCGTTAGTTTATAAAATAACGGTTTTGACAATCTTCCGGTGACATATATGCTTATTTGTCATCTAGACAACGATTATGGAAAGGTAAAAAGTTTGTAGAATCCAATTTCCAATTTATCAGCTTTCAAGATGTAAGCAAAAATACAAAAAACGGGACCTTCTTTGTGGCGCCTGGATCTAAAAATATATTGATATGGTTCGTGCGTCAAAAAATAGGTATTCAAAATATCCTAAAAACAGTGTATATGTAAATTAAGAAATAATCAGTGCTTTTGAAAAAATAAATAAAATAACACAATTTTCGCAGCCATGCTGCAGTGCGTCTTGTCCAAAATTTCAACCATCGATTTTTTTTCCCCGGCACAAACATTTCAATCAAATTGCAGGTAGAAAGCCTTCAGCATATACCGAGGCCATGGCTCGCAGTAACATCTGACGATAACAGCTACACACACAAAACCTGGGTTGCTTTTAGTCCGTATCCTTCACGAGCTGATGCCCGCTCAATGTGTAGGGACCCGGACACGGACATAGCAGGGAGGTCTCACTCCTGGGCCGGCAATTCAATTTTTTTCCCCTCCAACAACAAAAATACAATTCTATCATTAACTTTATGACTTGTGAGTTGTGATTGTCTTATAAATGATGAATTGTTGTTAAAATAATAAATCATGTTTGAGATTATTGTTGCCTTGAATTGTCTCATTGTGCCGTAACTCCTCGAACAACTTTACAAGGTTTGATTCCGCTTAGAAAATAAACGAGATTGGCATATAAATTTATACTAACTATCTATAACTTAGTGGATTTGTCAGCGTAAGATTGTGAACACCGTTAGTTTATATACTCACGAAGTTTATCTCGCGACAGCTTTTCGTTCGCTCCGTGGTCTAATGGGTTTCACGCTTGCTTCTCACACAGGAGATGCAGGTTCGATTCCTGACCAATGAGATAATTCATTTATCTTAAGTATATATATGGACGTTCTAACGGTGATGGAAAAACATCGTGAGGAAACCTCCATTACTCCATAGCCGCAGCGATGGGTTAGCCCCCTTTCACGCAAAATGTGCCTCTGCCACCCCGTATGGGAATATGCGTGACGCTTTGTGTAGTTGGTCGATAACTTTTAAACTGTACCGGTCTACCGGTGATTAGATTCGTTAGTTTGTAGTTCATAAAATATATTTAAGTCATTCTGTATGCAACTACCTACCTACTAGTAAACCGAATGTGCCCAGACTAGGTAGGCACTTCATCTGAATCCTCTCTGAGTCATCTCGGGGTTTTCACGGTAATAGTACAAAAAGAACAATTGTTTATTTATTCGACAAGTGTTATCGGCTGGTCTGAGTAACCGTTTGGGGCATCCCATACAATCGCTACGAGCACCCGTAGCATCCCGATCCTTCGGGGGGTGGTGACGCGGGAAAGAGAGCCATAAACTCTTCCCCCCCCCCCCGCATGGTACGTGTGCAGGAGTTGGAGGAACATATGAAGACCATCAAAAATGGATTATGGATATTCACAAAAAGTTGCGTAACAGATGTTCCCTTCAGCACCCGTAGCATGCGGGGGGCGGGGGCGGGGGGGGGGGGGGAGCGAAAGGTGGGTGACAGAGCTATAGCTCTGTCAACATCCCCCGCGAGGTCGGCATGCTAAGGGTGCTGGTAGCTCTGCATTGTCTTCCAATTTCGCGATGCTCCTCGTCTTCTTTAAACTCCAATGTTTCATCTTTCTTCAACTCCTGGAAGCTCTTTGTGTTCCGCCATCTTCTCATCTCCCGGATACATCTTCCGGATGTAGTAAGTTCTACGTATACTCGTAGGTGCCAACAAAAGCCAATCATTACGAGATACAATGGTGACGTAGGCGATCGCCACAAAACTATGACGTATCTTTAAAGTGTTGTGCCACTAACTACGAATCATTTATCGATGGCGATAAATACTTAAATGTAGTCTTGATTTCTATCAATTTTTCTTTCTTGGGGTTAAAATATATTTTAAAAGATCTAGAACAACCGTTCCAAAAAATATGCATCGAAGCAAGTACTTGTACCTAGTGTCCTACAAGTAGTCTTGTAGGGCACTAGGTGCAAGAAATACTCATACAATTTCTAAGCAACAAGTGAATAATCAGCCAATGACAGGTCGGAAACACACTAACACACGAAGGGTTCCGTACCATCGTACAAAAGAATTTAACCACTAAATAACAATTCACCAAGTAAAAAATTAAAAAAAACCGACTTCAAGTTCAAGCCCTATTTCTTCCTCCTTTGTCGGGATGCGAATGAAGTCTGTGGACACGAAAAGTCCTCATCAAAACTTTTGCTGCACGGAACCACAAACCAAAACATCATCTACACAGATGATGTTTTGTTTGGTTTGTATTTGTTGATTTTTTCAAAAAGAGCTTAATCAATTTTGATAAAATTTATATGGACCACCTCTGAAGTATGAACTACCAATCAACATAAGAATTATCAAAATCAATACGTAATTGACGGAGTAATCGCGTAACAAACACACAAAAAACAGACGATTTGAGAACCTCCTCCTTTTTGCATTCGGTTGAAAAAAATAATAAAACATAATCAAAATAGAATAATATTATGTGCTATCGTGGATTCGAACCTAAAACCCTAATATTACTAAACCGATACCAAGCCGAATGCGCCACTACAACCATGTGATTAGCCGTAAAATCTACGATCATATTTCAATCATATTATGGTTTGCTGTATAGCGGGTGGTGTTAAAACCCGTCTTTTGTATGGGCACCCCCTCAAAAACCTCGGATAGTTTCATTATTTGTTGCTGTAGCGGCAACAGAAATTCTGTTAAAATTTCAACTCTCTCTACCGACTGTTCATGAGGTACAGCCCGCGGAAGGACTGACGGACTGACAGATGGGCGGACAGACAGCGGAGGCTTAGTTATAGGGTCCCGTTTCATATTCCCTTAAAAGTCTGTGCCAGGACCCAACTCTGCAAGTCCTGAAAAAATAAGTGGAATTTGTCGATAACTACTATCACTGCCAAACCACTAGTCACATCACAATAGTCGTGATGCAAACCAGTGAATCAATTACTGCGCTTACCTCATCGAAGCCGAAGGATTGAGTCATGGCCAGCGCGACTGCTTAGTCCTTCAGCGTGGGTCGAGAGGGGATCCTCTTAGTCATTCAGTCATTGTCATTAGGTCACTAGTGTAATACCTATTTATTTGTGGTCCAAATAACTCCCGCCTTGGATTCGTTTTTCTGGTTGGCTGACACGCCACATCATCCCGTCATTAGAAGATAAGGGTAAGGGTAGAGGGTTAAGAGAGATGGTCGGACGGACACCATAGTATTTTTAAGATTTCACAATAATGAAAAATTAAAAATGTTGCAAGAGTCCTAGTTATAAAGTACTTCCAAAAACCTGTCAAGGTAATGCTTTTCACTTAATATCCCACATAATTTGTTTGGTATCTTCTTTAGTCGAGGTCCTCCTCGCTGTAAAATGCCATAATAGGGTTCGTTTTCATTCGACGATTTCAGATTATTTATTTCCGTATAAAAATATTACGCCCGTAACCTTCACACTTCCTTTCCTACTATACACGTCGCAGTTGGGTGGTTAAATCGGACACTTAACTAACTCTCTAGACCGTTACTTAAATGCCGACGTTTAACCAAGTCACAGCAAGCATTTTGATCTAAATAAAGCATCGTCGAAAACGTTTAACAATCTGTCTTACCGAAAGCCGGCGTGTTGGAAAACAAGATGGCGTCACGACAACAGCTGATTTGCACAGCTTATATCAGGCAAAACATTGCGGTAGCTTAAGTGAAGGATAAAGGGGGTGAGCGAAGCGAAGCCCCCTTTATCCTTCGTGTTAGGTTGAACATGTAAGAACAACAAAAAATACTTGAAACATAAACTTAAGTATACATAAAAAAAAAATGTACATGTCTTGTTGCCTAGGATCATTTTGACAACTCTTTAAACGTTTAGTCCATCACTTGTCTGACGGAATTTTAGTGACTTGGTTAAACGTCGATATTTAATTAACGGACTAGAGAGTTAGTTAAGTGTCTGATTTAACCAACTAACTGCGACATACATATTAACATCTAGGAATATCTTTATTTTTAGCCTAACTGAAGGTGTATTTCTGTAACACTGTAGGCTTTGTAAGTATATGTATACCTACAGCCAAATTGAAAACAAATACATACACGGTATACAGTAATAACAAATATTAACTGTTGTAATTAATTATTTTATTTACTAATTCTGAATGAGGCAACTAGTTAAGGGCTATATAATTTCATATGAGTTAATTTAGCGTGTTGGGGCTTCTGACAGACACAGAACATACTTTAATTGAAATATAGACACAGTTCACAGTAAATAGCACCTAGGTGTTAATTGTTTCTGCAATTGCTGGCTTTAGTGTTTCTTGGAATGTCGTCGGAATGCATAATTTTAATTATATAGGTATAGGTAAAATTAAGGTTCTACGTTGATAAGCAAGTGAACGTTAGCAGGAAATTCTGGCAAAATAAACGATGGCAAAATTTGCAGACCGTTTTCCCTCTCAGCCACCCAAGACATTTTCCCGTTGTACTAATTTATTTAATATCCCCTTTAACTGAAGTAGAACAATATTAGGATTAATATTTTTACCACATTATTTTTGATTATGGAGTTTGGAGTTTGGAGTTTTATTACCATGGTGAGTTTCAAAATCGCGATGCCTCAAAATTGGATTGGGTCGTTCTGTAAATATTTCATTTGTGAATCAGAACACACCGTTGTCTGCTAATATGTCACATATGTTGCCATCGTTTAGTTTCTAGCATTTCCTGCCAAGGTTATTATTAATAGTATTTGTATCTGACTCTTAGAGATCACGGGACCATACGGTCCCGGTCCTTCTTGTAGGCTTGCTTGGTTCTTCCAAAATCTCCTTCTGGGTCCAACACGTAGAGGACAATTTATTCACAGCAAATATGAAATGTGGTACTATCCAAAGGCGTGGTGAGATAATGACTTTGAAAGTTCATTTTAAAGCAACACCCTAATCCGTACCTTAAAAAGGAAAAACGGAACCGTTATAGCATCACTCGTGCGCGTTATTTTCCGATACGCACTCTGAGTTATATTCCGATGAAGTTGAAATTTGTTACACGTCTGTATGTCTGTGGCCCAAACACGAAAGTGTAAAAAAAACAAGAGAATTGAGAATTTGGTGCACTTTAGGCACTTTTGGGGGTGAATTAGTAAATAAAAATATGAGTTTTTCAAATCGTGTGACATTTCAAATGAAAGTGCTTGTTACAAAGATTTTTTTAATAACTTTGAAATACTAAGTTTTTAAGTAAAAATATCATTCCACTCCCTTTTCTCCAAAACTAAGTACTAAAATTTTTAAAAAAATACGTATTATAGGTATTTACTTAACCTTTTGAGCCCTGGACCTGGTTATGAGGCATCGCGATTTTGAAACTCATGCCGTTTTAATACAATTCAAAACCTATAAAGGCACAGTTGCACCACAGTCGCGTCACCACATTTAAGAGGTTAAATATTACAGAAAAAATAATCAGAAATGTATGGTTTTAACGACCCCTAGGCGACCTCTGCAGCGGTGCGGTTGTGCTCCGCCTACCATGCGAGAGGGCTCGGGTTCGATCCCCGGCCGTGGATAAAGAAAAAAAAACCACAAGTCTTAGATGTTAATATGTGTGTGACGTCGCTGTTGCTGGTTCCCACTACACAGAGGAACTTTTTAAAACTGTATCGTTTGGTATGTCAAATGAAAGGGGTTGTTGCGAGGACCTTAAATATTTTCATAATTTTGAAATATAAAATAATCAATGCAGCCCATTAATGTCCCCACCGAGGGGCAAAGGCCTTTACCCGTATACGAGTAAGATTAAGACATACTCCACCATGCAGGCTCAGTGCGAGTTGGGAGAGGGGTTTTATTTCAATTTATTATCTCACCGGTACATGGTCAGGATTCGAACCTGCATCTCCTATGTGAGAAGCAAGCGTGAAACCCATTAGAACACGGAGCTCATTATTTTGAAATACTTAGTTAAAAAGTAATTGAAAAAAATATTTTGTAGAACTTTTTGGAAATGGCGGAGATTTGAGATTGAAACTGTAAAATATAAAAATATTTCAGCAATTTCAAACATTTTTCAAAAATGACAATTAACTCTTATTCACGCCCACTGCTCGGAAATGTGGCGCTATTTTAATAGCATTCAATCGATAATTAAACAAAAGTTTTTTTAAGGATTCTGTTTTAAGAAACATTTATTCAGTTTTAAGCTAAGGAAAAACAGACTCGCAAGGTCTACAGCTCTAGTATGAGCCACTAGTATGAATAATCGCTAATAAATAATGTGTGCCTTCAGATAAACGAAGCTCTGTGTGCCAATAAAGAAACGAATCTAAAATGGCGTCTCGTACTTGCAATAATCATGCTTTCGCACTATCGCTTTCTTACTCAAACACGGCCGTACTGCGTGCAAAAAATAATTCGTCTAGATTTGCTCTCACGCTTTCTTGACGCGCTCGTTACTCTTGAACTTCATCATACATTTTGTTACTATTAATTTAACTGAATTATTATTACAATATAAATTACGATAAAACGGTATTTTTCACGGTCCCTCAGGCGGCGCCCTATTTCCTTAATGAATGCCTTGCCCTGCACTCCCGAGAACCCGGTGGTTTCTATGGCAAGCGTACTTTTGGGTTTTCATCCTTTCCTGGGTCTTTTGTAACTTAGTTGTTGATGTTGATGATGCCCATGCCCTTGCCCCATGGAAAGATTTCACCAAAACCAAAACTTCAGATTTCGACTGACTGACCACTGTATTGAGCAGGACGGAGGCGAACCTTCAAGGTATAATTTTCAAAGAAGAGAGAGAATACAATTTAAATGTCTCATTAGTAGGTGAAACAAAAATAAAAATAACTATATCCCCGATACTTTTTCTTCTTTGTTTTTTTTTGTTGACGCTATTCAGCTGTAACTGTCACTGCAAGTACAAGACGCCATTTTAGATTCGTTTCTTCATTGGAACACGTAATATCCAGTTTACAAATAACCCTACTTCAGCAGAATTTTTCCTGATATGTCGATACTAACTAACTAACGAATATATAAATATAAACAGAAAACGAATGACAACAAAATACGGACTATGGAATGATTTCGACTGATGAATGGCACTGGTTCTACAACGATACGGTTATGTATAGGTTATTATGATAAAATATATTATTATTATTTACATATATTTTTATTTCCCCCTTTTTGAGCGTCGTCGTCCCTCCAAGCGTCGCGGATCCTACTTTTGCTGCAAAACACTTCCGCCAAATATCTGTATCGCAGTTAGTTGGTTAAATCAGACACTTAACTAACTCTCTAGAACGTTAATTAAATACCGACGTTTTTTAACCAAGCCACTCAGTCAGACAAGTGAGTGAACAAAACGTTTAACGAGTTGTCTAAACATTCCTAGGCAAGAAGACATACAATATAAATATATTTTTATGTGTACTTAAGTTTATGTTTTAAGTATTTTTTGCTGTTCTTACATGTACCGCAATGTTTTGCCCTGATATAAGCTGTGCAAATCAGCTGTTGTCGTGACGCCATCTTGTTTTCCAAAACGCCGGCTTTCGGCAAGACAGATTGTTGAACGTTTTCGACGATGCTTTATTTAGATCAAAATGCTAGTGACTTGGTTAAACGTCGGTATTTAATTAACGGTCTAGAGAGTTAGTAAGTGTCTGATTTAACCAAACAACTGCGACATATACACTACATACTCTAAGGTTGTTTTGTCTAAAGTACTCTAAAGTTACCCGCGTAAACCGAGAAATAGGTAGAGATAATTAATTTAAGCGGTCGTTTAGCCGATAGTACCTACACCAAATGTCACGTAGCTTTAGAAGACCTGTAGGTATACGTGATCGGCATAGGCTTGTAGGAGGCATTGGCAAATCCTCAAAAATCTAGGCGGTAAACGAAGTAGATCCGTGACTGAAGAACGCTTAGTATTACACTCAGTCATCTAGAGGCACAGTCTCAGTAAATGGGACAAAAAGAGGTCACGCAGGACATCATGGTTATGTTTAGGTTATACCACCTAAACATAACCCTGTCACACAAAACAGAATATTAAATCTAGCGTGGTGGTGAATGTGCCTCTGCTTGCCACCCCGTATGGGAAAAATAGTGACGCTATGTTTCATGTTTTTACGCCCCCGACAATATAGAGAGGTTTTATAAGTTTGAAGCGTCTGCCTGTGTGTCTGTCTGTCTTTTCGTGGCGCTCTAGCGCTCAAACGGATGGAAGGCTTTTAATGTGCTTTTTTAGGGTTCCGTACCCGAAGGGGGCCAAACGGGACCCTATTACTAAGCCTCCGCTGTCCGTCTGTCCGTCCGTCCGTCCGTCACCGGGCTCTAACGGATCAACAGAAATAGGTAGAGAGCTGAAATTTTCACAGAATGTGCATTTCTGATGCCGCAACAGCAACAAATAATTAAACATACCGTTTTCAAGAATTAAAAGAAGTACCCATAGAATAAATTATTGGTATGGCCATTTTGTTTTATTTGTTTATCGGTGAAAAATGGACTCTCCCGATTTTATCGGAAAAGATTTTTAATTGCAGGTATTGAGTTTTTTGCTTAGTTATTTGTCATTTTATGATTAATAATTGCTCATTCGAATTATTATAAATAAATTCAAGTTTTTTTTCGTATTTGATTTTATTTCTTTAAATAAGTTACTCAATTTCTATCCACTTCCGGTTTGAATGAGCAAAGAGTTTCGTTAACCGGAGTACATAGTTTAATACTTACATACTACATACACAAAACTATTTTCGATGTACGGCCTTAAATGTAGTCCTACCCAGTATTTAATATTTTATTATTAAAAATTAAATAGGTATTTGTAGTCGTACAAAAGACTATCGTTTTCCGTTTTTCCGTATACAATGGTATGGAACCCTTCATGTGCGGGTCCGATGTCCTACTCGCACTTGACCGGTTTTATTTAATTGATAGAGGACTGCGCTGCGTCGTTGGTTAGATATAAATATATTTAATTTTAGCCGTAAGGTTTCATTAATGTTGCGGGTTTGTTTTAAACTTTTAATTTAAAGTTATTTTAGGGATTACGATCATAACTTTGATCGTGCGTGACTACCTATATAGCTAGATTTTAGTATAATACCTATACAGTAGTTCTACCGTAGCTGCACAGACTGTACCTACTTTATAGTGTAGGTCTCATCGCCATTAGGTCAAAGTAAGGAGGGAAATAAGATGTGACTCATTGTTTGTGTCCTGTGATTAGATAAAGTTGCACTTTCAACACTTGGGGTCGAAGCTAGAAGATATATTGTAAAATACAAACACTTCTAATGAAATTTTCCACTATAATGTGGTTATGATATTAAGACATCTGACAGTTCTAACAAAATCAATTTCATGTAAACATCTTTTATAAACTTAACCCTTATCCTTATCGCTAGAAAAGTTAAATAAGCTAACCTGATAATTTCAAGGGAAACCACTTATAAATAAGGGAATAATTAAATAAAGATATAAACAACAAAGATTTCCCAAGCTAACCGACCGAACCAAAAAAAGCGGCCGCACGGTAGTTACATGACTTTCGTTTTTGGCCGCATAAAACAAACACTTGCACAGGATCAGCCACATTATAGACTTTAAGGGCCCACAAAACAATAAACTACTGTTCAACGCTTGTCTAAAAACCAAAACGAATGGGATTTGACGTTTGTTTTGAGGTTAAAAGCTGTTTAATATTTTTTGTGGTAACACGGTAAGCTTTTTATTAGGAAACATGGATTTGTACTGTATGTACCTAACGAGAAGTAGGTTTGGTAATAAAATAACAAGGTTGATATTTTATTACCAAACCTAACCGGCCGCTTTTTTTGGTTCGCTCGGTTAGCTTCGGATATCCTAGTTGCTCATAATTTTATTTTATTATTACCTTATTTATGAGTGGTTTCGCTTCGCTTTTCAGGTTTGCTTATTGAATAGTTTGACTTTTTTAAATGAATTATAAGTATATCTGTAAACTCCTTATTTGTTTAATCGGGATGCAATTTTTTTCCTATTGTACCCCATGTAGATTACATTGATGTTATAATATATTTTATCTACACACGTATCATAAACCCTCTTTACTGCGTTCAAAAACCGTACGTTACGATCAGCATTATGTTAAACTACTTGGTAAAAACTCGTTTCGTATCTGGAAAACTACACATAATGGTCATTATGTGTAGTTTTTCTACATATTCGAAATTTGAATGTCATTTCAAATTTCGAACGCCGACGCCCACCCACGTGCCGTCCCTAGTTTGTCTGTGAAGTTGGTACTGACATTCAAATTTCGAACGCCGACACCCGTCTGCGTGAAGTTGGTACTAAAGAACAAGCTAAACCACAATGCCGGTCAAACATGCGGTTCCTGAACACATCAAAGAGTAAGATATGTGTGTAGATAAACTAGTGTATGTAACTGTACATAATTAGGCATATTGCAGCAGTCACATAAACTACTATTAACGTTTATTTTATTACTTACGGCGTAGATAAATTTTTGGCTTTATCATTGGTCTTAGATAACGGGTAAACGGTACGGATTAGCGTAAATTCTTCTTCACGATTTCTTTGAAAAATTACCATAATTAATCATACTAGTTTTGGTCTTCGACTGAAGATAATTATTTTGCAGTATGTATCTAATGCAGTTTGAAAAACGTACCGTTTATCTTGCAAATATACAACATAAAACTTAATTAACGTACTAAGTATTTATTTCTTAATTTATGCGTCTTGTTCGTATCATTAGGATTATGAATCATTCTGGGTAGGTCTGTCATTACAATAAATAATAGCTTAATATCTAATAGAAGATTTATGCAAATCAGTTTTCGATTCAGCCACGGTAAGATGTCTACTTCTTTGGACTAAGGAAGGAGTGGTCCTAGCAAGGTGTGTTCGGGCTTCAACCAAGTTACTCGGTATAACCGAATTATCACTAAAATAAATACGAATTTCGAAATTCGAACTTACTGGCCAATGAATGACGGACGACCCGAATGGCCGAGTCGGCAGAGACCCTGTCTACGAAGCCAAGGGTCCCGGGTTCGAGTCCCGGTGGGGCCAAATATTTGTTTGATGAGAACGGATGTTTGTACCCTAGTCATGGTTGTTTATCTATCTAAGTATAATATTCATCTATATAAGTATGTGTATCGTTGTCTAGTACCCAAGATACAGGGAATCCTAGTTTGGGGCTAGATCAATGTGTGTAAATAGTGTCTTAGGTATTATTATTATTAATGTTCGTTATATGGTCGATTAGTAATATACTGTCTGGGCGAATGGTGGGTTTGGTCATGGTAGGTGAAGGTTAAGAAAACCTATATGCCTATAGCCATAGGATAATTCACCTGACATTTGGTGAACCGAATATTTCGAAACATCGGTAAAATTAGCAAATCAATTGGTAATTTGAAATTTAGCACACAACCATATTGAATTAAAGTTCGCAACAGCTCACACTGCCGTCTGTAACGTGCGTGACGCTGCGGAGGAATAGTGCGAAATGCGTGTTTTTTATTTCTTTCTTCAACACCACAAATTATACTTTATTTCGAACACATATGTATTTGGAATACCTATTTTTTGACGCAAGAACCATATTAATATTATTTTTGGTTCTCAAGAAATAAGTTTCAGCAAGTTTCAGCAATATTTAGGAGAAAAACAACTGTTCAGTTTTTATTTTTGTCATATAGTTCTCATTGAAATATGATATTTTCAAACATACAGATTAAAGAAAACACATAAGTAACATATTTTTTCGGGATTTTGAAAATCAAAAAGAGTATAAAATTAGACCTCATTCCATTAGCTATTTCTAAATAACCTATATAATAACTTATCTAAATAAATATTTGGAATTCGTCATAAAAACTAATAAAGGATAAATTTAGACCTCATTTCAATCGAGCGAAATTACTCCAATCGCTTTTCTGATATTACAAAATCTAGAAAAAGGTCACAAAATGGTTAAATCAATTTATCTAACTTCGGACTTCTTTTGAACAGCAGGAAACAAAATGTGTCGATTTTGTCGTTGTATCACCTTAATAAACCACTCTCATCTCTGAGAGTTGTCTCAGCTACTTAGCTTAGGTTTCGTCATATCAAATGTGACATTTTGATGCGCTTGAGATAGCTCTCAGAGCGAGAGCGGTGCCTACACTTGACCGGTAGGTATTTAACTTTTATTGATGTTTTTTACACGTTTCTGTTAGTCTTAAATGTCAAGGTTACACTTCATCATCACGAGAATACGTCGTCAAAACTCGTCGGTGGTTTCTAAATATATGAAGAGTCTGCTACTATTTTGAGGTGCAGTCTTAACTAAAGACAAAGTCTTGGTGTTAATTAGGACAAGCACATGATGAGACAAAAGTTTTCAGGAAATCAACTATTAAGTATTAGGACGCCCACCTGCCCTTCGTATTGTAAAGTTCATTACAAACTTAGACAGTTGATGGATGTTGGTAGGTAAATAGGTACTTATTAATCGGTGGATGTAACTTATGAATCAACTTACAAAAATAGCAACATCAACACTCGGAGATTATTAACAAGTGAATTAATAGTCACGATTTATCTACGAGCAAAATGTATAATGTATGCATTTTAGAAATAATATGCCGTCTTTGATTACCTTGACTTCTCAGCCTCAGGCGATTGAGATTATTTCATTGCAATTATGGCGTCATAAACGTATCACAATGGGAAGATGTAAGTATTTTAAAGGTACACATTTAGGCGCAGTTCCGTTAACCCTTTACCACATACTGACCCATATTTGGGTTTCATAGATTTTGAACTTTATTACCTAGCGATAAGGTTGAAAATCGCAACCCATTTCTGGTAAGGCCATGCGTTAGGGGTTAAACACTTGTACCGTCGTCGTTACACCACCAATACCAATTTTTAAAAGAGATCTAATTATCAATCTGTGGTAGTTTCTACGCCCTTCTTCTCCCACAGTGGTCCAATGTAGAGAAGCGGAAAAAATTACGTTTGCTAAGTATATGTAAATATCTAGAGAAATAAAGTACTTTGACTTTGACACGCTTATATCTCCCATTACCTCTCTTAGTACATATTGGGGCCTATGATACAAAGCGTTACAGAAAATTGTACAGTTGTAAAAAAACAGGGAATTACAAAAAATCTTTATATTATCTTATGGCTTTTGTGGTACCTACACATAATTGTAATTATTACAAATCTGTTATTGTCATTTCTTTGAATTATTATAGAATTACAACAAATACGTAAGTTTTGTATATATATCGTAGCCATATCGTAGAATTGACCATATCATGAAATGGCCAACCACGGTTGAATTAGAACTTTCATTGAACAAAGAAACCTTTTAGGGAAAAGCACTGCCGTAGCTTGGGTTCGTGGCTTAGGCCCCCAGCGGTCGACGCACCCGTGGTCGAGGCCCCCGGTCAGTTTAATTTGATTCGAAGCAATTTTTAATCAAATATACTGGCAGGCATACAAATGTTTTAGAAAACTAATAAATTGAGAACAGATAAATGTAATATATGTGTAATATCTTAGTGATTCTTATAAAGTAGAAATGCTTTTATTTTGTAAGTATCTTTGTGGATATTGTTCAAAGCATTGAAAGTTTTTTATAATCTTTGGAACATCTAAACGCTTATGTTTGGGGCATCTCTGATCAACGCTATTGGGGTAAAGGTCGTGAATTTATGTAAGTATGTCTTTTTTTAAATAAATAAAAGTCTTATTTATTATAGTAATTTCTAATTATTTATTTATTTATGTCAATAAGAAATCTACTTAGTACAAACATTGTATCTAAATCACAGTATTGTATTAAAAATGTCGAATGTTTGAATTGTCTCAATATAATCGTTTTACCTTATAACAATCAGTCTCGAAAGTAATAAGATAGTAATTAAAATAATCAATCTTAAAAAAAGCTGCAGAGTAAATAACTTTTTACTTAGAAATTATATTTTAGAATTTAATAAGGATAATAATAAAAAATAATCAACTGTAAAAATTTAAACAAATGAAAAGAATAATTTTACATAACCTAACAATCAGTTTCAAAACTCATATTTAGTGATTAATTGTAAATTAATATATTTTCTATATCTATAACATATATATAGTCAAAATAAGGACGGGTTGAGCAAACTACTCATCCTAAGTTTACAGGGCTCTGCCCTTTCATTAGGGAGTACAAAACTCAAAAACGTGTTTGTCAATGTTTATTTAGTTTCTAAGAATGGAAATTGTACCACTTTGCTGTTTATATTAATTATATTCTATATTATTCTAGTCTTTTGTCGTTTATTGTACTAAAAGCAAAAGCAGAAAACAAATTACATTTAATTTATTAAAATCGGGAGCTTCAACCACAGGTGCCTCGGCCACTGGGGGTCCACCGATCCCGACATGTAAATCACAAAAATCATTAGGTAGTACAGGATAAAAATGTTTCAAAAAAGCCATGTTTCAGCAAATTCAACCCTTTCTGACCATTTCCTGAAATGGTTGGCCAGATCATGAAATAATAATAATAATAATAATCATCTTTATTTCAGACGCAAGCCAAGCGTACGATAATGTCAAATGTCAATACATCTCAAAATAAATAAAATTAAATCAGATTTAAATCAAGTCATTAATAAACCATATTTATTAAAATGTTTCACGAAATTATTAAACATAATTATTTTAGCTCACCGACCCACGCAAATTATGGACGAACTAGATTCGACCAGAACCTGCTCAGGCCGTGACTAACCTCATAAACCGTCTTTACTATACTATTAGTCGTCAAACAATGCAAATTATGCCTATAATTAGCCACCCTGTGTCTTATCACTGCGTCAGCGCATGGCAGCCGCGCCTCTGCGAACATTGCAGACGCGCTGCACCACCGCGGCTGGCGGAACAAGATGCGGTAAGCGTCGTTATATTGCACCTTGAATCTGCGATAACTCTCTACACAAAAAAAACTGACCCGACCAAAAAATCTTTATAATTTTTGGACCTGCTCACAAAATAACACGAGAATAGGTTGAGAAATACGACCTGTAGACAGAAGTACAAGTGCAAACTAGACGCTTCGCTTGCTCGCTCGGTCAATAATGAATTGTAAATATCTACTCGGATTTACTATAGATGGGTAATTAAATAATGGTAACTTTTTATATCTGAAGTGAGAGAGGGAGTAATTTTCTTTTAGATATGTCTTACCATTCAAATTAATACGCCCAACATTTACGGTTCGTAGATTTTTATTTACCCCTCTTGTATTTTTTTTACATCGTCTAGTACCCATAACACAAGCCTTATTGAGCTTACTACTACTAGTTCAATTTGTGTGAGATTTTCCTCTATTTTTTTTTTATTAAACCTACGTGTTTTTTCTAGAGACTCGGTCACAATCTTGATCGTGAAATGTGTAGGGCAAAGAACTTTTTAGTTTGTTTCAGTATATCGCCGAGTTTTTACCACAAACTGCCCAACGCTATTTAGGCTCTACAACACGGTATTTGACTGCTGGTCAAAAATATGTACTTTTTAGGAACTGCCAAAACGCTAATTTTGTCACGAGTTCTATGAAACACTAGCATATGACGTCGTAGTCAAATGCTGTCTTTTAACACAAAATTGAGTTAATCAAATATAACGGCAGAATTGTATATTTCCAATATACAATTCTGATATTGTCAAACTTTTTTGTTGAAATAGGTTCAGCTTGAGTCACGTTTCTTGGACTACCTTGTCAAATACCGTATTTAAACGTAAACAAAATTATAAATAGGTACCTATTATACACTTATATATTGCACGTTCACCAATTATATTTTGGGTACCCATCAAATATAGGCAGACGTTTATAACTCTTGATAGACATAATCATAACGTCACATATTTTTCCATACGGAGTTGCAGAGGCACAGTTGGAGATATGAGGGTTTCCTCAGAATGTTTTCCAAGTTTTAATAGATTTAAAAAAATGCGCCAGTAGCGCAACAAAAATGTCACGGCTCGTTATTTGATCATCAATTAATAACCCGAACCCGGAGAGTGAGCACAACAAGCAATCGCTTTGACAAAAGACCTTGGCTAATGGATAACGAATTAGCACCTCTGGCCAACGGAAGGTTTCGAAAAAAAACAGATTTGTTCAATATTTTTTGACATTTCCTAAATGCGATGTTAATATTTGTCTTAGCTATATTTCGTACACCAACCAATATATTAAATTGCGAAAAATTACAAGATTTATTATCTGTCTATTTCGGTTCGAAGGCTACCTGCATTATTTATTATTATCTACACTTAAGTTAAGTATTTATTGTGATCACAGGTTTTGTTTATGTAGATGCAGCAGACAAACCGTACGTACGGTACGGCTGTAATTTCTAAGAATGAAAATTTACATTATGGAAAGTTTTTCGCTAAATAAATTATCCATAAGTATACTATACTTACAAGGATCCAAAAAAGCTGAACTGCAAGATAAATAAGCTCACTCAGCGAAATATCCAAATAAATTTCAAACGCATCGCAAAAAAATATACACATCAAAGAAATTTCGTAATTCATAAACTCTTCTTGCGGAACCCATAACGTTTAACAACTCCGCGTTCAGTTTTATGACAGCTCTACAAAAACAGTCTACATTACGAAAACCGTTTTTAAAGATAACTAAACTAGGGTCTATTGGCAAATGGGAAAATTTTAAACTGTCCATCAAAGTATGCGACTGGAACCAAATAAACAAAATACATTATAGCGCAACAAAAAACGCAGACTCACATATCACAGAATTGATCATTCCATGGTTAGGCCGACGCCGACCATTTCATTAAATGGTCAGACAGACATAGTTGAATTTAATGAAACATGTCTTTTTAAAACCATTTTTATTCGCAACGGCCTAACGAAGACCATTCGGGGGCTTCGCTGCGCTCGCCCCGTTTACACTTCCTCTAAGCTACCGCAGTGCTTGTCCATAAAATATTTCTTCGGTCAATGAAAGTTTTAATTCAAGCATGGTTGGCCATTTCATGATATGGTCAATTCTACGATATGTTTACGACAATTGCATGAAATCGTATAAAAATATATCGACGTAAGTTAATACCAAAGTAATAATCTAATGATCGAAACATATATGCAAAGTGAAGAGAACGTAATGAAGCCCTTTGCGTCGATACCATAGCTACCGCAGCTTTGACGACCGGTTTAACCTAGCGGGTAGTGACCCTGCCTATGAAGCTGACGGTCCTGGGTTTGAATCCCTGTAAGGGCAAAATTTGTGTGTCAAGCGTGAATATCTGTTTCTTAGTCATGGATGTTTTCTATGTATTTACTTAAGTATTTAGCTCTATTAACTATATCTTCGTCTAGTACCCATAACACAAGCCTTGTAGAGCTCAAGGCCTTGTAAGGGCCTAGTCCGATTTATGTAAGATTGTCCTCTAATATTTATTTATTTTATTTAACAGCGGGGCGTGATACCACGACAATAGATCCACGTAGATTTGTAACTTAGATTTACAGCATATTTCCGTCCTTCGCTACTCAAAGATGGTGATCGTCATTTATATCCCGGCCCTAAATAATGTTAATGTGTTCTCATTATCAATGCTCTGACGCACGTGGCTCAAGGGGGTTGAGGATTTGTGGTGAGAGATACCAGGCTTATCGGTTTGTATGGGAACCGAGGACTAGGGTAAAACAACGAATATACTACAGGATGAAGTCTTATGTAAATAGGTTATTTGGAATATGGTGAACATATTTTCTGAAGAGTCTTAAATGAAAAGGTTTTCAATTTCTATGTTTGGTGTAACAGGTATCTGATACACAGGCTTATCAGTTGACATTCTAGTCAAGGCTTGTGCTCCCAGTATTAGTGAAAGTTTTAGTACTTTTGTCGTGAAATAACTCCCCAGAAGAACATAAAGATATAAGTAGAACATACTGCACAGAACAAGTGACACACTATATTCAGGCTAGTTATATGACGACCTCTGAGGCGCAGCGGTTGTGGGTCTGCCTTCCATACGAAAGGTCCGGGGTTCGATCCCCGGCTGGGGAAAAAAAACAAGTATTGGATGTTTATCTGTCTGTGACGTCGTTCTTTCTGGTTCCCTTAACACAGGTCTGGTTATCCTAGTGTGGGGCCAGAAGCAATGTATATGCCTGTATGTAAATGTTTATGTTTAGTTATAAAAGTATACTTACTACCATTTAAACGAAAACATAATACACGTATACGTACATAAAATCTATGGCGATTAACGACTACAAACTTATCTTTTCTATGATTGGTCGAGTCGGCAGTGACCCCGCCTACGAAGCCAAGGGTCCCGGGTTCGAGTCTCGGTGGGGGCAAATATTTGTTTGATGAGAACGGATGTTTGTGCCTTAGTCATGGTTGTTTATCTCTCTTAGTATAATATTTATCTATATAAGTAAGTGTATCGTTGTCTAGTACCCAAGATACAGGGAATCCTAGTTTGGGGCTAGATCAATGTGTGTAAATAATGTCCAAGGTATTATTATTATTATTATTATTGTTTCGTCCGAATATACAACTGACAACCCAAAGAGATTTCTACACTCAAAGTGTGACCATTATACACAGGGATAATTTTACATGATATTTTCTTTTTCATAAAAAACATTTTGTAATGAATGAAAGTATAGGTCTGGAGCATCAAGCGTACTAGCACATTTCAGTTTATTTTATTTTGTAAATACCAGCTATAAGTAATAGTGGTACCTTTACTGAACTAAATATAATTCATTTTATTATTTTTCAAAAACTTAAATGTATTTTGTTAAGAATTTTTCATTTCCAGATCTCAAACAAATGCTTTGTTGCTCTAGTCTGCAATTAAATCAATAGTAATTTCTGTAATACTTACTATTTCCATTTATTCTACTGTTATTAATGTAAGGCTAGTATTTAATCACACTTCAAAAATACTGATTTGCTCAGCAAAAATACTTTTTATGTTTTAAATATTTTATGTATACTCAAGTTTATGTTTTAAGTATTTTTTGTTGTTCTTACATGTTCAACCTCACACAAATGATAAAGGGGGCTTCGCTTCGCTGACCCCCTTTATCCTTCACCTAAGCTACCGCAGCATTTTGCCCTGATATTTGCTGTGCAAATCAGTATTTTTGATATACAGTTTCATTTTTCCCTTATTTATATAGTATATAAATAAGGGAAATATTAAACTTAAAGTTCCAAACATAAAGTTCAAAAAGTCTATCTCTGCTAATCCGCTAACCGGTGGTCGCTCAATCACTGAACTTGACTCTAGTATTCATTTCTTTGCCTTATCAATTTTGAATATAATCTCAAATTCATCGCTTTCCAAAGAAAAGAAGTCTAATTGCGAACATGCAATTTATCACGTAGAACATTTTGGTACTTTTCCAACCGACTTGTAGTGATGGGTCTGGTTTCTATTTTTAAGTAAAATGATTAATGAAAGAAAATGTAACACTTTGACCTCTATGATCTGATTGAAGGGAGTTAATAATACGTTTTTCTATAGGGTCACAATCACAGAACACGTTATCAAGATAGCTAGCAGTAGATGACGTAATTAACATACATTATTTAGATTAAATGATTTTAAAAGCCCTCATATATTATTACTTAATTAACCGTCTTCTAGAATGTCTACACTAAAGTCTCCAACAACTATAATTCTTTTCTTTGTTTTAGTTACTACTTTTAGAAAATCTTCCATCACTAATTCAAAAGTAGAATAGTTTGGAGAATTGGATGGCCTGTATACCCAACCCACCCGTACTGTAACATGACTGTCCAGCTCAACACAAGATAATTCATTACATCTTTCAATCTACAGTCCAACAATGTCTTTTCGTTCTGTGAATTTAATATTGTTTCTTATAATTATAAGAGAACCCCCGCGAATAGCGAACTATCAGTTGAAAGATCTGGCAATTAAATAATTTTGATAATTTAATTACATCTGATAATCTTTTTGCCAATGTTCTGTCAAACTAACAATATCATATTTATGCTTTTCTAAAAATAATTCAACTTGTAATATTTTGCTGCAAAAGCCCTGAATATTTTGGTGCATCATTTTAATGTTACCGTGCTTTTCCTTTGTCCTAGTATTTGTCAATTGATTGCCAGAAAATCCCTGCTTACTTTGTAAAACTAACTTATTTTTAGAGAAGTTTTCTTTTGTCAAACGATCTAGTTTAAATCACTACTATTAGTATATATATATATAGTTTAAATTTATAGTTAAAAAATTATTTAAATAAAAATAAAAAAATTATAAGGGATAAGCTTTATAAAATATTTATATAATAAAAAAAATATTTTAATACTAACTAATACTGATAAGCTTTATAAAATATTTATATATGTAATAAAAAAAATATTTTAATACTAACTAATACTGAGGGCGACTATGTTATAATATTTACAACTGTGTCGCAGATATTATACGCTAACAATGAAGCTACTCATTTTTTTGTTTAATTAGACAGGTACCTAGGTAACCTGAGTCAAAGTAAAGCTATCAATAAAATTATTCATATCGAAATATTATACAGCATCACTATGATGACACGTTATATTATGGTGGGTTCATTATATATAGGTGCATGTTCATTCTATGCACACATTTATTTTGTCGCTGCGATAAATTGGAACAATAAGGAAAATTGCATAGAATAAACTTGCACTTCGTCCTACAGGATCTCATTATGCACCCTGTTAAAACCACAACTTATTCTACATACAGAGTACTATTAGTATTTTATTAGAAACGAGTGTGGCTCAGATTTATGACGCGACACCCTCGACTGTTCAGAAGATTTACAGGCTAGAACAAAGGACATCAATTCTGCCGGTGACATGTGGTCTATGGGATTGTGCTACTGATGTGACATCGTCGGGACATTGGACGAAAGGTTAGTATCGATATGTAGGATATGATTTACTGAACAAAAAGAGTTTATACTCACATAATAACGTAGTTACGAAGATTCACAAAGATAATAAGATTACCGGTGGCCCTTACACCAGGTTAGACGTGTATCGTGAGGACCCAGTTCTTTGACATATGAATTACAATTTATGTTTGACTTACGGCAATAGGTATGTTTAAACTATTTGTTTTAGGTTTTAATACTGGGCAAATATGGAATTATGTTTAGTAGATAGTAATGGAAATCAAAAGTTCAAATAAAAGTGAAATCCCCCGATTAGTTTAGAGAGCTTAAAAGTTCAATTATGTTAGTACTTTGGACATTATTAAACGGTAGTTGAAGGACATATGCAGTCGATAATTTAACTCAATGTACCATAAACCTAAACTAACTTAGATAGAAAGACTAAATATATACAGATATTCAAATGATTGTGTGACGGTTACATCCATCTTATTCTCGCGTGTATGTCAACGATGGTATTCGAAGTTGGTGTAGCGTGATCTGCTAGATAAATTGTAAACATATGCGATCTCTTTGTCCCGTCAATATGTCAAATGTGAGATTCTTCATCTTCACAGCAGCATTTACTTTAACAAACAGTGACCCATTTCTTACATCAACAAGTTACAAGGAACATAGATGAATTTTAATTTCATGACGTTGCGGTCGAGGCTCTGCTTCCAAGCGAGAGGTCCCGGCTTCGAATCCCGGCTGGGGAAGAATAAAATGCCATCAAAAGTAACATCAGGTCTTGCATGTTTATATGCGTGTGACGTTGCTGTACCTGGTTCCCACGACATAAGTTATCCTAGTGTGGGGCCTGAATCAATGTATGCACCTGTACATAATTGTTTATGTTTATATTTTCAAAGCGTCTATTTCTATTTTCATATATTTTTTAATGTTAGGGTGATAAAAGGCCAGATCAAATATATTGTAGGTATAAATTGGAAGGCAAAACGCGTTTTTCCATTTCTTTCATAATCATGTAGTTCTTATTTGAATCATGACATGCAGGCACTACACCACACGCCTTGTCGGGTACGTTGAAAAGTAATCTCAACAAAAATAAGAGCATATTTGTTTCGAATTGCCTCAAACAATAAAGATTCCTACAGGATCTACCTTATGACCAGGAAATCAATCAAATAGGACGATTCTCATATAGAAATCACAAGTTCGCTTCAAATAAAAACCGATGTTCTTAATATGTCTCACCTGGCAACATTGGTACAAAATAGAAACACTTTTTTACCTTGTTGCCAGTTAGACTAGTAAAATTGTAACTTGTTGCTGTAAGATATGTCACGAAGAAGTCGATAAACTTTCCTCACATAGATTTAGGGATCAATTTCGTACAGAATTGCGATTACATTCCTCTGCGAACCTCTGGGTTAATGTCCATGTAGCTGTTTGGGCTCCAAATATATTTTTTCAGCGTTGACAAGTATAAACTGCCGGTATTATAATGATAAATTACTACGAAGACAATCTTATCCAAGATATTACATAGAAATCTTGTCTATGTTATTAGTTCTCTCTCTTACCAGTTATCTTCATCAGATACTCATTAGTTTTGTTGATCATATTTGATTTATTTTTTATTTCTCTCCCTGTAAGTATATGAAGGATTATATACTTACAGGGAGAGCCTGAGATGACCTATGGATCCGAAACATGGACGCTCACAAAGCATAATGTGCATATTATAAAAGTAGCAAAAAGAGCGATAGTGCGTCCCATGTTGGGTATCTCTCTCGTTGACCGTGTGCCAAACGTCGAAATTCGACGGAAAACGAAGGTCGCAGATGTAGGCAAACGGATGACGCGAGATTGAAGTGGAGATGGGCGGGACACTTGGCTAGACGGGAAGTTGCAAGGTGGACCAAAGCAGTCACAGAGTGGTGACCACGGGTGCGGCAAGGCCAGTGGGCAGACCACCAGCCCGATGGTCCGAAGATATCATCAGTTCGTCGGGATCCCACTGGTTGCGATTGGCACAGGACCGGGGAGATTGGCGCTTTAAAGAAGAGTCCTATGCCAAGGAGTAGGTCGATGTGGGCTGAATATGATGAAGTATATGACTCTGTATGTGTTTGACTTGTAAAAGTGCATTATTTTTGCCTACTTGCAATAAATGAATCCAGTTTTGAGGTTAATGTATGTAAAAAAACTTTCCCCAACTCAAACTCAGAATTTCTTAATTACTGTAGATATTCTGTAGATTTTCAAATACGCTTAGTACATGTTATTTATGCCTCCACATTGGGCGAACCATCTCCCACAGATTAATTTTAATATACCTTTTAAAAATAAGTTTGTCTAACTAAGACAATTCAAATAATATGCAGGCATAAATAATTATAAAATTATCATTAAAAAAAAACTAGTTTTTGCTGAGTTACATTAACTTGCACACTTGTTAATATTATGTTGGATATTCCAGTATCTTTTTTTTTGCATTAAGTAATTTTTACATGGTTTTACAATAATAATCTTTATTTCAGGTTAAAAAACCCATATCTATATACCTATATATAACTAGAGATACATAATTTATTATAAAAACACACACAAAATATTTGCTAGGGATTTTCTTCTTCGTTCTCGCATCCCTGTAGCGTTGGTAAACGATGCCCTCCGACCAGTAATCTTTGGCCAGGAACATCGTCTTGAGGTCCGCCGGCACCCGAAGTTTGAAGGACAGGAACTCCAGGGTCTTTCTGACTCCAAAAGCTCTATCTGTACCTTCGCCTCCTTGAGACTAGACGCTGGATTTTTCTACAACTTTTCCAGGATGTGAAGTTCAACGTCCTCGCAGGTCATTTTCACGTCGATCCTGGAAATGTATATCTGAGCGGTGGGAGCGGCAGCTTTCAGGCTGCATTCACCGGCGGGGGCTGTGCCACGCTGATTGCGGCTGCGTCTTGAGCGGCGCGTCCTGTTTTGGACCAGGATAAAGCCATAGTATAAATATAAAACCTCCCCCATCGACGGTCGCGTTCAGCGGGCCACGGGCGGGCATGGCCGGTTTTATAATTGCTCAAATGGTAATCTCAAAATCTCCAGAGGAAAATGAAGAAACACCCACAGATAGATTTTAAGATCTCTTTCAAAAGGTTTTGTTGAGCTAGTTCCCTTTTGAGTGTAACAATAAAAGAAAATACGAAATATTACATATTATAGATTATATGCAGGAATAAATATAAAATTATTAAGCGATGTCCATATGATTAAATAGATTAACACCATGCACTCTTGTCAATTAAGTAATCTTGAATATGTAATATCCTTTTTTAGATAAAGTGTTTTTTTGCATGGTTTTTAAAATACTCAAATGGCATTTTCAAAATCTTCGAGGTATCTTTTGTAGTGGAAAATTCTTTGAAACAATTGCTAACTTTCGCGAGTCTAAACCGGGGTGCCATTAATCAGTGATTTTGGAAAATGTTGATATGTTATTTCTCTTTTATAATTTAAATGATTACCTACATAGCAAAAAATATGTAACACCGGACAGCTAAGCCAAAAGGAGGGTTATGAGTTTGACATCTCATGAACACATCAAAGAGAGCTTCTGATATGTGTGTAGATAAACTAGTATCTGTAACTGTACATAATTAGGCATTAAAACTCTCGCGTGATATTATTATGAAACTCCTAGTTGGTAGTTAGCCACACTTGAGTTTTAATGCCCTTAATTATATATCAGCCACATAAACTACTAATTTTCTACAGATTTTAACGGATCTCGTCGATTGTTAGTGTCCGACGTTAGCAGCGCGTGTGGTGGTGAGTTTTGTCAATTTTATTCCACACATCATGCAAAATGTATTTATTAAAATAAATAGATACCTAAATTACAATGTTTCATATTTAATAGATAGAGGAGTACAGCATGTTTAATATTCAATATTTGTTTACCTCAAAAAATATCTCATAGTACAAAGAACACACTATTTTATAAGATTATGACAACGTGCATGTGTGCATGGGTGTATGTCTCTCTTTGTTTGAGGGTGAGTGTGTGTGTGTGTGAGGGAGGGTGTATGTGTGTGTGAGGGTGCGTGATTATTGTATTCAAAAGATTCAGTTTTTAGACAATTAGTCACTTGTGTTTTACAAATATTATGATGATGGTTTAAGGGTGCTGAAAATTGTTGACAATAACCACAGGAAAACTTTTTCGAAAACCTTAAACAAAGTCATGTGGACAAGATTTCTCGGAACAAGTTAATCACTTTGAAGTAAGGATTAGGTGGTGAAGACGTTATCTGGATGTGATAGACTGTTTGATAAGGCTTCCGTATAATAAAGGTAATACATACATTAGGTACAGCAATTAACGGAATCAACTGATGCAGGCTGCATAATAAATGTGTATGAAGGCCGGCCCACCCAGGTAATTTCGTTCCTTGCTGCACCTAATCCGAATGTAGAGAGAAAAAGTAGTCTCATCAATAACCTAATTATGTATGTCTGAAATGAGTCGCAATGCCTTTCGACTGATTTGTAATCACATCGCAAGAAAATACAGCTCGTTTAAAATGGCTAGTAGTTAATCGCACATCAAAAATACTGATTTGCACAGCAAAAAAGGAGCAGCAAAAACAATTTTTATGTTTTCAATATTTTATCTGTACTCAAGTTTATGTTCCTTTAACTGGTGACAAGAGGTCTTACAGGCCCAGCGGTGGTGTCAGTAAAACATCATTTTACCCCCTCCCCCGGGTTTCCTTGGGAACATCACCTGAGTAGCATCGAGTTTACTTGCGGCCATGCTGTAGAAGGGGATAGCTGTGTCGGACAGGCTCAAATCGGTAAGTTCCATTGACGTTATGACTTACGTAAATTTTTAACATAATTTAGCTGTATTGTTTTTCACATTTTTAACCGAGAACAATCCAAACACCAAAGTCAAAGTCAAAGTACTTTATTACTGTAGATATTTACATATACTTAGCAAACGTCAATTTTGCCTCTTCTCTACATTGGACCACTGTGGGAGAAGAAGGGCGTAGAAACTCCCACAGATTGATTTTTAGATCTCTTTTAAAAATAGGTTGTGCTTAACTATTACAAATATGAAAAATTTAATTATTATGATTATGATTACACCAGGAAAGCAGGAGCCAGTTGTCTTCCTCGATAAAAGCGCCAATCAAATTACTAGTTTGAATCGTGTCCGAAACGTGTGTGCTTGCATTGTGCAAAAAATTATGCCCGGACTGCATATAAAAATTGGCAAAGTTTGACCAATGTCAATTTCATGAAATTACAATTTTGATTTTAGTTGTTTTTTTCTTAATTATTCATTACTTCAAAATTATAGAAAAAAGTGTTTTTTTGTCGAAATATGTTGATTTATTTTTTGCTTATGGAATTTGTGATCTCATCTCTAGTTTTTTGATTGTAAAGACGACATACATTAAAATTGCAAGATCGTAACAAAAAAATATATTCAGAGTATAGTAATTTGTTTTATTTTATCCATTTATATATGATAACACAGTTTTTACATACTTTGACTAGCTACCACACTTAATTTCTATGATTTATGCGAGATACCGCAGTGGGCCTCACAGACCTCTCGTCACCAGTTACGTTACACAAAAACCATGTCACCTTTTGTAGTTCTTACATGTTCAACCTAACACGAACGATAGAGGGGGCTTCGCTTCGCTCACCCCCTATACTCTTCATCTAAGCTACCGCATCATTTTGCCCTGATTTTGGCTGTGCAAATCAGAATTTTTGATGTGCGGTTTAATATTTCCCATTTAAAATAACCACATACTGATTGGTCGATTTTCAATGTAACTGGTAATTCGATTGCTATCAGAAATAAATAACATAACTAACATAGCACCACGCCCTTTCCCATACGGGGTGGCAGAGGCACAATTGTGCCACTGAGCGAGTTATTCAATACTCCATTTTGCGTGACATGGGCCTAACCCATCACCGCTGCTATGGAGTAATGAAGGTTTCCTCACGATGTTTTCCATCACTGTTAGAACGTCCGTAAAATGTACTTAAAATTAATAAATTATCTCATTGGTACATGGTCAGGAATCGAACCCGCATTTCCTGTGTAAGAAACAAGCGTGAAACCACGGAGCAATAGACCACGGAGCTCTTTTCAGAAATAGATAATTTGAGGTTTGTTATGGGTAAGTATTAAACGACTGTGACTGTACGTGTGAAATGACGCTGACTGTAAATCCAGTTTTTGCTTGGCAAAAACACTGGTTTTGCCTGACTGGATTACTGAATAGCGACAAAAAATTAGCACGACTACAAATATTGGCTTTGTCTGACAAATTTACTGAATTGCGCGACTAGAAATCTAAAAACAAAGTAAAATAAAATACAAAATGAGCGTTGGATTTTGTTGTTCTTACATGTTCAACTTAACTCGAAGGATTTATCTTTCACCTACACTGACCCACCACTTTGTCCAGAAAGTCTTAATTTTGCCAATAAGCAGTGGATAAACCTGTCAGTAATTAAGTCGCGCAAACCAGTAATTCTGTCACGCAATTCAGTATTTTTTTCGCTCATTTCAGGAAATTCAACTGTTCATGGTCATTCGTCGTCGTTTTATTATTATACAATCTACAGCGAGTCCGGTAATTCGATACACATGTTGTGAGAGGTTAAAGTAGAGCCCATTTGAGACGGACTCTGTGGCGCTGGGTTAGTGGCTCTGCCTACCATGCAAGTGCTCCCGGGTTCGATCCCCAGCTGGGGATAAAGAAAAAGAAACCCCAGGCCTTGGATGTATATACAGTGGTGGTCATATCATTAAGACACTGAATGCATATTAATAGTAGTTTATGTGACTGCTGCATGCAAAACTCGAGAGTGCTCGTTTCATAATAATATCACTCGAGAGTTTTAATGCCTAATTATGTACAGTTACATACACTAGTTTATCTAGACACATATCATAAGCTCTCTTTGATGTGTTCAGGAACCGCATGTTTGACCGGCATTGTGGCTCTGCAATTGTTTAACTTGTTCTGTAGTACCAACTTCTCGCAGGCGGGCGTCGGCGTTCGAAATTTGAATGTCAGTACCAACTTCACAGACAAACTAGGGACGGCACGCGGGTGGGCGTCGGCGTTCGAAATTTTAATGTCATTATATGTAGAAAAACTACACATAATGACCATAATGTGTAGTTTTCCAGATACGAAACGAGTTTTTACCAAGTAGTTTAACATAATGCTGATCGTAACGTGCGGTTTTTGAACGCAGTAAAGAGGGTTTATGATACGTGTGTAGATAAAATAACTAAGCTATTCCTCTTTATCTGAGTATTACTGGAACTTGCTAGACAATTTAAAAATATTTGTGTAAGTATTGTGTAATGTTAAAACGAAATATTATCAACAGCACTTTCCTGCTCTAATCTTTTATTCGGTTTATCCTAATTGCAAGCATAACAAAGATATGGCCATATAATGACACTCCATTTGCTTAGAAGAAATAAACAATATTTGTTATTATTGAAATTATCTTTATTCCACAAAATTCCTAACACATTTGTAAAACATTCCGGTACGTATCAATATTTGGTCGCTTGTTCTTTGGCAGAAATGACAGCACGACATCTCTCAGGGAAGCGATCAATTTTGGACAAGCTTCTATCGGAATTTTGCGCCCATGCTTCTGTAAAAGGTGTGTAAAGTTGATCGACGTTTGATGTCCACTTTGTCGCCACTGTCTTCTTTACCTGGTACCACAAATTATCTATTGCATTAAATCCGGACTGAACGGGGGACAATCCAAAACTGTCAATGACTGGTTCCATAAGAAGTCTTTTACTACTTTTGCAGTGGGTTTCGGATCATTATCCTGTTGGAAACGCCGATAAATTTTGCTCGGCATAGCGCAGCATGGCTGGTTGTAATATATTCTTGTATCCAAATTTATCCATGTTGCCTTCCATTGTCCTTACAGGTCTTACACAAAGTCTTGAAAAACAGCCCCACACTTTGACATCTCTGCCCCCGAGTTTGACTACTTTCTTGAAATACTTTGGATCCATTTCGTATTTCGGGGGGCGTCTAACATATTTTTTCCGTCAGAATTAATGATATAAATTTTTGTTTCATCATAAACAAGCACATGTTTCCACTCTCGTTCGTCCAGTGTTCATATTTTTTGCTAACGCTAATCTTGCCTTAACATTTTACTTTTTCAAAAGTCGCACCTTCCGAGACACTCTTCCGTACAAGATTGCCTCACGTATCAGATTGTATCAGTTCTTGAACGGATCTTTTTTTGCCAACAATACCATCTTAGAGTCTTCCCGCAGAGTAGTTTTCTTGGTCTCGGTTTTCTAGGTACTCTTTGGGTCGTGTTGAACTTCTTGAAATGTTTTATAGCATACATAACCATGTCCTTAGAACAGTTCAAGTGGTTTGCCATTTTTCTGTGTGACCAACATTTCTTATGAAAGTTAAAAACAATATTTATTGTGAACGAATCCCAACTTTTATTTTTTCCCATATTGATTAGTTTAAAGCGAATTTTTAATTAGTTTAATTATAATGAAAAAAGATAGGTTTTCTATGTAATGTCGACGTTTCATGAAAATACGCGGCAAAACTAAGAAAATCAAAACGTAGTTTTCCTTAATTTTTTTAAATTTAGAACACAGCTTTTATTGTCTTTAATTAGCTGGCCAGCTCGTTCCCACAGTGGGCAGTGTCTTAACTATTAACGAACACAACTATTTTTGTCCCACATTTTAAGAATACAACGTCGTGTATCGTTTTATAGACTCGTATTACACTAGGTTAAATACCCATTTTAGCTAATGGTACTGCCATAATAAAGTTTTTAATGGTCAATAAGGGGGTGTCTTTACTTACGTGACTACCACTGTATGTGTGTGATATCCCTGTTTCTGGTTCCCAAGACCCAGGGTATCCTAGTGTGGGGCCAGAAGGAATGCATGTGCCTGTATATAAATGTCATGTTTGTTTGTTTTGTTATTTCCCGCAAAATTAACCCTCTATTACCCTATCCTAAAATGAGTTTTGAGTGATCTTGGTTTCAAACTCTTTTATTTTTTACAAATTACGAAACAACTAACTTTTGATATTTTTTTGACTGTTTCTTAGCTTACACAATACAATGATACTGTGGAAATGCTTATAGTAATGAAATCACTCTTAATTTCGATGTTGTAAGACCATCAACCCACTTTATGGGAAAAATATATCTCATTCTCAGCTAACTTAACGATGATTTTGTAAAAAAAAATGTACTGCGATTGAAATTACTTCCCTGTTTTGTCAGAGTGGTTTATCAAATGTGGTAAAATATTTACACTAACTGTAAAACAAAAAAAGTTATTACAATAATTATAAAGTAGTGGTTTTACGTACTTAAAGTAAGTACCCCAGTAAGAACGAGAGTTATTTTTCTACTTTTGTTGTAAGGCCTTCAGTTCAGTTCTGAAAAATGCACTTCAAGTGTTTTCGAATATAAACGATATATTTTCGACTGATACATAATTCCTAATCTGTGTGTAATTTTTCTACATTCAAATTTCGAACGCCAACGCCCGCCTGCGTGCCGCCCCTACTTTGTTTGTGAAGTTGGTACTACTGAACAAACTAAACAAGTGCAAAGGAATTATCAATGCCACCATGCCGGTCGAACATGCGGTTCCTGAACACATTAAAGAGAGCTTATGATATGTGTGTAGATAAACTAGTGTAGATAAATTAGGCATTAAAACTCTCGAGTGATGTTATTATGAAACGAGCCGAAGGCGAGTACTAAAATACTACTAAAATACTCTCGAGTATTAATGCCTTCATTACGTAGCAGTCACATAAACTACTATTAATTTTTAAAATACTATGAGTATTGCTCGTCATCTCGTAAAATGGCGAAGTATATCGCTGCATTAGAATTTCACCTTCAGCTTATTTAACGACCTCTGGTGCTTCGGTTGAGGTTGTGCTTCCCAAGGGAGAGGGGAGAAAGAAGGAAAAACCCAGGAGTTTAGATGAGATGTTTACATGTTTGTGACGCCGCTGTTTCTCTGGTTCCTACGACACAGGGTATCCTAGTGTGAGGCCAGATGCATTGTATGTGCCTGTATGTAAATGTAATGTTATGTTATGCTATTTAGACTACATTTTAGAGGAATAGGAATTTAAGGGTCTTAGTACCAAAAATAAACTCCTGTTCAACACTTGCTTTTAAGACAAAAATGTATGGGATTAGCCATCTATTTTGAGGTATGTTTAGTATTTTTTGTAGTGACACGGGAAATGTTTTTTTAAATGGCTGATTGTGTTGAGGAGTAACCACGGACTAACAGAGCAACATGATTTAATATTTTTAGGGGCATAATAAAACGAACGAATAAAAAAGTAATTGAGCGAATGACCAGGAACAGCAGAATTGCCTGAAATGACCAAAACAATACTGAATAGCGGGACAAAAATACTGATTTGCGAGACTAAATTACTGAATGGTTTAGCCACCACGTTAGCTTGAACATGTAAGAATAACAAAATCCAACGCTCGTTTTGTATTTTATGTCACTCGAATTAGGATTTTCATGTTGCTGTTTTTAGATTACTATAGTCGCGCAATTCAGTAAGTCAGACGAAGCCAGTAGAGGTGCTCATTTTTTGTCGCTATTCATTAATTCAGGCAGGCAAAACCAGTATTTTTGCTAAGCATAAACATAAACATAACATAAACATTTATATGTACAGGCACATACATTGCTTCCCTAGGCACATACATTTGACACATAACATATTTAAAATATAATAAAAAGAACATTCTTGTTGTGAAATATAAATATTTTATGGGCGATTAAATACTACCCAGCAATTTATCTTAAGTACATTATCGGAAGTTCCGTGTTTCGGATGACACGTTAAGCTACAGATCCCGGTTACTATCGATACGTGGTGGTAGTCGTAAAATCCCTCCAACAACCTGCACTGAGCCAGCGTGGTGGAGTATGGCTTAAACTTACTCGTATCCGGGTAAAGGCCTGTTCCCCTCGGTGGAGAAATTAATGGACTGCAATTATTTATTATTAAGACCTGTCATTAAACTGCGATATTCTTATTATTACATATGTTCCTAAGAAATATATTGGTCATCAAATTAATCAAAACGGTCACTCAATATGGGTCACCAAATAATTGTAAATATGTGTCCTAATGAAAAACCACCACCACCAAGTGCTGGAATAACTGCTGGAATGACTGCTAAGTAAGCTTGGTTTAGAAGTGTCAATAGAAAATGTTTAATAGAACGGCAGAAGGCTGAGGAATCGGCGCGCAACTAATACACTTTCTTCTTACAATATACCCTATGACACTCTGATATCAACATTAGTTTTAATTATATTGTTAAGATTAATTCCCTACTGATTATTATTGTTATTTTATAATTCTAGTTGCATTTTCAAATTAATTTTACTGATCTCATCTATTAACACTGACTTCACATTTAATGCAATTGCTATCATTTAATAATTTAATTTTTTCCCATAAATTTATCTCATTTCCGTACTCAAAGGGTAAAACGGGACCCTACTACTAAGACTCCGCTGTTTGTCTGTCTGTCCGTCTGTCACCAGGCTGTATCTCATGAATCGTGATAGTTATACAGATGAAATTTTCACAGTTGATGTATTTCTACCCTATTTGTACCCTAGTCATGGTTGTTTATCTATCTAAGTATAATATTTCTCTATATAAGTATATATATCGTTGTCTAGTACCCAAGATACAGGGAATCCTAGTTTGGGGCTAGATCAATGTGTGTAAAAGGTGTCCAAGGTATTATTATTTATCGAGCAAAACTAACCAAATTACCTTTGTACGTAAGTAAACATTAGTGATTGCATGCTGACACCCATCATGGTTAACAAGCTGGTTAAGAAACCAACAGCTTTAATACCATAGAACTAATAATAGCTCAATGAATAATACTCATTATTTATAAAGTACAGAGATTTATTGCAAAAGGCTGTTATGGCCTAATACCCATAAGTAGGTAGCTCTACATAGAGATATCTCCAAAAACACAAAAAATAGTAGGTACCTACACATCTACAGTAGGTAGTCTGTGGTAGTATGGTAGGACTGTTCTTTATTAATCTGTGCTGTGGTATCCTATCTATCAGCTTCCATCAAAGTTCATCAAGGAATCTTAAAAGATACCTACAAGCCCACGAGCCACGATTCAAACCAGATTCGCCGGTCCTCAACGAACATAAACATATTAACAATCCTACCAATACACGCGCATTTTTATATTACCGCACACACCACTTTGGGCTAAATTAAGCGCTGGGTTCTAATAATAGAGTCGAATTTTAATCGCAACCGTCTTAACGTAAGAGCGTTTTCAATGGCGCTTTGTGAATGTGACTGTGAGTTTTCATGTTTTAGAAAATTTTAGATATTTGTTGTCTGTAATCTGATGTTTAATTGTCTCTATACCTTTAAAAATACACACAATTTTCCTATCAGCAAGCTTTATCAAAAATTGCAGTAAATCGCGAAATGAACCGCCTAAAGAGCCAAAAGCCAATTCGACAAGCGGCGTTCGACCAATCACGACAAAGATGTCGCGATGTTGTACAGTTGTGATTGGTGCACGATGACGCGATTTCTATTTCGAGCTGTAGAGCGACTGCGCGCGCCGGTGCTGCGCGTGTGTGCATCCGCGCTGTGTTGATGTTGTGTTCTGTGCATGTGTTGTTGGCGGCTCGACTGTTTACGGCGGTGTTGAGGCCGGCCCGCGCTAGCGACTCACGTGTGCTGTGCGCGCTATTCGAGAAACCGAGTTTTCCGGCGGCTAAAACTAAAATCCGAGTGGCAAAGTGTTCCCTGTTTTATTGGTGCTAATTCGTGCCGGCGATAAAGTAAACAATTCCAGCTCTGCCCGAGCATCCCAGCTTTTGGTGCGAGTGATCGAAATTCGGTGTTTTCAGCGGATGCGATGAATACATTTTGCGGGTCGTGCCTGTGTTACGAAAAAAAGGTTCGTGATTATTTAATCGGGCGCGGAGGAGTGCTAGTGAAGGACCCATCTGAATCTATCCGGTTGGGACTGATAGTGCCAGAGCACGAGTTTCGCACAAACTTGGTCCTTCGAGCCGTGACATTTTGGCACATCATCGCGAAGACCACAATCAAGGAGTTGTACGAATCTCTCTTCAGTGTTTCAAACGTCTGCTGAGGTAAATACTTAGGTACTAGAGCTTGGCACTAATTACTTACTACTATCTACTTACTGCTATTAAATCAATGCATATTTATTTTAACATTTTGATGTCAATTTTAATGAAAAGGATAATACAACATTAAATCGTGTTAATTAGTCTTTTCTAAAATCCTTCAATTAACATAGCTGCGGCGATAGGCTAACCCCCTGTCACACAAAATGGAGTATTGAATAACTGGCTTCTTGTGGGTACAATTTTGCCTCTGCCACCCCGTTTGGACTATGCTTTGCTTTAACTGAAACATCAGTTTTTGTCTTTTCTTTGCTTAGACTTTTACTGAAACATCGGTTTTGTCTTTTCTATGCTTAGACTTTAACTGAAACATCTGTTTTTGTCTTTTCTATGCTTTCACTGAAACATTTGTTTTATTAAATGCAGAGGTTTCGTTCCAGGTCTAGGTTATCTACCTACCTAGATATATTCTCGGTCTCGATCTTATCATGTTCCGTGTTGATTTCTTCAGTTGTTTGTTACTGCCTAGCCATATTTTTGAAACTTAAATTTTGTGTCTATTTTACCGCAATTCCTATTCGAATATGTTTAACACGCCTAACTGTAACTTAAATTATTATTTGTCCACCTATAATAAGTTACAATCAAAATAGACAAAAAAAGTGCAATGTTAACTTAATCCAAGCTTCAAAAAATATTTTTTACAAAAAAAAATACTCGTCTCCTCCTATGACATTTCCTAAATGTTTTTTGTTCTAGTAACCTACTTCTACAAGATATTTTTATCGATAAAAGGATGGTACTACCTTGTCCCCAGATCCGTATCCACGATACAATACCTATAAACAATATATTAATATTTATTCTTATTTATCTTACAATAAAAATAAACATAATTCAACCAAAAATAGTTTATTTCCATAAGAAACACATAGGTTACATTTGGAGAACGTCAAATCTTAAACTAACACATATATAAGGTATAGGGAAATATATAACTCCATTTGAATTCCGTCACCTCAATGTTTTAGATGTTGGAGGCAAAGAGGCGACTAGAAACCTCCAGCTTTATACGTTATGATTTACAGAATTGGAGCAAACACCTTCCCAATAACATGAACATGAACATTTACATACAAGCAGATACATTGCTTCTGGCCCCACACTAGGATACCCTGTGTCGTGGGTAACAGAAACAGCGACGTCACACACATATAAACATCCAAGACCTGGGTGGTTATTTTGTTTCTTTACCCCCAGCCGGGGATCTAACCCGGGACCTCTCGCATGGTGGGCAGAGCCACAACCGCTGCGCCACAGAGGTCGTCATACAATACAATAATAGCATAAATGAAAATAATGAATAGAATGAAAATTTATTAACATGACAAGATTAGTGAATCGAATAATATAATCCATCCAAAACTTGTCACAATCGTAATAACAGCAAAAAAGGCGAAGCGAATACATCTCATAAGATTATATACATGCTAAAGGACAATAAATCTTCTAAGATACATTAATAACAAAAGTAGGTAGGTAGGTACCATTCTCAATCTCAAGGAATTCTCTTATCAAGACACGGTTGAAACCGACCGACACAGAACAATATCCAATAGGACATAAATTATATTTTATCACCGCGTGGCAAGTATTGTAGGTATAAGCCGAAGGTGCCAAGTTGCTCTACCTACATATTTTCATCTTCATTACAATGGGCAGCTTACACAAACAGAGCCTTATCTTAAATTGGGAAATCGGCGTGTGCGAAACGCGGCTTACCACAAGAATACCCTCTGCCGCCCAAAATAAAGATTTTATGAAATAACCCAAAGGAAACAAATAATCGTTAAGAATTTCACGTGAAATATCAACGACTAAAGAAATATTTGAAAAATATCAAAGGTGTAAGTGAAAAGGACTGTAAAGAAGAAATATCAAAATCAAGACTCAATACCCAGTCGAAAGAAGACAATTCCCTGAGGAAATTACATAAGATACACCCGTATGTTTTGGGGACAAATCGCACAATATTGCCTATAAAGAAACCGGTCCCTGTATGAATGAAGTCCTCTCCGCCCACGCGTGGGCACTACCTACTTGACTTTTTATAGCCAGAGGCAGCGACAGTCTTGAAAATAATAATTGTTTTAACACAGTACCAGAGATGTCCTCGCTCTCGAACAGAGGCCAAGCTGGATTGCCCATTTAGCTATTCTATATTAGTTCGGGCTCCAGAGTTCAAGGGGACGGCCGTTGGACAAAATAACTTAATTGTAGGACGTCGTCGTGCCTGGGCCCTTAGGCACTGTTATAAATCCAAACACTTAACTCCAATTTTGTATGAAGCCTGTATTCCGATAGTAGGTAGGTAATAGTTGGTACAAACAATATAAATAAACGAGTGTTATTTATAGAAAACCTACAAGCCGATGGTAATGAATAAAATAAACCAATGCACTTGACCGTATTTCAGTTTAGCACGAGCTGTTTGTAACAATGCAATAAATTTAGCATAAATTATGTAAGAGTGTCGAATATAATAGCGTCGCATATAAGTCGCACAATCCGTACGCATTGCATACAAAAACAACATGAAATAACAATGATTGCTTACAAAACGCTGTGGTTGGTTATAGCTAACAAAATTACAAAAAAAAACATTTGGAAATAGTCTGTATGCAAGATTTGCAGTCAGACTCCAATGGCTCTACGTAGATAAATACTTGTAATTGTGATGCTGATTCTCCTTATATCACATCACGCTTCTCTTCATACATCACCTCGTAAATACCTATCACGAGACTGCAAGAAAGGCAAACAAGATACCTACTTTAAAATGCTGTTAATGTTGGAGATAGGGGCATCTATAGGTACTTCGAATCGAATCGAAGTCTTCAGATGATTTTGGACTAGCCATTATACCTACCTTCTCACATTTGAATAGAAGCTTATTAACACGTTTGTCTTTTAACACCTGTACCTACTCACACAAACACGACGACATATCAGCATACACAATACAGGCACTGAACCTTCACATTTAACTACTGCTGATTGGAAAACAAACAGAAAACACATAGTCCGGCTGTGCTAAACTAAATTTTATTGCATGCCTCTCAAGATTGCACTTCGCTGGAAGTACTGGCTTATCATCACGTTTACCTATTACAAGTCGTACGACATGTGGGCAGAGATGTTACCAAATCGGCTTAAAACAAATCGTAATTTAAAATTGATAGAGTTCAAATTCCCTTTGTTTGGCTCGGTAGGCGTTGCTGCAAGCATAATATTACCAAAGTTTTGTTATTCTTTATTCAGTCTCAAACAGTTAATCACTTCCTACTCGCAGAAGGTACTCCAAATGGCGGAAATCGTGCGTTTAGTCAAAATAATGCGTTGATTTTGGTTGTTTGGAATACTAAGGTCAATAGAGTAACTTTTGGGCACATGTTGGACTTGGAAGCTTTATTACGCCATGCGTGTATTCACAGTCTATACTACTGTTTGTTTTTATGGTTGTTGAACGACACTCGAAATGTTGAAGGACGCCACTCGACAACCGACGCCTACGATTGATTGAAGGTCTCACATATTTTTATTCAGGCCAGCTGAATTTATGCGTGATTGCCGAAACTCAAAAGGCTTTCTGCACATGTAGGGCTTGACTCACAAACTACGAGAGATAGAATTATCACATGCAAGAGGTTTCTCAATCCATTTGCATTACTATGAAGGCAGTTACTTCCAATTAACCGTATTTTATCAGGTTGTCATGATTTTCAGCACGCATAAGGACATTGATAACGAAATTTCTATACAATTCTAACTAAATTCGGCAAATCTTGCATTAAATACGAAGTGTGCATCATTTAAGCACACATAATCTCAATTGAACCTCGTGTCGAGAGATTATTTTTATCTTGGAAATAAAATTGCACACGCAAATGGCCGCCCGTCGTCTGACCTGTTTGCGAGTCCTCAAATATTGACTTTCCGTACCCATACAATCTTATCCGAGTCCGTTTACTTCGCTCTATATGGACTCTGTACATATGTGCTGGGAAGACGCTGTGGCTGTATCTACACCGTATAGCAGGCGAAATCTTCTATGCAAATGTATAGGGTATGGCACGCAATTTGAGCTCCAAGGTTTATGGAAATGCTGTCGCCGACAATCTTTCACTGCGGCGGCGAACCTTGAGAAGTTGACATCGTCAATGTGTGAGAGTATTTAGATGTTATTTGGTGAGAGATTATGTTAAACTATGCAACAGCAACAGAGGCTTAAGCGATTATTGCAAAGTGGTGAAAACTGAAAAAGTATGCGAGACGGATGGTTCACCAAAAGTATCGTAAAAGTGGTCCTTTTAAAAAAAGCACACTAAATATTCGCTAGAAAAATAAACTAGTGGCCCTGTGGGCAGTAGACCTCGCCAACAGGGGGGACTGTGACCCAATTTATAGGTAAGTATTTTAGATTCAATCAAAATCAAGTAGTAAAGTAGCCGCACCAATAAATTTTCACGACAACAGTTATAGTCTATTTCACTCACTCTCATGGTCTGTATAGATCCTCTTTACTAATCCGTCTCCTTCTTCGAGGAGTCCAAACTTGGTATGTTTTGAAAATATTTCCTGGATTTTTACCCTAGGCGGTCATAAGGTAACGGTGTAGAATATTTTCTGGAATGACCGGATCTGACATACACGTATAGAGACAGACGAAAGCAAAATCGGCCTCCTATCTTGTCGAAATGGAGACCTTCGCTCGCTTCGCTCGCTCTTTCAAAGATAAAAGATCGCTAAAACAAACTAGTATCGAAACTATGTAGGTGGTATTTATCGGAACACATATGTATATGTAGGTATAAAACTCATATTAGAATACATTGTTAAATTAGACAGGAAGTATCTGGCAATATATTCCTTCAGTCAGACACATTTATTATTGATGAACAAATAACTCAATTTATAACTTACAAATCCCAATAAGTTCATTCCATCAAACTCAATCAAACCTGATAGCATGGAACAAAATGTGTACTAAATATTCCCATTTTCTCCTTCCACTTACGTAGACGATCCATTTTCCCCGAGACGAGACATCCCGCTAAGTGCTTTCCGAAGGTCGCCCTCTCAACACAAACATCCGCAGATTAACCCCCCCCCTCCCCTTCCTCGCCCCCCCTATGGCAGCATGTGGAGATGGACAAGCAACAATGGCACTTTAATTTTACAACGAAATGTATGTAACAAATGCTGCATGAAACAGTTGCTCGGAGAATTTCGAGAGATTTGTCATGCATGTTTCGGTATGCATAAAGGCTTATTGTGTTCATGACTTTGGAAAATAAATTAAAGACAAAAACTAGTTATTAAGTCTACAGCATTTATGTTTTATGTTTATGTCTTCAGCAGCATACTACAGTAACGTTGTAGAGTACGATTACTTTAATTTTAATAAAATTTAATCAAAAAGCCGAGGAGTGTCGAGCGGTGAAATAAAAATAATTGTACTAACTATAAAATAGTAATAATAATTACTAAGCCTTGGACACTATTTACACACATTGATCTAGCCCCAAACTAGGATTCCCTGTATCTTGGGTACCAGACAACGATACACATACTTAGATAGATAAATCAAACAATTATTTGCCCCCACCGGGACTCGAACCCGGGACCCTTGGCTTCGTAAGCAGGGTCACTGCCGACTCGGCCATTCGGGTAACGTTACGTTAACGTTAACGTTAATAGAAGCCAGCAACTACTATTAAAATTATATGAACACATCACATGACAAAAGTAAACACTTCTCAACTGTGTGCAAACATGCCACATGTCTATGCGCGAACAAAATGTGTCCTCTGAACGATGTTATACACCACACAGCCATAGCATTTTGAATGTACATGTTTTCTGACCTAAATAAATCAGATTCTCGAATCATCAGACGTGTTCCAGAGACGAGGTAATGAGGTCACAGGTCACTCCTGGAATGCTCGTGCCATTGTCGGCTCTAATGGAGCTATTAAGCCTTGCTTGCTATCTACAGACTTACTTTTCTGTTTTATACGGTTCTTCGGAAATGGACCCCTCAGCCTTACAAAACAACTCCACGCCAAACAATACGGTTTCAGTAGGGGAAAATCGAAAATAAATCATTACGGAGTTAAAAATTAACCGTTGAATCTACTAAAATCATACTTGAGCAATGGAATTCGAAAGGCAGAAGTCAACGGCTTTAAATCTGATGGATCGGGTGTGAATATCGGCGTTCCACAAGGTTCCATATTAAGCCTTTTCTTAGTCCTGGTCTATATTAACGATCTGCCTTTTATGGTGGAGAAATTGACTGACATAGTGGTGTTTGCTGGTTATACCCCACTGGTCTTCAAAAATTAAACACTAAAAAGAAGATTTTGAGCATGTTCATGAAGTCCTTCAAGTCGGGTGGGCCGAATGCGCAGAGGGATAAATTATCGCCTCTAACCTTGAATTGTTCTACAGTTAATAATTTATTGTTAAACGCTGGCAAAACCAAATGTATTAAATTCTCACTTCCAAATGTCAGGCAAGTTGAGTCCAGATTAATATTAGACAGTAACATGTTAGAATTAGTAAATGATATGAAGTTTCTGGGAATAACCATTGATTGCAAATTGCAGTGGGGACCCCATATAGATAAATTAAGTGGTGGATAGGAACAGCGTAAGCTTTGCGGCTTACGCTGTTCCTATTGTATCTTGATGTGGGGAGAACAGCATATATTCAAACAATTTTTAAATACAGAAAATAGCCATTCGAGCATTTTATAATTTAAAACCCACTGTCTCCCTAAGCAAACTTTTTAAAGAAGTTGACATACTAAAGGAAGCTTGTCAATTTATTTTCAAAAATGCACGTAAGAACCTTACAACATTTTCTAAATTTAGCGATAGCTGTTAAGTTACCCCAAGATATAATCACACTAGTTGGGCCCTTTCTACTACAACAAGATACCTCGAGTTTTGAAATTGCCATTTAAGCAACTTAAAAACCATGCAAATCGACTTTTTTCTAAAAAAAAGATACAATGTTCCAGATTACATAAATGACAAGACTGTATGGGCTTAATCTGACTAAACACAGAAACAATCTTGTAATTATTAATTCCTGCTTATTATTTATTATTTTTAATATTGCAATATTTCTGTTAGTTAAACCCAACCAATTTTTTAAAAGAGATCTAAGAATCAATCTGTGATAGTTTCTTCTCCCACAGTGGTTCAATGTAGAGAACAGGCAAGTATATGTAAATATATACAGTAATAAAGACATTTTGGCCTAAACTTTAACTTTGAATTTTGACGTAAAATATTCACATATGGACAGAAAAAGTCGTACTGTAAATTTTTACTGAATTTATCTCATATTTACCCTAAGGTTTTGCGAGAAAGTGTGACCATAAAATATATCAGATAGGTTTAGGTAGTTTTAGTCCTTGGCCTGAGATCAGATCTGAAACCAGAACATCTAATCATGCTCAACACCAAGGCTTGAAGATTTTAGTCAAGTTGGGTACGGCGAACAACGACCAAAGTCAATTTTAAATTATCTTCATTAGTACTATTTGTAATAGCATAATTATGCTAATGTGTAAGACCATAAAATATTCCATACAGAAAAAGTCTTACATTTTTACTGGATTTAACTCACATATACCAACTGTATAAGGTGTTGCGAGAAACAGTGACCACACACATTTTTAGTTTTTGGCCTGAGTTCAGAATCTGAAACCAGAACTACAAAACCATCTAATTCTGATATCATTTTTTTTATCGCTTTTGTATAATTTACCTCTCACACCACGATCATTTCACATGAGCTTTCTTTTATTGCAACTTTGTTTGTTTATGCGATGATTTGATAAGTCAATATGTATTTAAAATGCGATTCATATTCCTTGATGTCAGAATTACATGACAATTGATAAGGCTACAGAACATCTAACCAGTAGAGAAGGATGTTCGACACTACAGCCATAACCATGAAAATAATATAAAAAGGAATTAAAACGATTGCATTTATATAAATGATCTTGTTGACTTTTCAGCGAAGAACGATACAGGGAAGTACTCAAATGTTGCTTGGCCTATAATAGTGGTATCAAATACTGTAACTGGGCTCAATGAAAACGATCAACAAATGGAAATTAGCGACTGTATCGAAATAAGATCCTTGTATAACGATAATTGCACAACGTAAACCTTGAAACGATTAACGCTAGCCATCGAAATACAGTAGGTGCAGACACACATTATTGTAGTGCGATTTTAAACCCTATGAGACATGAATTAAGAAAAGTCCAAACCTTAAAAAGCTGACCTAAAGCCATACTCATCAGATAAGTGGGCTCAAGAGATATGGTCCGGCTTGGCTCCGATACTTGAAGAACAAAATAAAGTTTCAATTGCGGCCTCGAGACCAATTTGATACCCGCTAAAAGCAAGAATTTGGGTATCCCACGGCCTAGAAAACGTGTTAATTGGTGTACTACAATAAAAATGAAACTAGTGCTTCTAAGTTTGTAGAATAATATGAAATTATGATGCAACGAAATTAGAAAAATCTATTACAGACGTAATTTTTTCCCTTTTTTTTTGGAAAACAAACATTAACTCGTCTGCATTTCCAGAACGGCTGAATATGGGCGATTAAAATCAGCTGGATTACATACCTGCTCTACAGCCTCTTTCAGTGAGAAATACGATTTTGCACAAACAACTTGATCGATGAAAATAACGATGGGTCAAATGTAGACCAATTGGAGCTCGAGGTAAACATAGATAATACTGAAGTAGGCCGATAGCGCATTCTTAATTGCGATAAAAACGTCCGTCCTCGCCGTATCTGGCTATAAATTGTGTAATTATCGCGAGAAGCGAACATAAAAGATGCCGCGCATCGCACTGTAACTATGAACAGCCTTTATAGTCTACGAACGAGGAATTTCGCTAATGACTAGTCATGTGGGAAACGAATTAGAGAACTCACACTAGTGCTGAAAAAGAAAAACTAGTTTCTAGTTTTTGTAGTCCAATTGTTCATGTTTAGTTACTATTTTTTGAGTCATATTCTGTATTGGCATCATGGATGCCAGGCTGAAGTATAGCCTGCTGATCATCATCATCGTTACTGGCCTTACGTTTCTACAGCTGCTGCGTATGGCTTTTAAACCTAATCAAAACAGTACAAATAACGATTCCCAAATCGGATGGCAGAGGCACAGTTACGCACACTTTTAACCAGTTATTCAATTCTCCATTTTGCGTGACAGGGGACTAGGCTATCGCCGCAAAATATTCCAATATTGTCTTGAAAATAGATAAAAGAACTCCGCCCACTGGGGTCGCGGTATCGCCACTATCGTGTGACCGACAAGACAATTTGTCGTCAATGTCGCGAGACACAGACCGCTGATAACACCGACCCTTTGACTATGCCGGCTTACAGTCCATTACACAGTACAAATGGATATATATCAATGTATGTCGATTTTCGGTAGCAATAACATCTTCATCCTTTCAAAAATTAAGTACTTATTATTATGTCATATTGTTGACCGCTATTGTGGATAACAGTGGGTAATCATTCTGATTCAATTGATGCTCACCACCCACGCGAATACGGACAAAGTAACTCAGGTAAAATAACAAAATTAACTACGCACTTGACCCTTGACTCAATTCTTATACGCCCAACCCGTCAAGCAAGATTGGTGTTAATTGATAGACATTGATAATTCGACATGTTGAAAACCCACACAACCTTTACAGCAAAAATTATGAGTAAAAAAATCACTTCAACATTGAAGTGCTTGTCGAGTTTGGGCGGAGCGAAGTTACATTGGCGTTAGCTTGCTTTGCGCATACGCAACCTCCATCTAATGCTGAACCTACACTGGAGGCCGATTCACTTGAATTCGCACGTTTAAATAAGATATTACTAGTGGTTCTGTGAGAACGGTAGACCTCGCTTCAATTTAAAAAAACAAAATCCGTCCTATATTACGCTACAGAATACTTCCATCCCTTTTTCCCCCTCCACTGCCCCCCTTTTTTTTCTGCAAAATCTTGTGTAGAATGAAGTCCTTAGTTTGCCTCTCAAATTTGATTAAAATCCATCGATAAATAAAGCTACAGCAAACTTTCCCGCTTTTCCCCCCTTACCCCCTCACTCCCCCCATCACACCTCCGACCCCTTGAAGTTTATCGGATGAACAACTGGAATCATAAAAATATAAATACATACAGCATAAATAAAATAACCCGTACATACAAGCTTATGTATGCACCTGGTTACATACATGGAGTACGATAGTAGCCGCACCAATAACTTTGTATTGCTATAAGTCATCCATTTAAAAAAGAAAATGACTCAACAAAAAAAACCTATATAATTATAGAATCTGCATGCAAAATTTCTCGAGAATCGATTGAGAAATGCGACCTGTAGGCGAGAACAGACAGACAGACAGAAGGATAAATGTATTTTTGGCCAATCTCGAAAATGGGCGCTTCGCTCGCTCGGTCAATAAGTAAGTTTAACCTTTGACTATTGAGATGATTTTTGTGCAACGTAACTGATGACGAGGGGTCTGAGAGGTTTACTGCGGTATCTGGTATAAATCATAAAAATTAAGTGTGGTAATAAATTAGCCAAAGTATTTAAAAACTGTGTTATCATATATAAAAGGATCAAATAAAACAAATAAATATACTCTGAATATATATTTTTGTTACAATCTTGCAATTTTAATGTATGTCGTCTTAACAATAAAAAAACTAAAGATGAGCAAAACATTAAATTAACAGATTAACTTTTTTCTATAATATTGAAGTAATAATTAATTAAAAAAAAACAACTCCAATCAAAAGTGTAATTTCACGAAATTGACAATGATCAAACTTTGCCAATTTTATATGCAGTCTGAGCATATATTTTAGCACACACGTTTCGGACACGAATCACGCTGTTAATTTGATTTGCGCTTCAATCGAGGAAGACAACTGACGAAGGCTTTCCTCGTAATTGGCCTGTTCTCGGTTAAAAATACAAAAAATCAATACAGCAAAATTACGTAAGTGGTGACATGGGGTCTGAGAGACCCCTGTCGAACTTTATGACTTTCAACTTACCGATTTGAGCCTGTCCGACACAGCTATCCCTTTCTAAGGACGCAAATAAACTCGAAGGTACTCAGGTGATGAGCCCAAGAAAGCGCGGGGAAGGGGGGTAAAATGATGTTTTACTGACGCCGCTGGGCCTGTAAGACCCTTGTCACCAGTTATAGGTTAAGCCGACAACAATATAAAAACAATTTCGTTTTGGAAAGCATACGAGGATTCCAAAATTTTGATTTGCTTCCAACGTCGGTATTGGATTGATTGGACTGATGTTAGGAAAATTAAATGGCTGCTTACATTAGACTTTGTTGTTGTTAAAAGCAGCCCTCTAACCACAATCTTCAATGTGACCCTTAGTTGACCTTGAATTGGAGCTGCGTGTCGTGTAGTAATAAGTAAGTCACCCAAGTTCCATATCCGATTTTTTTAAACTTTCAAGCGTTTCGCGTTTTTTTTTCATACAAATAGCCACCAATATGCGTTCGGCTTTAGTGATTTTTTTTTTTAAATTGGAAGCACATAAATTACGAATATTTTGTAAAATAACACCGCTTCGCTAGGTGTGGCTAGCTAGACACGCGAAGGCGAGGCGTGACGGGTTGAAGTATACTACATTTTTCATTTGTACAATTTGTTATGATCCTGATGGCCGATTTGTTTATACTGACATAACAAGTCTTTTTGAGCATTGATTGAAGACGGCAAGGGTGTGACTTCCTTGACGGAATTTTAAGCAGCATACCTAGTTGTGTTTATGTTTTATTTTACTTAAGTATTTCTATTGTTGTGTATTTGTGGTCTCTGATGTTGTGGATTTACTCAGAAGTGGTGCGTCGAACTAAAATGTTGATAATGATGACGAACATCAAATATTTGGAAGGTATAGCTAGGTGACTTACGGAATGGATCATCTGGAAATTTATATCTATATTTTTGACAGAATGACGTCTAAAGTCCGCTCCCAACGCCTTCATAATTCATAATTTCTTTATTGCACACAAATGATATAAAAAAAGAGTTACATAAAAATAGTGTACAAAGGCGAGCTTATCTCTAATAAGAGATCTCTTCCAGCAAACCAGGTTAAAGTTGGAGATGTTGATTGCTGAGCAGGGGTAGACCTATGTGTACAGTACAACAATATGACGAAATAAACGAGAACGCCTTCTATTGGAAGAGGGATGTTTTGGTTATGCTTGCATTTTTATATAATGTAAATAATGTCTTTCTTACTACTATGAAAAATTGTAGATAGAATATAGGTTTTCTTTAATATAGGTAGTGATCATATGCTTTGCATAATCTCTTGGATCTCTTTTTCCGTAAGTTACAAATCTGAAATTTTACCTAAGTTTCTTCCGATTATTAAAAATGGAGCGCTGCATAAAATAACAATGCGTTATTATTATGAAAAACCATTACAAAAATGGAGAAAGTTACATTGAATGGCAAACGAAATTCTGATGTCTTTTGCCACTGAGATCATGGGATTAAAAGCCGTTCGACTTCTTTCCGACGGATTTGTGAAATGAAGGACTTACTGCAGTACACCAGAAACAATATCTGTGCCTCAAGCAGGAATAATTACCACAGTGAAAAAGTGTTACCACCTTATTCATAAAACTTATCAAACCTTATTCATAAAACTTATCAAACCTAGCTAAAATGTGTTTTGTCCTTTTCTCACAAACACAAATTTCAAAGTGACAGACAGAGACAAACGAATTATAACGGCATTATAGTTAAAATAGGTTTATTAGACGTTTATGAATAAGGCGGTTAGAGTTCAGATAAAATGAACCTGATGTCATTGTAAATAAGAGTCACTGACAGTTCGATTCGCATACTTTTTCGATGCGTGATTATTCCTACTTGCTACACTGAGCTCAAGGCCGAGATCCAACTTTGTGAAAACGCCATGAAAAGAGCATTTTTTATAAAAAGCCATGAAAATCTTAAACTTATTGAAAACATACTTAACTTAACTTTACAATGCAATAAATATATTAAAACTTGGTCTAAAAAATCGTGTTTTTCTTCTCAATTTAAAAAGTGCACTCTTAGTAGGACTCTCTAATATAAAGATATTTAAATAGATAGAATAAAGCTGATGTAGATGATTTTAACTGCTCTAACTTTATGGCGACTATGAATAAATTACATAGTTATATTGAATTTATTAGCTAAATAACAAATATCGAGATATAAAAGGGTAATAAAAAATAGTCGTTTAAAGGGCTCGCTTAATTAATTTATCCCCATTCACCTTCCATTAGTGGTCAATAACGATATAAAATGCTAATGGATTAGATAGAATATTCATGAAACATGTTGCATAGGTACGAGTTAACGTTTTTGGTAATTTATAGCAAGTTTTCGTCAGACAAATACAATAAAAAGGCTATTTAAACAATAATATTTTTAAAACTGATTATATTAAGACATACTAAGAATAAAACACACTTGTCCATTGAACACGTTATATACTAGTTTTTTCCTTCAGAATAATGGTAACAGTTTGGTCTTCTGTTCTAGCTTTTTTTTTTAACAAACCAAACCAAATATTGTTGTAAATGTTAACATTCTTATAAAAATAGTAGGATATACACCACCAAAGATAGTAGAGCCAACAGACCTAATTAGCTGGATACTCATGGGATGCCAAGCCAAGCCGACAGCATGACCCGAAAAATCATCCTAACCGTCACGCCATTTATTTGACCTTCTAATTACTGTGTTTCCTGGCTCATTTGTATAATTAGCATATTAAACATATGATCATTTCTGTGTTGATTCGTGTTGCTTGTCATATCGATATTTATGATATTTCGGAGATGCTTGGATTTACTATGCCTAATAAAATGTTGTCTTTATTATCATTGCCACTTTATTTTGAGTAATTTAGACAACGCAAGTAAAGGTCAACCTCAAATGTTAAATCTGCCTACAAGCACCCACGACACAGGCTGGGCCTAGTGTGGGGGCCACCGAACAATCTTTTTTAAGTCTTCTATCTATCTATCCAACCTCCTGCACCCACTACTGTAAGACTTACCTTACGAATAGTAATAAATATTTGTGTATATTTATTAGTTTCTCTATCGGTACCCAGGCCAAAAAAATACAGTAATTGTGAGGAATTGGACCCCACACTAAGAATGTGGAATACAATCACATAAAATACGCACAAAGTTCTACCATGACTATCTTTACTGCGGTTTTTACCTATACTATCTATAGCAACAAAAACCACTCCAATTTTATTGCCCGAAATTATACGTTACAGAACGTTACTTCATTGGAACTCCTAATTATAGAGAATTAGATAATAATACTAATAGCACTCAATACTGTGAATGAACCGAAAAGTTATTTGTGAAATTAAATTATACGGTTAAACGTTTACTAGAAACTGTCATAGCCAATGATATAAACTACTAGGAGACAGAGCCCTCATTAATAATGCTAGCTAAAATGAAATTCGGTCACAACTGAAAGCCGAGCTTTGAAAATAAATACAAAATGTCGAAATTAATAACATCGGTAACGTATAAAAACAAAAATAACAGATGGCGGGCCTTGAGCAATTATTTAATGGGTCGCTGGTGGTAATGGTACTGCTGGAACCGAGTGCGATGTTACCTAAATATATTTAGTTAGGTATGCACCTAGTGGGAAACTAAGAGTCAATAAGATATAACAAATGATTTAAAGAATGGGGGACGATATTCAAAATCCCTTTCCAACCTACCCTAAACAATCGTCCTAATCCTGTATTCTTAAAAACTTAGCATTACTTAGTTATATCTGTGTTAAAATCTCATGATGTAAAAATATTAATAAAATCTCTGTGGGACAAATGGATAAAAAAAACATAATTTCCTACGATAACCAGTCTAGCTTTGACATTAGTAGGAGCTGTTGTTTGTGCAGTACATATGAGTTAGGTATGCGTAAATATAAATATCGATAGGTAGGACTAATTTTGAATGAATTCTCAAATTGACTATGCTCAGCTACTTTTTCACCACATTATATATATTATGTAGAGAACCAAAATAAACAAGTTTCACGGCTACAGAACAATACGGTTCCGGTAAGAAATAGTCGCACGTTTTATTATTATGGTTGCGACGTTATTTATTGATCAGAGTTTTGACCACAAACCTTGGCAATGGCAGGAGAAATGAAAACACTTGCCATTGTTAGGTGTTTTACATAATAATATTTATAGCATCAGTTGGCAACAGCATCAAATTTACTTTTATTTAAAAAAAAATTACGCATATATTTTATTCCTCTTGTATCAAGTATGTAAGTATTGCAAATTCATGAGGAAAAAGCTTGATATTTTGTTATCTACGTCGGCCCATACCTAATAAACTATTGTAAGTAATGAAAATGTATAGGGAAAGTAAGGATTTTTATTGCTGGCCCATCAAACTTCTAAACGACTCGAGCTTCACGCAAAATTTAATGTTTTTCGTATTTTGGCGCCCGTTCAAAATTGATAGAAGAGGTGTGTGTTGAGTTTATCATTAGGACAACGGGTTGACATGAAAACATCTATCATCAGTTATTTAACTCGAAGACGAATAGTAGGTATTTGTGGAAAATATCCACGAAAAAACTCATTCCTACAAACACAACTGAAAATCTAATGAAAACACGATCTATAAATAAAAATGTGACATTAAAATCGAAACAGAACAAAACCATACATAAGACAAAGTTGTGATCCAAAACAAGAGTTTGTATTCTTCTAGCCATTGATAAATTAAAATGTAGCATTGAGATCTAACATTGACAAACGACTGACGTATATCGTGTATCGTGTATATCCTGCGTGGAACAAATGACGGGCGAGTTGCCAGATTAAAATCTGGGACGTTATCGCCGCTATTCAAATTATAGGTCACATAGTAGGCAACAAAATGGCCACATGTTTGTGGAAAATTACAATTATATTCACATACAAAATGTATAATTGTTATTCAAGCCTTTTCGACCAAGCTACACAAAAGTATTTTAAATAAATTGCCTGAGCCAGCGTATGATAATCAAATTTAAATTGGTTTAAAACAAAATCACACATTATCAAGAATCGAAAAGGCGAATGTTTTACTGATTCATCAAATAATAGTTGCTATCCATAATCATTAATCAACGTGCTAAGCCCTTTTTGGAGGTATTCAGTTTGCAGGTTGTTATGAGAAGCTTATGTTTACATATTTAATACGGCTTTGCTCTTCTCATATTCCTCACCCGTAGCACATTTTAAAGACTAGAAGCAGTAATTCTATGTAATCAATGTTTAGGAATGACAAACAAATTAATAGTTTTGAAACTTGTGTCACAAACAAAAGGTTAAAATCCCACAACTCTCCTCTAGAAAAACACTGGACGGATTTCTATGCGGTTTTTTGCATTATATTAGCCGTTATGATTCAAAAATATGTCGGGGGTGTTGTTTGTATGAAAACATAGAACGTCTCGACAATACTCTATTGTTTGAATGATCCTTGTAGGTATTAACTCCATCTTAAATTATTTCAGCATCATCACACATTTCTTTTATTTCATAGTGTTAATTCGATATTATTTCTAAAGTATAGTCAAGTAAAAAGCTCTTATTACTGTGACATATTTACAAATGCTTAAATACACCTAATATTTTTGCCTTTGCCTCTGTGGAGGACCACAGATTGATTTTTAGATCTCATTTAAAAATAGGGTTTGTTTAAATAGTACAACCATTCCACACCCTAACTTGTCGTATTTAAATCTGAAAATCTTCTTTTCTAATAAGATCTATGATGTCAATAAAGGTATTGTATCTACATTCTCCTCCATTCCTCCCCTAAGGTCGCCCGCCGCGACGAACGCTTGAATGTAGCTGCTAGATATAATGGAACGTGTTTGTTTAAAGCTTATTTTATTATGTTCAATTCTCTATTGCATGTCTTTGTTCTTTGTCTTAGGAAATGAAAACATTGCTTGTTGTTCTATCTAAAGCAGCAACTGAAAGCAATTGTTTTTATTGTTGTCATTGCCCGTTACACTAAATCTAAATATTTGTAGGGCATTTAAAACGGTATTCTTAAGATAGGCAGCAATTAGAATGTGGTGATTGGTGGGATTTTGTTATTAACCGACTTCAGAATAATTATAGTAGCTTCAAAACTAAGAACACCCTTTCGAAATGAAGAGGTCTCTATCAGGTGATGATGAGAACATCGCTAGGAGATATGAATAGGACTTGTCAAGTCGAATCTAATGAGCCAAAACTCGATGGATTTACAAGTAAGCATCCTAGGGTCCCCTTCCACACCTTCGAGGTCCATCATCAGGCCAGCTCGATGGTAGCATATTGTTGTATTGTCTTCTGAACTGCATATTCATACCAAGTTTCATTATGATAGAAGATCTACCATTCCTGGATTTGTACAAACATGTTAATTAAATAAGTAAAAAGGTAAAAAGGAGAGGTTCTATATAGACGTATTTATGTAATATTATCGGAAACGCAAAATGTTCTAACATACTCTTCATAGGTGTATGTATTTTTGTATGTTTCTTGGAGTTTTTTCGAAACTATTGATCGGATTATATTACAGTAAGTATTTTGACTTTGACTTTGACTTTATGATGGTCTAGCTTATTGATACGAGCTGGGCAACGAAGGGATAACAGAAAAATGGAAAACAGTGCAAGTTTCATAAAAATCCGTTCAGTAGTTTTTAAGTATGGCGGTCTGGCTTAGTCATACGAGCTGCGCAACAGACAAAATGGCACTCCTGATTCTTTCTGGTGTTATAAACAACATAATCGGAATGCAACAAAAGAAGGAGGGTTGTGGGTGGGTGGGGAAGACCTCCTCTATAAAAGGAAGACAAAAACAGAAGCTGAAACAAATGGTTTATTCGCGTTGTTAATCATTTCTAGACTACAACTCAATTATTCCAGTTTTCACTTAATACAAAATAAAAAAATGTTAAAAAAGCGACCTAAAAATTAAATTATCTCAAAATGATGATAAACTATTATAAAATTATGGGGCCAACATTTTTTTAGGTCGGTGCTAGCACTGATATTTCTTTCTATTTTGAGTGCTTGCTGGCACCGACCTCAAAAATAGTGAAAATAGACCTCATCATTTTGAGTTAATTTCATTTTGAAGCCGAATCAATTATTTTTAATTATTTTTAGATACAACAATTACATACATTTAACTGCTTCCGAAATTTGTGCACTCCAATATTTGTAAGTTAGTGACCAGAATAAAAACCGATACCAGTTAGTTACGGAACCAGCAATTCTAATAAAACGCGGGAGATCAAAGGCAACAAGCGATTCATATTTAATTTTACTAGATTCTGCCGGTGATTAATACTACAGATCTTTACGATTCCTCGTGGAAATCTACTGTCGAGGCACTTCAGTTGCAAAAGCAATCACATTGAGATTTTCCACAATTTAATAAGAAAAATAAAATGTAGAGTCTAGCTATTACCTGCTGGAGACCTGGACCTGGTAATGAGGCAACGCAATTTTGAACCTCATGCCCTGGTTATAAAATTCAATACCTTTAACGGAAAAATGTCTTCTCTGGAAGACATCCCGCGTTAAGAGGATAGCCACAGCCACATTCTTTCTTGGTAAAAATAAACGATTGAAAACTAGGTCGTATATTGTTCATGTCATTCGCGTTTGAAGTGATATAGGAGGCATCGGCCAATGAGCATCCGACTTGTGCTCTTGACCGCACCCCCTTTTATGCTTACGCTAAAATATACTCGTAGTATTGCGGATAATGATGTAAACATGGAAAACATAATAAGTATTGATCATAATTGTTATATAATTGTATACATCCAAAGTCCCAATTCAATTTATGGCACTATACTGTTATATATTACCTAATGTCATGTTCAAAAACCTTGAAGAGACAAAAAAGGCATACTTTAAATATAATGTTGCAGCTTCCATTAATTAAAACAATTAATAAGGTGTCAAAAGTAATGCCAAATAACAAGTTAGTTTGGAGATTTTTCGATTCGTGACTGTTCGTGACGATATATAATTATTTCCCATAGCTAATTAATTTAGTCGGACAAGGTAAGGCAAGGTTGGCCTTCGAGCATTTGGTTGCTATAAGGTGGTTCTGTAGAATTTATGATGAGTGTTGATGATTCTCTCGCGGAAGTTGCGCAGTTTGTTGACAAGTCAAGTCAATTCAAGTCAAAGTTCTTTACTGTAGATTTATTTTGTACACGTAATTTTTTGCCTCTTCTCTGCGGTGGTCTATAAAAGTGGTTGAATAAGGGAAAAAAGACTCCCACAGATATATTTTTTATCTCTCATATATTCGTTAAGGATTTACATTGGAATATAACAAATATATACATTTTCAATAAACCTAAATAAAGTAATAAAAATATTAATGAAGGGAAAAAATCGGCAAGGTGCCCAGAAGTCCGCCGGGCGTTCCTCGCTGTATAGCGAGGCTCAGCTGTTGACCAAGTTAGGCACCCGCCCTCTGGTCGTTAGAGGCGTCATCCAGGCCCGAGGAAAGTTCTTTGAACAGCACTCGGCCCCTAGACCCCATGGACCGAGGGTTTCTACTCCAAAAGGCACAAATATGTAGCCTTGACCGAGGGCTGCACACTTGTGCCTTTTGGTACCCTCTGCTGTCGCCGCTGCCCCGCTCCAACCTTGGTGGTGGTCGCCTGATGTTGGACTGTGCCTTATCGACACAAGTCGATTCCCATACAAGCGACCGCCTGTTTTTCCACGGAATGAATGTCATCCCGTCCGGTCTTTTGCGCGCGATACTTTGTGCTTAAATAGTACAACATTTACATATTAATTGTTATCAGTGAACATGCAGGAACTACAATAACCTTAACAGCATGTTCTGTGTTGAGTAAGATTAACTCCATTCACACTTGTCGTTAATGTAATCTTATATATCCTTATCCTTTGCTAGTTTTTACATGGTTTTTAAAATTGCTCAAATGGCAATTTCAAAATCTCCTGAGGTATCTTGTTGTAGTAGAGAATGCCAATGCAGGGTCAAGTTTCAAAATTTCGCGAGCCTAAACCTGGTTACAACTCGTCTGTGTTTATTTCTTACAAGAAAAAACTTTTAGTTTTAGGTTTACATTACAAACATGTTGAAAGGGTCTTGCGTGCCTACATTATATTTTCGAAAATTAAGTGGATTGCTACAGTTAGTATGACAATTACTTTAAAAACTTCTCTTAGAGAGTATAAAATATAAAAATAAATGTAGCCCGTTAATTTCCCCTTAATGCCCGAGGGGCACGGCTTTTACCCGGATATGAGTAAGATGGAGCCTACTCCACCACGCTGGCTCGGAGCAGGTTGATGGAGGAGCGGTGTCGGGCTAGAGGCCAAGCGTAAGCCGCAGAACTACCAGCCAATTTATCTATATGGGTTCCCAACTGTAATTTGCTATCAATATTTCCTATTTAATATTATCATATTTTATTTATTATTTATTTTTATCCATGTACATGACTTAAGTAAGTGTTTGACTTGTAAAAATGCAATTATTTTTGCCTATTTGCAATAAAAAAATGAGTTTGGGTTTATCTTACAGAGATATAGATGCACTCAGTTTTTTCTAATATTATTGAAAACCGCATGACATACATTAGATGAAATTTCCTAATAGAGTCATGCTAGAGTCATATTAGTAAATATACTAAGATGTGACAATGCCACCTATAGGCAACTAACCTTTGCATACTCACATACTAACAATACATTTGTGGATATTATAAAGATACGATCAGGAACCATAATGATACAATGTTACCGACAGTTTATTGCAGCTCTTTGTGGCAGTCGTTAAAACTAACTAAGTAACTAACTACAAAGTGGTTTGTGTACAGTGTGCCTGAAACGACAAAAAAATAATATTCTGACGGTGCCATACGAAATCTTTATAATACTGATAGATCGAAATAAAATAAAATCAGTTATCAATACCTACTTGTATTTTTTTTTTTACACAAACCGTAAGCACTACGTAAAAATATGAAAGAGCCAAGCTTATCTCTACAAAGTGCTATACTACTTAGTCTTGGTTGTCTACAAACTGAAACCCATTGTCACAACACCATCGTAAAATGGCACTGTACTATTGAATTGCATTAATATGGAGAGTAAATGGGCATTTTATAGCTTGGGAAGCGAGATGGGTGATAAATCTTTATGGTGTACGTGCATACTTATTAATTTCTACTTCGGTACTTGCTACATGAGCAAGTATTCAATTATTTAGATACTTAAACATTACATCTATAATCAGGCAACCTTTGATCTATACAACTACATGCAGTGTTTGAGATAAATTGTATTTATTCTTTTCATCAAATAAATTTGGACTAGGAGTTGTTGTTTTTTTTATTTCAGGCCAACAAGTGGCTAGTAAATAAATCTCAGATATTATGTATTACTAACACACTAAAAGCCCTAAATAAAAATTTACGAAAATACTTTAATAAAATTGGTAATTAATAAAGTTGTCGTGGTGGAAAACAAGAGCCGGACGCACTACGCTAACTTAAAAATTTGACTGCCATTCAACGTCAGTGCTAACTCATAGTTTGATTGTCACCTCTTAACGACCACGGAATTATTGAGGCGTCGCCATTTTGAACCTCATGCCATTGTAATCAAATTCAAACCAATAACGGAAAAATGGCATCATATGATGCCCGTGGTCGTTGTGAGGATCAAAGTCATACCCGCACGCAATGCTAATTTTGGGAAAATGTTAACACCAAGGAGCCAAATGATATTTAAGTTGCAATTCATGTATCTGTTGGCGTATTTCAGTCCACAATCAGTGAATAGCCTAGATTTTTAACAAAGTCAATTTAAACATAACATAATTAAATTAAGTCCATGACAAACTCGATGATCAGATCAGAAATTATTCTAATAAGTTCCATGAGCAAGCTGTAAATCATCTATCCGTCCTTAACACCACGGCACAGATAAGATAATAGTTACTTACCAAGGTTCAGATGTTTTTTATTACAATGAAATATAATAAAATTTGATCACAGATGCTTTTAATTAAGTTCAATGGCGCAAATTCTATCCTATATACCTACTCAGAATATCAGAGGGTACAATGATTGATGGTTCCTCCTATTTGTACTGACATTGAGGCGGAGTGAACCAAATAGTCAGAATTATGTGTGGGTGCACAGATTAGGACATACTGCAGTCAATCCACTCGACAAGAGAAGATATAGGTCACCACGTTAATATGATGAAGCCTACGCGTATGATAGGTATTCCCAAAGTGGATGCTATTGTACTGCTTGAAGCTTAAACGAAGTTGATAGAAGAAGGTACTCGTATCCAAATGTCGCGCCGGCAATTGTGTAGAAAAGGGCAGTAAGATATTTAAAATAATAGCAAATAAGCCTACATTTAACGATAGTTATGTAATTCCAAATGCTCAAGTATAACTCACTTGATATGATCTCCAGACATGTTAGATTTATTGTGTTGTTTTTATATGCGTTTAGTAGGTAGGTAGCTCCAAAATACCAAACTGGTTCTTCATATTCACCCACGAATTAAATACCTTATCTTCGTGGATCCAGCCAAATAGAGTTAGCGTAAAAAGTTTATGAAATTTTAAAATACCATGCCCTTTGATTCAGTTATTAACTTCAAAGGGTCAATATTTTATTAATTGATAAAATTCCGCGTGGTTGATAGTTTTATACTACATGACATTATCTATGTTTATTTTTGATAAATCTGTTACTTATCCAGTCAAAGTCCCAAGGGCCGGTTATTCCATTGTTTCCCCATATCCAAGATTATCGCGAAATTATTGGCGATGATGATGATGATAATGTTGATGTTTTCGTAAGTCGTAGGAGCAGGGATATTGAAAGACGTCTCTTGTATGGGAATCCCCTTTAATTTATAAAACCTCGTTATGTGTTGCGGCAACAGAAATACACTCCCTGTGAAAAATTCAACTCTCTACCTATTACTGTTCATCGGACGACCGGTTTAGCTTAGCGGGTAGTGACTCTGCCTACGAAGCTGATGGTCCTGGGTTCGAATCCCGGTAAGGGCAAATATTTGTGTGTTGAGCATGAATATTTGTTTCTTATTCTTGGATGTTTTCTATGTATTTACCTCTATTAAATATATCGTCGTCTAGTACTCATAACACAAGCCTTGTTGAGCTTACTATGGGCCTAGTTCGATTTGTGTAATATTGTGACCTCTAATATTTATGTATTCATTTATTTTTAGATAGAGCCCGCTGCCCGTGAGACGGACGGACGGACGGACCAGTTACTCTCGCTAAAACTCGAAAATGGCCGGACCAGTTTACATAATTCCTATTTTGTTTTGTTGTCCTCAGTCCGGAGGAGGTTTAGGTAAAAAGAAAATTATGAAAAACGCAAGGAAACAGGCGAAAAACCGAAAAAAAAGTATGGGAGGTTCATCCTTTATCAATAGACGGCGTTGGTAGCGGACTCAGAGAAACGAAACTCTTTGCTTACTTTCTCTACGGTAGCTTTTTTTGATAGATGTGCGATACGATGTAGTCATTTATTAAGCAAAGAGTTTGAATCATTAGAGACGGGATGCGTATTGTGCGAAATGGTATGAATACTAAAAACGCGTTGCAGAGCCCAGGGCGCATAAAGCCGCATTATGTGTATGAATCAGCCCTGGGGCGTAATGCTGCTTGACAAGCCTCGCACAAGTATATCGCAGGCTTCAGAAGTATAATATTGGGCAGTCTAGGACACTTTTCATAAGTATGAGAGAATTTCCCTAAATCGTATTGGGCAAGCTAGGACTCTTTTTCGATGTTGAAGCTCGCTGGCATTTCCTTCAGCAGTATTGGACAAGCTAGGACACTTTGGAGGAGGAGGGCGAACGCAGTGAGCTTTAGTGAGATTTAGGGAATTCTCTCACACCTGAAAATGTGTCCGATACTGGCCTGCGATATGCTTGTGAGAGGCTTGTCAATTTGAAGCACACGGGCGAATGTGCTGACACAGCACAGTTCGTGTCCTCCCTTCTTGATTTCCCTTCTCCCTTGTAATTAAGATAATTGTGTTTAATAAAGGAATATGAAATGGATTAAATGGGATAATACTTATTGGCTCTTTCGGGAATTTAATGTGAACAAAATATTTGTACCTGTCAGCTCAGCCTGCGGTAGGTGTTGAGCCAATAATTTCATATGCATATGTACCGGGACTCTATGTGACTCCATTGATTGAGTGAGTGGATAATAATAGGTACATACTTTTGCCATGTTTTCACCGTTAATTAAAGTTGGTTGGTATTTTAAAAGCATATGTAGGTTTTACTAAAGCAGGAAAAATCGTGAGGAAACCTTAATTACTCCATAGCTGCGGCAATGGGCCAGCCCCCTGTCACGCAAAATGGAGTATTGAATAACTGGCTGTGCCTCTGCCACCCCGTATGGGTACAGGCGTGAAGCTATATTGTATCGTAGGTACTAGGTATATACTAAATGTTTTATTTCCTAAATATTTATTTTCTAAATAATGATGACATTAAAAATCCGACTAAGCAGGTAGTTGATAGAAATACGAGATTTTATGTTAGGTTTGTAGGTACAGTCGGCATCGGATATGTGTGTGCGCGCAAGACCATATAACGCATAAACAATAATAAATATCTACACAGCCAAAATATTAAAATTATGTCAACATTCTCTGTGTTAGTATGGATGGTGATACATTTTGACACTTTAGATGAGTAGATGTTTCTGGTTCGTTGGGATGTGTGCGCGCTCATATATATCTGATGCTTACTGTACCTAAAAGTATGGCTGTTTTAATATGTAAATTAATAATATTGTAAATAAAACTCTTCCTTTTCAACCGACTTCTAAAAGGAGGTTCTCAATTCGTCTGTTTTTTGTGAGTGTTTGTTACGCGCTTACTCCGTCAATTATGAACCGATTTTGATGATTCTTGTTTGTATTGATAGGTCATACTTCAGAGGTGGTTCCTTTTTTAATTTTATCAAAATTGATTAAGCGCTTATTGGAAAAATCAATAAATACAAAAAATATATACACATATATTTGGCTCCGTGCAGAAAAACTTTTGATAAGTACGTTTTATGTACACAGGCTTCGACCGGGGAGGAAGAAATAGGGCTTAAACTTGAAGTCGTTTTTTTTTAAGTATTTAACTTTCTGAATTTCAAAGTGATATTCACTTGGAACGTAAATTAGTTATCATATTAATTAAAATTATAGATGATGAAAAATATTATAGAGATGATAATAGAATGTGGATGTGCATGTGTTTTGGAGCAATTTCTGTAAAAAAAATATTTTTTTTATATTCCTATTGAATTACATACCTAGGTATATGCAAAGACGATAGTCGTAGGCATAAGTGCGAATTTGCAACTAAAGATTCGTTTTATATATTTGCGTCTAGATTTACTGTGATGCACAATTAAATAGTTACAGTACATAGTCTACATCAGAAATCGCCGACATCCTTATATTATTGAACTAGGCAGCATAAAAGAAAACAATAAGGCTTTGTTATTAACAACATCAAGGCGCTGAGGCATACCCAGGTTTTGTTCAGTATGCGCATCAGTGAAGGCCGAAGTCTGTGTACTATTCAGAACCTAACAGAGCTGACTAATATACAGAAAGCGGATTTACGCGCCCCGGGCAACTTGTACACTAAATCAAGTCACACTATCATAAAAACAGGTGTATGATTTAAGAGGTACTTATTATCTGTTTGAGTTATTACCCCATAAAAAAAGGAATTAATCCTTTTTCAGGGTAACGTAATCAAAGGGTGCCAAACGGGACCCAATTACTAAACCTCCGTTGTCTGTCCGTCGGTCTGTCTCAGTCAGCTGGAGATTTGACATTTTCACGGAATGCCGCCACAGTAAAAAATGATGATCTTGACAAGATTTTATCAATTGAAGGGGTCCCCATATTAGTGACGTGTTTTAATATAACCCCTGTCATATAACAAATCATTAAAATAATTCAAATATGATCGTAGATTTCGCTGCTCACACACAACGTGGTGGCGCAATTAGTTTGATATCGGTCGATTATTTGTCGATTATTTGCGAGTCCGACCCGCACTTGACTATTTGTTAGGGTTCCGAAGCCGAAGGGTGCCAAACGGGACCCTACTAAGCCTCCGCTGTCCGTCCGTCCGTCCGTCAGCGGGCTGTACCTCATGAACAGTAACAGGTAGAGAGTTGAAATTTTCACAGAATGTGTATTTCTGTTGCAGTTTCAGCAAAAAAAAAATAAAAACTTCACGAGATTTTATAAATGAAAAGGGGTCCCCAAACATGAGACGTGTTTTAACACTGGAATATAACAAACCTTAGCATTATTCAAATATGATCGCAGATTTCACGGCTTATAACATGGTTGTGGTGGTTCAATTGGTTTGATACCGGTTTCGCAATCACATGGTTCCAGATTCGGACATGATAGTATTTTGTTTTTGTTTTATTATTTTTAATGCTTAACTCTTCATGTACGATGGCACCATTCGCGTGCGTGTCCGACCCGCACTGGATTATATTTAAATTTTTCAGAAACCTAGTTAAGTATGTCATGAAAAATAATAAGTAAATACTGCGTTGTATCTATTTATTGGTTGACAGTCGTAAAATAACCGAGGTCACAGCGTCATGCATGCAAAGCGTAAGAGCATCTTTTGTGATCATCTAGTGGACCGATAGGATCAGTACGGTTACGGTTACACCTACCTATTTATTATTACGTTAGGTGCGACTATTGACAATTATTCTAAACACTATATAAACCTAAGCAGATTATAGGAATTTCAATATAATCGTCTGTTTAAAACCGCTCTATCAAACGCTTTCGCTTTAAAACGCGACTCTATTCATAATGTTTGCCCTAATGAACATAAGTCATGATTAAGTTAATTGAATTCAATTTTCAATAGAATAAGTTGTGTACCTATTTAAGTTTGTTTCTTAACAAAGTTCATAATAGATAATTTCAACAAGTTTATGGGTACCTAATTCGATTTAATACGAATGACTTTAAATAATATCATTTAAGATTCCGCCCTATTGTTATGTGTTGTTCCAATTAGGGGCTTGTTACCAAAAATCTTTAGGTGAGGTATCTACTATATTTCACGACTTAGACTTCATGCAATTTAGGTGTAGAGTAAATGATCCCTAGACTAGACACAAAATCAACTTTACAATTGGCTCACCAAACTTCCTTTGTTGCTTTGCGTGCGAGCGAGTATACATAACCATAACTGTATATCTGTATAGAGGTTGCTACAACACACATCTAAATAGTGGTGTCGAATATATTAAAACGCGTCAAAGAGTTAAGATCAGAAGCAGCCCCGAAAAAGTTTTCCTATAGGTAGGTACTTGATTGATTACTCATCACATTCGTTTATTCTCAATAGCATTTTTGGTAGTCAATAGAGTATAATTGAGTTAAGAAAAGGTACCTAAATAGGTAAAATAAATCAAAATTAACTTACCTACATAGTGATTCTTCTTAGACAAACAACCACGATTGCTGCGTGGAAGTATCAGTATCACAAAATAATTCAACAGTCATCAATGTCACATCCTCGCCATCGAGTCCCCGTCCTCAGAGAGATCAAATTTCCGTAGGCACCCAGGGCTGATCACAACTCTATGGTGCTGTTATAGTAGTGTTAGTGAGGAACACACCCACCAACCGAACTGCCTAAAATTGCTATAGCCGCGTGTCCGCCCGCCTGAGTGTCAAGGACACGTGGCGTCGGCGGCGGCGGCGCTTGCTGGTTGCTATGCTAGGCAGAGCTGGTAGCTACAAAAATGTGCTCCGAGCCGCATTTCGCGCGCTTTGTTGAAAAACCAACGAGGTTGCGTTGTTACGACTAACGATGCGAGCAAAGAGGTTTGATGCTGGCCAGAGGAGTAAGTTGGGTACTGAAATGAACGAAACTCCTTGGGTATCGTCGATGCTGGCAGGTTTTAGAATGATCAGCGTACAAAGGTTTATCTTTGCCTGGCTGGAATGGAATTGGATGGAGTTAGTTTTGTAAGAAAAAAATAAAATAAATTCAATCTCCGAAGGATCACTCAAAACCAAAATCAGGGGGTTATGTAGGTTAGCAGTCACAGACTATACAGGGATACTACGTTTAGCAGTCCAGCAACAGCTCGAAGGTAGGCTCTATAACATTATCTGTGACGTGACAATGTTGAAAAGGAACCCAAACGGGGAAAAAAACTGTCAAAGTAGTTCTACGTAGAGGCTGCTAATTGTTTGTAACAAAAGCAGAGTTAGTAAACAAATAGTTTTGTTCATCTAACTAAGGTTACGATTTAATTGCAGAGTAAGTAAATAAAGCAAATTTAACCAAAGAGTTTGAAATCAGAGTAATGAATTGTCAATATCCATAGAACTTTGCTGTTGACGATGTTTGACATGTTACAAACTCTCTACCAAAAAGTTTTGCGTAATCATCCCCAGTGATGACAAAACAGGGTCAGCAAATATATAATAAAAAAACAGTGAACTTTTATTGCATGACCCAATTCTATCTATTATATCACATACATAACCACACCACACTAGTGTCAACAACTGGTGAATAATGTCTGCAATCGAAACCTTCAACTTGTCAACGGGCCCTTAGCTTAGTTCCATAAGCTTGTCCTCATTCTCTGCCCTACCTCCAGTACTGCCACTTTCTGGTCAAACTAAGCCAGAATATGCAGTACGATTCGAGTCTCTACGACGGAATGTATTAACGATACGACATTCAAAAGGTACAGCTTAATAAGAAGGCAACTGTACCTACTTAGCTGCATTCTAATGGCGAGTTTAATGTATCTGTAGTCTGTAGACAGTTTAATTAATGATCATTCGTTATTCGCCTTCGGATATTCTGCCGGAATCATTCTAACCCATTGTTAAGTCGACAATGGAGGCTCTTGTTTTTACTCTTTTTTATTTGCCCACTAATTTTGTTGTGTTAAATTTATGCCTTGCTTCCGTTTGGTGCTAGTGCGCTTCGTTGGCACGCTCTGACGGCGCGGCCATGTTGAAAAATACGTCCTAGAATTTTAAATAACAATGCGGTAATAATTAAATCTCCGATGTTTGTTCTCATTGTGCGGCATATTGTCGATTTTTGTTATGAATTATCTATACAAAATAATTAATAATGCTAAATCAACAGGCAAACAAATCGTGCGGCAATATTTGCAATGCATGATCGTAAAGGACGTAGTTAGGTACCTACATTTATAACCAATTTTCATGGACGGGGGAACCACATTACCACAGCCAGACATATTACCAAAATAGCAAATAACACGGATAAGATAGAACAATATTCAAAACAAGTAGGAATTTCCCTGAAGAGACATGTTCTACTGAATGAAAATGAAATTGCGAAACTAAAGTGTACGACGCACAATAATGCAATTAAGTTGCCATGCGTAGTATCGCTCAACTGCGTAGAGGGAGCGCCCTGTATCTGGGTTACCCATTTCTGGTAACCTAATCACGCAATACGCCAGCAAAAGGTCGCATCCTCACGTGAACGCGGTGGCCCTTACGGCGTTTTGCAAGCGAAATCTCAACCCCTTAACTATAAAATCGTTAAGACGTTCTGTCCTCTACATTCTAATGATTGCTAAGGCGAGAAAGACAGGGAGGGCGATGAGGAAAATGGTAAGGACATAAACTATGTAGGTAGAGAATATAAATACATTATTATAGGGTCAAACTTTTATGGTAGAGGGAAGAAAGTGCGCACTTCTTTCCCGAAAGGGACCGACATGTTTATAGAACCGATTCGACAAGTGGGTAACCACAATTTATGCAGCAATTATCAAGTCAAAGTAAACCTACGCTAATGCTCGGAAATCGGAGTCTACCGGACACATTTATATTTCTTTTCCCTTTTTCGGGGACGGACGTCCTACTCGTGACATTTGCATATTATGCTGCGTAACCCACGCACTAACATCGATGCCAACCTTAGCCATGCAGCCTTCATTGTGAACAAGAGATTCAAACTGTGCATGTCCAGTTTTGTTGCCCACGTGGTTTAAAAGAGGTACATGAATATGGGATTTAAATGCGAAATTTTAATTTATAATTTCCCATTTTAAAGCTTTAATGATTGAGAGCTTTTTTATTCCGACTGTCTACAGCTAAAACTGCATTAGAGGGGTACCAAAAATCCCAAAAGATCCAATCTTCCTGCGTGGGATTCAATTCAACAAACGTGATATTATTGGGAGTTCAAGACTTGGGAAACCGAAAGGTTATGTACATATTGTAAGCACATGCCCAACATTCAGATGTGAAGAATAGTAGAGTCGAAGCTATAAGGAAACTGATAATGTATTGTATACTTGTAGGTAGGTATGCAGTAAACCAATGACACATTTTATAGAAACAGCCATAACAACACAGATGGGTTGCACACCGACCAAGTATGTTCAAGTGTAACTACGTAATATCCGTTTATTTGCAACAGTGGAGTTTCATCTGGTGTTAATGAGGTAGCATTTAAACAATCTTTGGCACAGCCGCGACATTGTTTGTACAGATGAACATGAGCGTGGTTTGTTGATCAAACAAATCATCAGAAAAGATCACAAGTTGAGTTTTTACATAAGCCGAAGAAGACAAATAACATGCTGACTTTAACTTGGTTGGTGGTACTGACTTTGACCGTGTTGGTGATAAAAGACTACGTTAACATGGTGGATTTATTGTTATTACGTAATCTGTTTGAGAATCACGTGTGTTGAACAAGAACCCTGCAGACATGATGACACCTTTCATTGGTTGTATCCAAAACCACAGAATCAGACACTAACAACATTCAACATTAGTATTAGGTCTTGTATTGAAACTTTCTAGACCTGCGATAGCGTCTATGTTATGAAGACTATAAACTACCCACGCTGACATCCTTGACATAAGAGCTAAGCAATAAAATTATTTATGAATAAGTACATGGAAAGCAGAGAACGTGATCTGTGTCCCATTTAATCACAAACATAATATACCTTACCTAGGTAGAGGTATGTCTACCTATGTACGTTTGTATGTATCACTAGTAGACTTAATGACGATTTACTCATACAACATAGGGTGTTACACTAAATAATGTGCATTGGTACCTACCTAAACATACATAAATGCGAATATCGGGTCAAAAATAATCAGATTAAATATGTAAGTGAATTAAAAACATTATTTTGCCATGGATGTATACATACCTACCATATTGTACGCAATGTACAAGGTTTAACAGGAAGTATTTCCTTTTCAGGCAGAAATACTTTTCCCAATAGGTAGAATGAAACGCGATGAATAATAAAATCGGTCGCTCCATACAATTTGGATAGATAGAGCCAACCGGTAGTAGATATATCTATATCTATATATAAAATAGGTATTATTCTTTCTTCCAACGATTATTTTTACATTACCGCTCGACACGTCTGGGCTTCTTGATTTAAAAAAAAAACGTAAATCAATTAACTGTTTTCAGATTTTGTCCTTAATATACTTTTAAAGATACACATCTGTGCCAAATTTCAAGTTTCCAGGACATCTTGATCACTTTCAGCGATGAAAACCGAGAAGTGTCGAGCGGTTAATTTAAAGTCAACGTACTGTACCTACTTTACTTTTCCCTTCTCCATATCTACCGGTATCTATCTATTGCCGGCAATATCGGTTTCATAATGAAAGTTTCGGAATGACGACGTCCGTAATATAATATCCATGGAACCGGCCAGAATCAGTGTGCGCCATGCTTTGTTGCCGGCCGGCAACAACTCATTTAGTCCTCGCCTGAGCCACATCTTGGGACTTGACAGAGACACAAATTGGGACTTAACAATAATTTAAAAATGCCGGCTTGCATGTGATGAACTTGTAAAAATCAATCAACTACGAAGTAGTACTATAGGGGCGTGACTTATCATCGATAAGTTAACAATATATCGACTAAAACTAATCAAACCTAATTTTGTACATTATTTCCTACTGTATCCGACATTTTGTATGAAAATCATATGATGAACTGTACGAAAGTGAAAACCGTACAGATTTGATTTGTAGGTCGATACTAATGGTGCTACGAGTGACGAGTACGAAATCAACAGATAGAAATGAGGAAGACCAAATAATAATTCGTGTTTTTGCAAGAAAAAAATACTTATTTAGTAACTGACGAACCCCAGAAGACTAATTTATTTGATTTTAAACGCTTAAAAATTCCTTCCTTTTACTTTTATACTCTTATTTTTTTCTAAACCAAGTAACTTTTAATACATTTTGAACCAGAGTATGCCCTAAAATGAACCACACCAAAGCAATCTCGCCCTGCCCCCGCTCCCCCCATCCATCCTCTGTCTATGTGATTTTATCTTGTTTTGTGCCAAAGGGAACTATGAAATCTACGCCTATTCGCGTAAGCCCATCGTAAGCCCTAAAAAATACCTTTTGCGCGCGGAATCGAGGTTTCGAAAATGATCGATTATGTTAGACAATACTAAAGCGGAAGTCACGTAATCGTATTATGTATCTATGGTACTTATCAGAGCTGCTGCAATTCTAAGTTGATTTTTTCCAATTGGTATTTATGGCGGCCATTGTTTCAGTTTCGCAATTTCGCATTTTCGCAAAATCTTTGACTCCGTGTTTGTTAGTGATGGATGATGTATGGGAGGCATAGTTAAATAAGGATAATAAAAGTCTTAAATTTGATACATAGTTATCCTCAGTGTTAGAAATAAAAATCATATACTACCATGAAACGTCGATTTTTCTCACGGCTATCCTCCCGACTGCCTACAAATAAGTCAGGCATAATTATATGGGCTATAAGGTCTAAAAATCAGATAAAGGCATCAATACATATGTGTTTACTTTTTATTTCCAAGCTTTAGACATAATACTTTAGATGCTATCCAACATTTAATGAATATCGGCACATAATTTCCGCACGCCGCCGCCATGACGGACGCCTCGAAAATTATGGAAAGTGGGGATTAATTGGGCAGATAGGCAACAGGCTGGAGTATTTCAATGGTCTTTACTAACCCACCCTTCGCTTAGCTAGTATACATTTATACTGTAGTAGATCTATAAATGAGTATAAGGACCTACTTACAGCCATACATACCTACCAAAAGGCGTAGATTCATTAAGGATTACCTACGATTTTGTAAGTAAACTCAAATTTTGAGTACCTTTAGTTTGGTTGAGTAGCGGTTAGTCCGTCTCGGTTACCTACATTCGCGACGCATTTTCCTCACGTTTCCGAGTGAGACATGAAAAAGGACCGTCTCGCCTCAAACAACTGGGTTAAACTGAGTTTTATTGTATTTACGTGCCTCTGATATGAGATAGGTATACAGATATGTGAGCGGGTCAAGGCGCAGACAGCTTTCGAGGCACCGCTAAATAAGGACTTAGCTTCTGTTTTGAATTCAACAAGTTTTTTGGTCACGATTCGACTAAACGCGTAGATTGTCACGTTTTAATCTGCACATAATGAGCTTGATGCTAATATCCTTATCGGAGTGCGAGTTAATTTGTTAATCCGTGGCTGTCCTTGTAATGTGCTAGTAATCCGCGCCGCACGCAGTGTGTATAGAGTTCGAATCTAATTTCAGAAACTCTAGCACATAAGCTTAGTCGTCATTCTGTTGACCGACCAAATGCTCACATCGGCGGAATATACCGCGTAGATCGTAGCGCCACGCGGTTTGACGACTAGTCGTAGGTATTATATTGGCGTGAACAATGAAACGGCCACGCGGAAGACTGCTTGTGTCGTAAAAAGCACGCTAGTTTCAATTTTATGGCACGTATTCAAATGGGGCTTGTAAAAATATTTTTTTATTGAAGGCGCATCCTGCCTGCGAGGTCAAGATGCCAGATAGCCCTAATTAAAAATCCGCCGCGCACACTTGCGAAAGCAGGGCCCCTCTGGAGGCATTGCGAAACAACGGCTGCCCTTTAACTAAACTGTTAAAGAGTTTCATTTTGGATAGTAAAAAAACTCGTTCCTTGCTCCGACGAAACATAATTTAAACACCGTTTTAATATAGGTACGACTTCGCTTCTTTTCAGATTGAGCTTCACAGCGCTGCCAGTGAAGACTTCGTGAGAAGATTCAAGTGCCATTCAACACCCAGTTTACCAGTGCCGTGATATTTAGCCTTAGGACCTAGTGTAGTGAATTGGTGTCGCCACCGTCGCAGTGAGAAAAAAGTTACCAAAAAGTTGCTAAGCTGGCTCCCTACAAAGATATAATGAATTCGACGGGTATGTCGGGGACCGTGCCTTTGATAAAGTGCGAGGACGCTTCGCCGTTGGATGGCGATGGCCCTGCCCCCCCTGGGGGGTCGTATAACCTCAGTGTGAACGTGAACCTTAGTGCGGCTGTCACCAACCTCCTTGCAGCGGAGACTGGAGGCAACACGCCACGAACGCCGGAAATACTCAACTCTCTGATTGCAATGTCCAATCCTCTGGAGCAATACAACTATAGCGATAAGATAGCTGACTCAGGATTGAAGGTAAGCCGCCAAGATTATGTACTCATTCCACACACAACGTTTACAGGAAGGTGTAGAGCAGATGAGATATTACCAATTACATAGTGAAAACTTTCTAACTTGTGTCCCTTATATTACCTTAGATACTCTTTGTAGATGTTCGTGGACTAGATAAGGTTCCTCTTTGGTAAAACATTCTTACAGCCATACCTAGAGTCGTTTGATGATTAATTAAGGATTACTTAGTGAGCTATTTTGTATGTAAATTCAAATTTGGAATCTGATTAATCGTTCATTAAATGACTCTGAGTACGGCGGTTTCATTTATCTTTTAACGAATAACAGCAAACAGGGCAAGCTAGCAAGTTGTAACTTGTAACTTGTATTTGCACCCTCATTACATTACATCGTAACGGCTAGAAAGGTTTTGAATCGATTTATCTACTTAACTAATAAATAAACCGTTTTCGTGGGATGGTTAGAGGCTTGCTTTAGCTTTTGGTTTTTTCCGGCGATTTTATTTATTTATTTCTGCTGTTCATCTTGTATCTCGGCACATTTGTCTGTTAGTCTTAATTTGGTCCTTCTGCGCTTGAATGTGTACTTCGATGTGTTTTTTTTCCTTTTAAACCACTGTCGGAGTATAGATAAATTAAATCAGTCAAGTCAAGACTAACCAGGACCTAACCTTAACAAACAGTACCCACAATATGTCAACCAAATGACAGATCCATATGGCAGCTGATTACAGATTGACACACATGCATTCTCAACCTTGCAGGTTTATGTCTGTACTGTGTAGTCTGTTGTGAATGTAATGTCTCATTTGGTTGCAAAATACATTAAACTAAATAGCAGCTTTGAGGCAAAGGATTATGCACTGTTTTGTTTGAGAAGACGATAAGTTAACTAATGCTGATTTGTTCGAAACTCATTTCAAAACAAGAATCCTATGAGACTTGTAATTGTGATTAAATTATTTAGGTTAGTAGTAACATTTTTTTATATACATAGTCAGGTCATAAGTTCTGTCACAAGTGCAATATGAAATAATTTAGACATGTTTATTATTTATGTAAACATTTATATAGCGAAATCAACTTAATAAAACATAGATTCTTATGGTAACAAAGTTTATTCAAAATGACTCCCGCGATTTTGAATACAGGCCTTTATTCTGCGCGGCCAGTCGTCTATCGCAGCACGAACGAGGTCCATGTCAATATCGGCGGCTGCCTTAATCAAGGATGCCATGAGTGACTCCAAATCAGGATGAGGCTTTGAGCAGGCCTTTTCCTCCAAGTGTTGCCATATCTTGTAATCTAACGGACTCAAATCTGGACTGGAGGAGGGCCAGTCTTCGTGCCGGATGAAGTCGATTTCACGCGCCGCCAGCCAGTCTTGTGTGCTTTTCGCTCTATGAGCTGGCGCAGAATCTTGTTGGAATACCCAGTGCCTGTTATTAAACATGGTATGAGAAACAGGTTCCACAAGGTTCTTGAGGACTGTATTTTGATACACAACTGCATTCGTTTTTACGCCTTTCTCACAAAAATGTACCTCAGTTAAGCCCCAATAAGAGACTCCCAACCAAACCATGAGCGAGGATGGAAAATGACCTCGTTGGACACGCGGAATACGGTTGCTCGCTTCTTCACTGCTGTGTGCGTACACCTTATCATTTTGTTTGTTGTAGCTCTCTTCCAGGGTGAAAATTTTTTCATCCGAAAAAAGAATTTCCCGATGCTTTTTTCCCGCGTACCGCTTCAACAAAGCGCGGCATCTCTTCAGTCTCAGGTCCATTAAACGAGCGTCCAAACGATTTCCTGTTTTTCTTCGATATGCCCTAAGCCCTAAGTCTTCATTTAACACCCTTTTCACCGTGGTCCTGCTAAACCCCATCTGAAGGGCCAACAGTTTCTGCTTACGTATGGGATTTCTTTGAATTCGCACCTTCACAGCTTTTATCACTGCTGGAGTCCTAACAGAGCGAGGGCGACCACTTCTTGACCTGTCATCTACACTAGAGTCTTCATTGTATCGTTTTATGGTACGATAAACGAATCTTTTGGTTATATTCAAATTTTTCAGTTAGTCGAAAATCTGAATTGGCGCGTAACCGCAACGATGCAACGCAATAACTGCGACACGGTCTTCTTTAAGTGTCCACTCCATATTTAAAAATGAGGAAAATTCTAAAAAGTACACATTTTTATTTTCATGAAAAATTCGAAATTCGAATTCAATAAACTTTTTTGTGGCCAGCGTTCTAAATTCAAAAGTTTTTATTGTGTGACAGAACTTATGACCTGACTGTGTATATTGCATATAATGAAATTTCATTGAGTGAAAATCATTGTTGCAACTTTTTTTGAATTGGTATGATTAGAAAAAACTATCAAGACCTGTCCGTTATAACATCCTCTTCACATAGATTTTATCACACGAGTGTTAATACCACAGTGCTATTACCATACTTGGAGCTCAGGCGTAATCCTCAAAAAACATAAAATGTCCATTCAGAAAATTCTTATAGTCCGGATGAGAGTTATCAACCAGGCTTAACATCTTTACGTGCTGGCTTATGTACCCGGGTTTAGTCGAGCGATATACAGATTGTTTTGTAAAGTTACGCATGACTCCGATAGTTGACGTACCTACCTATCGCTTGTAACTAAAAAATAGATTGATTTCCCCTCGCATGATTTTGATTGGCAACAAATATAATCACCAAAATATTTTTTTCTTACCCAAAATGGATAAATGAACACCAAAACTTGCAAAAAATATCAGGGCAAAATACTGCGGTAGCTTAGGTGAAGGGTAAAGGAGGTAAGCGAAGCGAAGCCCCCTTTATCCTTCGTGTTAGGTTGAACATGTAAGAACAACAAAAAATACTTAAAACATAAACTTAAGTACACAAAACATAAAAAGAAGTTAGGTGATCATTTATTCAAACACAATTTGGTGGACATTTAACCATTCTGGCAGTCATTTTAATTTATTGGTAGTAAAATAGGTGCGTTTTTGGTAAGCGTTTAAAACACAAGCGATTTTGATTCACAAATTGCAATGTTCAAACTGTCTTGAAATGACCGCAACGTACGGACACGCTCGCCCGCGAAAGCCCACGAAGGACACGTGCGCATGCGCAAGCCTTATAGGAGTAAGGCCACAATTTATTAATTTTAGATATTTTTCACGGTTATTTTTTTAAATTTCGGTGTCGGGTAACTTGACAAAACAACACCCTATGTAATACCAAATTACGATCGTAATGGCTATGACGCGCGAAATAAGAACAGCTCCCTTACCCACTAACTCAACTCGACTGAACATTATAGAAAAGTTTATGTCTTTTTGACATTAACTGTGTTGGAGTCAGTGGGTAATGGGGAAGTAGTCAGCAGTACTTAGTACATACCAGAAGGTGCTAGTGGACGTATCGCGACTGTACTCCAGCCATACAATAGGGGGCGATAAGAATCGGAAAGTCGTAAGAAAGCCATTAGCGCTACCGCCTTACGTACCCAAGTCTCAATAGTTGGGTCACGAAGACCATTGCTGGTTTAATACGATTTCGGAGAATAGGCGATTGCAGTCACCGCAACGTTGTAGTCTAGACCGCATACTGAGTGGTCCTAAGGACAGTGGACAATACAGTAAGATTACCAACTGGTATTCGCCTCCTGAGGATAGTGGACAGCAGAACAAGATTAATTGCCATACTGACGTACAGCGGTGGTGGCAATAACGGGATTTACTGTAGTATACATAATGTAGAGCTTAAGGATCACAAAGAGATCCATCAGTGACTGAGAGAAATATGCGATGAGTGTCTGATGGCTAGCTCACCACCTCTTTAGACTCTCGTATAAAGGCTTACATACAATTTCCCCTAACATTTTTGCACAGTGTTCCGAAACATCTCCGCGACATTTTACCATAGTATTCTTTTTATCGAGATAATAATATAGAGGTATTTACCAAAAAAATAATACAAACACACTAATAACCAACACATTGTTGAGCATTTAACATCTAACTAGTGCAGAAAAGTCTTACAAGCATAATGCCCCCCGCACTAGTTTTAAGGGTTGAACATAGGCCAATGGCATTGAGAATTAGACAAAGAAAACAAATACCCGTCGCATCGCGTCGAAGCAGACTGACGCATGCTCCCGCGCAGAGCCCCGCGGGGCAGCCCGAGCTCCGAGACCGAGAAAATTATAGAAAATATTACTAAACTCCTGTAATAAGAACATTAAAAATAAAATAAAACAACCGAAAGTTTTCCCTTTTTAGGGTTCCGTACCCGAAGGGTTCCAAACGGGACCCTATTACTAAGACTCCGCTGTCCGTCCGTCCGTCTGTCACCAGGCTGTATCTCAAGAACCTAGCTAGCTAGAGAGTTGAAATTTTCACAGATTATGTATTTATGTTGCCGCTATAACAACAAATACTAAAAAACAGGATAAAAGAAATATTTAAGGGGGCTCCCATACAACAATTCTTTCAATACCACATACAAACTTATGGATGCACCTGGTTACGTACATGGCGTGTGAAAGTAACCGCACCAATAACTTTGTAAACAATATTTTGCTGTGTAAAATCCAAACTATTCACTCCACACCATCGCTTCCATTGAACGGTGGTACGGAACCCTTCGTGCGCGATTTAGACTCGCACTTGACCGGTTTTTTTACCTATTTTTGCGTGTAAGTTTCATATAGGAAACTGATTTCGTCTCCGAGCGCGTCTTCATTTAGTTGAATAATAATGCATTGCGAAAAATATTTTTAAGTATTAAATATAACAGATATCCGGTAATTTTAAAAGTCCATTCTTATCTCTAATAGACCTTTTATAACATATATTTATCCTACATTTTTATATTGTCTAGTTTAGCCTAGAATTGAAGCTAAAGATGCATTTCTGGCCATATTTAATCCCGTAAGAAACTGTGTTGAGCAGGGCAAATATTTCGCGGGCCTGAGTGAATTTCGGTGGGGGGGCATGTTTCTGAACACTTGCAACGTTGCAGCGACATGTTAGGAGACAGTTTGTCCCTAATGTATCTGTATCTGAGTCTTTATGATAACGAAGAGGACTTTGTAGCTGACTGATCTAAGAATTGGGTGTATGAATTGCGACGTAGTTTTACTCTGGTACAACTGTTTAAAATCCCCTGTCAGCTTTAGGGATTCCCCGGCCCAAAGAGAGAGACAGACAGTCTATGAGATAGATGCGTCAAATTTCAATTACGATGGTGATATTTATTTTTAGGTAGGTACGCATACATTTCGCGCCAACTTTCTTAGGCTCTAAGCGAGGATGAGGTAACATCACTCTCAATCACCCTATGGGAGAAAGGGAGGTTACCCTCGCTAATACCTACCTAATTATTAACAGTATTGGAAAGTCAGAGAAGAAAAGGGATAAAATTAATTAGGGACACAAGTTACGATACTATGTTCTAAAATAATTTTTATTACACCTACTTACCTATTTTAACAGCCACACATAAACTGACTCCAATTCTCATCTTGCAAACGCGAAGAGGGAGAATTGAGTTCCTGCCAGGAGCCACGTAATACACCACGTGGACAACCATCACTGCCCTCTTATAAACATTGGATAACAGAGCTTGGCGCCAACTATGATGAGGGCTGGCAACATAGCGATTTTTCAATATTTCTACCGAATTTTCTGCGATCTTCCTTTTTGTTCCTCCCCATTGACTTTTGGAGCTTTGCCGCCAGTTGTATTGTAGCCATCGATACCGTGCCGAGATGTATTAGCCGGATTGGATAAAGAAAAGTATCATCTACATCTCGAAAAAAAAACTTATTTTTTTGCGGTCGCTCATGATCATTTTCCTTCAAATTTTAGTAGTTTATTGCCGGCCCATTGTTAGGACAAAAGTCGGTCTTAGAATGCAAGGAATTATTAGATTTAACTGTAGGTAAACTCAATTCAAAAACCTGATTTTGTGCTTGCTTAACTAGCTAACGTAGCGGTAGTCCTAAACTATTTAGACTAAAAAAACTGCAATGCAAGTTTAAATTGTTTATGCATATCGTTTCATTTTCCAAATCAAGTCTCATCTTACTTTAAACACTGGCGCTACGGGAGCTAAATAAGTTACCGAATTACAGTGCAAAATTCTCCCGAATTCTCAATTTTTGGTATGGCAACACTTACTATGAGGTCAGGCACCTTCACGGCAAGTGTGCAACCCACCTTACTGTTTACTGAAGATAGCAGACGATATGGCGCCTTAGCTATCTATGTACGTCCATCGATATGTGTGTTGATTACTTGCAATTAGCCATTAATGTAATTGCATGGTTGAAAATTACTGAGCGGCTGCAACACTAATGATAAGAAATTCTGTAATCGGTGGTGCTAGACTACTCATTATAAGCATCTAGGTCCTCATTATAGTGTGCATGTTGATTTACCTGCCTACAAATTAAACTTTAACGGGAAAATCTGATATCTAGACGATATTTTCATTCTTATCAAAGATAGATTTTTTCAGAATGCTTTATTGTAAACAAATATTTAACAAGTTACAAGAAAATGCATGCACAAAGGCGAGCTTATCTCTAAATAGAGATTTATTCCAGCAAACGAAGGCATTGAATTAAATATTATTATAAAAAGTGCACAATAAGTAGTATGAATGAAATGCCCAGGAATAAATTAAATACCTATAAAATTAAGTGCTTAATTTTAGTTACTTTCGTGTCATGTCCTATGGTATCTTGTTGTGGGGGAAAGCAGCGGATATTCTAACTATCTTTATTTTACAGAAAAGAGCTATTCGAGCAATTTATAATTTAAAACGCACAGACTCCTTAAGACAGCTTTTTAAAGAAATTGACACACTAACTGTATCTAGTCAATTTATTTTCGAAAATATAATGTACGTACGCAAGAACCTTACAAAATTTCCCTAACTTAGCGATAGCTGTAATGTTAACCTAAGAAATAATCACAGACTACTTGCGCCCCGGTTTAGACTCGCGAAGGTTAGCAATTCTTCTTCAATGCATTCTCTACTACAACAAGATACCTCTGGAGATCTTGAAATTGCCATTTGAGCAACTCAAAATCCATGTTAAAGCGACTTTGTCGAAAAAGGGATTTTACAATGTTCAAGATTACTTCAATGATGGGTCTGTATGGGGTTAATCTGGCTCAACACAGACCTTGCTGTTAATAATTTTGTAATTATTTATTCCTGCTTATTAATTATGATAACGACTAAATGTTATATTTTGTATTAGTTAAGCATAAGCAATTTTTAAAAAGAGATCTAAAAATCAATCTGTGGGAGTTTCTACGCCCTTCTTCTCCCACAGTGGTCCAATGTAGAGAAGTGGCAAAAAATGACGATTGCTAAGTATATGTAAATATCTACAGTAATAGACATTTGGAATTTGGAATAAACTACCGATATATACTACACACTTTAGATATTAGTAGTTTATGAGACTGATACATAATGGAGGGCATTATATATTCTATAAATTTGGGGGATCAAAAAAGGCCTAGTTTTAGCCCCAATTTTCAATAGTAAGACATGAACTCTCATTTATTTTATGTGAAAATATCTGTAATTGTAACTAAATAATTCAACTTAAAACTAAAATAAAAACCATAAAATCAATATAATTATTATACCCCTCCTAGAGATATGTGGCTTATTAATATAATAGGGCTTTTCTTGTCTATGCTTTAATTTATACAACCGAACTCATTTCCTGTATTGCGATATAAATAGTTAAAAAAGCGCTCCCTTAAATGCGATCTTAACTTACCAAAAATCCGCTAGACCTAGCGCTGAGAGCGTTAAAATGGCAGCACTGGCTCCGACTGATGGAAAAACGACGGAACGCGCACTCACGGTCAGTTTGATCGAAGACGCGCTCGGAAATCCATGGTTGGCGTCCGTTAAAAATTTCATCGTATAATTTAACACTCACGGTCCGATGGTCTGATAGTCGATAGATGGAATCAGTTCTATCGTCGATCAAACTGACTGTGAATGCCCAGCTATATTATGGCAACCGGTTTAGCCTAGCGGGTAGGGATCTTGCCTACGAAGCTGACGGTCCTGGGTTCGAATCTCGGTAAGGGCAAATATTTGTGTGATGAGCATTTTTATATTTGTTTCTTAGTCTTGGATGTTTTCATGTTACAAAACTATTTATCTCTATCAAATATATCGTCGTCTAGTACCCATAACCCAAGCCTTATAGGCCTAGTGAGATTTGTGTAAGAATGTCCTCTAATATTTATTATTATTATGTTTTTGCGACATCTGGTAATTTCCATGAGAATCCCTTTCAAATTAACAAATCGGCCGATCAAAAGACAGCTCCTTTAAAATAATCGTGTTCTGATTGTTAAAGGGATTCTGATAGAAATTCCTAGACGTCACGAATTATGAGGTTTTTCAGCGAACAATTCCAAAATCACATTCATTTACATGACAACCCCAAATTAAGCTTAATTAATTAAGCTTGTAATCGATATCCTTCACATATCCGTTCCGAATAGCGATGTAAAGTAAAGTTAACTAAGATGCGACCGAGCTCATAAAACTAAATAGGCGCATAAATCAGAGCGTAGAGTAGACACGAATAAATGGAGAGCAATCAAACATTTACAGACAGGCACATACATACATATTTTTTTATATCCCGAGCCAGGGTTCGAACCCGGGACCTCTCGCATGGTAGGCAGAGCCGCAACCGCTGCGCCACAGAGGTCGTCGATAATAATATCTGACGTGACACATTTGCGAGTGTTTCCGAATGCCGCGCGACCTGTGTGACTACCCATTTATTCTGATTATGTGCGCGATTCTCAAGGCGACTGAAATAAATTAAAGGAAAGCGAGTTTTCAAATAGAATCTACGACAAGAGCTGCTCAATTTATGAATTTTTACATAACATTAACCTGAGAATTTGCTCATACATATTTCTTCCTATGTTATTCATTCTGCTTAAGTCCGTCCCAAAAGGTTTTAATTTATAACAACACAAGAATTTCAACACAATTAGTTCCTAAATCCACCACCGGGCTGATAAAACCATCGAAAGGTTTCTTGGCTCGTGAGCGAAGTCACCCTCTCTCCTCTTGCCCATGCATCTCTCTTGTACCCATGCGCCTCTAACAAAGGTGGCGTCAGGTCCAGCTATCGCTATATTTGTCAGCATCTGAATGCCGCCTGGAAGGGGTATCATCGGCGCATGGGCACAAGTGACATGCATACATGGGCAGAAGAGAAAGAAACCCAAGTTCGCTGAAACCCAAGAAACCTGGGCGGGGGCTATATAGTCGTAGTCCTTCATTCATACACTGAAGCGTTTATTAAAGCATTTTCCCGCCGTTTCAGGGAGGAAGCGGAAATGACTCCAACTCATCTATTTCCAACGGGTCGCCAGCCACCTCGCCAGCTTCTGGGTCACCGCCTAGTATACAAAAGGTTGAGTAAACTTACTATATAATACAGTGCATTGCTTATCTAAAACTCTAAGAGGACCGAATTATATTATGGGCTAGGTTTTGTATTTTATTTTAACAGGGACTCGATCACAAACATTTTGATGCATCGAATAAGCAAGCGACTTGTTGAAATGACCATTACTTTTTATTGACCGCGCGTGCGAAGAGTCTCCGTTTCAGCTATGCTTTCGTGTGTCTGGATTTCTTTCCGGCTGTTCTCCTATAAAGGCAGCATTTCTCAATCGATTCTAGTGAAATTTTGTGAGCCGGTTCGATATTGGCGTTGGAGTTGAACATTTAAAAACATCCACTACAGGCTAATTGCAATGCAGTCGGGTTATTTATTTTTTATAATAATTCCATTTGTTCATCCGATAAACTTCAAGGGGTCGAGGGTGTGAGGGGGCGGAAAATACTGAGAAAAAAACGCAAACTTCCTGTGAGGTCTACAGCTCACAGAACCACTTACAGGGTCACGTGTGACAGCTCATTATACTGATTATATCCATGAATTTAATAGCATATAAACGTTACATGGTATGGTACAAACCCGCTTCTGCTCAGAGAGCGTATGTGCCAAGATTTTCATGAAATCTTCTGTCATTAGTTTCCTAACAGCCAGTTCCAGAAACCTCATTTATATTTTAAAGCACCACAAAACGCTATCGTTTTTTTTTTTTTTTACTATTGTTTCTGTTTTTTGTTACTGTTTTGTTTCATTTCCATACATACATATGCTCACGCCTGTTTCCCGGAAGAGGCCTACCCCTCCACCTGCTACGATCCTGGCATACATCTCTCGCTTCCTCAACATTCATAAGTCTTCATGTAAGCTCGCCGGTTACGGATACTTCGTATTTGCCCCTTCACTAACAAATCCATATATATATATATATTTATAAAATATCGCTCTTATTTCTGAGTACATATATAATGTTCATGAGAGTTCACACGCTATGAAGGCCCATTAGTGTATTGCGGGGTTTTAAAATTTAGGTTCGTTGCTATAACTCAGTGCAAGCAAGTCTGTGTTACAAACTTGTATGCGTCCTGGTATAGTTGTGTTAACATTTGACCTTCCCGGATACAATGCTATTTCAATAATCACTCGGCAATGGACTCTAGTGACTGCGTTATAAAAACATTTCTACGATTATCCCGTCTGTAGTGTTTCTATTCTATGAATGTTTTGTACAGAAATCTACACAATGGTCGGACATGTTTAAATGTGGGAAAAACAAACTTCACTCAAATGTGATTGAATAAAAATTGCGATTTTCACAGATACAAACAAGCAAACTTAATACGAGTAAGGATCTCAACTTATTAGGTTGCGCTATAAAATCACATAGTCTTCACTAAAACCTTGATGAAATCATCTATCAAGGTAAAGTGGTCGTAAATGCTGTGAATCATTTATAGCTAAAAGATTGTACAATAAAAAATAGATAAGCACGATCAATAGTCAATCATCGTAGTTGATGACCAGCGCATTCAGTTATCATCCTATTGAATAAACATCATCTTTAGAGTAATTTGATTCGTTATTATGACTAGTTGTTGCTTTGTGCTATTGTTAAATGTTAGTTATGTTAGTAAAAGAAAATACACATCCGGGATTTTCAATATTAGGCTAGGAATATTTTGCTTGATGGGTCAACTTCACCAAGAAGTTCAAATCATCACGACATGAACTTTTGCCTTCCCCATACCACAGGTACCCATTTTACAAGCGCTAGACATGATAGCGATAGGGTTATTAGATTATATTATCTGACTCTGTCTCAGGACTGCTAATGTCCTAACGAGAGACATGTCTCGATTGTCAGTCAAACATTTAGTTGGCAGTTGTTCAGGTCATAACTAACAAAACTGCATTGCATTTCAGACATGCTCGGAGCTCATCAAAGCCGGTCTAAAGCTGACGATAGAGTCCAAGAGGAAGATGTCAGGCAGTGATACTGACACCAGCTGTGTCAAACGCATGAAGAGAGAAGACAGCGACGATGATTATGACAGCAGCACCACCACTACCAATGGAGCTGGGGTAAGTGACCGTTTTATCAACCGACTTCAAAATGGGGGAGGTTCTCAATTCGACTGTTTTTTTTTGTATGTTTGTTACGCGATCATTCCGTCAATTATGAATAGATTTTGATGATTCTTGTTTTGATATGGTAGGTCATACTTCAGAGGTGATCCTATATAAAATTTATCAAAATTGATATAGCGATTTTTGAAAAAATCAACATACAAACATGACGTTTTGGTTTGTGGTTCCGTCCAACAAAAGTTTTGATGTTTTTCTTGTACGAGTGCATATAATTTTCATGTACGAGCGCATAGACTTCATACGCATCCCGACGGGGGAGGAAGAAATAGGGCTTGAACTTTCGTGTTAGCAGGGCAAGAGCGGGCATTGACTCCTGACTACCACTGTATGCCCGTGATTGGGTAATCATTCATCATTTCAGCCTGTTAATGTCCACTGCTGAAGATAGGCCTCTCCAATCGCACTCCAGCGTGACCGGTCCGTAGCCACCTGCATCCAACGAGATCCAGCGATCCTCACCAGGTCGTCGGTCCATCTCGTAGGTGGCCGACCCACACTGCGCTTGCCAGTACGTGGTCTCCATTCAAGGACCTTTTTGCCCCATCGGCCATCCGATCTTCGCGCTATGTGGCCTGCCCATTGCCACTTCAGCTTGCTTATCCTACGGGCTATGTCAGCAACTTTGGTTCTTCTACGGATCTCCTCATTTCTGACTCGATCTCGTAGAGAAATACCAAGCATAGCCCTTTCCATAGCTCGCTGCGCGACATTGAGCCTCTGAAAAAGTCCTTTTGTGAAGCACCACGTCTCAGAGCCGTAAGTCATCACTTTGGGTTGGGGATTGGGTAAGCGATCAACGATACAACGATAAGCGGCAACGTTCGAAATTTCTATCGTTTAGCCTTAGACTATTTATCTAAGCGTTTAGCTTATCTAGCATTACCTTGGTTACCGACCAATGGTATGATTTTGTTCGCAGTAGCAGTCGGGTCCATCATTACATACAATGCTTACCCAAAATGGTGCCCAAAAGTGCCAGTTCACAAAAGGTGCTTGCCTACAGCAACGTTCAGCAAAATATGAAGAGGTGTATTTGAATAGATCAACTGTCAGTGATAACTTGATAAGCAAATATATTTACTTTATGAGATTATCATCAAAGAAATCCCATAACATAAATATCTATAGTTAGATAGATTATTATAAAGAGAAATAATAAAACGACCGAATAAAAAACCGAGTTTTTCGCTCGTGTAAGGTGGAACCTGTAAGAACAACAAAATACCTACGCTCGTTTTGTATTTTATGTACTCGACTTAAGGTTTTCCTGTTTCTGTTGTTAGATTTCTACTCGCGCTATTCAGTAATTTTATCAGACGAAGCCAGTATTTCTAGTCGCGATAATTTTGTGTCGCTATTCAGTAATTCTGTCAGGCAAAACCAGTATTTTTGCCAAGCAAAAACTGGATTTACAGTCACACGCTTATCAATACTACCCTATTAAAATTAGTACTTAATAATCAAAATATCAGAACGGGCATTATTTTGTTCAATCAATACTGTAGCCTTCAAAGAACTAAAAACCAACTACATTTACCAACCACTAGGATTATTTAGAATTCAACGCCTGTAACGCGGGTATAACTTTATGACTAGACCGACGACAGTGAATTCACAATGAGGCACTTAGTTCCTGCTTTCCATCAAAGCTCAAACAATAGCTAAAGCTTACATTGAACAATTCGTTTCCTACTCAAGTTTTTTACCTTCAAAACGTCTATCAATTTGATCGTCATAACTTGTCTTCATCACGTACCTCTACACATATTAACAGGTTTTGTGGGGGCGTTGTTTTGGTGTAATTTACAATGGCCTAGCTTCACTTCAGGTTAATACTGTTGCTTTTAAGGACCGTGTGAATCTGAACTATCGAATCGAATCGTGATTCATAATGATATTAATGATACAAATACATACATACAAATATTTATTTATAGGCATTGCCATTAACATTCAATTGTTTGTGTGAATATGTGGAGTCCCACACAGCACTGCAGGCTCAGCATGCGACGCTCGAGAAAGGGCCTTGTCTATGCAAAGATGTCAATTTCTCTTATCTAGCCCGAGATATCTCGACGGTAGCATGGCGACCGCGATCGAGATGATTTCGGCCGAGATAGACACTAATTTTGACATATGCGACCGAGACATTGTCTGGTACCCATGGAGGTGCAGACAAGGCCTCGAGTGCATAGATTCGAGACGAAAAATACAAATTTTGTTATGTTTCTTGTGTTGTTGCTGTCTGGTGTACAGTTTAGACATATTTGATTTTCGTTTGTTGATATAGCGTATTGATATAGAAGCGTCCGTGGCCTAGCGGTATTCGCACATCGGAAACGATCGTACGGTAGCAACATCTGGCTGTGACTGGTACTGGATGGGTGTCCGTTTCTGTGGCATTTGTTTCGGATGACACGTTAAGCTGTAGGTCACGGCTAATATCGCTAGGTACTTGGTGGTAGTAATCGTTAAGCTGGTCAGAGGCACTAATAGAAAGTGGAATAAGACTTAACTCAACATAACCATATAAATTAGTACCGAGTTGTCAAAGTTTACTTAAGTAAGTCTTATTCTGCCTTCTAGCTAGTCGCCCTAACGGTCTGTTTACTATATAGGTCAATATTAAACACAAGTTTTGTTTTTACAGAAATGTATTGCACCTAGAACTATTTCTAAGATCTAGACAAATTTGTTCCTTCAGTAACTTTAAGTATCAAAATGTTAGAATTTTTCACAAAAAAACATCATTACTATAAGTGATCAATAGCAACTTAGAACTAAATGAGGTCAATATCTATCTCGCGATAATCCACAAAACAGTTATTGTTGTTGTTTAGACATAAATGTATGTTGCAATGAGAACATACAGTGCAAGGTTTAGACTGCGTCTTCTGCATTCTGCATAATTCACACCTTCCCCTCTCCTCCACATATTCGGGCCAAAGTTTGCCTCTGTTACCCAGATATACGTTAAAAATGGCAATTCTGCGGGAGGTGGGAGACGGGTGGACATTTTGGGATGGTATAACTCGGGGTTATTGGTGTCAGTATGTCGGTCCATTCAATGCCTGAATCTTTGAGAGGTGTATGTTGCAATGAGAACATACAGTGCAAGGTTTAGACTGCGTCTCCTACATTCTGCATAATTCACACCTTCCCCCCTCCTCCACATATTTGGGCTAATGTTTGCCTCTGTTACCCAGTTGTACCTTAAAAATGGCAATTCTGTGAGGCTGAATCTTTGAGAGGTGAGTGAGGTGGATTGGGACAGGTAGTGAACGTCTTGGGTCTCGTGAAACACAAAGGTGGGCGACTTGGCGGCAGTGGTTGGTAAACTTTGTTCTATCTGGCCAGTGATAAGCTGAAATGAAATTGGTTTATTAATTGAATGGAATATGTTAGGAAATTTCGCATAGTAATTACACAATGTATACTCACTTGTACCACTCCCGTTTCATAGTCACTGATGCCAAAAGCACATGCTGACCCAATTATTTTTAATATTCTACAGGACTGGTCGGAGAGATTGGAACTTGTAGGTTCTCAGTTTCCGTACATGCCAGCCTCACCCGGGCACCTTCCTCCCTCGCCCCTTTTTTCATGTCTCTCCATGTCTGTGGGATGAAATTAATTTGGTATAATTCACATTATGTAAATACATACAAAGCAGATAGAAGTAATTTTGATCCTTCCGTATTTTTACCCAACAGCTCAAAATGAGGGTTGTTTTTCACCATCATGTATGTATGTGGGTATGTTATTTCGGTTGGAGTGTACATAAGGGGGCGCCAAGGGCGCTTCCGCCCCATTATCGACACTCTGACCGTTCTTTCCTATGTTACCACCGACAGCCGTGATGCAGTAGCGATTTTACGTTATTTTTACAATACCTATTCATTAAATTAGTCTGTGTATGAAATTCACAGTGGCGAGAAAACTTTACGAAGAAATTTGATACTATAAGCATAGCTTTAATACTTACATCTTTCTTTTTGAAATCATTTTAGTATTTTTGAAAAGAAAATTCACCGCGAAACGAAATGTAAACAGAAAATGACAAGTATGCGTTTTGTTACTAACATTGTAACATGAGCTCATTAAAAAAACATCGAATAAAATAAATGGTTTTGATTAGTTGCTTGCGTTGGAAGGAAACGAAATTCTTAACATTCTAGTGATGTTCCGCTATCGCTAAAAACCGGTAACTAAATTTACAGTGTTTCCAGACAAAAATAAAACACTTTTATTTAAAATGGCAATAAACAGTACTTTTGGTAGAGGCATTCAATCTATCTGCCATGCTCGCACTTTAGACATGGCAAGGTCTCTTCTCGAGATCGAGAGAGTGTTAAAATCTGCATGCTACGCGAACTGGAGGTCCCCCTTACATTTGCAACTGGCTCCGCATATTTTGAAAAACATCAAATATGGCTAGAATCACCACGACACGGGTATCCTAATATAATCTTAGGAAAGTCACCCTCGATCTTTAACATATTTGTAGGTATGGCATGGCATAAATCCTAAAACAAGAAAAACCCGAAACCTTACCATAGGCGGTCCGACCCTGCCTTATTTTTGAAGACACTAAACTTATCTTTCTAATTTCTGTTCCTCGTCCAGTTAACACCGGAAGACGAAGAGCGGCGGCGTCGCCGACGAGAGCGGAACAAGATCGCAGCCACCAAGTGTCGGATGAAGAAGCGAGAGAGGACCGTCAACCTGGTTACTGAGAGCGAGGTGCTGGAGAATACTAACTTTGACCTGAAGTCACAACTCAAGGTGAGGAAATTGGAGCCATAATCGTTTAAGTAAGGTAATCAACGACCACCCGCTATTTGGATAGTGACTATCCTGTGCGTTGCTATTTTAATGTCTCCCAGTCTTGTGTCTATGTCTTTGGTAGCTACTCGTAATTTTATTTGGTTCCTATCCTTTTTATGGTTCCTTACCAGACGGGACCCTATTGCTAAGCCTCCGCTGTCTGTCCGTCTGTCTGACTGTCTTTTCGTCCGCGGGCTGAATCTTTATTTCATGAACCGTAATAGGTAGTGTTGACTTTTTCACATAATGTGTATTTCTGTTACCGCTACAGCAACAAATAATTAAGTACACGAGATATAAAGATAAAAGGGATCCCTACTCCCTACCCTATACAAGGGACGTGTTTTAATATGCCTCGCTTGATGTCTGCATTAGACTCATCGCAATTTTCATAGTCGTCGGTGGTGTAATTGTTTTGACGTCGGAAATATCTGACTGGTATCCTAACCAAGTTTCGACTTATATATTTGTCGTTTTGCTATATGAATGTTTAGTCTTTACATTTTTTTTCACTCCCACTGTAACTAAAAAGCCAAGCCTTGCTGGTGCACAAGATATCCCAAAGTAAAGATCGGCAATCGTTCCTCCTGGCCAAGTGTCCTGCCGAGCTCCACTTAACCTTACGAACCGCATACCCATGTCAACGACCTTGGCACGCCGTCGAATTCCGACGCTGGGATGATGGCTGGTGCTCATACTCGTGAACGGGTGCTGCTTGGGGGGACTGGTGTAGCCTGGTTTCTCATAAGTTAGGTTCATAACAGCTTGTCTTTGTTCTTATTTATTTACCTTGTTAGATTTTTATTTTGAGTCATCTTATTGGCACTTATGGATACAATGTTAGAATATTAATATTAAATTTAATAATATTGTCATAAGATATTGTAAAATATTGTATATTTGTATATTGTACATTGCATAGTAAAAATGACGAAAATAAAAAAAATGACATCCCTGTAGAGTTTCTTGGTGCTATCTTCTCTGACGGGGTATTTCCGAAGCACTGGTAGAGTTTATGGAATCTCCTTTTCCCGCGCGAGATTCAGCCTTGAATCACCACTTGAAAGGGAGATTTCCTTTTTCAAACTCAAACCTTAATCAGTCTTGTGCTCTTTAGTTTAGTTGATCATATTTGATTTATTTTTTATTTTTCTCCATGTGAGACTTAAGTAAGTGTTTGACTTGTAAAAGTGCATTATTTTGCTTATTTGCGATAAAAAAATGAGTTTGAGTTTGTTCAAGGTTCAAGGTTGCGAGCAAGGTCTACCCCATTACTCTTGGGGCTGCTTCTTGTTCGCATTTATTTTCATTATTAAGTTGAAATAAAACATTCACGTTTCATTCCAGGACTTGGAATTAGAGAAGCGGCAGCTCATGGAAATGTTGTCGCACCACGCGCCTTCCTGCGTAAAGAACAACCAGCAGCCAACCCAACAGTTCAACCTGATGAGGCCTTACGAGTCGCCGACGCCCTTCCAGACTTCCTACGACGCCACCTCCCCCTACATCCGGCCGGAGTCAGCCAACGTTCTCCCGTCTAGCTACACCTGCATCACAACCATCAACGGAGACACAGACCCCTTACCCTCGCTCGACGGCACGTACATGACTCCTCAGATGATGGACCAGGAATACCACAGGCCGGAAAGCGTACTCAGCCTCCCCCCAAACGCAGACGGCAGTTACGTCACCACAGACGGATACCTTACCAACTCGGCCAAGCTTCTCGTCATAGAGTCGGGAGAGCAGGAGTACTACGAGCCCGATGTCAACTACCACATGTCGAATCAGCAGTGCCATACGTATCCGAGCACGGCGCAGGATTCACAAGTCAAAATTAACAACGGCCTTAACGATAGGTGCCTTGTTTAGTTCGGTACATTGCAGTTCTTTCAAGTCGCAAGCGAAGGCCTTGTGGCTAGAGGCGTACGCGCAAGATGTGAGTGTGCATGTACACGTCTACTAACCACACGAATGCCCAGACGCTCGCGATTCGAGAACGGGTCCAAAATTTTATTTTTGACAAGTATACGTGTTAATTGGTGTCACGGAAATTCGGAATAGACTGTCACCGTTTCATGTATGTATTCGTACATTGAGTCCTTGTTCTTTGTACGGTAAGATCAGAGCTGGTAAAGGTCATGGTCTTGTACTTAGTAGAGACGCAGGACATACATCAGGTAAGTGTTATGATATGAACATTAAAGGGTTGGAATTTATTTCGAAACGAAATCTTATGTCTACTGTGTAGAACAACAACAACGTAGAAATAAATAGATCCGGTGCCTACGCTGAAGTAGTATGTAATGTCTATAGAAGGGAACATTTAGATCCGGTGCCTACGCTGAAGTAGTATGTAATGTCTATAGAAGGGAATAGATCCGGTGCCTACGCTGAAGTAGTATGTAATGTCTATAGAAGGGAACATTTACAATCTTGAAGATCTATTTTATTGCAAATTGAGAGATTAAAATATAAAGATTATCATTTATCAGGCGTCGCATGTTTGTCCGTTGTGTGTGTGTATATATTATAACTCTTTATTTTTCGATTCAATAGTGTTGTGAATTAAAATCAATCACCGTTATCATTTAACTCAACAAAACTGTACAACAGTTTGAGGTAGGTTTCACATAATATTATTATTTAGGTTCTAAAGTCTAACAACAACATTCGTTTAAATTTGTAAGTTCTTTAATTTTGCTTTGATCTGTGACGTCATATTGATCTGATTGTGATGTTTCTATATCCTGAAATATTAATGATGGGGTGTGAATAGGTAAGTTAAACTTTGTCACAAATTATTTGACAATGTAACGGAGCAGATACCTACTTTAAAACCAATAAAATATTTATATTTACCTATATGTAAAACATCAATCGTTACTTCCAGTACAATAAAATGTTATAATGTTGATATTCCGAAAGTATATTTTACGTTACAGAAAGAGATACTTATAGAACACTTTAAAATATAATAATATTGTATGTAGAATGACGTGGCCGTATAATACTACTATTTAATTTAAGGTGCTTTAACTGAGAATAAGTCGTGATATATCTTTATAAAAACCAATTAATTGTGTTATTGATGGTAAATTATAACTTTAAATGTTGTTGTGAAACGCCTTATAAGCGCGAAACTGAATCTTATATGTTAAAAAGTGAAAAATCCAGGATAAAATATACGACATTATGCAAAATCACATTATAAATGTCATGTTATGCATTGAGTGTTAAAAACCGGAGTTGGACTTTGTAACATAATTGTATAACATGAAATTAATTTCCATTTTTTTTGTAATTGTGATTAACCTTTTGACCGCCACAGTCTGCTCTGGCCGCCAACTGAAAGTCGTGCCACAGACTAAAAATAGTTCTCAAACCAAAAAATACTATTGGTAAGGCCGTGCCTTCATAAACCAGTGATAACTAGTCTTTGCCTGTCTCAAGAGAGAAACAGTCAAGTCGAGCGAGCATTTATTTTTATATTGTTGGTACATAAACATATTGTGATATAAAAATACTGGACGTCAAAGACGTACAAAAATCATGTAGTCACGAAGCACAACTGTATCGAAGATATGAGTGTCAAAACTCTTCATGAGTCGCTGGAAACTTTCTCATTCCATGCAAAGTAATCCATTCGTTGGAATTGTTTGCGGAAACGGCACATCACTATTGTAATGTATTATGGTTAGGTTGAAACTCTTACAACTTTTAAATGCAACGGACTTCAGTAGATAAAATAAAATTATAAAAAATATATTCTCTAAGCAGTCTAGTGACACAAGAAAATATGCATTGACTAGTATTGAATGTCGCGATCGAACTGACTTGTGGCCGCTCACTATTTGTATTGCTATCAATCTACGCGAACATGTATATTGCACTATCTGAAGTTCATTGTATTTTTTTTCTTTCTTTCGTAGTTCGTAGAATGATAGTACCCTCATAGTAATCTTTAATATAAGATAACTTTAGAAGGTATAGGATAGTTGTCTTCATAGTTGGAAACTATAGCATTCTCGTATTTCTTCTTCCTTCTTACTTAATATTTGTGATACGTATTATATTGTGAAATGTATATGGTATGTAATCTAAAATGCCTCTAATATTTGTTGTAATTTTTTAGTTTTTTTTTCTGTTTTTATTATAGTCTGGAGGACTAACTACAAGGACCTAAAATTTACTAGCAGTCACATTATAGTAATTTGTTATTCTCTGTAAATATAAATTTGATACAAATTAGTGGCATCAACAACGAAATGGTTGCGTTGTGGCTCCATCTGGTGTTGGTTTGACTGTATCATTGCTATGGTGGGATGAAACCTGAAGCAAAAAATTCGGCAACACGCCATGATCCTAAATGCAACTACCGTATATCTCTGTATTTTTGGAAATAATGTTTAAATTGAATAACTTTTATATTTTATTAAATGTATTTTGAGTATTTTCGTTTCTGAATATGCTATGCTCTTGGGCATAGCCGAGAAGCGAAACTTAACTCTTATAAAACTGTGCTTCTATTTTAAATAATATTTTGATACCATTTCCTTTATTTAGATTTTTAATATCATTAAGAGTCTGTTTCAAGATGTCCTGATAAGCCCTGTGAAAATAAATCATAAATGGAATGTAAAATGACAGAATAATCTGTCACATCAAGCTTATCCGGACTTTGTGAAACAGGCCCTGGATATGTTGTTTGGTTGTCACAAAAATGGGATTTTTCTAAATCATATCTTCGCGTTTTTAATGATTTCGGTAAATTATTGTATACAAATAATTCTACATTTTATATGCATTGTTATCATGACTTGTACCTGCTTCACGTTGATTATATTATAAATATTTTGACAGTCAAAGCAAAATTATTGTGCTTATGTAATGAAAAAATAAATCATTATATTGCACAAAACTTTTTTTTCTTCTTTCCTTTCCGTACTATACCTAAATAGAACTTCAATAAAACTACACGCTTTGCTTATAATGATATATTAATATCACAATATTGACTTTTAAAATTATTGTAATAAATTCACTATAACGTAGCAAATTCACTATATAAAGATCATTTTGACTCGCAAAATTATACGCGTTTTATTGAGACATTACAATAAGACATGGCCAAGGTTTTGTAGCATTGTTCACATATTAAACACACACAAGGAAACAATTTAGTACAATTGGGTTCACACTATTTCCTTTACAACTTCAACATCAATTCATAAAGATTGACATTCAGAACTTGTAACTTCAGGAAACCTATAATACAATTGATAAGTCTTAATAAATCTCCTGTAAATGTATTAGTAATATGTTTAAAAGTGGAAGCGAAGCTCGGGCCACTGCCACCTTACTTATTTCACGAACGGTTTTTTGATTAGTTCCGGAACTGCTACCTGAAAATTATATCATATTCAAGAATTATTATTATGTATAACCAAGCGCAGGTTTTCTGCAAAGAATTAATACTATGTATGTATGTTGTAATAGGCGAGGGTTTAGCATGGTGATAGTCTGTGTAAGAACCGCAACGAGTGATGAAACACTAAACATAATGTGGCAAATCTGTGATTTGTATCAAGGGCAGAGTTCACTGATCAAGGCATGATAGACGGCTGTTAGACAAACAGACGTTTGCACTGAAATGTAAGTCGAACTTTGCTAATATCGAAATAAGAAAGACAATATTGTTGCGCCAGCACCATTCGTAGGAAATCATTAACGCTTTGCATACATGGCTTAGGTGCATATTATTTTTGGTAACTACCGTTTAAAATTATAATAAATGTGTCTTCAGACTTAGTTTTAAGCCTAAGTAGCATGTAAAAAAATATTTAAAACAATTAAAATTATTTAATATGACTTCAGAATTCAAAAGAATGTACCTGAAGGTAAAAAAATTCTCCAGATAAAAAAAAAACAAATGACTTTTTTAAATTGCCCCGAAATATATTTTTTAATATTAAATCAAAATAAATGATATTTGAATCAATAATAAAACAATTTGGTTTTTACGGGTATTAATAATTTTCAGTATCTTCAGATTTTGTTCTTTTAACGGAAATAAAGTGTTTTTTTATTATTTTTCCCGTACTTTTCACATATTTTCCACCGACTTCAAAAAGGAGGAGGTTCTCAATTCAACGGTTTTTTTTGTTTGTTACGCGATTACGCCGTAAATTATGAACCGATTTTGATGTATCTTGTTTTGATTGGTAAGTTCAAATTTTGTATTGTTTTGTTCCGTGCAGCAAAAGTTTTGATGAGAACTTTTCATGTACATAGACTTCATTCGCATCCTTAGAAGCGAAGAAATAAGGCTTGAACTTAAAGTCGCTTTTTTAACTTGATGAATTATTCTACAACATTTCATTCACCGAAATGGGGAAAAATTAAAAAATTACACAAAGCTGTGAAAAGTATACTCTATTCTTTAAATGAGGAAGAATTTTATGTTTATGCATGCAATAAATTATCATAACATGACTCCTTGTATTAAAATCTGGTATGACCTAAGGGAAAATGAGAGGCGAACATGACGGCACGAAGAAATTGCGATGCAATAACAAAGTCAGTTAGCTTTGATAGGATCTTGTGTTGGATTGTGTTGGTGAAGAAAATAAAAGTTGAATGGTAAATAAAACATACGTGTTGGCTGAGTCGAGTCATCGGCACCATTGTAGGTGCCATTTCAAACACTGGCGACAAAGAAATTACCCTATCAACAGTACGAAATAATGAAAAATCGTCAAATCAAAAATACATCCACTTCGATTAGAGCCTTCCAAGAGGGTATGCTATGCTTTGACAGTCTATTCAGGGCTAAATCAAATACTATCATCGTGAGCGTACTCGAAGAAAAATAGGTCGGACTTACGAAATTCTGAACAGACACTTAATTAGTGCTCTGTGAGAAAAAAATTGTGCCCGAAATATGAAATTTGTGCTCCCATGAGATTTAGAGATAAATGCGAAAGACACATTCTGCTGGGAGAAGGTACTACTAGCATTTTTTAAAAAGAGAGGCCTAGCTCGTTGGAAGTTATAGGGTATGTAGCTTATATTTTTGCCTAAATATGAACAGTTATTAAATGTTCTTCTGGTGTCACGTTTCAGTGTTTTCTGTAGCATGGCAACGGCTGAACCTATACATATAGGGATATGATATTGTATGCATTAGTTGTTAGTGATTAGTGCCTAATTAGTGCAACCTTGCTTTTTGAAAAACTTTAAATATATCGCGTTATTAAAAATATCTCAGCACAATCAAACGACGCTAATTCAAGATTTGAAATCTCTAACAGAGCGGTTCCATGTAAGATATTGCATAAACCAGGATTAAGTATTTTGAAAGAAAACAGGCTCAGTTATTAGTTTGACCGAGTCTTATGTTCTAGCATACCTTAGGTTACCATACACAAGTTCTATAATATCGGATTTGCTGATCAATTAACCAATTAGTGCTCATATTCATAAAGATATCCTAAAAACCAGAAATGTTATGCAGAAACAGAGATAGCCAACGAAAACTGAATTCTTCCCTTATCAAATTAACTAGGCCACTAAAAAGCGGCCGCTAGACATATTGTGCCTACACTCCGAATTCGGTAGCATAATATCGCCGTATGGTATATCCAAGGCATTATTGTTCGTTTCAGCTGAATGTCTGCCACCAGGACACTCGACATTGCGATGTTGATGGGCCCGCCCGCCAAGCTTTTTTATGAATTAGAAACGTAAGTATTTTGCAGTGCCTTTCATTGAACAATAAGGTGACTACATTTGACAATTGCGGTGTCGTCAGAGCTTGTACTGTTTGAGACAAAATGTAACTTATTCGTGATAACAGCTGATTGCATTTTTTATGGATTACCTACGAAAATAATTAATTTAGGAACATAAGTTCAAAAAAAACGTTGTTCATATTGATGGGTTCTATCATTCCATACAAAGTGGTCACCTAATTTAAAGTCACCATGTATATACACATAAATATAATGTGACATATATCAGATAATATATCCGCGAACCCTATCCTATCAAAAGTAAAGTGATTCGCTGAATATAATCTATGTTATTAATAGAAAAATAACACATATTCCGTTGTGATAACGAATAATAACTTTTAGTTTTATCATCGCGCGAATTGATGGCCTCACAGCAACGAAATTTAGAATGTTTTATTTTTATCTAAAACCTATTCCATAGAATAATGACGTATAAGCTAACAAACGACAGTCAAAGAGGTACCCTAAGTAATTTAGTGTTTTAGTAGTTGATCACTTTATGACAAGTTTTGGAAAAAGATAAAAATGTAAAAACCTAAAATTACTCGAAACCCATTAATTTTCGGATAGGGTGTTTTATGGTAAAATTAGCTGAAAATGGCTACTTTACCCCTCACAATATATGTATCTAATAACCAATCACCTGTATAGTTAGCGACAGATATCTAAAAGTATGAAGTTCTCAAAATGTAAACATACACACTCACTTATCAATGCATTCAATGTAGCATAATAACAAAGAGTATCAAACAACTAGACGGTAAGGAATGCGCTATAGCTATAAACAACTATCTGCGCGCGCGGCACCAGCTGCTAGCGGGGCATTCACATGTTTGTGTTGATCTGGCATTAGCCGTATAGCGCCGACAAAAATTTTATAAAATAAAATAAATAACTTTTTATTTTATAATACGTATAATTTTAATAATAATAATAGTAATTAAGGTTACTACTCGATTATTTGAAGAACGTGACTGGCCATAGAGGTGAAGGAATACATTTGAGCGAGACGGCATAAAGACGCGACGTCAGACGGTATACAATCTGAGCGAGATGCAAATAGAAGTCATGCTTTCCAGCAAGCCCATTTTAAATTTTGGTATTTTTATATAATAATCCCTTGGACACTATTTACACACATTGATCTAGCCCCAAACTAGGATTCCCTGTATCTTGGGTATTAGACAACGATACAAATACTTATATAGATATATATTATATTTAGATAGATACACCAACATGACTAGGGTACAAACATCCGTTTTCATCAAACAAATATTTGTCCCCATCGGGACCTCGGCTTCGTAGGCAGGATCATGCGGACTTGGCCGTTCGGGTCGTTAAACATGAACGAATAGCCCAAAATGGGTACCTAATTAATAATTACCACCAAAAATGCTCATAAAATAACGAGTACTTTAGATTTAATTTCGGGTGCCTGGATAGCATCTTCCCAGAAACCTCATTTTCTACTTTTATATTTTTAAGGCATGTATGAATTGTACATACTTCCAACGTGCAAACAGCTCTGATGGCATACCACGGATATGTGGCGTCTGTTTTAAGGTACGGCCTAATCCTATGGGGAAATGCAAGAGAGATTAACAGGGTTTTCGTTTTGCAAAAAAGATGCATTAGAGCAATCTGCCGTGCACATTCACTAGACAATTGTAAGCCTCTATTTTTAAATCTTGTCGCTGCCAAGTCTCTATATCTCTGAAATGGCGTGTTTTGCTCAGAGTCAACCAAATATTTATATAAAATACAGGGACGCATACACGTTCAATACAAGATATCCCGATAAAATTGTGAACCAAGAAGCAAGACCGAATGCTGTAAGAGAAGTTGTTACAGAATTTTAATAAAAATATATAATGAGGTTCCGCAGTCAATTAAGATTTTGCCACTAACACAATTTAAGGCCACACTACTAAGGTGGCTACTAAAAGAATGTTTTTATAATGTAGATGAGTACCTTAATCTTAAAATAATTATTTTATAATAACACAATAATAAGGCGGCAAAAATAATGTAAAATTACTTAAATAATCTTGATAAACGACATATTTAAAATTTATAGATTTAAGTACAAATTTTGCATACCTGGACAGGTGAAATGTATAGAGCACTTTATTACATTTGTCACCACTTATTGTACCACATATCAAGCAAATAAACATTTCATTTCATTTCATGTCTCAGTGACGTTTTGAGAAATGACAATAGATGTCGTTGGCGTCTTTACGTCTACGCAGATGACCTCCAAATATATCGGCACCGTGTAATGTAAATCTCTTAAAATATTATAGGCAGATATAGAAATATTATACCTGGTCAATAAAACCCTTTCAAACAAAAAAATATTTTTTTCAAACCGTTCCATCCGTCTTGGAGAATTCGATGAACATACAGAGAAATCCGCGACTTCTCCATGATCCATTAGGTCCTGACTGACGTTGATAAATTGTTGAGAAGATTGTCCTGACCGGACCATTACATCCACTTCACCATATGCATTATGACATTACTTAGCAACCGTTATAAAGTAACCATATCTAGTACTGAGCAATTCCGAGGGCCAACTGTGGTTTTCATCATCAGTTTCACAACAAAATTATACTTACTGAGAGTAAATGCACGAGCACATGCATCCAGCGGCCGTTTTAGAGGCCTACTTCATTCGATCGGGTAGAAGTTTGATATTTGGGAGATTTCAGTTTTCGTTAATTGTCTCAGCTTCTACATTGGATTTTAGATTAAAATTTTCAAGATATCTTTATGAATAAGGGCACTAATTCGTCAATTGATCAGCAAATCCGCTATTGTCTTAGAACTTGTGTGCGAGGATCCGAAACTAGAAATAAGGCGCGGTCAAACTAACAACAGAGCATGATTTTAACAAAATACTTTTTTTTTATCCTGGTTTATGAAACCTTCGGAGGAGATGAAGGACGTTACAAGGAGCCGCTGATAGATATTTTCACTTTTTTGTAACCTGAATAACGCGAAAAATAGCGAGCTTTTCAAAAAAGTAAGATTGGACCAATTAGGCATTAATTACTAATAACTAATGTACAAAATCTCACCCACTTCGGGCACAAATATGAGCTACCTACCCTACAACAGCAATCGAGCAAGGCCTCTTTAAAAAAAATGCTAGTAGTACGTTCTCACAGCAGAATGTGTCTTTCGCATTTATCTCTAAATCCCGTGGGAGCACAAATTTCAAATTTCGGGCACTATTTTTTCTCACACTAATTAAGTGTTCAGAATTTCGAAAGCCCGACATTTGATATTCAACTTATCATTCTGAATATCTGTTCAGTATAATACTCATATTGGTATGGGGATTCAGAAAATATCTGTCTGTCAACTGAGCCTAGCTTGGAGTTTTCGCTTGTGCTGACCTGAAGATTTCGAAATGTCGGATATTTTTTTTTTAAATTACTACAGTTCTTGCTCAACCATATATTTCTAAAATGGAGATCTTACCATTTCGCTCGCTTAGACCAGTCCTTCGGTGTCCAATGCAGACATTTCGGATCGATCCGAAGCATGCGTTTCTCCATAGCTTTCTCATGTTGTTCTATAGTTTCCTGAAAATTATAAAAAATATGTTTGCAGGTGGTTGTAACATGAAGAAGCTAATATTTAGAGGTCGCCATTTCAATCTAAAATGAGAAAATAATTAAGTTACCCTCATCAAATTGTGTTCAAAATAATAGCTAGCTAATAATATAAATGATTTTTAATAGTAGTTTATGTGACTGCTACATAATGGAGGGCATTAATACTCGAGAGTGGGTTTAATTTTAATAATCACTCGAGAGTTTTAATGCCTTATTATGTACAGTTACATACACTAGTTTATCTACACACATATCATAAGCTCTCTTTGATGTGTTCAGGAACCGCATGTTCGACCGACATTGTGGCATTGAGTTGTTTAGCTTGTTCTGTAGTACCAACTTCACAGACAAACTAGGGGCGGCACGCAGGCGGGCGTCGGCGTTCTAAATTTGAATGAAATATGTAGAAAAATTACACATTATGGTCATAATGTACAAATTTTCAGATAAGAAATGAGTTTTTACCAAATAGTTTTACATTATGCTGGTCTTAAAGTGCGGTTTTTAGACGCAGTAAAGAGGGTTTATGATACGTGTGTAGATAAACAAATTAATATGGTGCCCCGATAATCCCAAAGATTAAAGACAATGCGCGTTTCTGTCAAAAATTATCGAGGCTAACAAATATAGCTTAATCCTTTCGCTTCTCTGCTGGCCGGAAAAGAAAAAATAATGACATAACAACTGAGGTAAATTTTATGTTGTTGCCCCACAAATGCCCACAATATAATTTGAGTACTCGATAGGTTCTCTGCGTCTCAGCAGGTTAACTGACTGTACCCTGAAATTTAAATAACTGCGGACCAAAATGACAGGAGAAAAAACATAGTCATAAGTTGGCCAATTCATTAATGCCCGGTTCCTATATTTCAAAAACTATCCGTTTTAGTTACGAATGGTAGTTAATTCTACGAGGCGTAAGCTAAAACCGTTCCTATAACAAATGTCTCGTTATTCAACCAACCGACGGCTGGCTACTAACGGATGGGAGGGTTACCGGCAACGGAGCGTAAGCGTATTGCATGGAGATGTCACTTGGTTGCGTTCCTATGAATATTTTAAACGTCAGTAGACTTTCCAGATAACTATTCGTAATGTCACTTGGTTACCCCTCAATTTCGGTCGGTTAAATTTTATAATTCACTGTTTTCGCTGTAATTTTGAATTTAAAATGTCCAGTTCATCAGATAGTGACAGAGAAGTGTTCGAAATTATATCGAACTCCAGTGAGACTGACTCATCAATCATCAGAAGATAATAGGCAAAACATGCAGCCCAGGACCATTAGCTCAATGCCCAGGACAGAACAAATGGGAGATCACTGAACAAGCCTCGTACCAACAGCCATGACGGTCACGATCCTCAGCCATGAGGGAGCGACTAGAACGAAAGAACCGACAGAAATATCCCTGAGTCTTAGCCCTGAATGAAGATTTAGGTACCGAGGCAAAAACGTTGCATGCCTACTAGGCGGCAGACAAATTTGTAGATAAATCAAATGGGAAGATGATAGGTACTCACCGGCGTAATATACATTTCAAACCTGGTGGTTTGAAATGTATTATACACTTTGTATTTTTTGAAGAATTTGTCGACTAGAAGAAGACTCAAACTTTTTGCAGGATATATGTATACTTATTTCAATTGATGGATGTCAATGTCGAGTCAATGTCTTTTTCGCGCGATGAACGTTCCGTCCTTGTTATGTATTCTATGCATTCTATTAAGGTTGATAAGGAAAAAAATATGTCACGAAGATGCCTGCGTTCGTGTAGCTCTAATAAACATCATAAGTTTAGAGAACTCTAAGATCAATTCGTATGTAAATCTAATTTGTATCGGCTTGAACTTTATCTTATTACAAATTTCAATCCTGCATATAACGAAACGCAAATCTCTGAGTGAAGAGGGCGCGTCGGTATTTCAATGACATCTATGACCAACGGACGTCCGTAGGTAAAAGGTACAGAAAGTAAATTGTTGAACGGTATTAATGACTCGTAGTTGGTTAGGGAAAAACGGACAGTTACATTTACGGATGACGATCCGTTAAATATAGGAACCGGGCATTATTAAGATTATTCGATTCATTTCCATTCGAAAATATATTTTTTTAGGTAACTGTTGAAACGTAACTTTATTTGATACGACGTTATATAAATGATAATTATGGTCGGATCAACTTGGACTTTAAAATAACTAAAATAATCAAACGCATTAAGTGGTTGTCAAAATTCGTAAGGCGTCAAAAATAACCATAGATTATTTTTCAAAAGCTAACCTTTTTAGAGTACCGTACCCAAACGGTGCCTAACGGGACCCTATTGCTATGACTCCGCTGTCCGTCCGTCCGTCAGGCTGCCTGCCTGTCAGCAGGCTCTATCTCATGAACAGTATTAGGTAGAGAGTGGATTTACACACAATGTGTGTTTATGTTACCGCTTCAGCAAAAAAATCTTTATTTATTTAATTAATGATATTTTAAAAATAATAAAGCAGAGAACTCTACTTATTATACAGTGCTGTTAGCTATTTCTAAATCAGTATAGAAGGCATCTATATTCAATTAAAGTTAAAAAAATATATGAACTAGACACAATTAAAAAAGTTAAGTTGGGTTAGTGACACCACTTATAACTTATACACTTATAAGAACGGCTGGACCTATTTAAATATCTCTTATTTGTTGGACTCGTATGCGCTCTAAATAGCTGAATAACTATTAAAATATCTGAAAACTTAACGGTAAAAATATGCATTAAATAAATTAGGTTTGGAACTCCGTCACCTTCCGCTTGCTCGTCATTGACTGTAAAGACGGTACGAAGTTCGCGGGGTCAGTTAAAAATTAATAAAACAAAACCAAAAATAAAAAATAGCAATTTTACCTGAAAATAAAATTGTTATTATACATACTTACCTTGCTTTAAGCCTAATATTGAGAGTAGCATACTTGACTTCCTTTCCGGTGCGACGAATTTAGCCCTAAACAGCTTACTTCCTGTTAAAAACTCCTAAAATACATGTCATATCCGTTTGGAACCTCAGCAACATTGCGCGCGTAAAGTTTCAGAAATGGCGGCAATTGTAGCCAGCGTTATTGTGCGCGCTCAATTTTCAGGTCATTGGCAACTCAATAAAGAGCTGATCGTGTCTAAGAATGTGTCACGATCATGCAATGCACAGTAATGTGCACAGCAGGCAGCGATTTACCTAGGCTTAAAGCCAGGTAAGTATGTATAATAACAATTTTATTTTCAGGTAAAATTGCTATATTATACCTGACGTTACCTGGCTTTAAGCCTAATATTGAGTAGTGTTTGGTATCGACTGCTGAGTTAAAAACGCCAATGTGATATATATGACTAGGAGTTCATTTATGGAAACCTTATATAAATTATGATACTGAATGTGTTTGCATCATCGTCATGCGTGTACGTGATGCAAAGATAGGCTGCGCAAATGCAACTCAAAAATAAGGCAAATAGATATAAACAAACACAGGCTTAAGAAAGATCTGATGAAGTCATCTTTTGAAGCCAGCCGAGTTTCGGGCTGGCTAGGTTAGACTTGGTAAGTTAGTTTCTGACTATAAAGACTCATCTGATCTATATGAATCTAAGAATATACAAAGCTTTACCTCCATTAGGTTTTCCCTTTAGTCATCACTTACGTACAAGTTCACCGAGATTGGTGCTCGGTGGTTGGCTGCTACTTCGCCATTCTGTTCGACGACTACCAATACTGCAGTTGTGAGGTCAGGATATCAGGTCGGTCGCCTGACCTACGAAACTCGGAGCTAGAGACGAAGGCGTGCCGAATCGAATACGTGTGAAAATGAGTTATTATAATTTGTACCTTGCACAGACAGGGCCAATCTGATTTAAGCACAAAACATTGATGAAATTAGTGATTAGCAGTAGGTATAATCAAATTACAATTGCTGTATTTTGAATTGGGAGTGCGCCTCCTGGATGCATTACCACTGATTATGTACTTCCACATATGATTGGTCTTTGCAAAAGACTGGCGAACAAGTCTGTAATCTGACTTTAATGATAAAGTTACTCAATTAATCTAAATACCTTTTCGTATCACTTCTGAGAAGAATAGCTAGATGTGGCTGATTCTATTACAGGAGCTAGTGTGGCTATCTGACTCAACTGAAGATGCTTCTACAGTGGGCAAGCGTAGTGAAAAAGACAAGTTTACGCGAAATAAGCATATTTGTAAATGCCTCTAGTGATAAAGAAGTTTAGTATTCATCGTATTCAATTATCATTGATCAGATACCTAATGCAAGTATCTGCACGCGTTTTCATTATTACCCGCAGCTGTGTAGACAACATTAACTGAAACCATGTTACCTAGGACTGGACCATAAAAGTCAAATATACATACTTCATTGGGATAATCCAGCATGGCCATAACATTCATTAAAATAATAATGTGTAATGGTTATAAAAGTTTTGAAAAACTGTCATTAAGCTAGTTCACTGGTAGAAATACCAGGTTGGTGTCCTAACATAACATAGCGTCACGCCTTTTCCCATACGGGGCGGCAGAGGCACAATGGCGCCCACGCTCAATATGCTAATGTAAGTATATCATGCTCAGTCCGATATTCAATACTCCATTGCTACTTTATAATTATTATTCCTTTACTATGTAGGTACTCTACGGAACAGCTGTAGAAATATTAAGGAACTCTGCTTGTGGGCTGTATGCCGCACCAGCCACATCCAAGACACATTATGGTAAGATTACCTCGATTTCGTCGACTTGGTTAAAGCTGCCTTTGCTGTTCGCTTTGGATTTGTCGAAGTAAAGCGACTATTGAGAAACACCTAAATAAATTGTGGAGATGTGAAAAAATCACGATGTATATATAATCTCAAATTTATATTAATGTCCTGAGAGACTCGAGGACTGTCATGGATCCTTTTTGGATAATATACTGAAAAGTGCATTCTTACAGCCACTTACCTAGTGAATTATGAAGACCTGCGCGGTCCAGTGACACGTAGGTCATTTGTGAGAAGTAATGTAGATAACTTCTCTATATGGCTCCGACAATATCCTGGTGGATAACTGTCTGAATAATATTAGCAGACTATATCTTTGGATAGTGAATCTGAAAGGTGACTGCTACAATGATAATTGTCTGAAGCAGTGAAGTAAGCATATTGCCGACCATATACTGCCGGATTGATGAAAGTAGTCGGGTTGAAAAACGACGGCTCTGTTAGATTGTAACGCGTTGTTATATTAGGGGTTGGAGGAAATCAGCTAGGTAGGTACTCAAAGTTCTTTAACAATGTGGTTTAACTTATTAAATGTAAGACCAACACCACAATAAGAGTAGTTTATGATTACCCTTTTACCCTTTGAGTATTGTATTATATAGATAGCCGGTCCTCCAGCCACATACCTAATGTTTAGAACTCCCTTTTAATCCCTTTAAAGCAGCAGCGCTAAAATGGAAATTATTGATTTCAAAGTAAAGAAAGTTACATAAAGTAATTAGTATAAATGGAATATAAAATAGTGTTGATTTTATATTTCTTCGTCACTGGCTTAAAAAGGGTTAAGATATCACGTAAATGAGTAAAACGTTACAATAAAACTGTAGGAAAATTGTTTGCCTCCACTCTGTCCGCCTCGTGCTACCAACATCAGGTGATGTTTCTGTATGAAAATGTCGCTTTGAACCTTGTACAGACGGAAACGTTGCAGAGACTGAGCTAGATCTCAAGTTTCGCCGGGATACTAGAAATGCACGACAACCAGCCATCAGATATCTACATCTTTGCGCAAGATGTTTAATTGAACCGTCTCGCATAGACTGAGTCATTTCATACTCCCACGAGCGTTTAGTAGCGATGTCCCCTTACGCGCAGGCACTACCGGCATAACCGCTAACGGCTGACGTAACTGCATGTCAATGTCGCTTTAAACCTTGCAGGTGGACTAAGTTGCAGAAACTTTATCAGCGGTATCTTACCATCGAAGATTGATCAACAGGTCACTTCACGCGGGATTTTCAATTTCTCTGTAGCCAAGCCGCGCTGATTGGTGTACTCATGGCGCTCAGACTGGGCTGCGGTACCAACACGTGGCTGCCGCTCGTAGTCGCCGCGTCGTCGTTCGCCTCCTGCCTCCCCTCCGCGCACGCACCAGCCTTGCGCAGGCTGGCGGCCCGGAGCGCTCGCCGTATGCCGGCTCCGGGCGGCGGGGGCGCGTCACCGCTGCGCGCGGGCGCGGGCCAAGTGTAGCAGGAGGTCGAACTCACGAAAATGCACGCAGTCGCCGTGTCGTCGTTTGTCTCCTGATTCCCCTCCGCGCGCGCGCCAGCCTTGCGCAGGCTGGCGGCCCGGAGCGCTAGCCGGGCTCCGGGCGGCGGGGGCGCGACACCGCTGCGCGCGGGCGCGGGCTTACCTTCTCTGTTTGCCTTGCTCTGGATGGCAAACTCACGAAAAATCTCCAGGTTTCTCCTTCCTCGGACATAAAATCTGTAAAACTGGGATTAGTTATGGACTATCCACCGAGGGCAAAATCTTGCGCGAGGTTACCATTACGCGATGGTCGTGAATGCATTGAGTATAGATTGAGTAGAGATCCACTCGTCCAACGCAATTGATAAGAATGATTTTATTATTTTCCCCCTCGAAAGACCTCTCGTTGATTGTATTACATACCTTATCCCTGTAGCCGGAATCTGCTTGGTGCTAAACAGGCCAAGACATGACCGTCGAAAATATCCCTTTTTGCGCCTCCTTCTGCTTGATCAAACCATGTGGAATAACCATGGGCGGTCACTACGTTCCCGCCAAGTATGATTGCCATCGAAGGACTAGTGGCGCACTCGAGTTCAATGAACCCCAGCACAGAAAAATAAAAGTTTGTAACTCATGCGAACGGCAAATACCTAACCTGATTGGATTGGATTTACTTATGGTTTTCTCAGCGTGAGATTCGGATGAATGCAATGTTTGTACTTTCGAGGGTAGTTACAAATAGCTACTTATAAATATCACTCCTATATCAAAGGGAGTGATATTCCTATCAAATTCAATGTCAGAATTAAACATATCTTATTGCGAGATTGTGTGAGTTACTAAACATTGCATCACTCGATCGGTTTAGCATACGATCATGCATTGCCGAGATGTTACTAGCTGAATCTTGGAACGATTTTTCCAGATTACTTGTCCTTGAATTCTTTCTTACTCCCCCGATGTCTTCTCCTCCGGCTGCTCCTCCTCCCCGGAGACGTGGAAGTGGAACTGCTGTAGCGAACACTCCTCGATGATTCACTACGCGGGGCTATTTACCGCGGTTTTTATTAAACGGATTATTTTTTGCTGTTACACTGAACAATTAACACTATAACCGTAACAAAATTCGGATATTTCGAAAAGTAACTTTGAATATTTTCAAATTTGTTAAACGCGTGCGCACGGAAAGAAATCCAAAACGCCAATGACCTGAAAATTGAGCGCGCACAATAACGCTGGCTACAATTGCCGCCATTTCTGAAACTTTACGCGCGCAATGTTGCTGAGGTTCCAAACGGATATGACATGTATTTTAGGAGTTTTTAACAGGAAGTGAGCTGTTTAGGGCTAAATTCGTCGCACCGGAAAGGAAGTCAAGTATGCTACTCTCAATATTAGGCTTAAAGCCAGGTAACGTCAGGTATAATAATATTTTGCCCGGACGTGGATTCGAACACAGAACTTAAAGATTGCACGACCGATATTAAATCAATTGCGCCACCAGAAAAGCGAAAACTGCGATGATATTTGAATATAACGATATGATTTTGTTATTTTGCAGGAGGTGTTAGAACATTTCTCTTGTATTGTCCCCATATTTTTTAATGCCCTCATAAATTTACAATTTATAAAATCTCTTATAGTTCATTATTTGTTGCTGTAGCGGCAACAGAAATACACATTCTGTAAAAATGACAACTCTCTACCTATTACGGTTCATGTGGCCCGCTGACAGACAGACGGACAAACAGACAGCGGAGTCTTAGTAATTGGGTCCCGTTTGGCACCCTTTGGGTACCGAATCCTCAAAAGGGCGAATTCAACTGTCATTTTGGTCCAGCTTTTTAAATTCCAGGGTTTAGGTACCAGCGCTAGGGAGCTAGTACATCGATGCAAGAGAGGTATTTTGGTAACATCTTCTGTGAGGCGCGGTAAGGTCATCGCTAACTTAGACGACTCCACTCCCATTCGGCAAAATATGATCATTCCGATATTTGTTTTAGGTTGTGCTTTGTAGTTAGACTTTACATTATTGACATAACTTAGAGAGCTTGCCGCAAACGTACCACCCGACAGTATATCTACAAAGCACAACATACAATCACAAAAAAAATATTGAATGAATATTTTTTTGCTGAGTGGGAGCGGGGTCGTATAAGTCAGCGATGACCTTTACAGTTCAGGGGCGGTATAGTGCCACGAACGTACCCTTTAACTGTGAGCTGATGTCCGCTCATAAAGTGCTCCTCCGCTGTGTTTGGAGTATGGAGCGACACATTATTTTAGGGAGTTTCATACAACTTTCACTATGCTTTATTTTTCACTTCTGCTTACATTTTGGGCCGAGCGGTCATCAGCTGATTTGTATAGAGAAGTGAACAAGTGGAATTATTATAAAAACAAATATCCCGACTGCATTTTTTTTCAATACTAAACACATATAAAAAAACAGTCAAGTGCGAGTCGAACTCGCGCATGAAGGGTTCCGTTCCACCGTACAATGGTAGAAATGGTGTGGAGTGAATAGTTTGGATTTTACATAGCAAAATGTTGTTTACAAAGTTATTGGTACTTTCACACTCCATGCACGTAACCAGGTGCATTCATAAGTTTGTACGTGGTATTGAAAGAATGTTTGTATGGGAGCCCTTTAAATATTTGTTTTATTCTGTTTTTTTAGTATTTTTTGTTATACAACAATGTTGTTTGTTGTTTGCGGCAACAGAAATATATCATCTGTAAAATTTTCAACTGTCTTACTATCACGGTTCATGAGACAGACAGACAGACGGACGGACAGCGGAGACTTTGTAATAGGGTCCCGTTTGACAGCTTTCGGGTACGGAACCCTGAAAAAGACATAAGATGTCGCAAAAATGAGCCATTTTTTATTTTATTATCACAGTTGAGACGATTCTACCGACACCTCTCAAGTCAAAATCTTGATGGATTATCCGTTTAGGCTACAGAGCGTGTCAAAGAAATATACATACATACATACATTCACTCGAAAAACATCCTTCTGCGCAGTCGGTTAAAAACAAAGTTACTGTGACCAAATCGCTCTCATACTTAAGGTAGTGCAGAATGATGTCTGCTCCCCAAAAAAATTGTCGCTCCATACTCCAAACACACATATTTATGTATGTATTTATGTATGTAACTGTATATCCTACGCACATATTTATCACCCAAACGCTGAACCGTCCGATAACTGAACCAAAGCTTTTTAGATTTTTCATTCCCTTTCCCTTTGCGTTTTTCAAAAGAACCTTCCGAAGACCTCAATGAATAGTTTAAAAAGTTTTTATTTTATTTATATAAAGGGTGATATCGGGGTCATGGTCGCATCCATTTTTTTCTGACTCCGAAAATGAATGTGATAAATAAAAAATAATCACTATCTTTGTACTGGTATTTTTTTGTTACACTTTTGATAATTACCACAAACATTTACTGAGTCAGAAAAAAGTAGTTGTGATCACGATGCCGATCACACCGCGTAAATAGATAGTCAGATAGATGTGATCACGATGCCGATCACACCGGGTAAATAGATAGTCAGATAGATTTGATCACGATCCCGATCACACCGCGTAAATAGATAGTCAGATAGATGTGATCACGATCCCGATCACACCAAGTAAATAGATAGTCAGATAGATGTGATCACGATCCCGATCACACCGGGTAAATATATAGTGAGATAGATGTGATCACGATCCCGATCACACCAGGTAAATAGATAGTCAGATAGATGTGATCACGATCCCGATCACACCGGGTAAATAGATAGTCAGATAGATGTGATCACGACCCCGATCACACCGGATAAATAGATAGTCAGATAGATGTGATCACGATCCCGATCACATCAGGTAAATAGATAGTCAGATAGATGTGATCACGATCCCGATCACACCAGGTAAATAGATAGTCAGATAGATGTGATCACGATCCCGATCACCCCGGGTAAATAGATAGTCAGATAGATGTGACCACGATCCCGATCACCCCGGGTAAATAGATAGTCAGATAGATGTAATCACGATCCCGATCACACCGGGTAAATAGATAGTCAGATAGATAGATGGGTGCAGCTAACTCAAATTTAGTTGGCGTCTGAATGTCACCTGGAGGAGGTAGCGGCGCATGCCAACAATAGAGATACATACATGGGCGAGAGAGAGAGAGCTGATAGTTCACTCACACGCCAAGATACCTTGCGGTATCTGTAACCAATTCAGTGAAGCGCTACGGGTGGGTTACCTGATTGACGGAGATGATGTACTGCCCTTTATAGTAATTGATCAGGTTGAGGTTCTGAAGGGTGCTAATGACGTCCTCCTTCTTGATACTTGTCAGCTCGCATATTTCACTGGAATCAAAAGGAAACGGTACTCAGTCTACCATCAGCATCATCAACATTCTCTACCCACTGACGTGTACACTCGTCTTCTAACTTCTCATCAATCCTCACGGTCGTGTGCCAACCCATACTCGAGCCACCCAAAAACTAATTAGTTCAGAGCACCCGTTTTGACATAAGTCAGCTATTTGAGGACATTTAATATGGCTTGTGTTTAAACGATTACCAAAAACTTTTACTACCATTAAATTCGAAATGACTGCCAGAATGGATAAATGTCCACCAAATTGTGTTTGGATAAATGATCACCAAACTTATTTTTATGTTTTGTGTACTTAAGTTTATGTTTTAGGTATTTTTTGTTGTTTTTACATGTTCAACCTAAGCTACCGCAGTATTTTGCCCTGATATTTTTTGCAACTTTTGGTGTTAATTTATCCATTTTGGGCAGAAAAAATATATTTTGGTGATCATTATGTAAGCGACATATGAAATTGGCGAATTTTTCTTCCAGATTCAAGAGTTCATAATTCGAGTAATTCAATAGCTAAATCCAGTTTTTTTATTGTTTTAAAATAAATTTAAATATTTTACATCTACTTATTAAATTGTCTTTTAATCTTCAGTTTGATAACTAAAATTTTATCTTCAAAATCAGTGCCTCCAAAATGTCATCCATTTTCATGATAATATTCGTAATATTTTTATACAGCTGACATTTTTCAAAAATGATATAAAATTTTCTGTTAGCTAAATGTTGTCTCATTCATACACACAAAGTTTATAAAATTAGGATCTGTCATTCCTAAAAAAAATACAAAAATGTTTGTACTGAAAATTGAGTTACCTTCAATTTATCCATACAAAACGCCAATTTCATATGTAAGGACCTAATATTTGTTGCCATTTAATATAAGAGAAATTTCACTACGTAATGGTCACGTTGAAAGGATGAATGAAAGGAGATTGGCGAAACAGGTCTAAAGGATGAATGAAAGGAGATTGGCGAAACAGGTATACAGCGGATGTGAATGGAGTCGTCGGACGAGGACGCGCAAGAAGATCCTACAAAGACCAAATTGGGGATTAATTAGTGAAGGGGCAAATTATAAGTACCCGTATCCGACGAGCTTGTATGAAGAGATTAATGAACGTTGAGGAAACGAGAGACGTATGGCAGGATCGTAGCAAGTGGAGGTATTACTGCTTATATCTCTTCCGGGAAAAAGGCGTGAACATATGTATGTATGTAAGTAAATTAAAAATACAAAATAGGTTTATTTCCCAAATAAATTAAAAGTAAAAAAACATAAAAAAGCTTTTATTTAAATGCTTTAAAAATAAGAAAATAACCTTTAAATTGAAGCAAACCCATCAATTAATTACATCACACAACTTATAATTATTTAATAGCTTGCTGCGAGATTTACTGTCTATCAATTGAATATCACGAAAATCTTCTGTCAATTCAATAACACATATTGTAAAATGGGTAGGTAACTACATCTACACAAGTGAATCTCGGAGCAAGCTTTAGCTTATAGCATAAAAAAATAAATAAAAACTGTTAAAAACGAGTACAATGATAATATTTAGTGACATGTTGGGGCTTTCGTTAACCTTTTGACCACACTAGTCGGCAATGGCCGACAACTGAAAGTCGTGCCACTGGCGCCACGTCGGCTATAGCCGACACTATTTTTGTATTAAAGAAACATGTTATCTCGTATGAATTAAGTTATAATTTGCATAGCATAGAAAACATGTTTGGCCAGCGAGTGACACATTTTGTATTTGATGTATGGCGGTCAAAAGGTTGAAGTTAACGAGCGATATCCGCACTAGGCGAACCTGTATCGCAGAGCCTGTATCGCCACATACAAAAGACGTTGTTGAATTCATTCGGCGTTTTTGTTCTATCAAGGCACTGACTAGGCAAGGCGAGAAGACGGCAGATAGACCAGATCGGTAACAGAGTTGTGGCCAAGAGGAGGCCACCTGCCAGATGGTCCGATGACATACTGAGAATGGCAGGAAAGCAGTGGACCGGGGTCGAGTGGCATGTATATGAGGAGTCCTATACTCAGCAGTGGGTTCCCTGACAGGCTGATGATGATAAGGATTATGCTTAATCTAGGCACGTCAACCTTCGCGTATATTATATAAACCTTCGCGTGCACAATTTGCAGTCGGCCGGTACCAGATTGTTGACCGGTACCTACTTGTTGTTCTACGTTTTTGCTCAATCTAGGCACGTAAACCTTCGTGTGCACAATTTGCAGTCGGCCGGTACCCACTTGTTGACCGGTACCAACTTGTTGTTCGGCGTTTCTGCTCAATCTAGGCACGTAAACCTTCGTGTGCACAATTTGCAGTCGGCAGGTACCCACTTGTTGACCGGCACCTACTTGTTGTTCGGCGTTTCTGCTCAATCTAGGCACGTCAACCTTCGCGTATATTATATAAACCTTCGCGTGCACAATTTGCAGTCGGCCGGTACCCACTTGTTGACCGGCACCTACTTGTTGTTCAGCGTTTTGGCTCAATCTAGGCACGTAAACCTTCGTGTGCATAATTTGCAGTCGGCCGGTACCCACTTGTTGACCGGTACCTACTTGTTGTTCGGCGTTTCTGCTCAATCTAGGCACGTAAACCTTCGTGTGCACAATTTGCAGTCGGCCGGTACCCACTTGTTGACCGGTACCTGCTTGTTGTTCGGCGTTTCTGCTCAATCTAGGCACGTAAACCTTCATGTGCACAATTTGCGGTCGGCCGGTACCCACTTGTTGACCGGTACCTACTTGTTGTTCGGCGTTTCTGCTCAATCTAGGCACGTAAACCTTCGTGTGCACAATTTGCAGTCGGCCGGTACCCACTTGTTGACCGGTACCTACTTGTTGTTCAGCGTTTTTGCTCAATCTAGGCACGTAAACCTTCGTGTGCACAATTTGCAGTCGGCCGGTACCCATTTGTTGACCGGTAACTACTTGTTGTTCGGCGTTTCTGCTCAATCTAGGCACGCAAACCTTCGTGTGCACAATGTGCGGTCGGCCGGTACCCACTTGTTGACCGGTACCTACTTGTTGTTCAGCGTTTTTGCTCAATCTAGGCACGTAAACCTTCGTTTGCACAATTAGCAGTCGGCCGGTACTCACTTGTTGACCGGTACCTACTTGTTGTTCAGCGTTTTTGCTCAATCTAGGCACGTAAACCTTCGTGTGCACAATTTGCAGTCGGCCGGTACCCATTTGTTGACCGGTACCTACTTGTTGTTCGGCGTTTCTGCTCAATCTAGGCACGTAAACCTGCGTGTGCACAATTTGCAGTCAGCCGGTACCTACTTGTTGACCGAGCGAGCGAAGCTCCTCCCTTTCTTTCAGCTCCAAAAATGCTTTTGTATATCCGGATTTCCTGCTGTTCTCCTCTTCATGTCCTATTTCTCAACCGATTCTCGTGAATTTTTTTGAGCAGGTTCGATATTTTTTTTGTCGATTAAATTTTTGTTTTTATTTTGATTTGCATATGGGTTATTTCTGTGTACAAACTTATTGGTGCGGCTACTTTCATACACCATGCACGTAACCATTATCATTCATAAATGAGTTAGAAATAAAATGCAGTCGGGTTATTTGTTTAGGGTTCCGTGAAGGGTCCCATACGGGGCCCTATTACTGAGCCTCCGCTGTCCGTACGTCCGTCCGTCAGGCTGTATCTCATGAAACAGGTAGAGAATTGAAATTTTCACAGGATGTGTATTTCTGTTGCCACTACAGCAATAAACTACACAAAATTTTATAAATTAAATAGGGTCCCCAAATAAGAGTCGTGTTTTAAAACCCCCCGTGATATAGCAATTAATATCATGATTCAAATTCTACCTACCTACACTTATTAGACTATTTTCGTAGACTAGACTACATACAAACCTTATGGTTATGTTTATGGCTTACGCAAAATTTTAAGTTAGATTATAAGGTTGTACCTGTAAAGTAGATAATAAATGAAAAAAAAAATATGGTTGTGAGTGGTGGTGCAATCGGTTTGATATCGGTTGCGCATCTTTAAGTTTAAGCTGAGTCTGAATCCAGTTTCAAAAATAAACAATATTATTTTATTTTTATTTTATTATGTTTAGTGCTTAAATTTCCTTATACGATGGTAAGGAACCCTTCGTTTGCGAGTCCGAGCCGCTCTTGACCGTTTTATTTCTGTACAATAATTCTATTTTTGCATACGATAAATTTCAAGGGATCGGGGTGTGTGAGGGGGTGGAAGGTAATGAAAAAAAACGCAATTTTCCTGTGTCGCAAGCGAGGTCTTTAGCTCATAGAGCCACTTGTATTATTTACGAATAGACGACTAAATACTCACTTGATGGTAGTGAGAGGTTTCTCATTATCTCCGGTCGGCTTGATCGTCATGAGTATATCCAGTATGGTCTGCGCCCAGTAACTCCGGTACGAGAGCAGACCGAGGTCCGACAATGGCTTCTCTGGGGACCCGGTCTTACCCTCGAACTTGGAAAGCTCGTAGCCTGTTAAGCACAAGTAACACAAAATAAAATAAAAATATTGAAGAATGCTGAAATGGCATATATATAATTCTGAGAAGCCCTCAAGCGCCAACCATCCTGGCTGCTACAGCGCCTCCTGGTGGTTTACAACCGCTAACATATTACTAATAAACTGCTTTAAAATTATAGCCGTTATAAATTAATTTTCTGAGAACGGTTAATATATCTAAGAACCTACACTGAAATTAAGGTTTTTAATGCCAAAAACCGCATCGACATCGGTCCAATAGTTTTCCAGTAAAATGACAATGGACAGACATACACACGCACACAAACAAACACATCCTGTATCCCTAATACCTCCTACGTTCCATTCTGCCCTTCGTGGGTGAAAATAGGAAGTTTTCGTCACGTTAACATAAACATGCCCACGTTTACCATATTTTTTTAAAGAGGTCCATGGTCTAGTGTGTTTTATGCTTGCTACTCGCGAAGGAGGTTTGAATCCGGTGCTGACCACTGACCAATGAGATAATAATTAATCTATCAAAGTACACACGACAAAGAAGATCGGTTTGCAGGGCACACAAACACCAGTCTTTGTGTGCGTAACGTTGCCAATAGCTACGATTAGCAATGCACACTAACACAGTATTCGTGTTAATGTCGCGTCTGTGTGCGTTTTTCTGATCCCATACATTCATTGATTATGACGCAAGTTTTCACAGCTTTATGCAAAGTAGTCGATAGCCTAGTGGATTAGGTGCTAGAATTACGATATGTAGATAAAGGTTCGATCCCTCAAAGGAAATTATTTTTTAGAAGCTACGAGTATTATTAAATTCACATAGCATCGAATATAAATTGATTACAATTGTTTAACCAAACTAGAGTTCGAAGAGTTGTAAACTTGCCCGGTAAAAAGGCCATAGTCTACCTTCTTTATTTAAAATGTAACAGCTACCCTCTTTAAAATTGTTTTGCGTCTGCGCGCTCTCAGCATTAGTTGTATTGCATTTCGTTCCTTGTAAATTGTGATTGAGATTTGTTATCTATCATGGAAAGTAATCTATCCACTTTTAAAAAGGCGGAAATCATTGTTTTGTATGAACAAAACATTTCAATTAGCGAGATAGCACGACGTTTAATGATATCGGTGAGTTATGCATATAAAAAATAAATTTGAAGGTTTTTTATAAATTATGATTATAATTATACCTTGTGTTACTACTTCATTGTATTTTTTTCTTATTTTACAGAGAAGAACAGTGCAACTGTGGGTTCATAGGTATGCAGATTCTGGACATGTTGAAAGTCGTCGACCAGGCCCACAGCCTGTAGCCTACACAGCTGCATCTGATCGCCATCGCGACATCATTGCAGCGCATAACAGCAATCCGTTTGCCAGCACCCGGTCTACGGCGACACTTCATAATGTAACACTACAAACAGTTCGCAATCACTTACGAGCTGATGGTTTAAGATGTCGGAGACCAGCGAAGAAGATTATGATGTCTAATGAGCATCGTGAAGACAGAGTGCGGTTTGCCCGTGAATATTTGGACTTTGATTGGTGTAATAATGTTGTTGTTTTTAGTGATGAAAAGACTTTTAGATCAGACAAGGATGGGCGTAAAATACTGTGGAGAAGAAATAATGAACGATATAGTTTAGCAAACATTCTACCGTGCAGGTGTAGTGGCCGTATTACTTTGGGATATTGGGGATGGATGTCGTCGATGGGCCCCGGTGAATTAGTGCAAGTGAGTGCTCGCAACACTGCTCAAGGATACTTGGATATTTTACAGAACGTCATGTTACCAACCGTACGAACTGTATATCCGGATGAGCATATATACTTTGTCCATGACAATTGCGCTGTGCATCGCGCCCATATTGTGCAAGAATGGTTTAACAAGCAAGAATCCTTGACAGTTATTGACTGGCCTTCTAAAAGCCCTGATTTAAACCCCATCGAAAATCTATGGGGACATATGGTGCTCAATTGGGATCCATCGAATGTGAGATCTAGGTCTAATTTAGATGAAGTTGTTACTTCAACCTGGGAGATAATGCGAGGCACTGACATGTGTTGGAATATGGTCACTGGCATGAGAAGTAGACTACAACAAATAATAGTAAGAGAAGGAGCTCCACTAAGATATTAAATAAAACATAACCATTAATATGTGAAAGCTTTGTGTTATCATAAGATAAGGTGATTTATATGTCTATGATGTTATTGCTACTTCAGGTTAGAAGTTATCACATAATTTCTAATTGCTTAGCATGTTGATTCATAGCTTATATATCATCAACTGCGACATCTGTCCTTGTCTGACTAAAACTAAAATAAGTAAATTAAGTGTAGTTTATTATAACAAACTAGTAATAAATTATTATTAGGACGAAATATAATTTTGTTTTATTATGAAAAAAATAAGGCTGGTTTCACCACATGCTGATAAAGCCTATCTGTCAAATAACGCCATACAAAAATCTAAGTTTAACTGGCAGATAGGCTTCATCAGCAGTGGTGAAACCGGCCCTTAATCTAGAATAAATATTTGGTCTGATCAATAATAATTAAAAAAAAGTATCTAAAAAAAAACATCACCATGCTTTTTCCCTCCTTGATAGAGGATCGAACTCAATACCTCAAAGTCATTAGTCTGGCATCTAACCCGTTGGGCTATCGTCCACTCTGTAGGAAGCGGTAAAAACTAGTCTTATATTCAACGAAGACACATAGTGATTGTATGCTCAGACAGTATTATAATATCTGTGACTGTGCTGTGACGACCAATGTAACGCACACACATTCAAGTCAGCGATTCGTGTCGCAACGTTACGCACACAAAGAGTGGCATTTGTGTGCCCTGCAAACCGAACTTCTTTGCCGATTGTACATTATCGGACGTTCCGGGTTTCGGATGACACGTTAAACTTAAGATCCCGGTTACTGTTAATTACTCGGCTAATTAAACGTAAATATTTACATGCAGGCACATACATTGCTCCTGGTCCTACACTAGGACACCGTGTCGTGGGAACCAGAAACATCGACGTCAGTCACATATAAACATCCAAGACCTAGGGATTTTTTTCTGTATCCCCAACAGGCGAAAGATCCCGGGGAACGAACGCGGGACCTCTCGCATGGTAGGCAGAGCCATGGCCGCAGCGCCAAAGATGTCGTCAAATTGGTAGTAAGAGTCGGTAAACCTACCCATCAACCCGCACTGAGCCAACGTGATGGACTATGGCTCGTTTAATGGGTTATATTTATCTTACGAATTACTTACACAAGGTTTGCAGGAGCGTGAAATCTTTGTAGCACTGGTACACGTCACATGATCTTTCAATTACACTTGACACTGGCCAATAACCTCAAATGTGGCTAGCACCCCATATAATAAAAGAAGAAGTAAATATAACTTGACAACTTTGACAGATAGATAGCCTCCTGCGCAATCTGCACACCACAAGAAGGTGACCACAAGAAGGTGACCACAAACAGAACAAAATACTGAACAACTTACTAAATTCAATAAGCAGTTTCCCATATCCTTTCCGCTGGTATGGTGGTAGTGTCAGTATACAGGCTACATTGTAATCTTCAGTACTCTCCTTCTCCTTTGAAAAGTAGCCGACTATGTGGAAACCTGTAAACAAATTTAAATATGATGATGATGATGATTTCCGACAGATTTCGGTCATGGCGACCACTTCTACTCCTAGTCGGTGTCGCGCGCGTGCGCCCCAACATGGCTTATGTAGCCGATCTTCGCATGTATGTTATATTTAAATATAACGGCTACGATATCACATGGCGTCACGTCTTAGGCGTCATCCCCAAATAAGTGATGTGATGTGACGTGACTTGTATCTGACACAGGCCTCGTTTTACAAATCATATTAGCCAACAAAAATATATGTAAAACATCCATTAGGAGACTCAAAGTAGTCCAAAAGAAAATATACAAAAAATGGTAGTCTAAAAAACTAAAAAACACGCATTTATATGTCACGTTAAAACAAATCAAACTAGTCTAAACTCGAGGGAGTTACTAGAAGCCGTTGAAGAGTTCCACTATCCACATTCAGGTCCCATCATCAGGTCAGCTCGATACAATCACGAATCCATCAACTACTCACTCAGACGATTCTAAAGAGCCGAAATTCGGTAGGATTGCGTTATTTTATTACAGAGTTCCTGTGTCCACTAACCGGCTCCATCATCAGATCACCTCGATGGTATCATAATATTGCATTGTCACACATAATTATTCCAAATTCCGGAAGGGGGTCAAAAGTTCTGTGGCACATGTGACTGACACATAATGGAGTGCATTAAAACTCGAGAGTGGGTTTATCACTATCACTAAATATATCTACTATCACTATCACTAAAGAGTTTAAATGCCTAAATATGTTAAGTTACATACACTAGTTTATCTACATACATATCATAAGCTCTCTTATATGTGTACAGGAACCGCATGTTCGAACGGCATTGTGGCATTGATCATTGCTCTGCACTTATTTAGCTTGTTCTCGCTCGGCTCGCCTTCAGCTCGTTTCATAATACTCGAGAGTTTTAATGCCTAATTATGTACAGTTACACACAAGTTTATCTAGATCCACACACTTTGGAGATATGTAAACTTACTCACGTTGTTTCCCAACACCATGAGAACGTCGTGTTTTAATGGTAGTTTATGTAGGCGTGTAGGGGTGTAGGCGAGTTTCATTATAACATTATGCCTAATTATGTACAGTTGCATACACTGCTTTATCTACAATATAATAAGCTCTCTTTGATGTGTTCAGGAATAGCCTGTTACTCTCACGGTCTCCACATACAACTACACCTCATTTGTTAAAATCCGTCCAGCTATTTGGTTAATAGCCGTGTTTTGAAATTTTAAACCCCCACATCTCCGCCATTTTGAAAAGAACTGAATCGACAAAAAAAACTAGTTAATTATCGAACCTGCTCACAAAAATTTACGAGAATCAGTTGAGAAATGGGGCCTGTTACGTATAACATACGGACACACATCCGGACATACGAAATAATTTTTGCCCAATCCTGGAACGGAGACACTTCGTCGCTCGGTCAGTTAGGTAGGTAGATAAATACTAGGTTAATAATTGTAAGGTGACTTAAATTGAATCGTCAAGTGCGTCCTTTATATATTTAAATTAGCTAGCTAGCTAGGATCCCTTTCTTAGCTCATCATGGCAAACAAGCACAGCGTCACGAATTTTCCCATACGTGCTGGCAGAGGCAACTGCATCCAAGTGCCCATAACAAATACACGTAAACTACTCACCTCTCGAGTCGAATTCTGTCATGACGTAAAACAAGAAAGGGTCCGTATCGTAGTACAGAGTTTTGTGGTCCAGGAACAGCTTGGCCAGCAGGCACAGATGTTGGGCGTAGTTCTTGTTCTTTCTGCCGTCAATCTCGAAGAACGATATACTTCCTTTGCGATATATCTCGTTGCCTGGCGGGTGTCTGAGTTTGCATTTTACCTGGAGAAGAATAAAATAGAGGATGCTTCAGTGAAGATATTTATCACATTTCACTTTTTAGGGTTCGTAGTGAAACAAGGGTCCCTTATAGTTTCGTCAAGTCCGTGTGTCACAGCAACTTTATGCAGAAACTATTAGGACTGCACAGTTGAAACTTAGTATGTAGATGTATTCTGTGAACAGTTTTTTTTTTACGACTTTTATACAAAATTGAAAAATTAAAATAATTAAAGGGGGTCTCCCCCATACATGGAACTGACACCATTTTTTTTCCAACAAACCTATATGTGTGGGGTGTCTATAGACAGGTCTTTAAATATGACGTTGAGGTTCCTGAAACCATTTTTCCTCAAAGTAAATCTTTAAAGAGACAGACCCTTCCAAAGTGGAAAAATGTGCCCCTCCCCCTCTAACTTTAAGTAAGAGAGTGAAAAATATACAAAAAATATATGCTGTGTATCTCAATAGACACTTTCAACGAAAATTGGTTTGAACAAAATAAAATAAGCAGTTTTTAAGTTTATTTATTTATTTGGGAACTGAGCCCACACCACAATCTTAAAAATGTACAGCATAATAAATAACTTAAACCTATGCCAATTAGGGGCTCTTATCATCTTACTTTTACATTTTAACATTTTGCAAATACAGCAGCTACCTACAATTTTTAAGTTTTATTTTTAAAAAGTTTTAAGATTTGATAAATGAACTAGGAGTTACAGAGGGAAGGGGAGTTGTGAAGTGTGCGTGTGTGTGTGTGTGTGAGGGTGGGTGTGTGTGAAGTAGTAATAGAGAGAAAGTTATTTATTTTTGACGAAAGTCATTGATTTAGTGGTGGTACAAAGATCAATTACATATTCTTTTGAAAGAGGCCAGGAGAGTGATAGAAAATGTCTAGAAAATTATAAACATTTATTAAAAAACGTAACGATAACTTTGTCATTCATACAAACACTATGAAAAACAAGGTTACAACACAAACATCCAGTCATATAACTACTTGCTACAACGGAACCCTTCATGGGCGAGTCCGACTCGCACATGGCCACTCTTTTTATTTTTAGATTATCTTTTACACTTTTTTTATTTTATTAAGTATTGATTTTCAACGACAATTACGAATCTAAAGTATCGTGAAACGGAAAGTGTTTTCAAAACACCCATCAGAGGAAGTGACGTACTCTGCGTTGTCAGTAGTTGTCAGAGATATGCGTCAATCTTCCTCTCCTTTCGCATAGAAAAAAAGAAGGAAAGAGCCACGCATAGCTCTGTTACTTTTCTACATAGCGAAAATGAATCTACAGCGGAAGTGACGTTTTTTTAAATTACGTCACTTCCGCTGTAGATCCGTTAACGCGCCAACCTGCCAGGTTTTTGTTTGAAACCGCGATTTTTGACAATAAATTACATAAGTTTTTTTTTTTGCTCATGTTCTATTCGACATGAAGATAAAAGCAAAAAATAATCAATTCATGTTTCCTTTTATTATGATTGAAGAATTATATACCATTTCGCGACACATCTTTATTCATATGAAGTGGCAGTCAGTTTGCCCAAGCTTATCCAGTTTTACAATTTTGCGTGATAAAGGGCTAGCCCATCGGCGCAGCCTTGGAGATATGTAGACTTACTCACGTTGTTTCCCAATACCATGAGAACATCGTGTTTTAATGGTAGTTTATCTACACACGTATCATAAACCCTCTTTACTGCGTTCAAAAACCGCACGTTACGATCAGCATTATGTTAAACTACTTGGTAAAAACTCGTTTCGTATCTGGAAAACTACACATAATGGTCATTATGTGTAGTTTTTCTACATATAATGACATTCAAATTTCGAACGCCGACGCCCACCCGCGTGCCGTCCCTAATTTGTCTGTGAAGTTGGTACTGACATTCAAATTTCGAACGCCGACGCCCGCCTGCGTGAAGTTGGTACTAAAGAACAAGCTAAACAATTGCAGAACCACAATGCCGGTCAAACATGCGGTTCCTGAACACATCAAAGAGAGCTTATGATATGTGTGTAGATAAACTAGTGTATGTAACTGTACATAATTAGGCATTATGCAGCAGTCATATAAACTACTATTATGTGATTGTAATATAATGAAAGGCTTTAAAGTAATAGCGTAGGCGAGCTTCTTAATTACATCACTCAAGTGTTTTAATGCCTAATTATGTACAGTTGCATACACTGCTGTCTACAATATAATAAGCTCTCTATGATGGGTTCAGGAACCGCATGTTACGAGCGGCATTGCGGCATTGATATTTAATTTCGAATAGGACGTCATCTCGACTGATATTAGAATTGAGGTCAGAGCAAATTGCTTTGTTTTTTAGAGATTTTTACAATTTTAATGTATTAAACTCATCAAAATCGATGTTATTATGATGCAATAATAACATTTTCTTAGAAAAGACATGTGTTCTAACAAAACAGTTTATCTTTAAGCTGGTCGTGATTTGCGGTTTTTGAACTCATTTTAAAATATGTTAAAATATGTTTAAAATATGTGTGTGGATAAATAATTTAAATTAATAAGACACCGATTCAGATATTGATAGGGAACCACAGTATTAAACTAAGGTATTAATTCAGTATGTCACACCGATATAGGTACCCAAAACGGGGCTAAAAGTAGCCAATTTATTTCTGACGATTTCTAAAATTTAGCACTGTGTTAGTGTGAAAAACGAATAACGTTTAGAAACTTACCAAATGTCTTTCTAGGCACTTTTTACTCTTTCGGTACTTCAGACAAAATTCGCAGATAAAAATGCAGTTTAGGTGGACGACTTCCTGTAAAAATGATAAAACTTTTAAGAATATTTTTTTTATATATATAGCATACACGCTATTTATTGCCTATACACCATCTATAAACACATTGGTTTTTGTCTGTGCTTTGGATTTGGAATAGATCTTGCAAATTTTGTTGGTGATTAAATGCCGCCTGGACGGGGTAGCGGCGCATGGGTATAAGAGAGATAGGCGAGAGAGATGACAGATCGCTTACACGCCAGGAAACCTTGCGGTATCTGTACTTGTGGGTAAGGCGCAAAGTACCAAGGCGGGATTCTGTTCCCTGTTAACGGCCCAGCTCTATCATCTCGAAGTTCTTCATGTGCATGATCAGGGCCTCATGGCCGTGCGCCACCGGACTGCCGGACTCTACTGTTCCTCGACACTCTTATGCCTATAACAGAGTACTAGGGTAAATAGACTTACCTGTGGGTAAGGCGCAAAGTACCAAAGCTGGATTCTATTCCAGTAGTTCTATCATCTCCAAGTTCTTCATGCGCTTGATCAGGTCGTCAAGGCTGTGCGCCACTAGATTACAAACTCTCCTGTTCCTTGACACTCATATGCCTATAACTGAGTACCTGGGTAAATAGACTAACCTGTGGGTAAGGCGCAAAGTACCACGGCCGGATTCTGTTCCGGCCCAGCTCTATCATCTCGATGTTCTTCATGCGCGTGATCAGGTCGTCATGGCCGTGCGCCACCAGGCTGCCGGACTGGCGCGGTCTCGCTGCGGTGGGCGTGGCTGCGCCGCTCGGTAGGGCTTCGATGCCGTCGAGCGCATCTTGGGTCAGTGAGACGGGGGGGTCTGGACCCTGTTGAGCAAAACAATAATAAACGCCACATGAATGCTTCTTTTCTAGTCGCATATCGTGGTCCTTATCGCAAATCATAATCAAAATAAGACCACTCAAAATAGATATTAGAAAATATACTTAGAAACGGTATTTTTGCCTCTTTCTACATCGGACCACTGTGGGTGGAGAAGAAAATACCACAGATATACCTAATAACATAACTACTTTTCAGATTGTATGCAATACGAATAAGAAATACTAAGGAACGCGAGACAGTGAAGATCCTGCTTGTTATGTGTGCTAGTATTGAAGTCGCAAAGGATTAATCAATAAACTTCAGCACTAATAAATTGTTAAAGAATCTGCGAACGCGACCGGCTTATTCTGCAAAACCGGACTCTGTCGAAGCCCTCGCATGTTATAAATAAATATAAAAGTTAGTCTCGCTGGGTTGAATCATCTAGCGACTTTCTGGCGACTTCTCCTATTGAGCCTTAAACATGGACTTTGTATAGATAGAAACACCGCCTACAGAAGTACCTGAAAACTGTAATACAAAAATCGGTCAAGTGCAGGTCGCACACGAAGGGTTCCGTACCATCGTACAAGAAAACTTAAGGCGAAGAAATAAAATAATAAATGTACGAACTGGGTTTCGATACCAGTCCCTGTGATTGCCGATCCGCCCTCAGACCAATTATGCCACCGACGATAATAAAAAGTGCCGCGAAATCACCTATCTTGTATGGGTGAATAAATCACTTATCTTGTATGGGGACTTCCTTTTAGTCTATAAAATCTCGTGTAGTTTCGATATACTTTATTGCACGGTAAATAATGAGTAAAAATGCATTAAAACTTATGCGCAAAGGCGAGCTTATCTCTAAAAAGAGATTTCTTCCAGCAAACCTAGGCAGGACAGGACAGTCTATTGCTATTAAAAGCAGTCTGGTGCACAAAAATTAAGTAACCTACTGACATACAAAATATAATAAGTAATACATTATAATACTTACATATATTAACGTACATATAATATACATACATATTAATAAAATATTTACATATTTAAACTTAATACGGAAGAGAAAGGAGATGCAGTTTCAATCTTTTCTTGAAAATGAAAAATGATGGACTATAGCGCAGGGAAGTGCGTTCCACAGTCAGATTGCCCTTAACCTGAAAGAGTGTTCGTAAGCAACAGTGTTGTGCTGAGGTGTTGAGGGAAGAGACACCGTGTGGGATCTGCGATTCCTGTCTCTGGAAAAAGGAACTCGAAACGTTCACGAAGGTATGTGGGGTAGCGCGGATTCAACAAGATATTAAAAAGGTAGGAGGGAATGTACATATCACGGCAAAGACGATTCGGAAGCCACCCTAGTTCCATGTGATGCTGAGAGACATGGTCATACTTGCGCAGTCCGAAGATAAACCGAATCCCGAGATTCTGAAGTCGTTCGAGTTTATTCAGATGTAGTTCATTATTTGTGGATGTAGCGGCAACAGAAATACACATTCTGTGGAAATTTCAACTCTCTTCCTATTACGGTTCATGGGATACAGCCAGCTTATGCAGTCCTGTTTGGCACCCTTCCTGTACGGAACCCTAAAAATATATATATAAATAAATAAATAAAGCCACCTGTGACTGCACATCCACTGACCTCGCTCTCCACAGAGTTCGCCTTCCGTTTCCTGCTAATCTTCTTCTGCAGCGCGGCGGCCAGCACCGCGCCCCCGTTGACCAGGGAACTGGCTTCCTGCCCATGCAGGGTCGGGCTGGCGGGCCGGGAGATCAGCTGGCGGGGCTCGCCTGATATCAATTAGCGATATTGAAATAAAACCGGTCTAGTGCGTTTACTTGTTGTCCGAGACGCCACTAGGCTATTAAATATTGTGAGTTACACGAGCGCGAATGATTAAGATATTGGAGATACTTTACACGCTGTTTAATAATTCCACCAGATCCGAGCAATGTAACTAGAGCCCCAGTGTTAAGGCAACATAAAATAAATCCATACAAGTGGGATTATCTCGAGCGCGTCAGACTTACATATGGTGAGTTAATGAAGTGATGATGAGCGTACATTTCAATAAATCTGATAATTTGAGCATAACTCGAGGGACGAGAATCTGACGTGCACGAGTAAATCACACTTGTATGGAAATATTTTTGTTGCCCTAACAGCGCGGCTGGTTCGAAAGCTCAGATTTGATGGAATTACTAAACAGCGTGTAAAGTATTGCCGATGTCTTAATCTGAGGAGCTCAAGTTACTCTCAAGGGGATCCTCTTGGCCTCCCCTAATATCGTACCTAGTGCCTAGATTCAAGTCGGTCTTTAGAGCAGGATTCGATTATTGCCGAAAGCATACGAATTATTACACCTGCTTTCTGCACAAACTTAGTTTGAAAAAGGTAAGTTAAAGTTAAAATTCGATCCAAAGTGACACGACCAGCATAATGATACACAACTTGGTAAAAACTCATTTCTTATCTGAATATTGATACATTATGACCATAATGCATCAACATTTCGACATATTATGACATTCAAATTTCAAACGCCGACGCAAGCCTGCGTGCCGCCCCTAGTTTGTCTGTGAAAGTGGTATTACTGAACAAGCTAAACAAGTGCAGAGCAATGGTCAATGCCACAATGCCGGTCGAAAATGCGGTTCCGGAACACATCAGAGAGAGATCATGATATGTATGTAGATAAACTAGTGTGTGTAACTGTACATAATTAGGCATTATGTATCGGTCACATGAACTACTATTATGATTGTTGACGTGGTTTTTTAAGGCTTTATGGTTTAAGGTTTCATGTCATAAACGCACTCTCAAGTACTTATAATTCTTATACAGAAATATGTTCTATTCATCATTCTATTACGCAAATTCTCTATTACACTGATTCTATAGGGCAGTAGAGAGTAGACTAACTTTATTCTAAGGACAAGAAAGCCTAAGGGAACCACGTCAACAATCAGAAAAGGATTAAAGGGAACAAAAATGTGATTAAAATACCCACCTGGGTTTCGAACCTCAACCAATATTTAAAATAATATAAACTTCTACAAAAAATTACGTCGATAGCAGTAAATTTTGGACTGCACTTTTTATATACAGTTCCACAGTGTATTTTTTACTGCATAGAAAATACAAGGCATATAAAGGTGTGCAAAGGAATGCGTGGAAGTCTTAAAATCAGGTTTCTTTCTGATAATATTAAGTGCATTCCAGGAAATTATTGAAACTTTAGATAACAGAAATAACATAAATGACTTTTCTCTAAATTTTCTCTAAAATATTTTTCACATTTCCGATCTTCGATCTCTTTTTCATGTTTGCCCGATCACATTCGCTAGAAATGACAGCTCATGCTTCATAGTTGTATTGTGATCAGTCAAACAAATGTTTATAAAGGGATCGAGATTCATTTTAAATATACAGATTAACGCCCCTTTATGTTAATTTTATTATCATATAAAATTAAGTCATCCACTTCCTAGGACATTCAAAGAAACACTAAATAAATAGTAAAACCTCTACATACCAAGTTGTGCATTTTTTAAGGAACCATTCAGTGCATCGCTAGAACTCGACTTTTCGGGCAATTTTAGCTGATTCAAATTGGCATCCCTATTTAACTTCTGACTGTAACTCTGACTTAGATTTTCATTGCAGACACTATCATCTGCAGACAAAATGTATTATTATTAGTAAAAAGAAACAGAAATGACACAAGAAAATTTGAGTTGTACACAAACATTTAAGCTGTGACAAAATTATAAATAACAGGAGTTTCATGAAAGAATACCAGAATGTGTTGTTTTTCAACCCTACCGCATTGAGATAAGGTCGAAGAGTGGAACAGCAAGTTTTTGGTCAACTGTATGTAGATCTGATATAGGCTGTTGGTATAATTGGACACACCAAAACTACCATAACCAGCTGAGGTGTACCAGTAGTAGCCATAATTAAATAGGTATGTTATGATTTTATTATGAGTTGGTTTGATTATAAAGAAATAAATGTATGATGGCCACTTACTTGCTTTAAAAAGTATGTTTAAGTAGGTACTTACTACATGCAAAAGCATAGAATAAAGGAGATTGCCACATAAAGGACATGTCTAAAAAAATTAAGGCCCTTAGCAAACAAAATGTATCTCAAACAGAAAAGTACAATTAATACCTATATAGTAATAAAAAAATACATAGTGTCAAATTCGATGGCTTAAGTCTTTTCTTGCAGGCGTTCATACAAACTATGGATTTTTAGTGCATAAAATCTATCTAGTGCAATAAAAACACTTTAGCTATCGAAATATGTATTTAACAAATTATTTCTTAGAATTTCTTACTATTATACTCTTTATTTTGAGATACTTGGTACCTGGAAACATATATATACATACAAATACCATTTTAGGTTTTGAATTTTATTGCCATGACATAAGATTCAAAATCGCGATGGCCTCATAAGCAGATCCAGGTGTTGACCGGTTAAATGATGATGTCATCTGATAGCCCACAATAAATAGTAATGTTTTCTATGATCATAAAAATAGGTGAAATAATCACAGTTGAGGACAATTGAGGGCCAATCACCCGCCGTGGTTCAGCGGGCATCCGACCACAACATCATAAAAATATATGCTGTCAGTAAAAAAATATAAACAAATTCATTAAGCTTGTCATAACTTTTTAGTTCTTTTACTGACATTTTTTTTCTCGTGTCATAGTGAAAATTGCTATTCATTAATTGGGCTACATAATATGTTCTATTTCAGGATGAAGGTTTGACTTTGGTTGTTGTTAACCGTGCAGCATACTCTCCTAACTGACCGCTTCAGAGACTATGCACACCAGTGGCGGCTTTGGCCCTCAATACTTACAGAGGCGCCGCGTCGCCCGACAGAAAAAATGGCCAAGTGCGGGTCATACTTGCGGACTTAGGGCTCCGTACTATGGAAAGTTAAGATTTTAAAAATAAACGTTCTATTTTCACCGATCTTAACGTCTGATAACTTAAGTGACAATGTATGTGTAGAGGAGAAGGTGGTATCGTGGACACTGCTTTTAAATTGGCCCCCTGCTCTAATAAATATAACCACTAAGGCCATCTTCAGTTTTTCATTTGCACTACGTGTGTCACATCACCGGGACAATTTTACGCCACCTTATGGCCCAACAAACTTCAAGCCCTCTGATTGGTCAGAACTCGTCGCCGCATGTCATTTGCAAAGTTTTGTTGTGCGTTAAACTTTTGTGCAGAACAAATTTAAAAACAGGTGTTCTGTGCATCCTCACGAACAGAATATCACCAACATCATCCCTGTTGTCCATTATGGAAGGTAAAACATTGATTTTTCTGATTTATTCGTATTTGTGCCTACTTCTTTTCAGAGTGTGATATTTTCAATGCGGCCTCCCGTAACTGTTTATAATATGGCCCCCGGGGGCCATATTAGATGCAGGTCGTGTGGCTGAGATCAAAAAAATTGATAGTCTTCATTGTTTTTATTGGTTTTAGATGCCTCGCACTACTACAATGTCACCTGGACGTAAAATAAGAACGTGGGATCCAGAACAAATAGAGAATGCCGTGGAAGCTGTTAGGAAGAAATTGATGGGATATAAAAGGGCAGAAAAAACCTTTGCTGTCCCTAGAAACACTTTAAGAAAACTGGCTAAAGATACCATGTCAACCGAATCAGTGGTCCCAAAGCATTTAGGTAGACGTCCCATACTTTCACCTTTTATTGAAAAAAAATTGGTTGAGTATCTGTTGTTCATGGAGGCTAAATATTATGGCCTGACACGGATGGACGTTCGTCGACTGGCTAGCAATGAAGAACTAAATGGAGCACCCTTTCAGGAATGAGGTGGCAGGGCGAGCGTGGTTAGACCACTTTCTCAGAAGGCATAAACATGAGTTATCACTTAGAAGCCCAACAGGCACATCCTATGCTCGTGCTCAAGGTTTTAACCGCCAAGCAGTCAAGATGTTCTTTTGAAATTCTACAAGCTGAGTTTGAAAATAAACGATATGCTCCTGATCGGATTTACAATCTAGATGAAACTGGGCTTACAATCTTCTAAACTAAAATTCCTCAGGTTATTGGTAAAAAGGCAAGAGACAGATAGGAGCTCTAACTGCGGCAGAACGAGGATCTCTTGTGATATTAGTTTGTTATATGAGTGTATCTGGAAACTACATTCCACCGATGATGATATTCCCACGAAATAATTTCACTGACACCCTCATGAAAGTTGCTCCACCTGGTGCCATAAAAAATTCCATCCTTCTGGTTGGATACAAGGAAACTTATTCACGGAGTAGTTCAAACATTTTATTGAGAAGACTTATCCATCGCAAGAATCTCCTGTAATGCTCATACTTGATGGACATTATAGTCACACACGAAACCTGGACGTGCTGACTGTTGCTCGGGAAAACTACGTCACGATCATAAGTCTACCACCACATACGACGCACTAGCTTCAGCCTCTGGACAGTACTTTCATGTGCACTGAAATCTCATTACAGTGAGGAAATTCGCAAGTTGATGCTGCACTCTGAAATAATGATTAAACCTTATGACATAGCTGAACTGTTTGGCCGCGCGTATATGAAGAGCACAAGTGGCGAACTTGCATACAATGGTTTCAGGGTAATGGGAATTTATCCTTTTAACCCAGCCATCTTTACCGAGGCTGATTTTTTGGCAGAATCACAAACAAACGTCCAAGCAAACCAAACTACAATCGATGGACAGTCTGCTACCAGAACATCAAGTGAACAGTCAGAACTGACAAGTGCTGAACCCTCAATATCCAGAGTAATATGCAATCAGCTACAGATGAGAAACGTGCAACCACAATGCACGTTGACCAGCCAAATCTGACTATCTCAGAACCCTTAACCTCAATCCATGGCCTCATTATGCCAGAAGATATTTTACCCATTCCTGGAGCCATGAGAAAGACATCTAATCGAGGAAGAAAGCCAACATCAGCGGCAGTGATCACTTCGTCACCTTATAAAGCTATTTTAGAAGACTCCTTGAACCGGTCGGCAGCTCGCGGTCGCGGCCAAGGGCGAAGAGGTGGTCGTGGATGTCATCGGGGTGGTATTCAGGATGCAAATATTCAACAAAAGGCTAGTCGCAAACGTCGTACACAGAGGAATGTTACATCGTCATAGAGTAGTTCTGAAAGTGACGACGAGAATCTGGCGATCACTCAAAATGAATCTGGCGACAGTGATGACGACACTGAGCATGAGAATGAAAGACCAGCCGAAAACATGGATGCTAATTGCATCTTTTGTGATACTAGTTATTCTAACGACAAACGAGGAGAATCGTAGATTCAATAACTTTATAGAACATTATCTGTAGAGGTAATACATTACTGATCTCATACTTTTAATATGGACCCCCTGGGTGCCATATTACCCTCAGGTAACCGAGGTCCGCCATTTCTACATAATTTTAAAATACATATGTTTTCTCTAAAACTGAAAGACTTTCATTCGTGATGTTTTTTTTTATCATAACTGATTACATTTAGAAGTCCTTGATAGCAGGTAAATGGTTCCAAACGGGGTTAAAAGATATTTATAGCTCTAAAACAAAAGGGGGGGCCACGATACCACCTTCTCCTCTAAGTGTATAGTCAGCATACTTATTAGATAAAAATCTCTCAGTCAGACATTTTGTCATTCATATCACAGTCATTATGATAGATAATGTTGTCATGTCATCATCGAGATTACAAATATATAAAAATCCACAAATATACATAGATATATTTGGTAAGTTCTGAAATAAAAATAATAATTGAAATATTTTAAATATAGATAGTTCTTAAAGGCCGTGTTGCTCTATGCTTAAGTACGATAAATAATTGTGGATTGGAATTGAAACTTTCAGATTTTTAATTTTAATTCAATATGGCGTTGTTTTTTTCTGCAAATGTATCAATTACCCGGTCGTAAAAAGTTTCGTTTTGAGTTGTTAAATTACGTAGAAGCTCTTTTTCTATTGATAGCAATGCTAGATCAGAAAGTCTCTCTTGTCCAATAGAATTTCGCAAATAGGTCTTTATTCATTTTAGCCATGAAAAATGACGTTCTACTGAAACAATGGTCACCGGCAACGTGTGAGTTAAATTTAATAACTTGAAAAATTCCGTAAAAACTTCGTCAATATTATTCGATTTCATGAAACGTAACATGTCAATTAGCGACAATAAATAGAACTGATGGTCACGGTATATTACTATAAGTTCTGATCGAAGTGTATCAAAATTAAAGAGTGTTCTATATTTATTCTTTAGGGAATCAAGACCAGTTTCCGGGAATTCTGTTTTATATTTTTCAAATTTTGTGGCATCTACCAATGAAAAGAAATTGTTTGAAATAAGATCACAAAATCTGGTGTTTAGTTGGAGCAATATGTTATCTAGAAATTCGAAATAAATAACTTTATATTTCTGAAATATATCCGAGCGAGTCGAGAATATAACGATCATACGCGAGCTTTGAAATGAACGGACGAACGTTTTCTTACCATTCTGTAAGTCATTTTTATACAAATTTTATAATTCAGGACAGGGGCGGAAACACGTTTTAATGATATCAGATTTTTCTGATTCATTGCGCAATGCAAACGGGGTTATTAGTAATAATGCTACAATATCAAATCTTGGGTACATGACAAATTAAGCACGAACTGCCGCGAGACTGGCCTACCTACAAATTATAAGAATAAAAACACGTCAATAGCTAGCCGTGTCCGGTCCGCGACTGATGGCGATTCTGGCGGCAGTGTTGCCAACAATAATTTTGAGACTCGGTTTCGGCATCTTCACCAATTAATATTACTTTTCACAAAAAATGCAAGTGCAAGAATCAATCAATTTAAAACAACACACACAATGACAATCAATCATGTGTGATGGATGTGAAACAAAGAAAGAACAATACAAATATGTCTAATGTGTAAAAGAGACCGCATCATTGCTGCTACCTTGTCTATGACAAGGGAAATCCCCAGTACCAACCAAACCCAGTACTATGGCGGTCTCGTTCCCTCTTATAGGTTATTGTATCGTTCTTTCTCACTTTCACAGTTTAAAAGTTGCCATATTGAAGAAAGAGTTGCCATATTACAAACAAAAATTACGTGTGGATTTTAAAAATAATAAATTCCGCCAACAAACCCGTTAGCCGTCAAGATAGTATTTCTTCAGTTTCTTTATAACATAATCCGCTAGATATGATGGGAAATCCGTTAAGTTGGCAACGCTGTTCTGGCGTAGCGAGCGCCGAACCGTCTCGGTTGGGGGTTCGGGACTCGTCGGTGTGACATGTCTTCTCACTCTACCCAATACAACGAATATATCTCCTTCCTTCGTTAGGCGCTCGACTGAAGGCGCCTCTCTGCCCCTCGTACCAAGATAATGATTAACCCGGACTCATCAAAAAACGACTCTGATACAAGGTAATAGGATTCTCCTAATTCGTCCCGTTAAATTTGTAAAATCTCTGTTGCTTAATGCTATAGAGGCGGTTGACAATTTTTAAAACATCCAGCCTCACGCCCGCCGGCCGCGGGGCGCGGCGTAAGTTACAGCAGTCAAAATAGGCAAAGCAAATTGTGTGCTATGGCTACGTACAGAAGGTCGCGCCGCGGGTGGGTAAAATAAAAATGGTTTTCGGTGCAGCGATGATCGCGGGAATTTCGGCAGGATATCCAATTTTGAAGTAGGCTAGTTTTTATACTATAGATTAATTAATAAAAAAAGATTGTACCGTACACTAAGTGTATTTATGTATTTGTATTTTGATGTAGGTGGTAGGTAGGGTGCATAGTGAGAGGTGAGGCGCGCGCAGCCTAAGTTGCCTCCCCTGGAAAACCGCCACTGATGCACACTGATACAATGTGCATGTGCACGTCTAACAACAACCAAATTCAAACCTTCATTGTGAAATAGAACTTTTGTATCTGATAAAAAGGTAGGCTTATTAGGGCCAGAATCTCTGAAAATATATAACTGCACCGCTCCAAACAAATATAATTATCTTAAATATGCCTAAAATTACTCTAAATAATCTTTATTGTGATGAAATAAGAAAAGCAAAACTACATACCTAGTACGTACCTAGCTGAGCAAAGACGTCCTTGGAAGTTTTCAAACAAATCTGTGCAATAATTGTTTATCTTTTGAAACCTTAATAGTGTTGGAAGAGGTGTATTGCAGAACCAATACACCTCTAAAAAAAAATTATGATCATTTACACTAAGCATCATGACATGAATAGTGCATGCATAGGTTAAATCTAATATGTAAGTACCTATAGAAGCAAAAATTATAAAGTGTGAATAAACCCATAACTTGGTCAGAGTGTTGATAAGTACCAGCCCCTTGTATTTTTTTTATTTTTCGCTTTTTGAGGCTGCCTGCATCAAAGCGAAAAATGTTCTAAGTCTTTTTTCCCTTGGCACCCCCTTATCTACACCCCAACCCATAAGTTTGCAAAAAAGTGGCATTACAAAATCAAACTAATAAAATAATAGCAAAAACACACATACTAATAATATTAATAGGCATCACGGCCCCGCCAGAACCTATATGAGTCTTCTTAGGAGTGGTGCTCCCGCCCGTCGCAACTCCCGGGGCTCCGTCCCGCCTCGGAAACTGAACCTTGCGAGTATCGAGCCACGACTCCCCCACCCACTCATCCAACCGCTTGTTGACTGTGGATTCACAAATGTTGGGGTACATTTTATAGAAAATTAACGGTCTAGAGCTTTAGTGTATATCAAACATATAACTTGTTGCAGTAGGAGTGATTTTAAGCTAGTACACTCTTCAGTTTTTGTTGAATAAGCAAAGGAGGTCGAAGAAAAAACGCGCGGGATACAATACGGTTTTTTGATGAAAGTGTGACACAAAATTGTATAAAACTTACAGTCCACATAGTGCACATAGAAGCCTCTGTGCCCTCGGATCTCCTTTATACTGATAATCTCGGCTAAAGGCCAGTCGTTGCCTCCTTGCATGCGAACTGGTAATCTACATCCTTCGACCAAGGCAGCCTGAAATCAAACACTTTTAGGAGACACTTTTTTTTAAATCACTACATACTTAAAATTTACGTTTATGAAGTAATATTAATTACCGGAGATTCACAGAAAGTGGTTAGTTCGTCCTCAATTTCGTTCATTCTACAATAAAACTAAAATAATCATGGAAAATAAATCGACGCTTCGTCAATAACAATTTCAGCTGATGACGCTACGTGGTTAATTTACGAAGTTTGTTAATATCTGGCCCGCATTGCCGTTTTCTAAAAACGGGCGAAGCATGCCGTGTGTGGCTGCGGCATGCATGCAATCGTGAAAACATTCACAAGGGTAAACAAATGCCCCAAATCACAATATCTTGTCCATCTCGGATAAAGTCGGTTATCGATACAGAAATACGAAGATGCGATTTGACTATAATTCAAAATATATAAATTTTCGTAAACGTTGAATGTTGTGTTGCAATCTAAGAAAAATGTACAAATGTGATCCGATTTACCTGAATCAACGGAACTCGCAATGTAGGTATAGTTATTTTTACGACTACGATTTTTCCTTTTAGTATGAGGGGTTTTCTGACCCATCTCTTTGAAAACTAGAACTAGGCTTTGCAAAAACTTTATGGGAAGTAGGGTGCTAGGCTACAGCAGTAAAATACTGTAGAACTGGTAGAAAGCTATTTATAAAATATACAAAATTTTACAGAGTTTCGTAAACAACAAGAGCATAGCTGACTCACAAGTTATTTTCGTTGCCTAGTGACGCAGCCTCCTAGGGGCCCACACTATTCCCCCACCGAGATCGTGAGTACGGGCGAAGATAATCTGGGAAACGCACTCGACGACCCGAGACTCCTTTCACCTGCGGAGACTAAAAGTAGTCTCCGCCGGTGAAAGGAGGGTTGTTTTGGTTGGCTTGATTAGCCCCGATGTGTTTGTGGAAGGCTGGGAATCTTGCAGCTGGTAGGCAGGCTTGATGCTGTCGATTGATGCTGTTGTTTCTTTCCCTTTTACTAGTATCTTGAAAACTTGCGGTCCTCTTCCAACAACTTTGAACGGACCCGCGATTGGTGGCTGTACTGCCGCACGCAGTGGGCCAGAAGCAATATATTTGCCTGTATGTAAATGTTTATGTTTATATTAGTTTTATTAAAATTCTCCTTGCCGAAATCACGCCGCCGCCTCCGATTTTTGACCGGCGCCCGCCGCCGGAGATTTTAGCACCGGCGGCGCACACATCTAGGGAGGAGTTACATGTCTGACCTGTATGGAGACGGTTGAGTCAGCTTTAATGAACCTTAACCGGCCTCTACCAGGAATTGTGTTATACAGTCTATAAGGATATTGGCTTTTGCAGTTGTATTTTAGAATAAGGTAGTCAAAATTAGACCACTGAACGAAACGCTCGTTCTTTTTATTTTAAAATTACTTTTTAACAACATATTTCTTCTTCGCGATTTGACTAGGTAGATACTCTATTTCCAACTAGCTGCTATGATTACTTTCTTAAAAAAACATGTTACGTCACTTGATTTGCGACCAACGCGACGCGACAGCGAAATGTCGACATGCGATGCGAGTTAGTAGATAAATCATCAATTACAGTAGTAGTTTTCTCGTGCTCCTATTAGGATGTAATGTACCTGATCTCTTCCAATAAACAGTAATAATAACAGTCTACCTGAGAATGATTATTTGGATACAATGTGACGCCTGTAGACACGTAATAACAGTAATAAGTCTATTTTTAATTATTATCGCTGTACTCATATGCCGATCTTTACCTTCAAATATATCAGTATCGTGACACTTTCGGGTACCATTTTACTCAACATTTATTGTTTTTGTATGTGTCCTCTACCCATACATACTAATAACATTGTGCACCGCGATTTAAAAAAAAAAACAAAATGAAGGCGGGTCGATATGTCAGACAGAATCTGCCAGATCGGTTCTATTCTATCCCCTTTGAAGGATCAGCCTTGTCTACCACTCTCCTTCTGTATCTTCAAAAACATTAGCCTCCCAGTCAGGGACATAAGTGTACTTAGCGAGCTTCACTCGGATCATAGACCGGTCTTATACTATCTCAGCAGGCCATTCGACCAACCGACAGAAACCAGGACCGTTATTAACAACCGTAAATTCAAGCAAGCTCTCAGCAAGCTGGACCCAAGATTAGACATCACATCATAAATTGACAATAGAGCCCAACTAGAAGCCAAAATCTCTGACATAGGCAACAGTCTCAACGAAGCCCTGACCGACGCCTCTAGCAAGGTCCCGGTACAGGCCAACCATCGCTTCGAACTCCCAGAGGACTTGAGACTGCTTAGTGCAAAGAATGCGGCACAGAGAGATTACGATAACTGTCCCTCAGACAAACACAGAATTCAAATGCGTCGCCTCCAACGAGAGCTTACCAGATGCATGCGAGAGCTCAAAGGCAGTCGCATGAACGACTTTGTCTCCAGCATAGCCCCAAGTCACACTGCCATATTTAAATTCAGTTAATACCTCAAATCCGATTAGATTGTTCCCAAGCCCCCCCCCCCCCCCCCCCCCCCCCCCCCCCCTAAAACGGGATAACCAACCCGCAGCCTTCGATGACGACGAAAAGGCCGAATGTCTTGCCGATAGTCTAGAAACCCAGTACACTCCCTCCTCTCAACCAATAGACCCCGATCATCTTAACATGGTCTACTCTGAAGTTGAACATAAAAGCTCTCTCCCCCACATTGACTCCCTTCCCGAGATCACCATTGAGGAAGTGCAAAAAGTAATAAAGGAACTCAAACCTAAGAAAGCCCCGGGGCTTGATAAAATCACTAATATGGCAATTTGATCTTTCCCTCTCAGACTCCTAACAACCCTTACGGTACTTTTTAATGCCTCCCTCCGTCTCTGTGCCTTTCCAACCGCATGGAAAGAAGCTGACGTTATTGGCTTTCACAAACCCCGGAAAGATCGAACCGACCCCACTTGCTATCGCCCCATTAGCTTACTCTCTTCAATTGGCAAAGTCTATGAACGGCTTATTCTCAACCGACTCAAAGACATTTGCATAGACAAAAACCTCATACCCAACGAGCAGTTTGGCTTTAGACCCAAACACTTGTGCGTCCAACAGGTGCACCGCATAACGGAGCACATTTACAAAGGGTTCCACACAACGACAAAGTCCAAAGATACCGGTGCCATATTCTTTGACGTAGCGAAAGCTTTTGACAAAGTTTGGCACAATGGTCTTATTTATAAACTTTACCAACTCAACCTCCCCGATAGGATTATACTCATTATCAAAGACTACCTCACTGAGGGCAGTTTTTGCTATCGAGTAGAAAAATCACGCTCTAGGCCCCACCCCATAGCCGCCGGAGTCCCGCAAGGCTCAGTTCTCTCCCCCACCCTCTTTTCACTTTACGTCCAAGACGTCCCCCGCACGCCATACGTCGAGTTAGCCCTTCACGCTGACGATACGGCGCTCTATTACACCAGTAGAAAGAGGGCGCGCGTTTGTCAAGTACTCCAGAAAGCAGTAACCGACCTCGCTGAATGGCCTCTCAAATGGAGAATAGAGATGAACCCCGAGAAAAGGGCAGCCGTGCTTTTCTCAAGGGGTAAGACTCGAGCTGACCGCGCGTCCTCTTCACTACCCGAAATCACCCTCCTTGACCGCCCTATCCCCTGGGAAAATAAAGTGAAGTAATTAGGCGTGACATTAGACTCCCGACTAAACTTCAAATCCCACATTAAAACGGTCCGCGACAAAGCAGCCTTCTACATGAGTAGGCTTCACCCGCTCATGAGAAGTAAAAGCAATCTCCCACTGCGCTGCAAAACAGCTCTATTTAAAACTTGCATCCGTCCGGTCTTCACGTATGCAAGTCCATTCTTTGCACACTGCTCCCACTCCCTTGCCCCTTCAGGTTTTACAAAATCGCTTCATGCGAAAATCCGTAGGTGCCCCATGGTACATGCGCAACGTAGACCTCCATAGTGACTTTAGACTCCCCACAGTAAAGCAATATATGAAAGAAGCGTCCGAACGCTTCTTCATTAATGCATCTAGCCACCCAAACCCGCTTATAGTACAAGCATCCCTTTATGACCCGACCCCAGACATAAACAAGACACACCTTTTCAAAAGGCGCCCCAAAGACGTTGTTCAGGCTTCTCAGCACCTAATGACCTCGTAGGGGCCCATGAGCTATGAGGTAGCGTGACGATCAGGTGCCAAGAAGTGATGAATGTCGGCGATTCACCGAGCTGAAGTTATGTGGGGTAGATCTAACCTGGTCTGTGCTTCGGTGCCGTCAACCTCCTGTCTCTCTGCAAGGCCCGGGTGCACCCTAGGCTCTTCTTGATAGACAGGTTCTTCAGCCAACCAGGTATGACTGGCGGGCTAGCGTGGTGAGCACAGTGTCCAGCACAGGTTATGTTTCTACTGGTAAATACAAATCGGGCACGAAAATCCGAACTTTATCTGGTTCGAGAGACAACGACACACTCAGCTATATTAACAATCCTGAGGGAATCCCGGATACATTCCAGATGCCCTGCGATTTAATTTCAACACCCTAACCAAAACGCGTTTACATTGCGAGGGCTTTCGTCCGTTAGTTGTCAAAACTGCCAGATTGACAGCTAACGTCAAATTAAAATGACCGTTCAGAAACCATCGATCGAATATCGATTTGGAATCGAACAGACGTCCTCCTAGAACCGGAGGACGATATCACGAAAGCTCTTAAAGCGCAACCACCCCCCGCCCCTCTGGCACGTCAACTTGACGAAGGCTGTGTTCCCGCAGCACTACAGCGTCTCAGATACCAAATTTGGATTGAAAGAGATCGCTGTCTTGATTCGACGAACACACATCCCCCTGCCCCTTTAAACCTCCCGGACTGAGGTCAGAGCCCCCCTAAATGACCCAAATATAAAGTAGTTTAGGATTAGGATAGGTTTCAAAAATTATATATAACCACCTCTTAGTAGCTGGGGCTATCTGCCCCCTAACATGCCGCTATCATGCCCGTTGACTATGAGCTGATGTCCGCTCATAAAATCGGGTAAGCAGGCAAACTCCTCCCATATATATCATATACACATATATATCGCCCAAAAGGGCAAATTGCAGGTAGATAGCCTTCAGCATATACCGAGGCCATGGCTCACAGTTAATTCTTAGTAAGACAACTGTAAACACAAAGGGGTTGTTTTTAGTCCGTATACCACAGGAGCTGATGCCCGCTCAATATGTGGGGACCCCGACACAGCAGGGAGGTCTGACTCCCGGGCATGGGTAATTCCATTTTTTCCCCCTCCAACAAAAAAAAAATAGCCTTGTCTACCAACTTGAACAGAGGTATCAGTCTACAGTGTTTCATAAGGTCTGGTTCCCCTATTAAAGTCTAACGTTGTCAGAAAACCCCTCTTCGGGGCTAGCCGAATAGTCTTGTGTACCAAGCATACCTTTTATTTCTTTCTTAGTAAAGATAAACTACGATAACTAGGCGCGTGATTGACAATACAAATGAGAAATGACTCTTACGAACATGTTGTGTTACAGAACACGTTACAAGGTTTATTACTATTGCAGGCTCGCCCTTGGCCGTTTTGCATTTTGTTTACAGGCAGCCCTAACTTATAAATATAACCTCAAATTTTCTGTGATAGTGAGTGAATTTGTGGATGGAGAGAGTAGCTGGAAATAAAAGTTTGCTTTTGATTCTCGTTTTTGATTAACTGAGAACTAGATCTTACTTGGAATTAATTGCCATTATCTCTCTTTCTCACTACTGATATTTGAAAAAGTTTTTAAGCTTGCGACATGGCGGCCCAGGGAGAAATGACTGAAGCTGATCAAATCAAAACGGTATGCAGACAAAACAGATTTTTCTTCCTGTTTATGACTTAAAATTATGGTTTCCAGCTTATTATTTTGATCTTTATAATGTATCTGTTATAACGAAGTCCTATTAGAGCTGTATAAAAGCATTCGAAAATACGAATTTGTGTTTTGTTTTCCTCTCCTCAAGATATTGAGCGATTTTCGTTGTCTTTTTAATTCAGTTCAAGGACTTCCTCGTACAATATAACAAGCTATCGGAGCTCTGTTTCGCTGACTGCGTGCATGACTTCACATCTAGAACTATCAAATCCTCAGAGGTTAGTATGGTGTTTCATTGCATAAGTAGATAGGCAGGTACTAGATAGAAAGATCCAGATATCGAAAGGTTTATTGGCGCCTGAGCGAAGCCACCATCGCCCATGTATCCATCTCCTGTTCCCATGCGCCGCTAGCCCCTTCAAGCAGCCTCAGGCTCCAAGAAACTTCGAGTCAGGTAATTAATAGGAGGTGGTTTACCTAATTCTAAAGGCATCAGAACGAACTAACTAGTCCACTAAATGACAGGGTGAAATCTGAAGCAGAATAGCTCACCACCATCAACCAGTTCAGCTGGTGGTCAGTTGCATGATTTGTCTTTGGCAGTCTTTGTATTTACACAGTAAAGTTAGATCAAATAAGTGATTCTAGCTCATTTGAAATGTTTGGATATCAACACCACTTATCAAGTGATTTTGTATGGGAATCACTATATATCCGCAATTTTATAGAGCGATGATATTGTGCGAGAATCAGGGCCCAGGAGGGTTACCACAACGTCTTATGCTGATTCAGATTAGGAACCTAATTTGATTTGAAAAAGTTACTGTGATCGCCTTAAAATAAGTCTTGGTGTTATTAGGTAAATAAAGCCCATTATGGTGAATTGGAATGGAAATGGTTGCCATGGTGATGTTCTTGTTTTGAACCTAATTTGAATCGGAAAAAGTTTGTGGTAACCCCTCTAGCCTGTTTCGAGAATTCCCAATAAGCTCCTTTTGATAGATTGATCAGTTTCATTTGCTGACACCATATTTTGTATGGTTTCTTGAACCAATGGTCATATCCACCGAAATAAACTGGGGCGAGTTGACCCCTTTAGATTAAATCATTTTTTTTTGTGGTCTACTCCCTAGGCAGTGAAAATTAGAGGTAGTCATGTACAGTCAATACAAACAGTCATTTGAAAATTTAAAGATTCATTAATAGTAAACTATCAAGACTTAACAACATAACATAACATAGCCCCACACCTTTTCCCATGCGGGGTGGCAGACGCACAATTGTGCCCACTGAGGCAGTTATTCAATACTGCATTTTGTGGTACAGGATGCTAGCCCATCGCCACAGCTACGAAATAATGAAGTTTTCCTCACTATGTTTTCCATCACGTTAGAATATCTGTAAAATGTACTTCATCATATCCTCATAATCATATTCAGCCCACATCGACCCACTGCTGGGCGTAGGCCTCTTCTCTAAAGCGCCAATCGCACCCAGTGTGATCCAGACAACTTGATGCTTGAAGATATCAACGGACCATCGAGCTGGTGGTCTGCCCACTGGCCTTGTCCCTCTCCGTGGCCACCAGTCTGTGACTGCTTTAGTCCACCATCTGTCTTCCTGTCTAGCGCAGTGTCCCGCCCATCTCCTTATTAAGATAAATTAATTATCTCATTGGTACATGGTCAGGAACCGAACCTGCATCTCCTGGCTGAAAAGCAAGCGTGAAACCCATTAGACCACGGAGCTCTAGACTTAACAAATAAAAAAACTAAGATAGGAAGAGAAAGTGCTTTGAAGCAAGAAAGAGATAGGTAGAATAATCCTTTAAAGTATTTGGATACAATCCTTCTCTAACAGACCGCTTTGTATCTGCAGGCTTACCACAACACAAAAAAAAATAAAGAAGTAGACTTTTGACCAATTCAAACATAGGTACAAAACAATATTCGTGTTACCACAAAAAATATATAACAGCATTTAACCTCAAAACAAACGTCAAATCCCATACACTTTTGTTTTTAAACAAGTGTTGAACAGTAGTTTATTTTTTTGTGGTAACGGCCTATATTTTGTACTTTTTTATCTACCTAAGCTTGGCTCTGAACTCAATGCGCCTCACCCTAAGGCGTCCCACTTAAGTAATGTGAAAAGTGATCTGGCTTCAAAAAGTCCCGTTTCCATGGCATGGTCTACCCAATCAAAATTTAAGGATTGATTGGATGGAATTTAGAAATTGCTTATATAGACGCCCAGCCTTAAATTCATTAAAATTTTATAAACTTTCTCTGATTTCAGGACAAATGCATATCAAATTGCATGGAGAAATACCTCCGGACTAACCAGCGGGTCTCCCAACGATTCCATGAATTCCAGATGATTGCCAACGAGAATATGCTCGCCCTAGCACAAAAGTCAGGCAACCCTAGTTAATAGTAGTTAGTAACAAATACCAGATGTATTTATTTTATTTTGTTGATTAGTGTATTGTTGTCAATAAAGTTAGTGCACACTATTAAAGTGCTTTGGTGATTTTGCATGCATAGATATAACATCCCCTCGGTAAAGTTTATATCATCAGAAAAAATGCAAACACAAAAAAATATATTACAGGGTGCATTCACTCAGTTGAAACACCTCCATACAAATTCTGCTTTTAGAATAAGTTCTTTCATTCCTCCCTAGAGGTCGTGAGTCAGGCTGAAAGAAAAGTATCCAGAGCCGCAAAATAATAAAAAGAGGTTGTGATTACAATCCGCTCTACGCATATTTATAAGTAAAAATATTTTTTATACAGAACATATGAGATGTTTACCAAAATATTTCAGCTGAAATATAGCTGGAATTAATAAAAAAAACTTGTTTGTCTGCAGTCTGGTGATTGTTAATATTTTTAAATAAAATATTTATCCGTAGCATACTCTTAAGTTCAACTGTAACGAAACTTCGGTTGTCATGTCACTTTGATTGATTGTGCTTCTCTGTGATTTTGTTATTTGTTATTACATCAACAACCCATGCACCCCTGGACCTGGATTTTGGATATCATCAACTGCATCAAACACTGACCCTTTGCTCGGAATTTCGACCTGACCCGCTCATTTTTGGAATCAAGCCTCAAGAATGATTAATGAGAAACGATGGTGTGTTCCTAACTGCAATACAACTAGTAAGTGATACTTTATTGTCAAGCGTGGTCTTGTAACCACAAGTAGTATAAGTACAGATATTTGGTCAGTGTCGATAAGAGGGCGGAACCCCTTAGCTACACTCCAACCGATTAGACTCACTATGATACTAGTTCCTTAGGCTATCGTAAATATGTGTCGTACTCGTACTATTAGAAGGGCCTTTCTGTTCTGTTCACTTAGAGCTCCAACAAAATGAAAACCTCTCCCTTTGTGCCAAACAAACCTTCCTTGTCTTGAAAAACTAATTTGAAGCAGTAATTATCTTTTATATCATGGACGAATAAACTAGAAGACAGACAACTGTAGTACTTTGAAGCGTTATTCGATTTTTAGTTTAAATGTATATTGCTAGATAGAGCTACTAGTTCAAAAGTTCTTTCTAGTATAGGTAGTATCGTGGTGGCGCGCTTAATTTAGGAAAGATGGCGGTATAAGCGTTAATTTCCTAAGAAGAAACAAGGCTTTCGCTAACGCCATCTCTGATTTTTCGTCGATATTACTATGAATTATGGCATATCTAATTGTCGCATGGTACAGCGACAATTAGAAATAATACAGGATTTTAGCTTTCTAGCAGGGTACGTTTTTTTATAAGACGTTGTCAGTCCTCTAGTTTTATTCCTCCATGATTATATGTACTTTTTTCGATTTACAGGTGAAGACCATATATATACCACTGCATACATTCCCCAATCCTGCTAAGGATCCTGACAGGTTCCTGGTCATGGCATGGACCTTTAACATAGACTTAAAGAGAAACTGGTATTAAAAAGACGAAGAGTATGTCAAAAACACTCTTTTTCGGAATGCCATCCCAACAGTGCATACACCAGTATAATTATTATATAACTATAATTGCAATATATGTTGATTTTAATGATATAAAATGTGATACTCATAAATTAAAAGTTATTGAATTGTCACCTCATTTTTTTATTTTAGTTCACTAAAAATTAATGAAAATAAACGAAGCCTACAATCATCTCTCTCCAAATTAAGTTTGTATGATGTCCACACAAATAATCTTAAGTGGTCATCAATATAAACTCAATTTGAAGATTGATGGTTGTAGGTTTCCTACTTACATTACACTGCTACAGCTATGTATAGCTAGTCTATGGTATAGCTATAGGTATGTTTTTGTTAGATTTGGTTCTTTCACTCGCCGCCAGAGGCGCTGGCCGTAAAGGCAGGCTGATGCCTCTATATCAAGACTAATATTGTACTCTGTTGGCGTAATCATGATGAAAGCATCTTTAGTTCGAGGCCTGCATCGCTTGCAGGCCTCGAACTAAAGCTATTGCAATCTTGCAAATACCACAAAATGGCGCTAGGAGATGAAATTTCAAAAGAATAACCGATTTTTCATCGTCACTTTTTTTACATTTAATAGATCATAAAGATAAAAAAGTCTAAATCACGCACGAAGGGTTCCGTACCACCGTTCAATGGAAGCGATGGTGTGGAGTGAATAGTTTGGATTTTACACAGCAAAATATTGTTTACAAAGTTATTGGTGCGGTTACTTTCACACTCCATGTACGTAACCAGGTGCATCCATAAGTTTGTATGTGGTATTGAAAGAATTGTTGTATGGGAGCCCCCTTAAATATTTCTTTTATCCTGTTTTTTAGTATTTGTTGTTATAGCGGCAACAGAAATACATAATCTGTGAAAATTTCAACTCTCTAGCTAGCTAGGTTCTTGAGATACAGCCTGGTGACAGACGGACGGACGGACGGACGGACGGACAGCGAAGTCTTAGTAATAGGGTCCCGTTTGGAACCCTTCGGGTACGGAACCCTAAAAAAAGGCTTTTCCAAAAACCAACCTAGTTGCAGTTCTGTAACATTTTTATTTCTACATTCTAAGATTGCCGCCTAGCGACATCTAGGAGTATGTTGATTAAAGCCAGAGCGTTTAAATTACAATCGTTACTCCCAGCGCCATATCTGGATTACGAAGGTTTACTGATTCTAATTTCTATGGAATGAGCACCTGTGTATGTTATTAGTATAGGTACCTGACACTAATTGGTAACCAAGATATTAGCCCTAAAAATGCTGGGCTACTCCCGTGTTGCTCGGAAAACTGCTAAATTCCGTCACTAACTGGCCTTTGAAATGGGTCCGATGCCGGGGGTAGACAAAACCCGTGAGGATGTGACTGGAGATGGGCCACTAGCGAATAAGGTTTTATGCCGTCTGTCCCATTAGTCCCATTGAGTTGTCCCACTATGGGACAACTGAGGCGATCCCGTCCCAGTTAGCCCATGGTAGAAGTGGCTATTATTTATATCATAATGTTGTCCCAAAAGTCCCATTAATCATCATAATCATCATTTATTTATAACAGTATGTTACATGTCAATTAATTGACGCACTTTAGAGTTATGCCAATTAAATAATATCTTATTAAGCTACAATTACATTTAACCCTGTATTTCGCAGACATTTTTTTCTGGAAATTCATAACTTTTTCGATAGATTTGGTATCATTAGGACCTAAAAATCAGTATCAGAAAAATAAATAAAAAAATTGTGACTTTTCAGTTTTTCGAGAAAAATACGTTAACCATAGTCAACATTGCCTAGCTCTCACAAGACAAGTAGCCTGAAACTATGTTGCTAATTATTAACATTGCAAACGAAGAGGGTAGTGTTAAAAACAAACCAGAAGTGTTGTTTAATATTTTATTCGAAAAACAATAAGTAATTAAAATGACAATAAAAACCTTTCATTGCGAGCAGTGTGATAATTAATATGACAGTTTCGCTTTTGAAGGAAACACAGCCTTTGTTGGCATTTTTAACACCATATGTTGGTGAATCCGTCCTTACATTGTTTGCACTTGCCCTTTATAGTGAGCGCAGGTAGATGGCCGATTCCATCAAGCCTGATAGCGTCACTGGGTGTCGGACCAACTGGCTTTTTTCTCTTTACAACGGGTGTTTAATTCCACGCCTCAACCGAACGGCGTGGAATCTTGAGGGGCTGGGTTTTTGCCAGCACGGGAGAGAAAATCTTGATTGTTACTTTACCTTGTCGTCGTAGACCGGAAATCGAAAGCTCGATTCGAGGCAGGAATACGGGATAGGAGCACAAGTTTGGGTAGGATAGGGACTGAATCTCACTATTCGCTGCCCGACGCTGTCGCCAGCGTGCTGCCCGCCGACACGAGGAGTCGCCGTCCGATACGACGATGTCCAATCACAACACGGATCACTCAACCGCTGACGCGAATCTACTTATTTCCCGACGATGTTGATGATCAACACTCCGACCAGGCTCGACACCTGTATTAGACAACTGTTACACCGAAATACAATCAATGGCCCGACGCCTGAGCAGACATGTTTTTTCTCCCGACAAGAAAGATAACCTCTAATTTTTCATCTCGTTGGTACGAGTGACAGCTGCGGTTCCGTTTTCGCTAGTGATGTCCCGATTACTCGCGGTCGATCCGCGCAACAAAAAACCGGTGCGTTCCGAAGCATAAATATTAAACAACGGGCGTCTCATCAGCTGATCTCTCAATAGCAACAGACCGATTTTTCCGTAAAAGCTCCACACATATTTGCTGCCGAAACTTTTTAAGCTTCATGCACACCAATCCTCTTGGTTTTCGTTGGCAGTTGTTAAAATCTCTCCTGTAAAGCAACAACCGATTGTTGACACAAATTTCTATCATTTGAGAAAAAAGTGCCATATACCAGCGCTTTGTTTTGTACTCAGTTCGGTAGAGAGAGACAAGCATGTCCGATCAATCAACACCACCCAATAGCGAATTGTGCTTCTTGACGATCTGGGGGTAGTTTACGTCGATCTTCTTTTATACCTTTTTACAGTCTCCATTGGATACGAATCCACAAAAGAGTTAGCCAAATCAACTACTTTGTTGTCATCCCATTTGACCACTGCTAGGAACATCAGACAAAGCACAGAAAAGAGCTATTCAAGCAATTTATAATTTAAAACGAACAGACTCCTTAAGAGAGCTTTTTAAAGAAATTGACATACTAACAGTAGCTAGTCAATTTATTTTCGAAAATATAATGTATGTACGCAAGAACCTTACAACATTTTCCAAACTTAGCGATAGCTGTAATGTTAACCTAAGAAATAATCACAGACTATGTGCGCCCCTTTTTAGACTCGCGAAGGTTAGCAATTCTTTCAAGGGTCAGTGCATTCTCTACTACAATAGGATACCTCTGGAGATTTTGAAATTGCCATTTGAGCAATTTAAAAAGCATGTTAAAGCGACTTTGTCGAAAAAGGGATATTACCATGTTCAAGATTACTTAAATGACAGGACTGTATGGGGTTGATCTGGCTCAACACAGACCTTGCTGTTAATAGTTTTGTAATTATTTATTCCTGCTTATCAATCATAACAATTAAATTTTTCATATTTGTATTAGTTAAGCACAACCAATTTTTAAAAGAGATCTAAAAATCAATCTGTGGGAGTTTCTACGCCCTTTCTCTCCCTCAGTGGTCCAATGTAGAGAAGAGGCAAAAAATGACGTTTGCTAAGTATATGTAAATATCTACAGTAAAAAAAAAAAAAAACTGCCAACTGGTTTTTATTACAAACGAATTGTTTGCTTGCATCTCTTCCTTGTTTTGCCAGATTTTTGTCCTTTGGTAGTATATCCTGGCATCCTCTGAGGCGATTTGGTCTTATGGTGCCAAGGCTAAAGACTCCATGTTTAACACATAGTAAACATAGCAGTTCCAGTGAAGTGAAAAAGTTGTCGAATGCGACAATTGATGGTTTCACTCGGATGGTCTTGGATAAAACTATTACAACTTTAGCCCCAAGGCCAAGGCTTCCTTCATATTCATTCATTCATTCACTTCGTAGTCTTGTGAATGAGATGTAGATGGGGCTTCCCGTGTTAAAAGAAACTACAGCCGCATAGCATCTTAGAGTGTACGAATCTATTAAAGCCTAATTAATTCGTTTACCTCCTACATATTTTGCGACGATGGCATTAGATTGCTCTGCGCGGTTGTTGTTAAGATTATGCAGTAAGTTTCTTGAATGATTGGCTAAATAAGATGCGTTGGCCATCCATTTTACCATAAATGTTTTTAAATTCGGCATATTGTTGGGTTCGAGCTTCCTTTCCGCAGTACAGTAATACGTTTCACACTGACTGTGACCGCTAAATAAATGTCTAGTTTTAAAAATATAATTTCTCAGCTTCATTATTTGGTCTAACTTTGGAATGTTTTGAGCTCTCTTGAATTGGACTACTAATTTAACCGCGACTCGTAATCGATTGACACGATAAGCAGTGTTGGGAATTTTTCGTTTCTGCAATGGAATGGACGTGTCATTACGTGGTCTTACCGATGTAGTTTCGCAACAAGTGGTTGGAAGATTACATTTTCTCAAGTGTCACATTAGGGTACGGTCTGCTCTCTATTATTGTTTTATTTGTGCTTGCGTCACCGTCAGCTATCAATTTGGAGTACACCAAATTTTGTTCTGTGTGACTTTTTGAACCCTTCCACTATAGCCGCTTGCTCCATACTGGTTGAGGAATCTCAGTGATTTATATTGCATTGATGCTGAGGTGGATCTTGTTGCTTATTTTTGGCACGCGCAAAAATTATGCAGTATTTGTTCTTTACTCCTGTATAAAGTACCTTGCCGGAGTTAACACCAACTATTGCGCGTACCCCAGATAACACAAAATAGTTTGTACTATACGATTTTTTAGACCAAGCGCAATCAGCTGCCGCGGGTATCATAGGTTTTCCTGTAAAACTTCTTTTCTTTCGTAGATGCTTCTTTCATCGTTATTTCAGCAGCCATATGTCACCAGTAGCACAAGTTGCTATGTCATTTAGAATAAACAGCTTTATTCATGGTTGGCATATTCAAGGAAGCGGCTAGTTCGTTAAAATGTGTCCGACCGCAACCCATCAAAACTATACCAGAAACAGCAGAGTGATTTAAATCCATGGCAGATTCATCTATGCTCAGCATCAGCATGGATCTGGATGAGATTTCTTGACGCTTTTCTTCAATAATTTTTAAGTAATCCAACTGACAGCCAAACGTTTGGCTGTGACGTGATATCTAGATCAGTTGGTCTATTAAACACTGAAAATCAACTATTCTTCTTCCTTCTACTCGGATCTCTGGAGCTGCATCTGCCAAAAATAATTATTCTTTAGATATCTGCTAATATTTAATTCAATCCATATAAAGTTATTTGAAAGTCTAAATACTCACCTACGACAGACTTATCCAATCCAATAAATATGCAGGAAGAGCGGCACACGTCGCACGTCCTACCTTTGAGAGGCTTGAGCCGGGTATGAGCGGGGGGAGCCCAGTCGTGCGCAGATTATTCAGTTGTTTTATAAAAATCGTAGTAAAATAACTAAATAAGTTTGTGATGAAAAATAATACACAATATTTTAAGCCATAAGTGATTTCACATCCTGGATAAAAATATTTTGAAAATAGGTTATGATTTTCCCGTAACTATTACCATTCATATCTAGAACATTTAATTGAAATGACTATTTTGATTGTAATTTTCATGAATAAACGTTCATAGGGCAAGTGTTTTTTGATTCTTCATTTGACGAAAGAAGGAACTAAAGTTTATAAATATCATATTTTTATTTATGACTTTTTTATAAATTTGTCTACATTTCAAGAATAAAAGTCCTTTTACGGCTTGTTTAATAAACGGTCGATGGTAAAACGGCTCTCACGAGGAAACTCTTAAAAATTACTAAAAACTTACTGGTCATGTCAGTAGGTAATGAAAATAGAATTACTTCGTAAATAACTTGTGTTTAAATGCGTCATTTCACGTTAATAAACGTTAACATGGTAGGAACTTCGTTTCCACCGCGTAAGCGTTACTAAACTTACTTTTTCGGTTCAAATAAACTCATGCGCATACAAATTGATAATTTTGCAAACATAAGAAATGTTTTCTAACCTTGGAAAATCACTCAAAACCGCTAAAAGCACTTTTCTATTTTTCTTGACCGCAACTAGCGTGCCAGGTTCAACATCTTCCACAGACAAACAATATAGCGTATTTTTATTTTGTGGCCAGCTTAATAATATAAATCACCCCAATATGTTTAACACGTTCGTACTTAACAATTTTGGTAACTTAACATAGTAACATAAAAGTTCAAAAAAATTCTGCAATTTTGCATTAAATAGCTCAACTGGCGTAATTTTCCATAAACGTGACATAATGAGCCTAATGAAGAAAACATTTTGTCAAAGGGTTTGTTTGAGAATAGTACACTTTCCACGGTTTATTTTGTATGAAAATGTGAGGTCTTTTATGTTCTTTAAACCTCTCACTATTTGTCATGTTTCTTTGTTCATAAAGTTAAAAAAAGTCTATTAACTGAACTTATTAACTTAAATACCACTCTACAGGATAACATTTCTCCAGCTGGTATAAAGTGTAAACTGTCTACGGAATAAGTTACAAACATTCGACAGTGCAGAAAGTGGCAAAATTGGCGGCCTGACCCACATGTGCATTTGCGATGTTCGATGTTTTTATAAACTGTACTATCTGGTTTACCTGAATTTTTCGATTTATTCGCATGACGTCAAACGGCACTGCGTCAACCCGCTTTACTAAGCCTGATACATTTCATTGCATCAACTTATAGTTTATTATTTACTAGACCTTACTGCTAGCTGACATTGAACTCGAATAATAAATAAAAATAAAATATAATGGTTTCACAGTCGGTCTTCTTCTACTGGTTTTTCACGATCCGTCTTATTCCATGTCCGTCCACTTTCCCAATCAGTATAGGTACTTCCCAATCCGTCTGCTTTCCCAGTCCGTCTGCTTTCCCCTTCTGTCTAGTTTAATTTACTTTCTTTTACGCGTTTTCTCATAGGGGGTTGCAAAGGTTATTTTGACAGGTGTCATGATTTTCTTGTGTCAAACTAAAATCTGTCATATCTCGGAAACTACTGATCCTAGACCACTGGTATGTATGGAGAAATGACAGCTCTCGACGAGATCTTCATTTCGGATGACGCAGTCAAACTAAAAACTGTCATATCTAAGAAACTACTGATCCTAGACCACTGGTATGTATGGAGAAATGACAGCTCTCGACGAGATCTTCATTTCGGATGACGCAGTCAAACTAAAAACTGTCATATCTCGGAAACTACTGATCCTAGACCGCTGCTATGTATGGAGATATGACAGCTCTCGACGAGATGTTCAATTCCGATGACAGCTCTCAAACGAAAAGATGGCATATCCCGGAAACTACTGATCCTAGACCACTGGTACGTATGGATATATGACAGCTCTCAAAGAGATCTTCATTTTGGATGACAGCTGTCAAACTAAAAAACTTTCATATACAGGAAAAAACTGATCCTAGACCACTGGATGACAGGATGTTGATACCTGTCACAATGATAAAAAATATAAATTTGTGCCTGGGAAAACTATGATTTTTTTTCTAAGTTTATTCTTTATTTAAATTTCTGAAAAAGTCAATTTCCCATACAAAATACAACACAAATTATAATAAGTACATTTCTGACATTTTTGGTTTTTGAAACTGAAATCCATCTGTGTTCGGAACGGAACAGTCATTTCGCGTTTGCGCCATCGTCGATACGGCGATTAGTTATAGAGCACTTTCTTAACGCACCGTGATGTCCCCGTTTCTTCGTGGTCATACTGGCATGTCATACTAATATGGCCAGTGAGAATCGCTTGTATTGGTGATCATACTTGTCATTGTCCCTTTAAATATAATTGTTATCTTATTTTTAGTAAAGGTTTTTTCTATTTAGGAATTTCCCAATAATGTCACTCCCTTGGCATCTATCGAGGCAGCCACTGAGGTATAATCAGGAATAATCCGAACCAAGCTGAATTAGTTGACGCCCCATGCGAAGTCTAGTATAGTGATCAGAAAAGTTGACGTCGTGCGAAGTTAAGGTTCCGGGCATAGTAAAGCGGGTTGACGCAGTTGACATGAATAAATAAGATTTTGATAGTAAACTTTAATCATCAAAAGTTGTATAAATAAAACCTTACTGCGACTTTTAAATGTTTTCAACATTATCAATATGTGACCAGACAAGACGTAATAGGCGTAAGATTCAAATCGAGAACGACGACTATATAAGAGAAATACAACTTCAAATGATCACAGGTGAAATAACTATAGGCCATGCTTTAGGAAAATTACGGTAATATATTATTATTACCTAAAAACACATTTTGTTGTTCCAGTTTTGTTTTGTTATTTTTTTAAGAGAAAAGGAAATTACTTTTAGTTCTGTATTAAAAACGTTGTTAAACTAATTATTTAATTAAAAACCGGTCAAGTGCGAGTCTAAATCGCGCACGAAGGGTTCCGTACCACCGTTCAATGGAAGCGATGGTGTGGAGTGAATAGTTTGGATTTTACACAGCAAAATATTGTTTACAAAGTTATTGGTGCGGTTACTTTCACACTCCATGTACGTAACCAGGTGCATCCATAAGTTTGTATGTGGTATTGAAAGAATTGTTGTATGGAGCCCCCTTAAATATTTCTTTTATCCTGTCTTTTAGTATTTGTTGTTATAGCGGCAACATAAATACATAATCTGTGAAAATTTCAACTCTCTAGCTAGCTAGGTTCTTGAGATACAGCCTGGTGACAGACGGACGGACGGACGGACAGCGGAGTCTTAGTAATAGGGTCCCGTTTGGAACCCTTCGGGTATTTTTTATTTTTATTTTACTTTATTTGGACAAACAACAGTAATAAACTTTACAAAACATAAATTACAAACACAAAATACATTGTAAGCTTGCTACCTTATACGTTCATCACTAAAACAAACATTTATAAAAATAATGTGATACAAATATTTTTTTGATAATTTTAAAATACTTAATCTACCTTAAACTCAAACCCATATGATTTGTTAGTTCTTTTTTAAAAGATGTTTTTTTGCTCCTAAATATGTCTATCGACAGCAACCTCTCATTATAGGTATGGCAAATTCGATGTAGCGGCGCACGAAGACCGGAATTGGTGCGCGTTGGATTTAGATAAAAAAGTTTACAGGGACGGCGTGGCGTTGCTGTATGTGGGGCAAGGTATTTAATTTCTTCGACAAGCTCCGGACAATCATAGTGGTTGTTACATATGTTATATAAAAATAATTCGTCGGTTATTGTGCGTCTAGAGGCCTAACTAGGTACTTTATAGAGTGACATGAGGTTTTCGTAGCTCATTTTGCTATGTGTAAGTCTATAGTGTATAAGTTTGTCACTGTAAACGGCATAAAAGGGATTCCATACAATAGAAGCATACTCCAGTTGGGATCTTACTAGGGTTTTATAGAGTGTCATATATGTAAGTTTCTTATTAAAGTTTTTACTAACCCTTAATATGAAACCGACTATCTGATATGCTTTCGTACAAATTTTCTCTATATGGTCGTCGAAAATGAGTTTTTCATCGAAAAGGACACCCAAATCTCGAATTGCGGAAACCCTCTCCATTTCTTGGCCACCGATGTTGTATGGTTGGAGTATCTTGTTCCTATTACGCGTAAAAGTTATCTGTTTACATTTATTATGCGCAAGTTGAAGTTTGTTAGTTAGACAAAACTCGTGGAATCTATTAAGGTCTTCTTGTAAACTAATACAATCTTCCAGAGAATTAATTTTTTTAAAGATTTTTAAGTCATCGGCGAACATTAGTATCTGACAATGTTGGAAGCATTGGTTAATCCTATTAATAAAAAGTGTGTATTGGAGGTCCTAAAATTGAGCCCTGAATTACACCACAAGATACTAATCTTCTTTCGGAATGATATCCATTGATTGTAACCATCTGGAATCTGTCCCGAAAGTAAGACCCAAACGGGTAGGTACGGAACCCTAAAAAGGTGCTGTGGTTACAATAATTGCAGTTTTATTATTTGAAATTGTTTTAATTGGACCTGGGAACTCTACAATGGTGCCGTGGTCCAACTGCAAGGATAGTTGGACCACGACCAATAGTAAAGGCCCGGAGTCCAACTAATTGGACAGAGCAGTTGGACCACTGCCCTGAAACGTAACCAGAAGGATGCCTTTTGTCCGCTTGACGACGACTCAGTTTTGTAACGTTAGCTGCGCATCAGGAAAATGTATCTGTAAAATGGTCTGCGTGACCTTAACCCTCGGCTCCTATACCTACCGATCTGAGAGAATACACAATATGCAAGCTATAGCTAGAGACTACAATACACTTTACGGTCTTATCCAAACTGGCTGGGCTAATCCTATGGGTAAATAACGTAACATAGCGTCACGCCTTTTCCTATGCGGGGTGACAGAGGTACAATCGTGCCCACTTTGAGCCAGTTATTCAATCCTACGGGCCAATAAAAGGAAAAAGTAGTTAAATCATTTATTTCAGGATTTTTTTGATTGTTAGTTTGGGAATCTATAAACTAGCAGGGAGTCAGTCATCAACATCTATTTCGTAGTCCATTATGTTGTTATCGCAGCCACATTTCAAACATATTGGTTTTGTATTCGGCTCCTCGGTTTGGCTTACTTTCTTCCTTCATATCCTCCTGAGACCCAGGGTGAAAAATTATACCGGATTCTTCATTGGCGACCAATCGGTGGTCACTTCACTCACAGCTCATGCATGGGATCTTACACAGAGACTTCCTCGGACATTTGTCAGGCGGCGTAAAGTCCAGGACAAACGACGAGTTGGAACTGGTGTAATCGAATTGGAGGTCGTTGTATTTTGCCTCGACGCTGTATTTCGCTGCCGGTTCAGATTTGCCGTCGGTGTCTAACACGTATTTGAGCGGGTACGGGCCGGATGGGGCGTTGCTGATGGTCGACGGTGCGGTTGAAATAGTGTATTGGCCGCCGTGCCTGACTATCCTCAGGAGGGGCAGTGGTGAGCAGGGAGGTTTGTGGCAGCTGGGTGTCGGCCATACTGTGACGAAGCTAGGGCTGGCGCATAGAGACTTATTGCAGCATACGGGCTTAGGGCAACACGGGTAGGGAGGTCTGCAAGGGAGTCTCTCGCAGTTGTTTTCTTCGATTCGCCTCAGTACCGCGCAGGAGATATGGCCCGGACGCCAGCCGCACTTCAACTGAAATATATGAATGGTTGTGATTCGAGGAACACGAGACTGTCAGGATTGGACTACCTATGTTAGATTACTAGTATGTAAATATGCTTAGATTATCTGGGGTCAGGCAGCGATGTCGGGATTTGGAAGTTGTGGTGCATTTTTGGGTCGGGTTGTTGTCCTTTCAGATAACATTATCAACGCGCGAAGCTAAGACGACATTTTAACTATCGATCCACGATTAATGAGTGATAACCTGATGTTCAGGAGCATTTTTAGCGAGGTAATGCCATCCCATGTAACTGGGAACTGGCTTGCTCTTTCTGACGATATCGCAGTCCAGACATCTGTGCTTGGGCAGATCGCAGCGCCCTAGGCAGCTGGTTATAACCTTTTGTTTGCCTGTAAAACAATGAAACTGTGTAAGATAATAATTTGCCACGCATAAATCGATCCTAAACGATGGTTGACCGCAGAAAAACGGGCACTTCATCCCTTCTTTCATACCGAATGTACTGAAGAACAATATCAGATTTCCTTATCCTGTATTAATAGGTAAGCAAGCTGGACAATACGAACTGGGTGAAAAAGACTCACATACCTGTCCCACAACCACCACAGCAACACGCCATGTTCGCGATGTGTTGACCTAAGAAAAACCGATTTTGTAAATAAATCGATATTAGAATATTGATAATCGAAGATTACTATGAAGCAATCTTGGAAATTTATTTCTGCAGATAGGTATTTTGACAATTCATCTCTGGTACCATTATAGGCCACGCCGGGCTACTTTGGCTGGGACTCGAGCGAGATCATCTTGACCTATCTACTGATATGAATGAATAATAGCCTAAACCCAAGGCATCGAGATGTCAGAATCTAGACATGCAGTGATACGGATTTTGACGAGACCTAGTTTGATCCGCTGGCTTATTATACTATATACTTACAAATATATATTGTTCATCTTCATCACTTGCTACAACAAGACATTGAGAAATGCAAACAAATAGTTGGTTGAATGTATATTCACCCTTACCCGTGCTATGGGAAGTGATCGATGTGTTGTGACTTGTTCTTGTAATACATTTTCAGTTTTCTATCGTTGTCCATTGAGTCGGTGGTGTAAGTCCATCATTCCTGTTTGTTGAACTTATATTGGATACGGCGGCATTGGAGTAGGTATGGAACTTTCACATTGGGAAACTTTGACTTGTTTTGATGGTGGTTTGACATGCAAGTGAAAATAGTTGTCAAGTTTGATAATAGAATAAAATAATTTGTTCTTCTTTATTCTCTGCTCGATATCAATAATCAACCTTTTTGGTATCAGTTGTAGAATGCGTCTTCAATGGCTGCTTTTATAATTTTACACAGTAACGACACAATACGGTGCTGCGACATTGCAGGGAAGGAGAATGTATCATATCGATATCGTCGGAAATCGTAGCCCATGATGGCTGTCCACGACATAGTTGAGAGTGTGTGCGTACTGCATATTTACATGAAATATTGCCCATTTGTGAGCACATTGTGAGAGAGTGAACCTTGCTTTCTTGCCCTAGGACTCATTCTGAAATTTCACGGACATTTACAGTGCATGTTGAACTAATTATTCCATACACCAGAAGTCGTCTAGGAAACAAGTTTTTGCAGGGCGTTTGGTCACCATTTTACTTCTATGGACCATGAAACGTTTTAGTAGGTAGGTGTACCATGGGAGGAAATACTAGAAAAAAATAATTGCAACATAAGTGAAATATTACCGCACATTACTATGGGTACTAATAGACAAACCAATATTTGATTTGCCAGTCTATATGTTGCGGCATGTAGGTATTTAAACGCTAAACAAATATCTCAAAATAGATAGAATAATACAAGAAAATACGTAGAACATTTTGATAACTTTAAAAGCAGCTAATGTGTCCTACACTCTTTATTTTCAGTGTCATGGGGGTTTTATCACGCGCGCGGGGGATTTACTATTACGCCAGTCGGTAGAGCTTCGAAGCTACAGGGGTTGTTAGAAAAGTTGTTGCATTTTTTTTTGGTATCTTTTAGATATGAGTGCAACTGAGTAAAAATCAAAAATGGTAAAGATATCTCGGGATAACTTTTGGCAGCTACAAAACATAGAAATGTTGGGACTTTTTTGGTTTATCGCTCATAAATTATTTACAGTGCATCCTAGCAAAAGTTACTATGTAACAAATTAAAGAGTATACAATTTTGCAAATGCACAGCAAAGGCACATCCGTTTAGATGATGACCTAGAAGTTTCACCCTTTACAGATGGCCCAAACGCCCAAAGCTCAAGGTAAATTTAACTTTTCCCATGACGGGTTGTAGATGGGTTGTAAAGATAAATAATTTTTGGTAACACTGCGCTAATTTAGAATGAAATAATAGTCAAATTTGTATTTCATATCATTTATTTGATTATTTGATCATTCTATTCCCGTTTCGATTTATTACCCTTCTTTTTCACGGGCACCACTTTCTTCTTTCCACAGCAAACGTACATGAACAACCATGTAGATAGACTCACAAGACTTGTGAAAATTAGGGCGAGATCAAGATGCGCGTATTGGTAGAAGGGTACATCAGCCGCTGCACTCCTGAATGTGAGGTTACTATGTCTCGCCGCAAACTCAGTCCAGTAGATGGCAGAATCCATAGCAGACATCGGGCGGTCGTGCCAAGCGTTTGAGATCCTCTTCACATTCTCGCGAAATCTGAAAGGTGCAATTTGAGTTTTACTGCTAATCTTCATCAGCATATTTATACATAGTCAGGTCATAAGTTCTGTCACATGTGCAATATGAAATAATGTAGACATGTTTATTATTTATGTAAACATTTATATAGCAAAATGAACTTAATAAAACATAGATTCTTATGGTAATAAAGTTTATTCAAAATGAACCCCGCGATTTTGAATACAGGCCTTTATTCTGCGCGGCCAGTCGTCTATCGCAGCACGAACGAGGTCCATGTCAATATCGGCGGCTGCCTTAATCAAGGATGCCTTGAGTGACTCCAAATCAGGATGAGGCTTTGAGCAGGCCTTTTCCTGCAAGTGTTGCCATATCTTGTAATCTAACGGATTCAAATCTGGACTGGAGGAGGGCCAGTCTTCGTGCCGGATGAAGTCGATTTCACGCGCCGCCAGCCAGTCCTGTGTGCTTTTCGCTCTATGAGCTGGCGCAGAATCTTGTTGGAATACCCAGTGCCTGTTATTAAACATGGTATGAGAAACAGGTTCCACAAGTTTCTTGAGGACTGTATTTTGATACACAACTGCATTCGTTTTTACGCCTTTCTCACAAAAATGTACCTCAGTTAAGCCCCAATAAGAGACTCCCAACTAAACCATGAGCAAGGATGGAAAATGACCTCGTTGGATACGCGGAATACGGTTGCTCGCTTCTTCACTGCTGTGTGCGTACACCTTATCATTTTGTTTGTTGTAGCTCTCTTCCACGCTGAAAAATTTTTCATCCGAAAAAAGAATTTCCCGATCCTTTTTTCCCTCGTACCGCTTCAACAAAGCGCGGCATCTCTTCAGTCTCAGGTCCATTAAACGAGCATCCAAACGATGTTCTGTTTTTCTTCGATATGCCCTAAGCCCTAAGTCTTCATTTAACACCCTTTTCACCGTGGTCCTGCTTAACCCCATCTGAAGGGCCAACAGTTTCTGCTTACGTATGGAATTTCTTTGAAATCGCGCCTTCACAGCTTTTATCACTGCTGGAGTCCTAACAGAGCAAGGGCGACCACTTCTTGACCTGTCATCTACACTAGAGTCTTCATTGTATCGTTTTATGGTACGATAAACGAATCTTTTGGTTATATTCAAATTTTTCAGTAAGTCGAAAATTTTAATTGGCGCGTAACCGCAACGATGCAACGCAATAACTGCGACACGGTCTTCTTTAAGTGTCCACTCCATATAAATGAGGAAAATTCTAAAAAGTACACATTCTTATTTTCATGAAAAATTCGAAATTCGAATTCAATAAACTTTTTTGTGGCCAGCGTTCTCAATTCAAAAGTTTTTATTGTGTGACAGAACTTATGACCTGACTATGTATGTATAGTCCAACATATTTAATTGCACTTAACGTTAGAAATAAATAAATAAGCCGGTTTATACTATATGCATTCAAGGAACTTACTTGGGATCCAAAACTTTCTTGAAAGCCGCAAGAAGATTCTCCTTCGTGAGTTCACCGACAAGTATCTGAACTCCTAGTCCGCTCTCTTCGACTGCCGCAGCATTGGCTGGCTGGTCCCCCAGTATCGGCATGGCGACGACAGGGACACCGAAATGTATTGCCTCAGTCGTTCCCAACATGCCGGAGTGGGAGAAGAATGCTAACGTTTTTGGGTTAGCTGGAAGCGAAAAATAGGTTTTACTGCGTATGGACATTGCTGGCTCAGGATTATTACATACATCGTCACGCATTTCCATAAACGGGGTGGCAGAACAGTCATTAATGAATAACATTTTAACAGCATCGTCACCAGATTTACATAGGCAACCCAGGTGCAATATTTGAATTTTTATATTAGCTATAGGTAACAGGTAACCTTACTCCCGATCAAACAACGGATAAGCGTAGATTTTCATTAGTTCATTATATAATAACCAATTACAATATTACTATAATTGTGGTTGGACTTGGCATGTTCATGTCAAAGACCAAAGTCATGTCTAACAATAAGTAGCATACGGTGGAAGTGGATGAGGTGAGAATTGCATATGTCCAGGAATGTCGAGTCCTTACCGACAATTTAGCGTAAGCGTCAATTTTATCGAAATTGCGTTTTTTATCGTAAATGACATTTTAAACTACAACGGATGGCAACATCTTGTCGTTTCCCGCCAAAATACATCCAAGAGAAAGTTCTAGCAACTGCTTGATTTATCTTAAATCGTAAGTACAGTTATTCTTATTTTTTTTACGTAACCTACGTAATAATTTTTATCGTAAGTTACCATGGTCTTAGAATAATGCAACGTAAGCAACCCTACTTGTTATCGCAAGCGACATAACGCATCAATTTATCATAGTCATTTACTACAAACAAATTAGAAAAAACGTGTTGCAAATATTAATTCCGACGAAAGCTGTGATTGAAATACTATCCCTCTGGATTATTTTTTAATCAAATTGTAATAACTTAGTAAAATACATGTTGAATATCTAGACTAATAAAGAATTTTTTATTTATTTGATACGAAAAATCATTCTCACGAGCTTTGCTGTCAGCGAAATTCAAAATAGCTTTTAATTTTCGGGTGGTCCGTTTTAATAAAACCGGCCAAGTGCGATTCGGACTCGCGCACGAAAAGTTCCGTACCATTATCTATTAAAACGGCAAAAAAACACGTTTGTTGTATGGGAGCCCCCCTTAAATATTTGTTTTATATAAATTTATTTTTAAAGTGAATATATAAATAAATATTATGTGAATATTTCAGGCGTCTACCTAATGCCGTAATCAATATCGAGCAAATACGAGAGAAAAAAAACGTTTGTTGTATGGGAGCCCCCTTAAATATTTATTTTATTCTGTTTTTTACTATTTGTTGTTATAGCGGCAACAGAAATACATCATCTGTGAAAATTTCAATTGTCAAACTATCACGGTTCATGAGATACAGCCTGGTGACAGACGGACGGACGGACGGACGGAAGGACAGCGGAGGCTTAGTAGTAGGGTCCCGTTTGGCACCCTTCGTGTACGGAACCATAAAAATTATAACCCAGTTATTACATTCCTATAAGGGTTCTTTGAGGATCACTATTCTCAAACTACACTATAAATACGAATTGAACATGGACCTGATTATGAGATCGAGATCAAATACTTGCAGGGATCACTAAAGGGCTGATGCAACTATACCATGTGATGCTCAAAATCTCAGCTGCTAAGTATCTTCAGAGACTTGGTGGATTTATGTTATAAAAATAAGATCCCAGTAGGTACCACGAAGAATATTTATGTATGTATGACGCAAGATGAAGCAATTCCCGGCGAATTAGCTGAAACTGACCAAGAAGATACTGATAAGGACTAGCACATAAGGGATCCAACAGGATATGCTTAGTTTGATTTTGATTACATTGGTCTCAGCGTGCTACCAAACATTTGCAATTAATGAGAAATAAATAATAAATATTTTCTATTAACACTTCGTGATTCTTATTTCAAAAAATACATCAGAAACTAAGTAAATTATGAATGAAAACGGGATAAATTGTCGCTTACGATGATCCTTTTTACATATCAATTTTAATCAATTACTTCAAACGCCATTACTACTACCAAAGCCTTGAAGTAGATGACGGCAAAATTATTGTAACCGCCATAATAGTAGTTTATGTGACTGCAACATAATGGAGGGCATTAATACACGAGATTGGGTTTATGAAACGAGCCGAAGGCGAGTTTCATAATAATATCACTCGAGAGTTTTAATGCCTAATTATGTACAGTCACATACACTAGTTTATCTACACGCATATCATAAGCTCTCTTTGATGTGTTCAGGAACCGCATGTTCTACCGGCATTGTAGCATTGATCATTGCTCCGCAGTTGTTTAGCTTGTTCTGTAGTACCAACTTCACAGACAAACTAGGGGCTGCACGTAGGCGGGCGTCGGCGTTCGAAATTTGAATGTCATAATTTGACAAATTTGGGTACATTAAGGTCATAATGGTCAATATTCGGATGAGTTTTTACCAAGAAGTTTATCATTATGCGACCACGTACAATGTGGTTTTTGGACGCAGTAAAGAGGGTTTATGATACGTGTGTAGATAAAAGTCATAAGATCCACTTTTTTAATGAGTGTCACAAAAAAAATATTACATAAAATTTCCAAAACATGCTTAAAAAATTATGTATTGAGTTGACAGCATATTTATGTAGTAAAATATCTAAAAAAAACGATTTCCTGTGAATTTTTATTTCTGTCGTTTACACTTAGTCGGCGGTAAAGGCTCGAATTTATATAGTCGACGTCGACAATGCCTGGGAGAGCTTTTGGTCTAAGAAGAGACATGATCTGGACCAGTTCCAATGAGAGTGTCGCACACTAAAGTACGCAGAATCGTGAAGATAAGTCGGCATCGTTCGCGTCGAAGCTGAGGACGCCATCAGGATTTACAAGTTTCAGGATTCCGACGCGGATAGGAGTGCGAGGTTTCATAGGACTTCATATAGCCTGGTATTTAATCGCACATCAAAAATACTGATATTCACAACAAAAAAGCATCCGCAAAAATACCTTTTACGTTAAGTATTTTTTTGTTCTTACATGTTCAACGTCATACGAAGGATAAAGGGGGCTTCCCTTCGCTCACCCCGTTTACCCTTCACCTAAGCTACCGCAGTATTTTTCCCTGATATTGGCTGTGAAAATCTGTATATTTGCTGGGCAAATCAGTAATATTGATGTGCAGTTTAATATTTCCCCTTCATATATACAATTCTAAAATCAGATCCGTCCAGATGCCGAAAAGTGTGCATTCACCGTTGTAATTTTTCTGTGTGGGTGATTCATATGATGGAATCACCTCACCTGTAGTAGATAGTAGTAGTCTGTTTATCGATAAACTTGATTAACCATATCATGCATCTCATTACAATACCATATACCATTAAAATTCACATATTCATAATTTGAAGGAGTTTTTGACTTGCCTCCATAAATCAAGATTGAACCATCAAATTTAAAGTAAACCTCACCTAATATATCGATCTGAGGCAGCCAACTCGACACGAACAGCTTATCCTTATCAACGGGAAGAGTCTTATCCTCCCATTTCCATATGAAGCGCTGTGGCAGTTCTTCCATTGCACCCAGAACAGCCTTCACCTTATCTGCTGGCATTGTGGAACTCCTGACCACAGATCCGAAGCTTATGTAGATGATTCCATGGTCCGCTTTATCGACAAATTGTTTCAGGTCCTGAAACAAAATAAACCTTAGTCGGAGCCTCTGTATTTTTTGCGCCTTGGGTTTACTTGTAGAGCCACACCGGTTCTACTAAAATTATTCAAGCATCTAAACCTAATTTGCAGTTTCTCACTGAAGTACTGACTTTTTCGTATCACAAATGGTAAACAAGTTATTTGGTTAATCTTAGTCTTAGCTTCTTCTCGTTATTCTAAATGTACCTATAGATACCTCAGTAATTCATATGGACCTAAGCTACCTCGCGCCACAAATTATGAGTATGCCTTCAATGCGCAGTAGTCACTATTCAATACCTGTACATATGGGCAGTAATTCCCGCCAAAGACGCCCAGCGCTCTTAATTCGTGGCGCTAGGTATACGAGAAATTACATGAATGTACATAATAATTTCAACGTTGTAATAAGTTCAACTATCTAAAAATGCGTGTCATATATAAATTTACCTAGGAGTATCTATTAATGAATGAATGGAAGTTTATGATAATTCGTCATGCTAATTTCTTTCTCGGTGACGGGGACGTAGAATGAGCCATTATACCGTTTATTATTTTAATTTTATTACATATTCTTAGAAAAGATTTATTATTGCTACTTACTATAATATGCGACTTACCTACTCGTAGGTGTACTAATGAAGAAATACTTACGCCGGTTAATGGTTTCGCTTGAGCAACATGGTAACCGCCTACTTCAATAACATTAGAAGGAAACAATTGCGATCCAGTCAAAATGAAGCTATGATACAATAGCATAAATTTTATCTGCTGAGCTAATTGTTCTAAAGGCGGCACTTCACCTAAGTATTTCTTTACGGTGTTATGATCACTTCTTTGGGTCAAGTAACTGACAGTCTTGAAATAAACGTCAAATATTAATCTTTCAGCCCTTTGGTAAAGCGAGGGTTTGGTTCCCCCGTGAAGGAAATGGTATGAAACATACGAAGGACTCTCTGGAATGCCGAATCTTCGGCGGTGCCAAGGCATAAGTATATGCGATGTAAGGGCAACAACGGGAGCTCCCAGCTTATAAGCAAGACCAAGAGCACAGTCACTATTGAATTGTTCCACCAGAATCACATCGAACTTTCGTTTCTCTTTCACCAAACCCTGAACCTTCTCATTTCTTAGCATTACATCACAATTCAGTTGTCCGGTACTAGAGAGATACATCGCAGTCAGTACTACTGTCAAGTAGGAACTTTCAAATGGAAAATCATCTTCAACAATCTTTATACTCCCGGCTAAGCTTATGTCATGATAGTTTTTTAGCGGATTTTTTTCTGGAAAATGTGAGATCACTGTTACGTCGTGGCCTCTATTAGTAAGTTCTGTTAGAAGAGCCTTGAAAACAAAGAAGTGACTCTTTCCGTGATATGGGAACACGCATAATATGTTAAGAGCGTCGGCACAGTTTGATAGAGTCAATATGAGTACGCCTAAAATCACCGACGGCTTCATCTTGAGTCAAGGTTCCTCGTTTTGACCTTAAGTCACTAGCGTGTCATGGACCGGTCCACGCGGCAATACGATGCATTGCATACTGACTGACTATTACTGACTGAGAAGGCTGCCATGCCTCTTGAGCTTTGGTTGGAGATTGACTGAGTGATTAATCAACTCACTCAACCTACAGTTAGATAGGTACCTATTACCTACTTTTTGGCTACTTTCTTGTCTTAAACTATAGGTTTTGACGATCGGTTAAGCCTAGCGGGTAGTGACCCTGCCTATGCAGCTGACGGTCCTGGGTTCGAATGCCGGTAAGGGCACGAATATTTGTTTCTTAGTCTTGGATGTTTTCCATGTATTTACGTAAGTATTTATTTATCTCTATTAAATATACCGTCGTCTAGTACCCATAACACAAGCCTTATTGAGCTTACTATGGACCTAGTTGGATTTGTGTAAGATAGTCCTCTAATATTTATTTATATTTATTTATTTATAGGTACAATGGTACCTCTAAAATGATTCATGTGATTGCTCTGCTCTTTCTAGTTTTAGTCGACGGAATTTTATTTCCTAGCCACCTAAGGTTGACTATCGTATAGCAAACTGGAACCATTGGAGCACCGTATGTTGCTATGACGACGTTGCATGCATTATTTAAAAACACATAATTAATTATGAGAGTGATAACTTTTCGCAATAATAAATTAAGTGTGTGATAACTTTTCGCAGAGGTAGGTGGGTATATATCATATGACAGGTATTGTATATTTGGAAGTTTTGATCGTAGACATATTATTTCTGGACCCCTAGCCATTGTCAAGGTCCGTACCCAAAGGGTGCCAAACAGGACCCTATTACTAAGCCTTCGCTGTCCGTCCGTCTGTCTGTCACCAGGTTGTATCTCATGAACCGTGATGGTTAGACAGTTGAAATTTTCACAGATGATGTATTTGGACACCTAAACTGGAAGAAACAGATAGTTGTTCTTGCGGGGAGAGTCCGAAAATTGATATGTATTTTCAAGAGAATTAGACACTTCAATGACTCATCACTGATCAAGTCTATTTACTACTGTCTGTGCCAATCCATAGTTACCTACGCTATCTCCGCATGGGGGGGAACGGACAAAACTAATATCCTAAAACTAGAGAGAGCTCAAAGAGCTGTAATAAAAGTTATAAATCACAAAAAAATCCTTTATCCCACAACAAAATTATACAAAGACTTTAGTGCTTACTGTTCGACAACTGTACAAAGTCTTAGTCGTATCAAAGCCTTAGTAATCATACAACACCGACAAAATGCCCGTGACAATACTGAAAATAGACATAAACATCTTGCTTATGACGTCCCCCGGTGTCGCACTACTTTTGCCCAATCCTTCACTTATTATCGAGGACCATCGCTTTATAACAAAATGTGCCGTAATATTGATACATTGGTTGACGCATCATCGTGTTCGTGTACTAAACTGCTTGAAAAGCATCTTATAACCTTAGATTATGATCAAACGGAGACGTTTCTAGAAACCATTGGGTGACGAAATTTTTGTGCTCTATATAGCTATATATAAATATACACATTTATCTACAATATATATATATATATATATCCCGCAACATATTTGGCGTCCTTTCGCTTTGCATTATTGTGGCGTCTATATATATATGCATTCAAAATCTATATCTGACTACCTATGTATCTATTCATATAACTAATTATAACTTTCTGTTATATTAAAACAAAACAATAATATTATCATAACTTTATAATAATGATACTTAAGTAAAGTCTAATAGGGACTGATGGACTTGTTATTTTTTTTCTTTTTCTTTGTCTTTCCTTTTTTTATGTACTTCCAAAATACTTTCACAGTGAATAACAGCAGTATGTTTACGTTGCATAGTCCTAGCCTAGTGCAACAATTACTTGTGGTTGAGGAGACTACGGTGCTCTTCCGTAATACAGTTTATACTAGTACGGGGAGCTTTGTGCTTTCTACAATCTAAATGTAAGATTACTAACTAAGCATACATCTACTGTGTTACCTTGTAGTATTAAGTCAATCTTGTTACAAATAAATATTTTCATTTACATTTTCATTTTCTGTTGCCCCTATAGCAACAAATACTAAAAAACAGAATAAAATAAATATTGAAGGGGGCTCCCATACCACAAACTTATTTTTTTCTCCTCGTATTTGCTCGATATTGATAACGGCAACAGGAGACCCTTGAAATATTCACAGAACATTTAGTTATATATTTACTTTAAAAATAAATAAATAAATATAAATTAAACAAATATTTTAAGGGGGCTCCCATACAACAAACGTGTTTTGTTTGCCATTTTAATAGATCTTCTTCGTGTGGAAACTTGTAGGGAGGATCAAAGTAGATCCTTCCAGTATTCAGCCACCGCGATGGCTCTGTCATTAGCCTGCATAAAGTCAGCGTGTGTGCAGGGAGTCGGACACAGCGGGCGCGATAGTAGGTGGCCGGAAGTTTGAGGGGCACGGCAACGGCAGCTTGAGCTTGCATCCTCAGGCAGGATGCCCCAGCGTCGCATGATGTCTTTGGTACGCCCGACGCGTGATCTCAGCCGGTTCAAGGTTTTCCATAGGTGCCAGCCCAGGTTTTGGCCCGAAGGGACTCGGTCATGGAACAGGCGAACAGGAGGCGGGGCTATGCCAGGCGGTGCAGCATATCTGTGTGGGTATGTTTCGAGGTAGTGGACGTGAACAATGCTGGCGGAATGGAAGTCATCATCACGATTTTAATAGATAATGGTACGGAACCCTTTGTGCGCGAGTCCAACTCGCACTTGGCCTGTTTTTTTACTACATAGTATTGCAGGGGTACAATCAATTTATGATTATTATGTTTTTTACTTTTTTTCGCCAAATAAATTATACTTACTCACTTATGCGATGTTAACCGCGCTCACGGAGATAGTTAGTGGGTTTAAACCCAATTATAAAAACCGAGTATGAACCCGGGTCGTACGTCGAATACGTTTTGACCCAGTAAAAACCCATTATCGCTGTTTTTGGTGCTTTAAAATTAAAATAAAGGAACATAAGCTTAAGCCATGAATTTAGGAACCAAGCTCACGCTTTCCTTGTTACAAAAACCCATTGTTCCTGTATCATATAATGGCTCACCATAGAGTACACAGATAAGGCGAAAATCCTTGGGGTTGGGGGGTTTTTGACAACCAGCTGTCTTAGTCTCCATAAAGGTCGCTGACGGATCTTTTCACTCCCTCAGGCGTCTGCAGTACATCTTCTCGCGGCAGACCAAAATCATCCTCGCTCAGTCCCTTCTCCTGCCGCTATTCGACTACGACGATGACTGTTGGGCGAGCGCGAACCAAGATCTACTGAACAAATTCGAACGACTTCAGAATCTCGGGCTTTGGTTTATCTTCGGGCAAATTCAACCATGTTTCTCTATATCGTGAAGAGTTGGGGTGGCTTCCTATTCGTCGTCGCGGAGACCTTCATATTATTTTTTATCTTTTAAATATATTGGAAAATCCGCGTACCCTTCTATACTGCTTTGAATAATTCTTTTTGGAAAATCGGCACCAGAGATCTCACACTGTGTCACTCTTAGCCACTCCAAGGCATAACACCTCACCTCGGCAAATGAACACTCCTTCAGGTTGCAGGCGGTCCGACTGTGCACCGCACTTCCTTGCACTATAAGAGACAGTCCCACCCTTTTCTTTGTCAAAACCGGGTAAAAGAGCACTTCCTCTCCCTTTCCTGAAAGCTGTATATTATTATTATTTTATATAAACGATATGTTCAGAGTTTTGAATGTATAAGTACTTATTTAGTAGTTTGGTATAATATACCAAACTACTAAATAAGTATCAATACATATATATTATAGGTATTTTATTTTCCGTATTTAATAGATATTTAATTCACTTCTATGTATTTTATTATAGATATCGTGCACTACCTACCCTTTCATGATTAATTTTCCTATGATGCTTAGGTTTGCTGGATAAAATCACTTTTTTGAGATAAGCTCGGCTTTGTACATTTATTTTCTCTTAGTGTACCTTTTTAAATCTCTGTGTGCAATAAAGAATTATGAAATTATTTATTATGACAAATATAACGAGCCCAACAACGATGGGATTACTGGTAAGCTTCAATATTTCAATATATTTTTTTATTATATCTACTTTATTGACAAAAACTACAAAAAAAAAAGAAAAAGGAAAAAACATTTACAAAGGAAAAAAAAATACCCACATGGTTTAATAAGAATATCACTAATATGTTACGCGAAAAAAACAATAAACGGCGACGCTACAAGATATATAAAAACCCGTTAGACGAAACATCTCTAAACCTTTTTAAACTAGCATCATTAAACCCAATTCTGGTCCTTAATAAAGAGTAAGCGTTCTGAACGCAGTTGTTACCCTGCTACCATGACCAATGTATTGGCTACCACTGCAAATGCTGAAGAAGTTTGTGAACTATTTGCATCCTACTTCTTATCTGTCTGCATTGGTGCCTGATACGCACCTGATACAATATAAACAAGGCCGACCTCAAAACCATACATTTTCGTCCTTGGAACTAGATAGAGCATCAATATATGCTAAACTCAAGAATCTCTGGACCACAATAAGGGACCAGCGCTTTACGGAATACCACCACTATTTATTAAAGCAAGCAAAGCAAAGCAAGCCGTCTTTTGGAGCCGCTCTAACTTATTTTCAATCAATATCTAAAGACCGACACGTTTCCTCACAAATGGAAAATAGCCAGAGTAGTCCCAATTCAAAAGAGAAGAGCTCACCTCTGTTACAGACTACCGTCTTCCATCCATCTTACATCATACCATCTTCACAAAGGTTCTAGAGTCTTTGATCTGTCCGTTTATCCAGAGATACTGCAGGCAGATACCTGTACCAATCTGGTTACCTTCGAGGATACACTTGTGGAGGCATTGGTTACGAGCAAGCAGACGACGTCGTAGTCACGGACTTCCGCAAAGCCTTTTATAAATTCTCGCATCAGGTCTTATTACACAAGCTGGAACTGTTTGGTTTTGTGGGATCTATGCTAAGATAGCTTGAATCCTATCTAATAGATCGCAATTTCCACGTCGTAGTGAACGGATATTCATCTAGTCACAATTTCATAACATCACGAGTTCCACAAGGATCACATTTGGGCCCAATTGTAGTCAATATATTAACCATCAATGACCTACCGGAATGCTTTCTGTACTTAATTCCATAGCGTCAGTCAACCAAGGAACAGGAAGATGTTTCACCCTGACCCAGGATTTTGTCATCAAAGGTCGTAATTATCGTAAATGCTGAGACATTTACGACGGGGTGGGCCCGACATCAACAATGACAGATGAGGCATCTGATTTAAGGGAACCGAGGTTCACTGAAGCTTCGATTACCAAACGATTTGGCTGTAAGCATGAGCCTAATTTTGAAGAAAGATAAACCAAATCGTGATAGGAGAAGGCGGCATTAAGCTGGCCATGAGAAGTGACCTTGGCTGTGTTGGCTGTGCGGCTGAAAGTGAGTTACGCCTAGGGGAAGAATATGTAAGTCAAAGGAATTTACAATAGATTCAAGTTTGGCAGAGTGGGTGTTGTTTTTCAGAAGATAGGTGTTAAAAGACGCTGAGTAGAGATTCAAAAGATTCAAACTTATCATTACGAAGTGAGGAGCTGTAATGTACACCCAAAATAATGTTGATGTGGCGCAAGCTGATCTCAAGGAAGAGTTATTCAGTAAAACCAGAGTACAGGCTTGGCGAGTGGCTGATGACTTTGCAAGGAATGACAGAACGTAAGAATATAGCCCGACACAACAGCCTTACCCGTTCTATAGTTGCGATAAAGCCTGAACCCTGGCAGATAATACATGGTGGAAAGCAGAGATGGTTTCAGAAATTATTCGGACACAATAACACCATGTATAATCAGATCGCTGAAAGCTGTAATACACGTAACTAACTAGCAGGAATGCTTTGGGCATTAATATGAACGACATTGAAATTGAACGCCGATTGTTTAAACTCGCTTCAGGATTCTGGACAATGACGCGTCCGCAAGGGAGTCGACACCTCCCGTACCAAGAGAGTCACTGTTAGAAGAGCACGAGAATATCCATATAAAATAAATTAACTACAATAGCTGTAAAATAAATATAAACTTAACTTTAATATCCTCACCTTACGAGTTGTTATACTAAATTGATAATTAAAATCATAAAAGCCTGAACCCAGTCACTCTGGGCTTGCTGGGAAAGAATCTATTAACTACAAAGTTTGAAACAACACACACATAAAACGAGCAAGCCATGCGTAATAAAAAAAACGCAGAAAATTATTACTTCGTTTGAATGGAACGTGACCCACATTTCGTTTCGCTCACTTACAAGATAATAAGCAGGCAGGGAAATCAGGAAACAAAATAACTGAGCCAAACAGAAAACAAGTCGAAAATCCAACGAACAAAAACGAAGGATGGTAAATATACCCGACCACTCCACCCACGTGGAACACGCCCCGCACGTTCTGTTCTTCATTAACGCAAAAATGGAAAAATACGTATGTATAATATTAACATTTGAGTTGTTTTGATATTTTTGATTTGAAGTGAAATTAGATTTTTTAAGAATGAGCGTCACTTTATCTAAATCTAAATTGTAAGCCTACCATCCTGCTAAAACAAGAAAACTCCGCATCCGCATATAATCCGCACAATTAAGGAGATCTTAAGGCAGCAGAATTGGTCGACGACTTATTAAGTTGCGGCCTTTGAGTAATAATGTATAAATGCTAGAGTAGGCGCGCAAACTGACTTTCTTGCAGCTGTAAGTAGAGCGAATTCACTCAACACCACTTCCGCTGTGCCGCTTCCGAGTGATGGTGGAAGACGCATCCCGTTGCAACCGGCGTTCCCCAGGGCTCTTGCCTGTCTCCCGCCTGCTACGCCCGATACACGGACGACATCCCCGTCGGGCCGGGTGCCCAGCTGGCACTCTTCGCAGATGACGCAGCCTTCTATGCGTCGTCGTTCCAGGCTCCGCACGCTGCTACTAAATTGCACATCTTGCCCGACTGGCTCGCCAAGTGGCGACTGTCCGTCAATGTTGGCAAAACGCAGGCGCTCATCACAGGCCATCACAGAGTCTCCTTCCACCATCGCTCCAGCTCCAGGGACAGGACATCGAATGGTCTCCGCAGGTGAAGTACCTGGGAATGACCATTGATCACCGGCTAACCATGAAGCAACACATCGACAACGTCGTCAGCCAGGTCAAGGTGGCACGCGCCAAATTGCGTCCACTTTTCGACTCCAGCCTCCCTCTGAGGGCGAAGCTCGGGATCTACAAAACCTACGTGAGATCCCGCCTCACCTACGCGGCCCCGGCATGGTACGCCCTGTGCTCGGAGACGAACAAACGGAGACTCCGAGCCCAAGAGAACCTCTCTCTGCGTACCATCGTCGGCGCCCCCCGCTACGTGAGGAACGCGACAATCCAGAGGGATCTAAGATGGGAAACCGTGGACCAGTTTGTCCAGAGGCTGGCGAAGGGCATGTTCGCGCGTGCGGATGCGTCACAACACCCGCACATCGCCGAACTGGCGCCGCACCACGTGCGCCCGCCCGACCGCCGCCGCCTGCCACGCGACCTGGTTGCCTAGCCGGCGATCACTCACTGCATACCAGCGCCAAACGATGACCACCGCGCGCAAGGGCCATCCGATGACCTGAGGCGATTCTTCGGGAAGAGGTCCGTCGACCTGACCCCGACTCCCCACGCCCCAGAAGGGGTGCGTGAGATGACCATGAAGAAGAACACCACTTCAGTCTGTGCCAAGCGCTTGCCGAGCCGTGACGCTTTTGATTGCGAGAGTAAGAAACCAAATAATACCGTCATGTGCTCTGCGGTACTATAAAAACTACACCGTACAGACATAAAAAGCCGAGGAATAACTTTTCATATTAATTACCCTGTATTATCAGTAAAATACGCATATTCAATAATATTTTGTGAATTACAAAAATCAACAAAGCGACAGCCATGTTTTCTCTTTGAAAATCAAAGAGTAACAAGATTTTTACATGCAGATGTATCATTACCGAATATCAACGTGTTATGCAACTCATATATTTTGTAAATTTTTATTGCACGTGAAAATTCACATTACAAACTTATGGAAAAGACATTTACAAAGGCAACCTTATCTCTAACGAGAGATTACTTCCAGCAAGCCCAAGATGATAAGGATAAATTTTATAGCAGTGACAGGTTGCGCTGAAATAACGCTCATGTTTAACTACCGCAATTAATTAGATAATGATAATTATCATCTGACGAAAATTTAAAGAACTGTCAATTTATTTATTCAACTGACTAACAAAATCACAACCAATGAAAAAAACCCCATTAAAATATTGGATATGTGCATATTGACGTAAAAATGACCTGCCAGGACGTTGAACGTCATATCCTGGAAAAGCTGAAGAAAAATCCGCCGTCTGGTATAAAAGAGGCGAATGTACAGATCGAAGTTTTGGAGTCAGAGAGACCCAAGGAGTTCCTTTCCTTCAAACTTCGTGTGCCGGCGGACCTCAAGATGATATTCCTGGCCAAAGATTACTGGCCGGAGGGCATCGTTTACCGACGCTACAGGGAAGCGAGAATGAAGAAGAAAATCCCTAGCTAGGTTAGATTATATTTAGTGTGTTTTTATATTACATTATGTATCTCTAGTTGTAAGGTATTTATAGATATGGGTTTTTTAAATAAAGATTATTATTATAATTATTATTATATTATCTTTTATTTTATTCTCAAATAAACATTATAGGTCGCCTGCGCTTAAAAGTATGCAACCAATATAGGCAGGATTCACTCGATAGGTATACTTTTGGGCAAAGGCGACAGTAAGTCTTCGCCATGTCGCATCTGAGCGCAAAGATTTTTATCTATGACAACTGACACGCCCGCTCTCGTCAAGAGGCCGGACACATATTTTGTTCGAGCTAGCGTCTCTAGTATTTATACACTCAAAGGTTGCGGCCTACTTTTTGGAGGAACCCTGGGAATATTATTACAAAATCGTCGAGTTCGTACTCAATAGATTTGTCATAAATAGCCCTGAACATTTTTCCTGATGATATTATTATCATAATCACCAGGTGATGGAACTGGACTGTGAGAGAGTTAGATCGTAGTTATCGTAGTCGTAAGTCATCGTGACAAGACCTGTTGATTTCACCTGTCGATGATCTCACATCATGGTGATGGATTACAATCTATCCAAAATTATTTTCATATTGTTGGACATTCTAATGTTGCGTCATGAATGTGTAATTCAAGAAATTAACTTCTCCCACCCATTTCGATGAAATTTCGTATGCATTAAGGTTGAACATTCCATCAATAAATGTTAATTTAAACTAACAAAATTCTTAGTTTACTTAAGATCAAACATGCTATTTCTTTTTTAGTTTGATAACCTCTTTGCAAAAAGTTATCAGTAAAAAAAAGTGCTTCGTCTGTCAGAGATATAAGTAATCAGTGGCCTAGTTACGTGCACTTGGGTTGCTGGAAGATATCTCTTATTAGAGATAAGCTCGCTTTTGTACACTATTTTGTGAAATTCTTGTTTTGTCAATTATTTATGTGCAATAAAGAAATGATGAATTATGATCACAGTAACAATAATCAAAGCCGGTTCCTTAAACATCATATAATTAAATAATGCAAACGTGACATCCGTGCGCACTCTAAGCGACAAGGTACTGGATTGCAGCTGTACGATACAAACGCCACGAACATCAGAATGCAATCGAATACTTATAATTTGGTTTGAATTTGGTGTTCGGGTGACATGCACACCACAGAACATATGTCGATCCATTACAATACCTAAAAATGTCACACTAACAGCCTCCTCTAGAATTTGTCCATTAGGATTTATATTTAATATCATGTCTCTGTCGCAGTTAGTTGGTTAAATAATGTTCTGTGATGCACACCATTGTAGTGTCACAAAAGAATATTTTAACCCACCTCAAGGGGTTTTTACTGAGTCGAAACTAGGTGTAAACCCTCTAGTAGTGGTTTTAAACCCCATCTCTAAATACATATTTTTTATTTCTTTCCATATATGATATTTACTTTTGGCTAGTTGTCCTAAAATAACCCTGTATGGTAAAGAAAGAGTTTCGTTCGACTTTTTTAATAATAACGAAATTTCAACGAAATGGGAGACTCTTAATTACCGAGACTATAAGTTGGTCAAAACCTCAAATTAACGAACTTCTTTATTTGTTTACCAGTTGATATTGACATTGGATACTCAAAATGCTGTTATATGTTTTGAATTCTATTGCCATGGCATAAAGTTCAAAATTTCGACCCGTTAAAATGTCAAAGTCGATCGTGCTAAAAGAACTCTATGATCAAAACATACAATACCTTTTATACCTCTTTGCGAAAAGTTATTTACCATTCATCATTATCCATCCTAAAACCTAAAAAACCCGAAAAATAATAATAGAAAACTCTTGTTTTGTGTTTTTATGTAGTGAACCGCAGGTTTTTTTTTATTAGTATTTTTTCCTACTTTTTAGTATAAAACTAGGAAAAATCGGCAGAGCTAAGTTAAAAACAAAGGTGCTTCATTGTGCAGTGCTTCAAATTAATGGCTTCTGCAAGATTCGTATTTATTTCCGTACTTGCCTTTTAAAACCCTTTTATCTACACACGTATCATAAACCCTCTTTACTGCATCCAAAAACCGCACGATACGATCAGCATAATGTTAAACTACTTTGTAAAAACTCATTCTTATCAGAATATTGAACATTATGACCATAATGTGTAAATTTTCTACATATTATGACATGACATTCAAATTTCTAACGCCGACGCCCGCCTGCGTGCCGCCCCTACTTTGTCTGTGAAGTTGGTACTACAGAACAAGCTAAACAACACAATGCCACAATGCCGGTCAAACATGCGGTTCCTGAACACAACAAAGAGAGCTTATGATATGTGTGTAGATAAACTAGTGTATGTAACTACATAATTAGGCATTATATATCAGTCACATAAACTACTATAATTTGATCCCCACTCGAAGGTCTTGAAGCGAGTTATTGTAGCCGGCCAATAAAAGCGCATAAAATCCGCCATTTTTTATTTATATCACCTGACACTGGCGGCATCGATATGAAACTAATTTCGTCTTATTTATGAAAATCTCTTGATTCGTTGAGTAGTTACGAGCACAGCGGACACAGCAACAGGTACATATACTTATACCTATGCATACTAGTCAAACACATGACACTCCTCATTTGCGCTTTGCCGCTGTTGGGTTAAAAAAAAACCGGTCAAGTGCGAGTCTAAATCGCGCACGAAGGGTTCCGTACCACCTTTCAATGGAAGCGATGGTTTGGAGTGAATAGTTTGGATTTTACACAGCAAAATATTGTTTACAAAGTTATTGGTGCGGTTACTTTCACACTCCATGTACGTAACCAGGTGCATCCATAAGTTTGTATGTGGTATTGAAAGAATTGGGAGCCCCCTTAAATATTTCTTTTATCCTGTTTTTTAGTATTTGTTGTTATAGCGGCAACATAAATACATAATCTGTGAAAATTTCAACTCTCTAGCTAGCTAGGTTCTTGAGATACAGCCTGGTGACAGACGGACGGACGGACGGACGGACGGACGGACGGACAGCGGAGTCTTAGTAATAGGGTCCTGTTTGGAACCCTTCGGTCACGGAACCCTAAAAAAGAGTCGTCAATCACAGACGTCCTTATTAATCAGTTGCCTAGTTTCGTGTAATAAAGGAGCTGCCACACGGCAGAAGAGGTGGTTGCCTGCAAGCTGGCAACAAGCAGCGTCTGACGTGTTGTTGCTTTTTGTACGATGACCCGCGATCTTCAACCTTATGGCTTGGTAAAACAGTTAAAAACTGTTCAAGAGTGCTGTGGTGAGAGTGAGACGGGCGACGAGGAGGCGAACGTTCGATCGAACTTGTTGTGAGGGGTCATTAAAGTATTACGTAGGCATTATTTTAGTAGTTTTTCTTCGTTTTTGTTTCCTCTACACATCATGCGCGAAAGACAAATAATAAACATCGTTTTTTAATTCATAACACATAAACTATATTATTATTCATTTTGTTTTATTATAAAAGAATTTGGTTAAATATTGCTGAAGTAATCACCATCCAGAACCGCCCGTCTCCCTATACATTAAGAATAAGCAAAGCAATTATCATCCCCCAACCACACTTTGGTGCTTGCGTAATACCTGAATGACCCCTGAACTTGCAATAACCTTACTGTCAACCGTCTAGACTAGACGCTTGTCGCCGGCCATGAACTCCGACTGCCGAAATGGCGTGCGATTCTCAACCTTATGGCTTGGTAAAAGAGTTCAAAACTGGTCAAGAGTGCTTGTGCGGGTGACGAGGAGGCGAAAGTCCGAACTTGCTGTGAGGAGTCATTCAAGTTTAAGTAAGCATAATTTTAGTAGTTTTGTTCATTTTTGTTTCCTCTATCCATTGCATACCACACACATCATGCGCGAAAGACAAGTGATTGACATAGTATGTTTTTGTTTATTCTTAACATATATAAACTATATTATTATTAATTTTGTTTTATTAAAAAAAAATGGTAAAATATCCAGACCCACCATAAACCCTTTAAACCATCCAGATCCCCCCGTCCACCCTTACATTTAAAATAAGCTAAGCAATGGTCCTCCCCCAACCAACCTTTGGTGCTTGCGTAATACTTGAATGACCCCTGAGCTTGCAGTAAGCTTGCTGTCAACCGTCTAGACGCTCGTCGCCGACCACGAACTCCGACTACCGAAATGGCGCGCGATTCTCAGCCTTATGGCACAGTTGTACCGTACATTTTACTGTAATTTCGGTGCAGTTGACAACATTGGTTGGCTGTGAGCTTGTTGTTATGTGCCGTGTAGCCGCCTTATCGGCGACTTGCTGGCAACTTGCTGCCAGCATGTTGCCTGCCATGTGGCAGGTCCTTAAATAATTCATGCACGTCGTAATCAACAGTCATACGTGCTCTAATGGCGTAGCTCATATGGTTCCAGTTTTCAATTCGATATTCACCTTAGAGCGGGCGTAAATTATATTCTGTACTCAGTAGAGTTTAAGTTTCACTTGGGGATATCAAGTACAATCACGTAAAACACATTCACGGACGAGAAATATTTTATTCATTCTTGGATTTACTTCTCCTGCGTTTTGTAAGCGAACGAATGATCAGTTTCAGTCCCAAAATTGATAGCACCAATAAAATTAAGAACATTGCGTAGATATCCAAGCAGTAGTACTGATAATACGGTACATCGACTTGTGGTGGCTTCAAGGTGAAATTATGTTTTGCTGCATATTCCGCCCAGAATACCGCGGTGTCCATCGGAGTCATCGGTTGATCGTGCCACGCTCGTGACAGCCGTTTCACGTTACTTCGGAACCTGTTGAAGAAGGACTTAATGTTTTGTTAACCGTCTTAAAAAGGTGGGGGTCCTCAACTAGAATATTTTTGTTTTATTTTACAGTTTTTTCACTTTTTTGGGAAAACTATTATAGACACGATAACGTATCACTGGCAAAATAAATAAGAGCTAAAATTCCTATAATTCTTGCACGAAACTCTTTTTTGAGACTGCAATAGATTTAGCATAAGGTCGCCGTAAAGTCTACGTGCGTTTTGGACGTTAAATCAAAGGGGGTCCTATTCGGGACGTGTTTTTTTAAATTTTTTTGGGTTCCGTAACCACAACGTAAGCCTCCGCTGTCCGTCCGTCCGTCTGTCACCAGGCTGTATCTCATGAACCGTGATAGTTAGACAGATGAAATTTTCACAGATGATGTATAATATATATTGCCGCTATAACAACAAATACTAAAAGCAGAATAATATAAATATTTAAGGGAGCTCAATTCTTTCAACACCACATACAAACTTATGAATGCACCTGGTTACGTGCATGGAATGTGAAAGTACCGCACCAATAATTTTATAAACAACATTTTGCTATGTAAAATCCAAAATATTCACTCCACACTCTATCCCTACTATTGTACGGTGGTATGGAACCCTTCGTGCGCTAGTTAGACTCGCACTTGGCCAGTTTTTTATTTTTTCTTTCTGCACCCCTTTTTCTCAGGAACACGTGAACTTAAAATATATAACAATTACATTAATTTCATAGCTCACAGTGATCGGACTGTGTGTTGGCACAGAATACTTAAGTTGGTGAGAAAATATTAAATACATATGTATGGTATTAAAAACATAGAAGTGAGAAAACGTAATAGTAGTTTATCTACACACGTATCATAAACCCTCTTTACTGCGTACAAAAACCGCACGTTACGATCAGCATTATGTTAAACTACTTGGTAAAAACTCATTTCTTATCTGACAAATTACACATTATGACCATAATGTGTAATTTTTCTACACATTATGACATTCAAATTTCGAACGCCGACGCCCGCCTGCATGCCGCCCCTAGTTTGTCTGTGAAGTTGGTATTACAGAACAAGCTAAACAATTGCAGAGCAATGATAAACGCCACAATGCCGGTCAAACATGTCATAATTTGTCAAATTTTTGTACATTATGGTCATAATGATTTGGTAGGGGCTATTAACACACGTAAAAAGTAATTTATAAAATCTCGTCAACTACCTACCTACCTACCTAGTTTATTATTTGGTGCTACTACAGAGAGATGTGAGCTTTTGACACCAAACACGCCCAAAGTGAGGTAGTAACACAAGTTTCAAAACTTAATTAATTTGTATGTCACTCCCATACATTGATTACACCAAACTACTGCTTAATACTGCTAAGGCAGACGACTGCTAATCTACGGAAACCAACGACCTTGACTTTATTTGTCTCCGATCTACGGTGAAGCATCATCATCACCTATCACTACAAATAAAATAGATTATAGTGCCTTGGATAAGTGACAGACAGACACAGGTAATATGATACTGTAACGTACACCTGTAAATCACTACGTACTCATGCATATAGGATACAGCTATCGTGCTACTTACTTAGGTTCTAACACAGTTTTGAAAGCAGCCCTCAAATTTTCCTTGTTCAGATCTCGGACTTGTATCTGGACCCCCAGCCCACTCTCCTCCACGGCGGCGGCATTGACTGGCTGGTCACCGAAGACTGGCATAGCGATTACTGGCACTCCGTGGTGAATAGCCTCAGTTGTCCCAAGCATACCAGAGTGGGAGAAGAATGCCAACACGTTGGGATGAGCTGTTTGAAAAGAAATCTCAATTCCTTATTATGATTTTAATTAGATCTTCAAGGAGGTAATTGAATTCGGTTTAGTTAGAAGATCTGCTAGATCAAGAAGGACCCAAGCCATATTCAGCAAAATTTTCAAAGTGGGGGATATAAATAATATTTAACCTATTTTGTTACTTAAAGTAATGGTCACCCTATTTTTTAATTTGCGACATCTTTGAAAACGATCAGTCTTTGCTAGAAATACTTAAGGAATTCTCCTGTCCTTCCTATCCCTAACCCCACATCAATAGTTGTGTAAAGATGCAAATAACTTACCCACCAGAAAATAACGTGATTTGTGAAGTGTACTAATTAATTTAAGAATATATCATGTATGATAGCGTTAACTAGGATCCACACACAAACCCAAATGGTTTCCGTGGACCTTTTTAAGATGTTATATTATTCTTCAGTTTATAGTTAATAAATATAAGTAAATAGGGTATTTGACAAGGTAGTCTAATAAATCTAGAAACGTGTCTCAAGCTGAAACTTTTTCAATAAAACCGTTTGACAATATCAGAATTATATATTTCCAGTAGCTGTATTTTATATACTCAATTTTGTGTTAAAAAGACAGCATTTGACTATGAGTTGTATTTTATAAACTCAATTTTGTATTAAAAAGACAGCATTTGACTATGACGTTAAAAGTATTTCATAGAACTCGTGAACAAATTTACCGTTTTGACAGTTCCTAAAAAGTGTTTATTTTGACTAGCAGTCAAATACCGTAATATGGGGCGATTCGTGTATTCGTAGTAGTATTCATTTCGAGAGTCTGTCTTGTGACTTGTCTATTCAGTGGGCATTGCGCCTATGAGTAATAGTGTCACATAATATTACGGCAAGGTTAAAAAACATGTGAACAAAGATAGTAAAGTATAGTGCCACCATCTTATCGATAGAACGGCCTAAGTCGAACTACTGACGCAATTTTGAAAACGTCACTTCGCTGTCAGTTGTTGTAGTGTGTGCTGTTCAATTGAGAGTTCATTCGTTTTTCCAATATTTCCAAGTATTTTATTTAAATCATGCCGAAAGCAATCAAAAGTGGTGTACGAGAAATTATTCTCAAAATAAATCATTCTTTGATGCAGTAAAGGAGGTTATTATTATTACAACCGCTATAGGTCAATGTTAGATTCTCCTGATTATGATTAAATATATTCTAGAAATCGTTGGATTTAATTTAAATTATACATAACTACCTGGTGCCTACGCTTCAGGAGCCTGGAATTCGGATATATTTTCTCAAGTTTTATTACTTTAATGATAACTATATTTTTTAGGTATTTTTCTATCAACAATTTATAAAATTGTTAAATAAGGTAAAACCGTTGCAGAAAACCGATCCTTTCTAAAGTCCTCGAATCCATAGTCCATACTAAGCTCTCTCATTATCTATCCTCTAAAAATCTACTGAATCCTTTTCAGTCAGGCTTTAGAAAGGGTCGTAGTACTTTATCGAAAGTGACCGATGATATTCAGGTAGCCATAGATCAAAGGCAGTTCTCGGTGCTGGCTCTGCTGGACTTCAGCAGTGCTTTTAACTGTGTTGACTTCGACATTCTCGTTGAACTTCTCAAATCTCTTAATGTCTCCTCCCTTTCAGCCAGCTGGTTTGACTCTAAGAGACCTAAGAACCTAAGAGACCGAAAACAGCGTGTCAAGTCGGAGGAGGCTTGTACGGAATGGTGTGACCTCTCCTCCGGTGTCCCCCAAAGTAGCATTCTCTCTGCTCTTATATTCATCATATCTTGTTTTTTCTATTATAAGTTATCTGTCTGTCTGTTTTGTGTAGTACAATAAATAAATTGCAAAATTACATTTTTTTTTTACAAATAATCACACCAGAAAAATCGAGACAAAGGACACGTGGCAAAATAGAAGTTGACAGTTTAGATCTTGGTGTGATCAGGTGAAAAGTGAATTTTATGCGATTAAAAAAGGATTGCCTACAATCAATCAACTGCTTACTGTACTGAGAGTCGAAATCAATCTCCAAGGTAGCAGAGAAACACTTCGTAAATTGTTACGAAAAATTTACTTTCGTTTCTGAAATATACAAAGCAATCGCAGAGTTTTAACCGAGCGCAATGATATTTCTGCGTGGAGAGCTAAATATTTGCAAGAATTAAATCAAATGCATTATCAGCTAATCTTCGAACGGTTGTACATTTAGACGACCTTTATATACATTCTTCACATACCACTAAAAAGTGTTGACAAAGTCAACAATCACATGTCTAGAACCTGTATCTAAGGGACAACGTTTTATTAGTGTTCATGCGAGAGGAGAAACGGGGTTTGTCCAAAACACAGGCAGATCTTGTATTTAAATCAAATACCACGACGAAATTAATAACAAAAATTCAAAAAGTGGTGTAAGCGAAAAATTACTACCCAATCTTGAAGAACCATCTTTGGTATCATATCTTTGGTATATATGTATCAATCTTATATAAAAATAGCTAAAAAGGATAAACATTTCCCTTACAATTTCGTCAGGTCCGTGTTGCATCCATGTTTGTGCCGATTGCAGCAATTTATGTAATTGGTGGCAACACTTCGATGGAGGCGACGACGTCGCTAAGTTCTGCAGATAAGATGGTGGCACTGTATTCCACTTGACAAAAGATGTTTCTTGTGAAACAGTAGGGTGACCATAACCTCGAATCATTCCAGTTTTTTTTCGTTGCAGTGCAAAGCAAACTAAGTCTATAATAATGTTAGTCCTATCCTGTTATGATTATTTGAGGAAGTAAGATAGACGTTCATTTCTGTCTCTTTGTACGATGACCCCGTAATCACCACATAAAGACACAGTGACTGCGTGTGCGTTGCACGGCCGCGTCACTGCCACACAAATCAAAGCTACGTATTTACAAGCACACGCACACACCGCGCGAAAAGATGAGTTGAAGTATCTTTAACGGTCCTACTGTAGATGTATTGTGTAACAGAAGGGGTTATGACAATAGACTTAGAAATTCTAGGTTCAGAGTCGATAAAACATTGAGACGTCAAAAAACTTCTGTTGTTGTCTCTCCTCCCAATTGTGTTTGCAGGTACAGCATGCACACAACTAGATTGGACGATAATAACACTTGATAAAAAAGTATGTCGCGATTTGGGACAAGGCTGAAACATTTAGCTTTACTAGAATTGACTTACCCAGTATATCGTTTTGTGGCAACCAATTTGACAGGTAAACGTTTTTAGGATTTCCAAGCAACGTCTTTTCTTTCGATTTCCAAATGATGCGTTGTGGCAATTCGGACAAGACTTCTAAGATAGCATCGTGCCTCTCTTTTGGCAGCGTGTCTGTTCTCAACATTGAGCCGAAACTTATGAAGATTACGCCGTGCTTAGCTTCTTCTATAAACTTCTTTAGGTCCTATGGAAACAAAATTCGTCATCACACTCCACACACAGCTCAACATATTTCAGGCAAATATTTTATACTATTTTAGTAATTACAGTCTTCACAAATTAAAAGGCTCGGTGACAGCGTCCGTGTCACTGATATAATAAGGTTGAATTTAGTTTGGCCCACCGGGCCTTTTATTTTGTGAAGACTGTAATAACTATCATCTGAAATTACTGTAACCCGCTTGATCGTGATATCTCTGTAGTAATTTTGTACTAAATATAAAGTATTCACGCTACTAACATGTAATATGACCTTAACATGACATTATCTAAACTGTTGATTGTAATACTGACCTCTGGTAAGGGTATTGTTTCAGCGACGTGATACCCTCCTACCTCTTTAATGTTAGCTGGCAACACCTTTGATCCCATCAACAATGGGTTCGTGTATAAAAGCAAGAACTTAACTTCACTTGCCAACTTCTCAAGGTCTGGAGTATTATCGAAATATTTCGAAAGAGTGTATCGATCATTTCTTTGAGTGTAATATTTGTGCAAGAGATTCATGTATACTTGAAATATAGTACTTTCGATGCGATTGTACCAGGTTGGGTGGGTGCCTCCTTCAACGAGTGATTGCGGCATGTACGAAGGATTAAATTGAATGCCAAATCTATTGTATTGCCAAGGCATCAAGCTGCAAGAAGTCAATGCCACCACGGGAGCACCTAGATGATATGCCAAACCCATTGCGCAATCCCCATTAAAAGATTCTGTCAAAATTAGATCGAACTTCCGCTTTTGCTTCCATAGCTCTTGCACTTTTTCATTAGCTAACATCACTCTGCAGTTTTCCGTTGCACAGGATGATACTATCCAAGTTACTGCTATCATTGAACTATAGGACCTCTCTATTGGAATCATATCTTCAAACACTTCCGTTTCTAAACTAATGTCATGGTAATTGTTCAGGGGTTCTTTTTGAGGGAAGTGCGAAATAACCGTCAAGGTATGTTCTCTCTTCGCTAACTCACGTAAATATGTTTGGTAAACAAAAAAGTGACTTTTGCCTTGGTAAGGGAATATTCCGAGAATTTTCAAAGTCACCACTTGATTAACACTCATAACTAGTAACAATAACTTTATCTTCGACAACATTGTTGTAGAGATAGCAACCTCACTGCTCAGTATTATCTTCCAGACTGAATCAATATCGGTTTGTTGAAACGAGGCCACGTTTATTTTGGTATAAAAAGTTGATGCCTATGTCTCGAGATAAAGCCAACTGTGATCCTGAATCGGAGCAGTTTTCTAACGATAATAATAGTTATCTTAGTGACTCGTAATTTCTTTATTGCACTACTTAAATGCTTTAAGTTATATTTATGTCTGTTTTGTAATAAATATACAAGTAACTTATGACAGAAAAAAACGTGTACAAAGGCTAGCTTATCATTTAACAAGAGATTCTTCCCAGTAAACCATAATCCTTTAATTAATTTATTCATTGATACCATTTGTGATGAACACTTCTACATCATCGATATATTTTTGACTGACCATTGTCTATACCTATAGCCACCTAACTACAATTTGCACCGGATCACTTATGTGTGCAGTACGTACTACCAGGCTAATAACCAAACAAATTATGGGTAAAAATGGGTATGGAGCTGTATTTATAGCTAGCAAGCTGTCGTTTGTCAGCGTCAGCGCATGCCCTGATTTCTTTACGACGCTCTGATTCCTCCATTGAAAGGTAGTAACAGACTGTGGTAATACATAGGTAGTAATTAGAGGTATCTTTGACATATGTTCAATGTAGGTTATTCTTAGATGTAATTTAATATCATGGAATCTCAGGGCACTAAGGAACTTTCGAATAATACGGTATTTGACTGCTAGTCAAAATAGGTACTTTTAAGGAACTGTCAAAACGGTAATTTTGTTCACGAGTTCTATGAAATAATAGCATGTGTCGTCATGGTCAAATGCTGCCTTTTTAACACAAAATTGAGTTTATAAAATTCAAGTGCCGGATATTTACAATTCTGATATTGTCAAACGTTTTTGTTGAAATGGGTTCAGCTTAAGACACGTTTCTAGATTTATTTGACTACCTTATCAAATACCGTATAAGTACCGTGATACGTAAATACTATGTAGGCATAAATGGTAAAAAAATAAGGTATGTGTTAATTAAAATTATTTTTTTATTTCATACGTAATACGTCTTATGTTTAAGTTGGTAATACCGTATTAGACGTAGTGAAGGAAGTAAAAAATAATAATATTTCAGCAACAAATAATTCATAATCATAAAATTGGCCAGCACTACACGAGACAGGTTACACCAAGTGTGGAGTCTGCAAGTAACTATGTACAATGCTCAAACTAATTTATTAAAGGAGGATTTGTATTTGTAATCTCGGACTCGCTTTCATTATTGAATGAAAGCGAGTCCTCCAAAAAATATACATTTGCAATTGAGACCATACATACGTGAATATCTAAAACATGATTTACCTCTGAATACACTTACATATCAAATTATATACTATTCACTCGTGATTCTTATTTTTTTTTAAACTGGGACTATTTCTTCCCGAGTCTGGACTCCCGACAACATTTTATCACTCATATCAGCCGGCTGGCCAGCTAAGATTCAATGTTCATTGCCGCAGTCTACCTACTCCATGTTATCAACAAAACACATCCGAAAACCTATTTATTCGTGGAACTTTATAGTTTAAAAGCCAACACTGCACTCTGCATCGCTATTCGAATTTCACTCTCTTACTCCTTCTATCTTCAACGGATGAACTCTGAGATTCGGTTTCACTATGGCAACAACAGCAGCAAAACGCTGATAGTATCTTGATGAAGACGTACGCTAGGATGTATGCCACTAGTGCGACAAAGGCCAAGACGTCTAGTTGCATTTGTAGGTACCAGGGCAGGCTGGCTGAGGCTGCAGCTAAATTAGGAGCTCCTCTGTATCTTGCCACGTATTCCGTCCAGTAGATGGCAGTTTCTAGGGGCGAGGTTGTCCGATCGTGCCACAAACGGGAGACGGTCTTTGCACGTTTTTGTAGTCTGCAAAGAAATTGAGGAGATTGGATATTAATAAGCAATTAGAAATTAGTTCCAGCAAGAACCATATTACCTATAGCCATAGGTTCTACATACATTTTTTCAAAACACTTGCGTGTAATGTGACTATAGGGCAACGCTTTAGATTCATAACTGAGCGTATTACGGTTATGTAAATGTCTATTAAAAATCAATCATCAAAGTATCATTTTATAAAAATATTTTTTTCCATACATATTATCCTTAATTTGCGTAAACGAAACATATTTTTTGTAGACTATTCAGCGGTTTTGCCTGTGCCTTTATTTAGTGCGGCGGCGCTCGGAAAAAACACAACCAGAGCGTCATTTTCCATAAATATTCATTTACGTTTTCGTTGTTGTGTGTTATCAATATGAGTCTGTTTTTGGACTCGCAAGTGTGTTGAAAAACGTCGCATGAAACTCGTGTGCATTGATCATACACACTCGGCTACTTTACTCGTGACTCGTGAAAAAAAAAATAACCAACTAAGCACACTTGTATCATAATGGTCTATAGCTACTATAACTGTATGTATAGATGCTAAGTAGGTAGATTTTAGGGAGTTTCACAGCCTGAAACAACCCTCTCTATAACTAGGTACCTATTATAACTATATGATCGAACCTTCAAATTGCAACGCAATGTGCAAAGATTCTTTGACGATTCACATTATTAAACTTTTCTTAATGCATATAAAATTTCATATTCTGGTAAACTTACTCAGGATCCAGAACTTCATTGATAGCGTCCAGAAGATACTCCTTCTTGAGGTCCTGGTACTCCACGATGGTGCCAGCTCCTGCATCCCTCAGGGCTGCTGCGTTGCCGTACTGGTCTCCAAATAAGGGTATGGCAACGACCGGTATGCCTGCATCAATAGCCTCAATAATACTGAGGATTCCAGCGTGGGAGATAAACGCCTTCACGTTTTCGTGTTCTGAAAAAGCGGAAGAACAACGTAAATATAATGGACACTCTTTTTTATGTGGGGTATCAGGGAAACAGAGATTTGTATTTGCATCTACTTTTACGGCCAATCCCAATAACCTATCTCTATCCGTGCTCTGTAGATTACGCGAAATATTTGACAGTTGGCTATAGGATTTATGTCAAATTTGATAGAAGATAAGTTATTGGGATCGGCCGTTAGTGGTGGTGGTTATTTTATAATAATTGACCAAGTTAAAAGCCTAAAAAAACCGACTCAAGCCCTATTTCTTCCTTCCCGGTCAGGGTGCGAAGGTCGTCATCAGTATCATCATCAGCCGGCAGGTAACACACTGCAGAGTATGGGTTTCTTCATGAACACGCCATTCAACTCGGTCCCGGTGCTGACAGTCAAGTCCACACATACACAACATAAACGAAGATACGGTACATAGAGCCAGAATGAATCTCATGATAATAACCGCAAACACCACTGAAAAGAAACAGAAAATTTCGCAATTTCGTTTACCTGCATCACATCATAACTCCAGCTTTATTTTTGTTTAGAAACCAAATTTTATTTGAAAGTCTAGAGTAATTATTCAAATTAATCGGTTCATAAATAATCCAGTTTGAGGTAACAAACATAAAAAACAAAACAACCGAATTGAAAACCCCATCTTTTTTTGAAGTCGGACAAAAAAGGGAAAAAGCCAATGCTTATTAGGCTCAATAAAGACTGTCTGGGAGAAGAGGTGGTGGGTCAGGGTAGGTAAAGGATAAAGGGGCTGAGCAAGCCATGACCCCTTTATCCTTCGTGTTAGGTTGAACATGTAAGGTCAACAAAATCCAACACTCGCGAATTAGGGTTATCAAGCGCTGTTTTTCAGATTTGTAGTCGCGTAATTCAGTAATTTTGTCAGGTAAAATCAGTATTTTGAAAAATCAAAGAAAAAAACAGAGATAGTGTTGCCGATGTAGTTCACTCAGGTATGAGGTAGTGAGGTAGGAGCACAGATATCGATATCTGTGGGTAGGAGGGTAATAATTGCAAACAATCACTTACTCAGTATGTCATACTGCGGGAACCACCGCAGCGTCATTACATTTCTGGGTAGATTCTCGATGTTCCCTCCATCCCACTTCCACAGGATCCTCAATGGCAGCTTGGAGAACGTGGAGACCAGCGCATCTACCTTCTCATGAGGCAGGGTGGAGTCTCTAGCAGTGGAGCCGAGGTTCACGTACAATACGCCGTGTTCCGCTTCGTTGATAAAGCGTTCGATTTCCTGGAATGTAGGGAATTAATTAATTTACCTTATTCTGAATGGTTCTAAGTTTACTTAATTGCTTTAAGATATAGGGTACGCTTTTGGTTTTAGAGTAGCTATATTAGGAATCTTAGAACATTAGATGCCGTCACGAATTAACTATTTACAGTGTAGTATTTCAGGTTAAGGTCCGGAACCTTAACCTGAAATACTACAATGTAATTAGTTAAGTAGTTTCAGTATTAGTGATAAACTACGACAGCGACAAATTACTCTTATGAGTAATTTCCTAATGCAGGCGTGCGCTAAAATCGTGGTTTATCTCTAAATCATAATCATAACATTATTTTATCGGAAATATATGTAACAATCAATGAAAATAGGTCCTGTTTCAATCAGTGCCCTACATTGTGGCAATGTGTCTCTTATTCGGTTGTGTTAACGGTGTTCAATTCTTGCAGTGACTTTGGAATCGCACGTCCAGTATGTGAAATAAAAATGCGATTCCTCATGGTTCCTAAAATAAAATATCTAGGCTACAGGCTACAGTGACATAAATATATGTAGAGTCGGCCCAGGAAATAACCAGATGCTGGTCGCAGTACATTTTATTCTGTTATATCGTTCTATATTCTACTATATCTTATTTAGAATTATCGGCTGAATCTTCTCCCGAGAATGTCGTAAGGAATACACAAGGTCATGGGCGCTCCCATATTGAACTGCTCATGTATATTTCGGTATGCTGATACTCACATCTGCAACTACAATATATATAAGAATTTTGCGTACTACTCGTGTACATTTAGTTAAACGCTAAACGTTTAGTTCCAAACTATACAGTGTCACTGACGCACGCTGTCAAAGTATGTATAAATGGCTATTATTTAATCGCACATCAAAAATACTGATTTGCACAGCAAAAAAGGTTCAACAAAAACACTTAATAGTGGTTTATTTGACTGCTACATAATGCCTAATTATGTACAGTTACATACACTAGTTTATCTACACACATATCATAAGCTCTCTTTAATGTATTCAGGAACCGCATGTTCGACCGGCATGGTGGCATTGATTATTCGTTTGCACTTGTTTAGCTTGTTCAGTAGTACCAACTTCACAAACAAAGTAGGGGCAGCACGCAGGTGGGTGCCGGCGTTCGAAATTTGAATGTCATAATATGTAGAAAAGCTACACATAATGTGTAATGCGTTATGGTCATAATGTGTAATTTTTCAGATAAGAAATGAGTTTTTACCAAGTAGTTTAACATTATGCTGATCGTAACGTGCGGTTTTTGTACGCAGTAAAGAGGGTTTATGATACGTGTGTAGATAAAATATTTTATGTGTCCTTAAGTTTATGTTTAAGTATGTATTGTTGTTCTTACATGTTCAACCTAACAAGATTTATCCTTCTTGTTAGGTTGAACATGTAAGAACAACAAAACATACTTAAAACACCTTCGCTGCGCTCACCCCCTTTACCCTTCACCTAAGCTACCGTAGTGTTTTGCATGATATTTACTGTGGCATCAGTATTTTTGATTTCCCTTGAAATTGAAATCGAATTCAAAAATCGACCAATCGAAAATCGAATGCGGTGTAATGCTGATGTATAGTTTGGAAGACGTTTCAAACTATATGCGATAATTTACAGACCCTTGCGTAAATACAACGGAAATACGCCCCCAGCACACCGCCCGCCATAAACATGCGGTGTATTGGAAAATAGAGTTGATCTGATCAAATAAACGGTAGGTACGTCTTATGTTATGATTTCGATGTTACCCTATCAGTTCCGGATAAAAAGAAATGGTACAGTTGACTTACCGTTGGAATAACTTTAGGTGGTCGCACATGAATCCCTCCAATATCAATCACATTGTCCGCTCGACTCAAACCACCGAACACAGACTGGTGTGAATTCACAAACACAAGGCTGGCATTTGAAGCCAGACTCTCCAATGACGGCAAATCATCACCCAAATACTTATACAGAAACACATGGTCCGTCACTTGCGACCCGACGTAATAGACCCAACTGGTAACATGGTAGAGCACAAAACTTTTCAAACGGTCGAAAAACCAAGGCTTCTTCCCGTAAGGCAACCCTGGCTGAGGTACATGGGCACTGTTAAAATGTATCCCTAATCTGTGAAACTGCCAAGTTTGTATCGGCTGCGGGTTAAAAGTAATGTAAGGAGCACTGAGATTTGCGGCCAATGCAATACCGCAGTCACTATTGAACGATTCAACCACGATAACGTCGAAAGTAGGTTTAGTCCGAAGCATATGCAAGACGTTGAGGTTATCAAAGAGCACTTTGCAGTCATCGTTCCCGGATTTTGTGGACACTAGTGTTTCGATCGGTAGTCGGGACACTTCGTTCACTATCACTGATTCGAAGGACAATCCTTTTGGCATTTCCTTGTTGCTGAGAAGAACATCCTTGTAGGTAGCGGGGGGATCAGGCAGTTCGAAGTGACTAATCAGTGTAACCTCATGGTTCCTGTGGGCTAGCTCCTTGAACAGTCCTCGGTATGTGATGTAGTTATTCCGGTCCAACGACGGGAAGATCCCCAGGATTCTGTAGCTGCTTGTTCCGATGATTGTGATGAGAAGATATAACGGAATGGTGCTGTATTTAGCCATGTTGTGAGTTGCACGCGTTCGTGCTGGTTGGCGGCTAGATGGTTACTAGGGCGTAAATTTTTGCGTGGTTATCTAAAAATAGGTAGAGGTATGAGGTAATCGTCTTGCTGATGACGCCGTAGTTTTGTAATGAACAGAAATATTCGGTGACCATCGAGGTGTCATGCATCGGTCGGTCGACCTTGATTTCCATTTTATGAGTTTGTTTTGAATTAATGCTGCTATTGTACTGTCGTTTACGTACTCGTAGGTGAGTAGGTTTATAAGTCTATTGTAGGTTAGTTAGTGTTGTTAATATTTTTTTATTACGAGCGTCATGGGCCATGAATGAGCTTGACACAATGTACAAAAGATAAACTACTTACAGAACTAAAAGATAGTAAGTACCCTCGCACTCCTTTTTTATTTATAGTGTACCGTTCACTGTCGGTTCAACGACTGAATACTAAGCACAATAACAATGCAATGTTCGAACATGTACGTCCATAATATAAATGGTTGTGTAGTTATTTAGATTTTGTCTCGGAAAATTTGTAAACTATTAGAGGTGGAGGCTTAGAATAATGGTGGAGGTATATAAAACAGATGGAGAGTCATTGTAAAGGCCACAGTAAGCCTAACTTAGGTAAAAATAATTATAATGCGTTGTTAAAATCCTGTGCCCTGATAAAAAAGATCACCATTACAAGCTTTATTCCAGCTATAACGATTTTTAAGAATGTATTAATGCGTAGGTACAACGTACAACATACTATTAATGAGTAACTTTCTACCAACACAATACCTTCAATAGAATGTACGAAGTTCAAGATATATGACCATTTGTTCTGTTGACATGCGTTTGCGCACACGTCACAGCTACTGTAAAATCGGCTCTATCGCTATTGTTTTTGTAGCTATATCTGTTTCCATGGATCTGAATGTCGCAATCCTATGTGTAGAAGGGGTTCACCAGACTGGAAACGATTCTCGACCGGCCAAGCGCGAGTTCACAAGAGCTATTACGTGATTACGTCAGAGAATACGCAGCCATGGTTATTTTTGTTATCTTACGGCATTGTTGACCTAGGATAGGGTATTATTTTGGAGGCGACGAATTAAGTAGGTATTCACCAATGTAACTTTTTGCCACTATTGGTTATTGGTCAAAAGTATCATACCACGACTAGGCCTTTGGGACAATGTGTAGGAGATACTATAGGTATAATAGGTTTTCACCTTGGTTGTGTGGGTAGCAGATACCTATTTTCATCCTTAACTAGTTAGGATGAAGGACTTTCAGACTGAACTAGTTAGGATCGACAGGTGGAGGCTGTTGCAAGTTAGAGGTGCGACCAGCCTGGAGGCACCTTTAAAGCTATCAGGTGCGATACTGGCGACCCTGAATTCCATTCCGGGGCAGATGGGAGTAGACCCTCGCAAGGTACTATACACGCAATCACGCAACAGCACAAACCGATGGAATCAGAGAATGTAGACGCAATTAGCGTCAAGGACATGAAAACTACTTATCCGATACCTATCCGTAATGTGCTGGACGTCATATAGCTAAAGGAGGAATTCAAAAGAATCGTGCAGTTTGTGCCAAGTCTTTGAAATTTACGGTCTTAGGTATGGTCTTAAGGTGTTACGAAAAACAATATGGGTTTTTTTCGAATCCATTTACTCCACTATAAAGTCATCTACAGATTAGATTTTTGGTTTAATGTTTATTTAATTACGAAAATACCTCTAAATTATTTTATTTTTTCCTGTAATTCTGAAATCCTAACTAATTTCATTGCGGAACTGCATTCAAAATGTGAATATTATGTAGTCGTAAACTCTATTTGAAAATATTTTTAACAAGTAGGTATGCCTATTTTTACACATTTTTTATGTGGTTTGACGCTACGTTATTTTAGCTTGAGTCGAGCGTATTTATTGCGCTCTCTTTTCTTTCTTATGTGGAATTAATTAACGCTGTCACTTTCATTTACATTCTCGTTCCTTTTATATATATTTTTTCGTATCACCTTAAGAATTTATGAAACCACCGCAAGCAACTTGTGCGCGACCTTGGCTTGTTATGTTTGTGGGTACTTTTAATAGATGGGCATCTATTAGACACGACATCTTGTGTGATACCACTTTTTATAGGTTCTAGGATGCGAGGAATTAATTTCTAAGGTCTAATTTGAGTTTAAAAATATATTCCAAGGTGAAAATATATTAAGTATATTTTCTTAATTACTTACTGTATATTTGTTTTTACAAATAACAGTCACCCAAGTAGATAGCTGACCTCCCAGGAGTTCTACAAAAGCGCCATCTATCACAACAGAGATCGAACTAACAAACTATCCGTGGGTATATCCTTGACTTGACTTGACTTGGGTATATCCGTAAATTTTTCAGAATTTTTCTTTATTTATCCCAAATCAACCATCTGCCCTGGGCCCATTGACCACATCCAACCCCAATAGCTGGCAAAACAATAATTAGGTTATTTATCTAATAATTCACACTGCGTAATACAACATAAGATAATAATAAATAATAATAAAGCCTTGTTTATTACTTAATAATAAATTACAAATTCATTTTTACATTTTTCGATTTTATCTTAAGATATTTGATATAGGTAGTTACTTAATTATATAAATATGGATTAATTATTATTGAATTATAAATTAATTGAAATCATGCATAATATTAAGGGCTCCAATACTGAGTAAAGGCCTCCTCCATTTTTCTCCACGTTTGCCTATTTATTGCGTTTTCAGTCCAGTTCTTTCCTGTTGTTTTCAATATTTTGTGGCTACCTCTGTTTCTCTTGCCTGGTGGGCCTTTCCATAAGGTTATCTTTTTTGTCCATCTTTCTCCTTTCAACATGGCCGGCCGATTTCCACTTTAGGTTTTTGCAATGGTGTAGGGCGTCTATAACTTTAGTAGTACTTCTTATTACTGCATTTGTTCTTCTATTTCTTAGTTTTATATTCAGTATACTTCATTCGATGGCTCTTTGGGTAGTTTGTATCATCAAATTGTCTCTCTCTCCTCTTTCTCTCCTCTCCTTTCTTTTGATTCTCCCTATCAAAATTAAGATAATTTGATGCGAATGTCATTCTGGCTCAGCGATGGGCTTCGGTGAGATAATTTTTTTTGGCCGGTTTATACTTGTGGCTTGCAGCTGCATGCAAATGTTTCCTTAATGTTTCGAGTGAAATAGTATATGTTACGGCAGTTGATCGAGTCGTCTTACATGGTTCTTCGGTGTGGAGTAGTGATGCAACGAATACTACTTTTACGAATACGAATATCAAACCTTCTATTCGGTGAATACGAATACGAATATCTCGCCGTGGTAATAAAATACTAATTTAATTGATGAATTTCTATTATCCTAATAATTAAAATTTACAATAGACAATTTTTTATTTAAAAACATAAAATTTACTCTACTACTCTCTTGCTTAACTTTGGCTTTCGACTGACAAATGGAATGAATGAAAGGAATGAATGAATCAATCCACGGTTCGTTATGATAGGGAAACTCCCGGATCCGGGGCACTGTATAAACTATGGCCGGGGAGTCCCCCGTCGTCGCGTCGTCGTTGCGGTTTAGTAAGGCCCTATGCACACGTCGTATTTTTACGTGCCGACGACCGACGCGCGTATTTGCCGAATACGAATATTCGGTAAATGTCTATTATTCGGCGAATACGAATATTCGTATTCGTATTCGTTGCATCACTAGTGTGGAGCCTAACGATTTGACCGGGCCGGGCCGTTACGCTTTCCTTTCTTAATACCTATTTGCGAATCAACTAACGGACGGTGTTTCTCTGTAAGAGATATATCTAGGTTTATTAGTAGTTTCGTCACTAAACCTATGTTCACGAAACAAAAAATTGTGTTACAATTGAGTATAATAAATACTTATAACTTATACTTACGGCGATTCCTAATTATCTAGATATACTTTTAATGCTGTGGTTTTCTTCCCAATACACAATTATTTTAGCTTTCACAAACTCTGTTAAATGAGACATTAATGCTTTATAACTGGGATATTTACAAAATCACAATAACTGCAGTAACTTGAATGTCATTGTGTCGCGAAGTGAACGATATTCTTCTTTAGTGAGTATTATTCTGATAAATTACCCTCAATTTGTTTGTCAATGCATTGCGAGCGGTTAGTGGCGATGAAGTCAAAGCTTCAAGCGCAATCAAAAGCCTTGGATAGATCGCAGAAGACACCTATTGCATCCATTGCGTCTTCCCAGGCATCAAAATATTGTCGATTAGTTCAACACCAGCATCGGCTGTTGAACGACCCTTTGTGAAACCAAACTGAGCAATATGAATTAAATTATTGAGATAAAAATGACTTTGCAATTGATTAAGTATGA